>JAGDQO010000326.1:0-600000 GCA_018342035.1 Solanum appendiculatum
TGGTTTATAGCCTCTCCTAACACCATATAAAGCTTTTAAATCAAAAAATCTACCCTTCCAAAATCATTTGCAAGATTTCCCCAAACTCTTCCACCTCAAATATTTTTCTCTCTAAAAGTTAGAAAAAGAAGAAGAAGAGGGCAAGCTAGGGTTCAAAAAATCAAGCTTTTCTTCATCAATTACTTAAGGAATTAAGACCCTAAGGTATTATAGTGTTCACCCATTGAGCCCTTTCCTCTATGGAATCCCCAAAACCTTAATTTTCAAAGTATTAAATCCCCAATTTGATTTAAGGGTTTTCTTCTATGATGTGGGTTCCTTCAATTATGATCAAATTGCTTTCAATTATGGTTTTCTAAGTATGAATTGAGTTGAATTACATGTTTTATGATGAATCCCCATGAACCCAAATGAATTCCCCTTATTTTGATATTTATGCATTGATGATGGGTTTAATTATGAAGAAGATAGAATTTATGAAGTTTATGTGAACTCATGCATGTTCTTATGATTTCAAAAGCTATGATTCATGACGAAATTGATGAATGATTAAAAATGGGTTTTATGAAGTATGCATGTTCAATTATGGAAATTATGATGATTTATGAATTACTTTAAGATTGAAGCTTAATTCAAGACGTTGTTGAGTTGTGAAAGGTTTTCTCATATGTTACTCAATCTATGAATGTGAAAGGCTTGCTCACATGTAAAGGATTCATAACTTGTTGAAAGATTTTCTTAACTAAAGTTCAATCAAAGGTTTAAGGAGCTATTCTAATGACGTAAGCTTGGACTTGTCCATGGAATATCAAACGTCAATCCTAATGAACTTTAGCTTGGATTGGTAACCCTAGTTGTACCATTCCATGCATAATAAGATGAATAAGATTATGAACTATGTTTAATCTGTGGGTATTATGCTTAGCACCGAGTGGACACTATGCGCCACCATAGGTTTGTTTAGATAGACACTAGCTAATGAATCCACGTAAGCTATATGATAAATAAAGGGTCCTACTTTGGCAAGTAGGATGGCCCTATCGGTGTGGCGTTAGACACCGGATTCCATGTTGATATCTCACATGGTCTTAAATGTTGGTTAAGGCTACTTCCCACAACAATGAACTAAAGTGTTTTTATGATGTTCCTCAAGTAAAGTAAAGATGTTTAGCTTGCTTTGACCATGGTTTATGTTTTATGCTTCTTAACATTTATCGTGTTTTTGCTTGGTCATTGCATGTCTCGTTTTAGCATGCTTTAAAGGATTTTGTGCATTGCTATCATACTTGGTACTTGATTGTACTAACGTATACTCTTGCCTACATTGACTTGTTAATATAGGGTCCGACGATTCTCCATCTATTCATGGCTAGAGCTTAGTAGAAGGATTGTTGAAGACTAGGTGAGTCCTCATCCATTCTAGGACATAGCCTAGTTCTTATTTCTTTTGTGGTTTTTCAATTTGGAATTGTATTTGGCTACGTCCCAAACTTTATTTCTCTTTCTTATGGTAGGTTGGCTTTGAGACATGAGATGTAGACTTCCGCTATTTTTTTTAAAAGCTTTATTATGATATTGTCTTTTGAACTCTCAAAATCTCTATAATCTTGTATGTATGCATGCTATGTGGCTTGTATGAGGCCTTTCGGGGTCTTGTACGCCATGTCACATCTAAGGGATACCTTGGGTCGGGACAAACTTGGTATTCAGAGCACAAGATTTTAGAAAGATCCTAGGATGTCTCATAAGCCGCGGCGAGTAGGGTTTTTTCATGAGTGTGAAGCGCGCCACATTTATGAATGCGAGGCTATAAGTCGTTTAAGAAACTTCACTTCTTTCATTACTCTTAAGTCGTTCCATAGAGTTTAACTCTATATGTCTCTCTCCTAATCCCTATCCTATGCATTTCAGGATATGGCTACCCGAAGAGCTTACACTAGAAGGAATGCGAGAGAGAATATGGATCAACAAGCCTCTCCTCAAGCTCCTCAAGTTCCGACCGACCCTTTGGCAGAACAAGTGACTAACGCGGAGTTTAGGGCTGCTTTTCAAGTGTAAGCTCAAGCCATGACGGCTTAAGCCAATAGAGAGGTTGTGGCTCCCATGAACCCAAATGTGGGTACGGCGGCATCAAGGGTAAGGGATTTCACAAGAATGAACCCTCCAAAATTTCATGGTTCTAAGGTGGAGGAAGATCCTCAAGAGTTCATTGATGAAGTGTACAAGGTGCTAATGATCATGGGTGTGACGCCAGAGGAAAAGGCGGAGTTAGCCGCTTATCAACTTAACGGTGTTGCTCAAGTATGGTTCAACCAATGGAAGAGTGAAAGGGCGGATGATGCGGGTCCTCTTGATTGGGAGAAATTCAAGGCTGCGTTTCTTGATAGGTTCTTTCCCCTTGAGATGAGGGAGGCAAGGTTTCTTTAGTTTATCAACCTTCGTCAAGGAAACATGAGTGGGAAAGAGTATTCTTTGAAGTTCACACAATTGTCTCGATATGCTCCTTCTATGGTTGGCGATCCTATGTCAAGAATGAGTAAATTTGTTTCAGGAGTGTCTGAAATGGTGGTCAAGGAATGTCGTACCGCTATGCTTATCCATGATATGGATATTTCTCATCTTATGGTTCATGCTCAACAAATAGAAGAGGAAAAGCTTAAAGAAAGGTCTAGAGAGGCAAAGAGGGCTAAGACCGGTGATGGTAATTTCTCACATTCAAGATCCGATGGACATAGTCCTTCTAGATTTTGACAAAGGTCTTCCGGTCAAGGTTCCTCCCATGCTCTTCCTAATTCTAAGCTTCAAGGAGGAAATGGAGGTAGATTTTTATCAGCTACTTGTTCTAGGTGTGGGAAGAAACATGAGGGTAAGTGCTTAGCCGGTACGGATGGTTGCTTCGAATGTGGTAAAAGTGGTCATAAGATAAAGGATTGTCCATATCTTATAGCTAAGGGAAGAGAAGGTAAGCACGCTCTACCTAGTGGTTCGGGTTCAAATGCGCCCAAGCAAAATTGATTCTATGCACTTCAAGCACGCCATGAGCAAGAGGGTTTTCCCGATGTGGTTATCGGTATGTTGAAAGTCTTTCACTTTGATGTTTATGCCTTGCTTAATCCTGTGCTACTTTGTTTTTTGTGACGCCGTATGTGGCTATGAGGTTTGATGTTGTTCCGAATGTGTTGTTAGATCCTTTTCATGTCTCTACTCCGATTGGTGAATCCATTGTGGCTAGGAGAATCTATCCCATTTCCTTATCCCATAGAGTCAATCATGTTGATCTAGTAGAGCTTAATATGCTAGATTTTGATGTTATTCTTGGGATGGATTGTTTGCATTCTAGTTATTCTTCTATTGATTGTAGGACCCGGATAGTCAAGTTTCAATTCCTAAATGAGCCTATCCTAGAGTGGAAGGGGGGAAATTCCATGCCTAAAGGTCAATTTGTGTTATGTCTTAAAGCTAGGAAGATGATTTCTAAGGGTTGCATAAACCATCTTGTTAGGGTGAGGGATGTGGATTCCAAAACCCCTACTCTTGAGTCAGTCCCCATTGTTAATGAGTTTTCGGAAGTGATTCCCAACGAATTACCAGGTATTCCTCCCGAAAGGGAAATAGACTTCGGTATTGACCTTCTCCTGGATACGCAGCCTATCTCTATTCCTCCATATATAATGGCTCCGGCAGAACATAAGGAACTAAAAGTGCAATTGAAAAACTTGTTGGATAAGGGCATCATCCGACCAAGTATTTCTCCATGGGGTGCTCCAGTCTTGTTTGTGAGGAAGAAGGATGGTTCACTTCGTATGTGCATTGACTACCGCCAATTGAAAAAGGTTACCATTAAGAATAAGTATCCTCTTCCAAGAATAGATGACTTGTTTGATCAACTTCAAGGGGCTAGTTATTTCTCTAAGATCGACCTTCATTCGGGTTATCACCAATTGAGGGTGAAAGAAGATGATATTCCGAAAATGGCTGTCCGAACTAGATATGGCCATAATGAATTCCTAGTGATGTCATTTGGGTTGACAAATGCTCCGGCTACCTTTATGGATTTGATGAATAGGGTGTTTAGACAATATCGTGACATGTTTGTGATCGTGTTCATAGATGATATTTTGATTTACTCAAGGAGTGAAGGTGAGCATGCCGGTCATTTGATGATTGTATTGCAAGTTCTCAAGGACCATCAACTTTTTGCAAAGTTTAGTAAATGTGAGTTTTGGCTAAGGTCCGTGACTTTTCTTGGTCACATTGTCTCCGGTAAGGGTATTGAGGTAGATCCTAAGAAGATGGATGCCGTTTGAAATATGCCTAGACCTCTATCACATTCGGATATTCGTAGTTTCTTGGGTTTAGCCGGTTATTATAGGAGGTTTGTTGAAGGATTTTCTTCGATTGCTTCCCCATTGACGGCTTTGACTCAAAACAAGGTTAAGTTCACTTCGTCCGAAGCATGTGAGAAGAGTTTTCAAGAATTGAAATATAGACTTACCTCGGCTCCGATATTGACTTTGCCGGAAGGGTACGATGGTTTTGTGGTTTATTGTGATGCCTCAAGAATTGGGATAGGATGTGTTCTTATGCAAAATGGGAAAGTTATTGCTTATTCTTGAAGGCAAATCAAGATTCATGAAAAGAACTATCCTATTCATGACCTAGAATTAGCAGCGGTTGTGTTTGCTTTAAAGATTTGGAGGCATTATTTATATTGTGTGCATGTTGACATCTTCACCGACCATAAGAGTTTGCAATATGTGTTCAAACAAAAAGATCTAAATCTTCGCCAAGGGAGGTGGCATGATGAGTTGTTAAAAGACTACGACATGAGTGTCCTCTATCACCCCGGCAAGGACAATGTGGTGGCGGATGCTCTTAGTCGGTTATCTATGGGTAGTGTTGCTCATGTTGAGGATGGTAAGAAAGATTTGGTTCGTAATGTTCATAGATTGGCCCAATTGGGTGTTCGGTTGGTTGATTCCACTAAAGGTGGTGTTATGGTTTGCAATGGTTCCGAATCGTTCTTTGTGTATGACGTAAAGGCTAAACACGATCTTGATCCTAATTTGGTTGAGTTGAAGAAAGCGGTGCTCAAAAAGTCCGTTGAGGCTTTCTCCTAAGGGGGAGATGGTGTGCTTCGATATTAAGGTTGTTTGTGTGTTCCCGATTTAGATGACTTAAGAGGACAAATTTTAACGGAAGCCCATAGTTCTCGATATTCCATTCACCCGAGAGCTACCAAGATGTACCGTGATTTGTGGGAGATCTATTAATGGAATGGGATGAAGAAGGATATTACGAAATTTGTGGCTAAGTGTCCTAATTGTCAACAAGTGAAGGTTGAGCATCAAAAGCTTGGAGGTTTGTCCCAAGATATTAGTATTTCGACTTGGAAGTGAGAAGATTTGAATATAGACTTTATTGTTGGTTTACCACGTACCCGGCGACAATATTATTCGATTTGGGTTATTGTGGATCATATGAAGAAATCAGCCCATTTCATTCCCGTCAAAGTTTCTTATTCGGTGGAGGATTATTCTAAGTTGTACTTGAAGGAAATGGTTAGGTTGCATGGAGTGCCTTTATCCATTATCTTCAATCGAGGTGCACAATTTACCTCTCAATTTTGGAAGTCTTTCAAAAAGGGTCTTGGTACTCATGTTAAGTTTAGTACAGCCTTTCATTCTCAAACCGATAGGCAAGCAGAGCGTACTATCAAAACTTTGGAAGATATGTTGAGACCTTGTGTAATTGATTTCAAGGGTAATTGGGATGATCATTTGCCTTTGATTTAGTTTGCATATAATAATAGCTACCATTCTAGTATTGGCAAGGCTCCGTTTGAGGCTCTCTATGGAAGGAGGTGTACATCTACAATAGGTTCGTTCGAAGTTGGTGAAGTCGCTTTGATAGGTCCTGAGTTGGTACAAGAGGCTATGGAGAAAGTTTGGCTTATTAGGAAAATATTGAAAACAACTCAAAGTCGACAAAAGTCCTATGCTGATGTTAGAAGGGGAGATTTAAAATTTGATGTTGATGATTGGGTTTACTTAAAAATTTCACCCATGAAAGGTGTAACGAGATTCGGGAAGAAAGGAAAGCTTAGTCCCCGTTATGTAGGCTCATATAAAATTTTGAGACATGTTGGTAAGGTTGCTTATGAACTTGATTTACCTAATGATTTGGTATCGGTGCATCCGGTTTTCCATGTCTCATTGTTGAAGAAATGTGTTGGTGATCCAACGTATATAGTGCTATTGGAGAATCTTGGCATAAAGGATAGTCTTTCCTATGAAGAGGTTCTGGTTGAGATTTTTGATCGACAAGTCCAAAAGTTAAGAAATAAAGAAGTTGTTTCCGTGAAGGTTCTTTGGAGGAATCAATTAGTTGAGGGTGCTACTTGGGAGGCTGAGGCAGATATGATGCCCCGATATCCTCATCTCTTTCCCTCCAATCCTCTCTAGCTTGAGGTACCTAGTTCCTCATGGTTCAATCTTTGGTTTCATGTGTCTTAGTTATTTCCATGATTCCTTGATTATGCATGCTTATGAAGAGTCTAAGTTGTGAAAATGATCTAGCTTGGTTGATTTATCTATGACTATGTGCATTGATTATAAGTTGCATAAAGTTTTCATGAAATGATGTGTTGAACATGCTTTAGTTTGTAGTTGATGTTTTCCTCCTCGGATATGTGCACTTATGTGATTGCATTCTAGGTTGGGTTGTTAGCTCTTGTTTCTTACCCTCATTGTGATGTCTTGATTCTCATTCAAGGACGAATGTTTTCAAGGGGGAGATAATGTAATACCCCGGATTTGAAAAAGGAGAAAATTTCATTTTTTTGAAACTTTGGTGACCTACTACTTGACCTACTAACCATTGGTGGACTTACCAATAGTAGGTCAAGGGGGTAGGAGCCGTTGGTAAGGCTGCCTAGGGGAAAAAGCTGGAAAAGAATTCTAAGGAGTGACCTACTACATGACTTACCAATGGTCGTTTGACTTATCAACCGTAGGTCAAGAAGGGGGGGGAGGGGGAAGGTCGTTGATGCTACTAGTTTGGGGGAGGAATTATTTTAATTTTTGGCGCTAAGGCAGGCTGACCTACGGGCAGTAGGTTGACCTACCAACCGTAGGTCAGGTCGTTGGTAGGGTCATTGGTAGAGTTTTAATGAGGAATCATTTGGTCTTTTCACCTAATGGCCTATTTACTAATCTAAGTCGGTTTATAACCTCTCCTAACACCGTATAAAGCTTTTTAATCAAAAAATCTACCCTTCCAAAATCATTTGCAAGATTTCCCCAAACTCTTCCACCTCAAATATTTCTCTCTCTAGAAGTTAGAAGAAGAAGAAAAGGGCAAGCTAGGGTTTAAGAAATCAAGCTTTTGTTCATCAATTGCTTAAGGAATTAAGGCCCTAAGGTATCATAGTGTTCATCCATGGAGCCCTTTCCTCCATGGAATCCCCAAAACCTTCAATTTTCAAAGTATTAAATCCCCACTTTGATTTAAGGGTTTTCTTCTATGATGTGGTTTCCTTCAATTATGATCAAATTGCTTTCAGTTATGGTTTTCTAAGTATGAATTGAGTTGAATTGCATGTTTTAAGATGAATCCCCAAAAACCCACATGAATTCCCCTTATTTTGATATTTATGCATTGATGATGGGTTGAATTATGAAGAAGATAGAATTTATGAAGTTTATGTGAACTAATGCATGTTTTTATGATTTCAAATGCTACGATTCATGATGAAATTGATGAATGATGAAAAAGAGTTTAATGAAGTATGCATGTTCAATTATGGAAATTATGAAGATTTATTAATTGCTATAAGATTATAGCTTAATTGAAGACGTTGTCGAGTTGTGAAAGGTTTTCTCACATGTTACTCAATCTATGAATGTGAAAGGTTTGCTCACATGTAAAGGATTCATAACTTGTTGAAACGTTTTCTTAACTAAAGTTGTATCAAAGGTTTAAGGAGCTATTCTAATGACGTAAGCTTGGACTTGTCCATTGAATATGAAACTTCAATCCTAATAAACTTTAGCTTGGATTGGTAACCCTAGATGTACCCTTCCATTGATAATAAATTGAATAAGATTATGAACTATGTTTAATCCGTGGAAACTATGCTTAGCACCGAGTGGACAAGTGGAGATTACCTATGTCCCATAAACTATGTGCCACCATAGGTTTGTCTAGATAGACACTAGCTAGTAGATCCACGTAAGCTATATGATAAGTAAAGGGTCCTACCTTGGCAAGTAAGATGACTCTATTGGTGTGGGGTTAGACACCGGATTCCATGTTGATAGCTCACATGGTCTTACATGTCGGTTAAGGCTACTTCCCACAACAATGAACTAAAGTGTTTTTATGATGTTCCTCAAGTAAATTAAAGATGTTTAGCTTGCTTTGACCATGGTTTATGTTTTATGCTTCTTAACCTTTATCGTGTTTTAGCTTAGTCATTGTTTTTCATGAAAATGTCCCGTTTTAGCATGTTTTAAAGGATTTTGTGCATTGCTATCATACTTAGTACTTGATTGTACTAATGCATACTCTTACCTACATTGACTTGTTAATGTAGGGCCCGGTGATTCTCCATCTATTTGTGGCTAGATCTTAGTAGAAGGATTGTTGAACACTTGGTGAGTCCTCATCCATTCGAGGACATAGGCTGTCCTCGAATGGATGAGAACTCACTAAGTCTTCTACTAACCTTCTATAAGCCCTAGCCACGAGTGGATGGTGAATCGCCAAGTCCTACATCAAAAAAGTTAATGTAGGCTAGAGTATGCATTAGTACAATCAAGTACCAAGTATGATAGCAATGCACATAAAACTATTAAAATATGCTAGAATGAGACATTTCTATGACATGCTAAGGAAAACTACAACATGATAAAGCATGGAGAACATAAGGTATAAACCAAGGCCAAAGCAAGCTTAGCATCTTTTCTTCACTTTACTCGAGATCATCATAACAACACTTTTGTTCATTAGTTGTGGGGAATAGCTTTAACCGACATATAAGACCATGTGAGCTATCAACATAGAATCTGGTGTCTACCCCACACCGAAAAGAGGTTGCCTTACTTGCCATGGTAAGACCTTAACTTCTAGCTTACATGGATCCACTAGCTAATGTCTATCATAGACCATCATCCTATGATGGAACATAGTTTATGGGACATGGATAATCGCCGCTTGTCCACTCGGTGCTAAGCATAATTCCCAAAGGATCAGACATAGTTCAATTATCATAAGTAGACATGGGTAGTCGCCTCTTGTCTATCATTAGTCATAAGTTCATTATTAATCGCCTCTTCTCTACAATAGCCGTTCCTAAATACTCGCCGTCCTTACTAAAAATAAAAGTTTCATAATACTTGTCATTTAAAAAAATCATGACACAATTAGTTATCTTTTTACATCTTTACCCATAATCATAAATATAAAGATATTAATATAGTGTAAAAGAGAGAAGTATGACTAAATTACCCTTAAGTTAATATTTTTCTCAAGCGACATGTAAAGAAAAAAATATGACAAGTATTAATTAAGGAACGGATAGAGTATAAAGTAGTAGTAGTATACTACTTGGATTTCTTTATGTATCAAATTAAATGATTCTATAATTGCCTTTTGCACAAATTAATAATGTACTTCAATAACTAGACTTTGATTACTACTCTTACTTAAGTCTTTAAGAATTAAAATTTGAAATCTGTTATACAAGAATTTTCTTCCACGATATTCAGTAATGACTCTAAATGTAAAGGTGGTTGATTTATGGTCTAACTCTAAATAGTAGTAGTAGTACTATTTGGATTTCTTTCTGAATTAAATGATTCATTAGTTGCTTTTTGTGAAAATTATTATTGATCTTCAACAGATGAACTTTGATTAATATCGTATTCATGTCTTTAAAGAAGAAATTAACATTTCAAATCTTTTATAGAATGATTTCCTTCCACAATATTGAGTACTTAGTCTGCATTGGAAGGATTTTCTTCCACAATGCAGAAGTATAAAAACAAGAAATAAGAAAAGCTAAGAAATTGAAGTTAAAAATTTGAAGGAAGAGAAAAGAAAAGAAACAATTTGGACTATGGCAAAAACAAAGAAATTTTCCTTCTTCTCCTTTTTGTTTCTTGAATATGTCACTATTCTATGAATCTCTTATCCCTATCAACCCGTTCTCCCTTTGTCAAGGCTAATGATGAGCCCTAGATGTACCTGGAATTCGGAACAACGTAAGGCCTGAGAGAACCTCTTAGCATTCAATATGAGCCTTTCATTGTAATTGCAAATCAAAGACCCATTTAAGAAAATCCATTTAAAACATAATAAGGCTTGATCCCAATTTAATACAAGAATTTGAACATCTTGACGTAGGTCTACGAAGCCTCTAAACAGAAGAGTTAAAATGTCTAAGTCGGGAAATGGCCCCAACGTACCATAAAAAACACAAAGACTGAACTAACATCACGAATAACAGCCTTCCAAAAGATGGAGGCCTAACCACTTGCTAACGTTGTCCCGAGTGACCCTAATGCTACACAAATCCATGAGGATGTGTCTCTAAACCTCTATCATTCGTCATACGTGTATAGGATCAAACCCAATGATTTTTAATTGAATATAAGTTTTTAAATCATTTCTCTACATGGTTAGTTATTTGTAAGTGAATGTGACACCCCAGTTTTTGAAATGAAAGAAAAATGCAGTTTTAAAATTTTTCTTGTGCCAGTCACGACGGAGGCCATCTACGGACCGTAGGTGGAGTTACGAACCGTAGATGGGAACCGTCGATGACCCTGCAAACTTTATGAATTTTGATTTTCTGAACCTTGACCTATGGAATAGCAGGACGGTTCGTAGTTCAGTTGACTGGCCGTAGATGGGTTCCGTAGATGCCTTCAAAACTTAGTCAAATTTTCAGTCCAAAACAAATTTCTGAATCGATTGACGGAAGAGCAGGACGGTCCGTCAGTGGATGTACGGACCGTAGATCCTGTCCGTCGATTGGCCCCGACAGTTTTATTTAAGGGCTTTTTGAACTTTTCCCTAAATGTTTATTCCTTATCCTAGACGATTTTGCCCCTTAACCTTGGCCCTATTTATCTTTTCTAAGCCCTAATCCCTTCATTCCAACTCTCATCTCCCAAAAATATTCCTCTCTATAGAAGAACTAGAAGAAGAAGAAGAAGAGAGCTAGGGTTCTCATCAAGGTCATCAATCCTCCTTTTATTTCAAGGCATTGACATTAAGGTATGATAGTATTTACCATTTGGAGTCTTTCCTCCAATGGGTCCTCTTTTCCTTAAGGTTTTCAAGGTTTAGTCTTGCCCAAGAGAGCTAGGGTTTTGAAAAATTCTTATGGGTTCTTCATTATGCACTCCATTGTTGATGTTATGGCTGATAGTGCACGATCTAGCGTGGTAAAGTAAGCCAGTGCACGATTTAGCGTGCTTTACATGAAACTCGATGAATCCCATGATCTTATGCAAAGTTTCCCCCAATTTATGATTATGCTTATGATTGTGGGTTGATTGAGAAAACATGAATTGCATGAACTCTTTGTGAATTGAGTTAAGGATTATGATTATCAAGCTATGAATTCCATGTAAGACTATGAATGATGAAAAGAGAATATTTTATGAAAAGATGCATGATGAATCAAAATCTATGATTTTCCTCTCTTATGTGGGTTCCCTCAATTACGACTAAATTGGCTTAATTTATGTCTTTTTAAGTATTAGCTTGCATTGAATTGCATGTTTTGAGGTAAAACTTATGAGCCCATGATTTATGAGTTAAGAGCTTGATGAGCTATGTAAATATGAAGTTTATGAACTCATGCATGTTTTATGAAGTTTATGATATGTTAGTGCAAATATTGAGTTGTGAAAGGGTTTCTCATGTAATGCTCAACCTATGAATGTGATAGGTTTTCTCACACGTAATGAATCATAACTTGTTGAAAGGTTTGCTCAACTAAGCTAGAATCCATGATTAAGGAGCTATTCTATGAAGGGACAAGAGGCGATTACCCATGTTCCCTAATGTAGACACGAGGCTATTACCCATGTCTACTAATAATGAAATCATGACTAATAGAAGAACAAGAAGCGATTACCCATATTCTTAAAGAGCTATTCTAATGAATGAAGGGACAAGAGACGATTATCCATGTACCCTAATGTAGAAAAAGCGGCGATTACCCAAGTCTATCAATAATGAGTTTATGACTAATGTAGACAAGAGGCGATTACCCATGTCTACCTAAGATAAAATGAACTATGATAAATCCGTGGGAAGTATGCTTAGTACCGAGTGGAGAAGTGGTGATTACCCATGTCCCATAACCTATGTGCCACCATAAGGTGATGGTCTATGATAGACACTAGCTAATGGATTCCCATAAGCTAAGTAGTTCATGGTCTTACCGTTGCAAGTAGGACACCCCTTTTCGATGTGGGACAGACACCAGATTCCATGTTGATAGCTCACATGGTCTTATATGTCGGTTATAGCTATTTCCCCACAACTAAGGAACAAGTGTTATGATGATGGTCTAAAGTAAATTAAATGAAAGATGAATAGCTTGTTTTGGCCATGGTTTATGCTTCATGTTTTCTTATGTTCTATCATGTTTTAGCTTGGCCATTACATGTCATGATTATATGTCATTCTAGCATGGTTCATATGCCCTTTGTGCATTGCTATTATACTTGGTACTTGATTGTACTAACGCACACTTTTGCCTACATTGATTCTATTGATGTAGGACTTGGCAGTTCTTCTCATCCCACTTGTGGCTAGTCAATTCCAGTGATAGTGAAGACTTTGTGAGGCCTCTTATGTACGAGTACCTAACCTTATTACGTTTTCATGCTCTCCGTTATACTTTTTGGATATTGTACTGGGCTGTGTCCCAAACCTTCATTTCTATTCTATTATGTTAGATGGCTTGAGACATGAGATGTAGACTCCCGCTGATATTTTCTTAAACTCTGTTGTGATTTTATCTTTTGGACTCTTTAATTTCTACTATCTTGTATGAATGTATGCTAAGTGGCTTGTATGATGCCTTTTGGGGTCTTGTATGCCATGTCTCGTCTAGGGGGTACCTTGTGTCGTTACAAACTTGGTATTCAGAGCAGAAGGTTTTAAAAAGATTTTAGGAACATTTATGAATGAGAGGCTACAAGATGATTTGGAAACTCCACTTCTTCATTATCCTTAAGTCGTGCATAGAGTGTTACTCTATATGCCCCTCTCTACTAATCCCTATCCTACACGATTCAGGATATGGCGTCTCGAAGAACTTATACTCGAAGGAATGCGAGAGAGAGTGAAGAGCAAGAAACTCCTCCTCAAGCCCCTGAAGTTCAAGTCGATCCTTTGGTTGAGCAAGTAACCAATGCAGAGTTCAGGGCTGCTTTTCATGTGTTAGCCCAAGCCGTGGTGGATCAAGACAATAGGGAGGTTTTGGCACCCGTGAACCCAAATGTGGGTGCGGCGGCTTCGTCAGGAGTGAGGGACTTCACCAGGATGAACCCTCCGAAGTCTCACGGTTCTAAATTGGAGGAAGATCCTCAAGAGTTTATTGATGAGGTTTATAATGTGTTGATGATCATGGAAGTGTCACCGACGAAAAAGGTTGAATTGGCCGCCTGCCAACTCAAAGGTATCGCTCAAATTTGGTACAACCAATGGAAGAGTGAGATGGCGGTTGATGAAGGTCCTCTGGAGTGGGAGAATTCAAGGGTGCTTTCCTCGATTGATTCTTTCCCATTGAGATGAGGGAGGCTAAGGTACTCGAGTTCATCAAACTTCGTCAAGGGAGTATGGGTGTGAAAGAGTATGCTTTGAAGTTCACACTGTTGGCTCGATATGCTACTTCTAT
Organism: Solanum appendiculatum; assembly: GCA_018342035.1. Classification (NCBI taxonomy): domain Eukaryota; kingdom Viridiplantae; phylum Streptophyta; class Magnoliopsida; order Solanales; family Solanaceae; genus Solanum; species Solanum appendiculatum. The sequence continues at coordinate 13,925 of JAGDQO010000326.1, forward strand.
GGTTGCCGATTCTAGGGCAAGAATGAGCAAATTTGTTTCGAGAGTGTCCGAAATAGTGGTCAAGAAGTGTCATACGGCCATGCTTATTAATGATATGGATATTTCTCGCCTCATGATTAATGCACAACAAATAGAGGAGGAGAAGCTCAAGGAAAGGTCTAGGAACTTCAAGAGGGCTAAGACCGGTGATGGTAGGTTCTCTCATTCAAGGTTCGAATGACATGGTCGTTTTAAGCCTAGACAAAGGTTCTGTAATCAAGGTCCTTCCAATGCCCATCCTAAGTTCAACAAAGAAAGGGTGTTTAACCCTAACCCTCAAGAAGGAAATGGTAGTAGTTCCTTATTGCCTACTTGTGCCAAGTGTGGGAGGAAACATGAGGGTACTTGTCTAGCCGGTTCGAATACATGTTTTGGATGTGGTAGGATGGGTCATAAAGTAAGGGATAGTCCCTTGGCTACTAAGAAGGGAGGAGAAAATCATCGAAGGGCTCAACCCCAAAATCCGGCAAGTTCTAGTGAAAATCAAAAGCAAAACCGGTTCTATGCACTTCAGGCTCGTCATGAGCAAGAGGGTTCTCCAGATGTGGTTACCGGTATGTTGAAAATCTTCCCCTTTGATGTTTATGCTTTGTTTGATCCCGATGCTACGCTGTCTTTTGTGATGCCTTATGTAGCTATGAAGTTTGATGTTGATACGGATGTGTAGTTAGATCCATTCTGTGTCTCTATTCCTATTGGTTAATCTATTGTGGCTAATAGAGTCTATAGAAATTGTTCCGTCTCTTTATTCCATAGAGTCACTCATGTGGATCTTGTAGAGCTTGATATGCTAGACTTCTTGGTTATCCTCGGGATGGATTGGTTGCATTCTTGTTATACCTCTATTGATTGTAGGACCCGAATGGTCAAGTTCCAATTTCCAGATGAGCCTATCCTGGAGTGGAAAGGGGGAAATCTTACGCTTAAGGGTCAATTTGTTTCCTGTCTACAAACTAGAAAGATGATTTCTAAGGGTTGCATGTACCATCTTATTAGGGTGAGGGATGTGAATTTCGAAACCCCTACTCTTGAGTCAGTCCCCGTTGTTAATGAATTTTTTGAAGTGTTTCCCGATGATTTACCCGGTGTTCCTCCAAAGATGGAAATAGACTTCGGTATTGATCTTCTCCCTGATACGCAACCTATCTCTGTTCCTCCTTATAGAATGGCTCCGGCAGAACTTAAGGAACTAAAAGAGCAATTGAAAGATTTGTGGGATAAGGGTTTCATCCGACCAAGTATTTCTCCATGGGGTGCTCCGGTCTTGTTTGTTAGAAAGAAAGATGGGTCACTCCGTATGTGTATTGACTACCGCCAATTGAATAAGGTTACTACCAAGAATAAGTATCCTCTCCCGAGAATTGATGATTTGTTTGACCTACTCCAAGGGGCTAGTTATTTATCTACGATTGATCTTCGTTCGGGCTATCACCAATTGAAGGTAAGAGATGATAACATTCCGAAAGCAGCTTTCCGCACAAGATACGGGCACTATGAGTTTCTAGTGATGTCTTTCGGGTTGACTAATGCTCCGGCTGCATTTATGGTTTTGATGAATCGAGTGTTTAGACAATACCTTCATATGTTTGTCATTGTGTTTATCGATGATATCTTTATTTACTCAAGGAGTGATAGTGAGCATGCTGCTCATTTGAGGATTGTGTTACAAGTCCTCAAGGACCAACAACTCTTTGCTAAGTTTGAGATATGTGAGTTTTGGTTAAGGTCCGTAGCCTTCCTTGGTCGCATTGTTTCCGGTAGAGGGGTTGAGGTAGATCCTAAGAAGACGGATGCGGTTAAGAATTGGCCTAGACCTCTATCACCTTCGGATATTCGTAGTTTCTTGGGTTTAGCCGGTTACTATCGAAGGTTTGTTGAAGGGTTTTCTTCAATTGCTTCACCTTTGACGGCTCTAACTCAAAAGGAGGCTAAGTTTACTTGGTCCGAGAGGTGTGAAGCGAGTTTTCAAGAGTTGAAAGATAGACTTACCTCGGCTCCGGTGTTGACCCTATCGGAAGGGACCGATGGGTTTGTGGTCTATTGTGATGCTTTCAGAATTGGGTTAGGGTGTGTACTTATGCAAAATGGGAAAGTCATTGCTTATGCTTCAGGGCAACTAAAGGTGCATGAAAAGAATTACCCTACTCATGATTTGGAGCTAGCGACAGTTGTGTTTGCTCTAAAGATATGGCGGCATGACTTGTATGGTGTCCATGTTGACGTCTTTACCGACCATAAGAGTTTGCAATATGTATTTAAGCAAAAGGATCTAAATCTTTATCAACGAAGGTGGCTTGATCTATTAAAGGACTATGTCATGAATGTCCTCTATCACCTTGGCAAGGCTAACGTGGTGGAAGATGCTCTTAGTCAGATGTCAATGGGTAGTGTTGCCCATATTGAGGATGGTAAAAGGAAACTAGTTTGTTATGTTCATAGATTGGCCCGTTTGGGTGTGCGATTAGTTTATTCCACCCAAGGTGGTGTTATGGTCCCCAGTGGTTCAGAATCTTCCTGTGTGTAGGATGTGAAAGCTAAGCAAGATCTTGATCCGAACCTAGTCTAATGGAAAAAAGTGATGCTAAAGAAGTCCGTGGAGGCTTTCTCCCAAGGGGGAGATGGAGTGCTCAGATATCAAGGTCATTTATGTGTCCCTAATGTAGATGACCTAAGAGGACAAATCTTGATTGAGGCCCATGGTTCTCATTAATCCATTCACCCGGGAGCTACCAAGATGTATCGTGACTTGCAGGAGATCTATTGGTGGAATGGGATGAAGAAGGATATTGCGGGATTTGTGGCTAGATGTCGTAATTGCCAACAAGTGACAGTTTAACACCAAAGACCGGGAGGTCTGTCACAAGATATTAACATTCTTACTTGGAAATGGGAAGATGTGAACATGGACTTTATTGTTGGCTTGCCGCGCACTCGGCTCCATATGATTCGATTTGGGTGGTTGTAGATCATATGATGAAATCAACCCATTTCATTCCCGTCAAGGTTTCTTACTCGATGGAGGATTATGCTAAGTTGTACTTGAGGGAGATGGTTAGGTTGCATGGAGTGCCTTTATCCATTATCTCCGATCGTGGTACACAATTTACTTCTCAATTTTGAAAATCTTTCCAAAAGGGCCTCGATACTCTTGTTAAACTTAGCACGGACTTTCATCCCTAGACCGATGGGTAAGCGGAGCGTACCGTCCAAACTTTGGAAGATATGTTTAGGGCTTGTGCAATTGACTTCAAGGGTAATTGGGATGATCATTTGCCTTTGATTGAGTTTGCTTATAATAACAGCTACCATTCTAGTATTGGTATGGCTCCATTTGAAGCTCTCTATGGTAGGATGTGTAGATCTCCCATAGGTTGGTTTGAAATTGGGGAAGTTGCTTTGATGGGCCCCAAGTTAGTGCATGAGGCTATGGAGGAAGTTTAGCTTATTAGAGAAAGACTGAAATAGCTCAAAGTCGACAAAAGTCTTATGCCGATGTTCGAAGAAGAGAATTAGAATTTGATGTTGATGATTGGGTTTATTTGAAAATTTCACCTATGAAGGGTGTAATGAGATTTGGGAAGAAAGGGAAGCTTAGTCCCCGATTTGTAGGCCCATATTTGATTTTGAGGCGTGTTGGTAAGGTTGCCTATGACCTTGAATTGCCTAATTAGTTGGAATCAGTGCATCCGGTTTTCCACGTCTCATTGTTGAAAAAGTGTGTTGGTGATTCAACCTCTGTAGTGCTAGTAGAGACTCTTGGCATTAAGGATAGCCTTTCTTATGAAGAGCTTCCGGTTGAGATTCTAGACCAACAAATTCGGAAGTTAAGAAATAAAGAAGTCGCTTCCGTGAAAGTTCTATGGAGGAATCAATTAGTTGAGGGTGCTACTTGGGAGGCCGAGGCTGATATGATGTCCCGCTATCCTCATCTCTTTCCTTCCGATCCTCCTCTAGCTTGAGGTAGCTAGTTCCTCATGGTTCATTCTTTGGTCTCATGTGTCATAGTTGATCTCCATGATTCCTTGATTTATGCATGTTCATGAAGAGTCTCACATGATATATGTGCATTGAGTATGAGTTGCATAAAGTCTTCATGAATTTTGTATGGAGCATGCTTTAGCTTGGAGTTGATGTTTCCTCCTCGGATATGTGCATTTATGTGCTTGCATGCTAGGTTTGGTTGTTAGTCCGAGTCTATTGCCCCTCTCAGGATATCGAGGTTCTCATTCGAGGATGAATGTTCCCAAGGGGGAGATATTGTAACACCTCAATTTTTTAAATGAAAGAAAAATGCAGTTTTAAAATTTTTCTGGTGCCAGTGACGACGGAGGGCATCTACGGACCGTAGGAGGAGTGACGGACCGTAGATGGGAACCATCGATGACCCTGCCAACTTTATGAATTTTGAGTTTCTGAACATTGATCTACGGAATAGAAGGACGGTTCGTAGTTCGGTTGACGGCCGTAGATAGGTTCCGTAGATGCCTTCCAAACTTAGCCAAGTTTTTAGTCCAAAACAAACTTTCTGAATCGATTGACGAAAGAGCAGGATGGTCCGTCAGTGGATGTACGGACCATAGATCCTGTCTGCCGATTGGCCCTGATAGTTTTATTTAAGGGCTTTTTGGACTTTTCCCTAAATGTTTATTCCTTATCCTAGACGATTTTGCCGCTTAACCTTGGCCCTATTTATATTTTCTAACCTCTAATACCTTCATTCCAACTCTCATCTCCCAAAAATATTCCTCTCTATAGAAGAACTAGAAGAAGAAGAAGAAGAGAGCTAAGGTTCTCATCAAGGTCATCAATCTTCCTTTTATTTCAAGGCATTTGCATTACGGTATGATAGTATTTACCATTTGGAGTCTTTCCTCCAATGGGTCCTCTTTTCCTTAAGGTTTTCAAGGTTTAGTCTAGCCCAAGAGAGCTAGGGTTTTGACAAATTCTTATGGGTTATTTATTATGCTTTCCATAGTTGATGTTATGGTTGATAGGGCACGATCTAGCGTGGTAACGTAAGCTAGTGCACGATTTAGCGTGGTTTACATGCAACTTGATGAATCCCATGAGCTTATGCTAAGTTTCCACCAATTTATGATTATGCTTATGATTGTGGGTAGATTGAGAAAAGATGAATTGCATGAACTCTTTGTGAATTGAGTTAAGGATTATGATTATCAGGCTATGAATTCCATGTAAGACTATGAATGATGAAAATAGGATATTTTATAAAAAGAAGTATGATGAATAAAAATCTATGATTTTCCTCTCTTATGTGGGTTCCCTCAATTATGACTAAATTGCCTTGATTTATTGCTTTCTAAGTATTAGTCTGCATTGAATTGCATGTTTTGAGGTGAAGCTCATGAGCCCATGATATATGAGTTAAGAGCATGATAAGCTATGTAAATATGAAACTTATGAAGTCATGTATATTTATGAACCTTATGAACTCATGCATGTTTTATGAAGTTTATGATATGTTAGTGCAAATGTTGAGTTGTGAAAGGGTTTCTCATTTAATGCTCAACCTATGAATGTGAAAGGTTTTCTCACACGTAATGATTCATAACTTGTTGAAAGGTTTGCTCAACTAAGCTTGAATCCATGATTAAGGAGCTATTCTATGAAGGGACAAGAGGCGATTACCCATGTTCCCTAATGTAGACAAGAGGCGATTATCCATGTCTACTCATAATGAAATCATGACTAATAGAAGAACAAGAGGTGATTACCCATTTTCTTAAGGAGCTATTCTAATGAATGAAGGGACAAGAGGCAATTACCCATGTACCCTAATGTCGATTATCCAAGTCTACCAATAATGAGTTTATGACTAATGTAGACAAGAGGCGATTACCCATGTCTACCTAAGATAAAATGAACTATGATAATTCCGTGGGAAGTATGCTTAGTACCGAGTGGAGAAGTGGCAATTACCCATGTCCCATAACCTATGTGCCACCATAGGGTGATGGTCTATGATAGACATTAGCTAATGGATTCACATAAGCTAAGAAGTTCATGGTCTTACTGTTGCAAGTAGGACACCCCTTTTCGGTATGGGACAGACACCCGATTCAATGTTGATAGCTCACATGGTCTTATATGTCGGTTATGGCTATTTCCCCACAACTAAGGAACAAGTGTTATGATGATGGTCTAAAGTAAAGTAAAGGAAAGATTAATAGCTTGTTTTGGCCATGGTTTATGCTTCATGTTTTCTTATTTCTATCATGTTTAGGCTTGGCCATTACATGTCATGATTATATGTCATTCTAGCATGGTTCATATGCCCTTTGTGCATTGCTATTATACTTAGTACTTGATTTTACTAACGCATACTCTTGCCTACATTGATTCTATTGATGTAGGACTTGGCTGTTCTTCTCATCCAACTTGTGGCTAGTCAGTTCCAGTGATAGTGAAGACTTGTTGAGGCCTCCTTTGTTCGAGGACCTAACCTTGTTACGTTTTCATGCTTTTCGTTATAATTTTTTGATATTGTACTGGGTTGCGTCCCAAACCTTCATTTCTATTCTATTATGTTAGATGGCTTGAGACATGAGATGTAGACTTCCGCTGATGTTTTCTTAAACTATGGTGTGATTTTATCTTTTGGACTCTTTATTTTCTACTATCTTGTATGAATGTAAGCTAAGTGACTTGTATGATGCTTTTCGGGGCCTTGTATGCCATGTCACGTCTAGGGGGTACCTTGGGTCATGAAAAACTTGGTATTCAAAGCAGAAGGTTTTAGAAAGATTCTAGGATGTTTTATAAGTCACGTCGAGTAGAGTCTTGTTCATGAGTGTGAAGCACGCCACATTTATGAATGAGAGGCTACAAGATGATTAGAAAACTCCACTTCTTCATTATCCTTAAGTCGTGCATAGAGTGTTACTCTATATGCCCCTTACTCCTAATCCATATCCTACGCGTTTCAAGATATGGCGTCTCGAAGAGATTATACTTGAAGGAATGCGAGAAAGAGTGAAGGGCATGAAAATCCTCCTCAAGCTCCTCAAGTTCAGGCCGATCCTTTGGCCGAGCAAGTAACCAATACGGAGTTCAGGGCTGCTTTTCAGGTGTTGGCCCAAGCCGTGGTAGATCAAGCCAATCGGGAGGTTGTGGCTCACGTGAACCCAAATGTGGGTATGGCAGCGTCAAGAGTGAGGGACTTCACCAAGATGAAACCTCTGGAGTTTCACGGTTCTAAAGTGGAGGAAGATCCTCAAGAGTTTATTGATGAGGTTTATAAAGTGTTGACGATCATGGTAGTGTCACCGACGGAAAAGGCGGAATTAGCCGCCTACCAACTCAAAGGTGTCGCTCAACTCAAAGTGTTGATGCAGGTCCTCTGGAGTGGGAGAAATTCAAGGGTGCTTTCCTCGATAGATTCTTTCCCCTTGAGATGAGGATGGCTAAGGTACTCGAGTTCATCAACCTTCATCAAGGTAGTATGGGTGTGAAAGAGTATGCTTTGAAGTTCACACAGTTGGCTCGATATGCTCTTTCTATGGTTGCCGATCCTAGGGCAAGAATGAAAAAAATTGTTTTGGGAGTGTCCAAAATAGTGGTCAAGGAGTGTCGTACCACCATGCTTATTAATGATATGGATATTTCTCACCTCATGATTCATGCACAACAAATAGAGGAGGAGAAGCTCAAGGAAAGGTCTAGGAACTTCAAGAGGGCTAAGACCGGTGATGGTGGGTTCTCTCATTCAAGGTCCAGTGGACATGGTCTTTTTAAACCTAGACAAAGGTTCTCTAATCAAGGTCCTTCCAATTCCCCTCCTAAGTTCAACAAAGAAAGGGTGTTTAACCTTAAGCCTCAAGAAGGAAATGGTAGTGGCTCCTCATTGCCTATTTGTACCAAGTGTGGGTGGAAACACGAAGGTACTTGTCTAGCCGGTCCGAATGCATGTTTTGGATGTGGTAGGACGGGTCATAAAGTAAGGGATTGTCCCTTGGCTACTAAGAAGGGAGGAGAAAATCATCGAAGGGCTCAACCCCAAAATCCGGCAAGTTCTAGTGAAAATCAAAAGCAAAACAGGTTCTATGCACATGAGCAAGAGGGTTCTCCAGATTTGGTTACCGGTATGTTGAAAATCTTCCACTTTGATGTTTATGCTTTGCTTGATCCCAGTGCTACGTTGTCTTTTGTGACGCCTTATGTAGCTATGAAGTTCGATGTTGTTCCGGATGTGTTGTTAGATCCATTCTGTGTCTCTACTTTTATTGGTGAATCTATTGTGGCTATGAGAGTCTATAGAAATTGTTCCGTCTCTTTATTCCATAGAGTCACTAATGTGGATCTTGTAGAGCTTGATATGCTAGACTTCTATGTTATCCTCGGGATGGATTGGTTGCATTCTTGTTATGCCTCTATTGATTGTAGGACCCGAGTAGTCAAGTTCAAATTTCCAGATGAGCCTATGCTGGAGTGGAAAGAAGGAAATTCTACACTTAAGGGTCAATTTGTTTCCTGTCTACAAGCTAGAAAGATGATTTCTAAGGGTTGCATGTACCATCTTTTTAGGGTAAGGGATGTGAATTCCGAAACCCCTTCTCTTGAGTCAGTCCCCGCTGTTAATGAATTTCCAGAAGTGTTTCTCGATGATTTACCCGGTGTTCCTCCAGAGAGGGAAATAGACTTCGGTATTGACCTTCTCCCTGATACGCAACCTATCTCTGTTCCTCCTTATAAAGTGGCTCCGGCAGAACTTAAGGAACTAAAAAAGCATTTGAAAGATTTGTTGGATAAGGGTTTCATCCGACCAAGTGTTTCTCCATGGGGTGTTCCGGTCTTGTTTGTTAGAAAGAAAGATGGGTCACTCCGTATGTGTATTGACTACCGCCAATTGAATAAGGTTACTATCAAGAATAAGTATCCTCTCCCGAGAATTGATGATTTTTTTGACCAACTCCAAGGGGCTAGTTATTTCTCTAAGATTGATCTTCGTTCGGGCTATCACCAATTGAAGGTAAGGGATGATGACATTCCGAAAATATCTTTCCGGACAAGATATGGGCACTGTGAGTTTCTAGTGATGTCTTTCGGGTTGACTAATGCTCCGGCCGCATTTATGGATTTGATGAATCAGGTGTTTAAACAATACCTTCATATGTTCGTCATTGTGTTTATAGAAGATATCTTGATTTACTAAAGGAGTGATAGTGAGCATACTGATCATTTAAGGATTGTGTTGCAAGTCCTCAAGGACCAACAACTCTTTGCTAAGTTTGAGAAATGTGAGTTTTGGTTAAGGTCCGTAGCCTTCCTTGGTCACATTGTTTCCGGTAGAGGGGTTGAGGTAGATCCTAAGAAGACGGATGCGGTTAAGAATTGGCCTAGACCTCTATCACCTTTGGATATTCGTAGTTTCTTGGGTTTAGCCGGTTACTATCGAAGGTTTGTTGAAGGGTTTTCTTCAATTGCTTCACCTTTGACGGCTCTAACTCAAAAGGAGGCTAAGTTTACTTGGTCCGAGAGGTGTGAAGCGAGTTTTCAAGAGTTGAAAGATAGACTTACCTCGGCTCCGGTGTTGACCCTATCGGAAGGGACCGATGGGTTTGTGGTCTATTGTGATGCTTTCAGAATTGGGTTAGGGTGTGTACTTATGCAAAATGGGAAAGCCATTGCTTATGCTTCAAGGCAACTAAAGGTGAATGAAAAGAATTACCCTACTCATGATTTGGAGCTAGCGGCAGTTGTGTTTGCTCTAATGATATGGCGGCATTACTTGTATGGTGTCCATGCTGATGTTTTTACCGACCATAAGAGTGTTCAATATGCATTTAAGCAAAAGGATATAAATCTTCGTCAACGAAGGTGGCTTGAGCTATTGAAGGACTCTGACATGAAAGTCCTCTATAACCCTGGAAAGGCTAACGTGGTGGCAGATGCTCTTAGTCGGATGTCAATGGGTAGTGTTGCCCTTATTGAGGATGGTAAAAGGAAACTAGTTTGTTATGTTCATAGATTGGCCCGTTTTGGTGTGCGATTAGTTGATTCCACCCAAGGTGGTGTTATGGTACACAGTGGTTCAGAATCTTCCTATGTGCAGGATGTGAAAGCTAAGCAAGATCTTGATCCGAACCTAGTCAAATTGAAAGAAGCGGTACTAAAGAAGTTCGTGGAGGCTTTCTGCCAAGGGGGAGATGGAGTGCTCAGATATCAGCGTCGTTTATGTGCCGTTAATGTAGATGACCTAAGAGGAAAAATCTTTATTGTGGCCCATAGTTCTCGTTATTCCATTCACCCAGGAGCTACCAAGATGTACCGTGACTTGCGAGAGATCTATTGGTGGAATGGGATGAAGAAGGATATTGCGGGATTTGTGGCTAGATGTCGTAATTACCAATAAGTGAAAGTTGAACACCAAAGATCGGGAGGTCTGTCACAAGATATTGACATTCCTACTTGGAAGTGGGATGATGTGAACATGGACTTTATTGTTGGCTTGCCGCGCACTCGGCCCAGTATGATTCGATTTGGGTTGTTGTAGATTATATGACGAAATTAGCCCATTTCATTCCCGTCAAGGTTTCTTACTCGGCGGAGGATTATGCTAAGTTGTACTTGAGGGAGATGGTTAGGTTGCATGGAGTGCCTTTATCCATTATCTCTGATCGTGGTACACAATTTATTTCTCAGTTTTGGAACTCTTTCCAAAAGGGCTTCGGTACTCGTGTTAAACTTAGCACGGCCTTTCATCCCCAGACCGATGGGCAAGCGGAGTGTACCATCCAAACTTTGGAAGATATGTTGAGGGCTTGTGCAATTGACTTCAAGGGTAATTGGGATGATCATATGCCTTTGATTGAGTTTGCTTATAATAACAGCTACAATTCTATTATGGGTATGGCTCCATTTGAAGCTCTCTATGGTAGGAGATGTAGATCTCCCATAGGATGGTTTGAAATTGGGGAAGTTTCTTTGATTGTGCCCCGAGTTAGTGCATGAAGCGATGGAGGAAGTTCGGCTTATTAGGGAAAGGCTGAAAATGGCTCAAAGTCGACAAAAGTCTTATGCCGATGTTAGAAGAAGAGAATTAGAATTTGATGTGGATGATTGGGTTTACTTGAAAATTTCACCTATGAAGGGTGTAATTAGATTTGGGAAGTTAAGAAATAAAGAAGTTGCTTCCGTGAAAGTTCTATGGAGGAATCAATTAGTTGAGGGTGCTAATTGGGAGGCCGAGGCCGATATGATGTTCCGCTATCCTCATCTCTTTCCTTCCGATCCTCCTCTAGCTTGAGGTACCTAGTTCCTCATGGTTTATTCTTTGGTCTCACTACTAGAAAATAGGTCTGTTGCAACGCCACAACATTCATTGCCATAGACCCAAAGAGTGTTGCAGTAGCCTTATGGCAACATAAAAGGGTGTGTTGCATATAAGCGTGTTGCAATACGTCTATAATAACGGTTTTATGCAACACTTTCTGAACCGTTGCCATATACCAATCTATAGCAACAATTATTCTTTATTCTATGAAAACACTTTTCTATGGTTACTGTAACAGTTACAAACCGTTGCGACAACTTTATTCCAACGATATGAAACTGTTGCAAACGACGTACCACAACAGCTTTATAATATAGCTTGGTCTAAGCTATTGCAACGGTTCTGCAAAATTATTGCAACAATCTTATTAAGCTATTGCAATAGGTTTTTTTTAATGCTTATCGTAGGCTATTGTAGCCACTATATATATTATGTACTTTTGCAATAAACTATAATATATAATGATAGAAAATATTAAATCAGTATGTACTTTAACTATGCCCAAATTTAAAAATATTCAAGAGTTTGGATACATTCATGTTCGCAAAAATTATGCCCGAACTTAAAAATAGTCCTAAAATGTTCAAGAGTTAGCATACATTTAAGTTCACAAAAATTAAGTCCAAAAGTAATAATAGTCGTAGAATGTTTGTAGATATAGAACAACAAATTCTCTTTAAGTAAGGTCTTCACTGCTTTCATTCCCTCTTTGTTCATTTTGTTCACCTACAATTTCAAAAGGGACAACAATTAAGGATAGGGAAAAGGAAAGAGAAAGTTCAAAAATGAAAAGGAAAGACAAGTCATATAGCTCCTAATTTTTATTATTTCTGGACGTAACCTACACCATCTACCACATAACCTTTTTCAAAAGTAAAATAAAAGGATTATTTCTCTCATACATGGGCCAAAGTTGTTCCACATGAGAACGTTTATAAGAATCTACTGACCCCTTAGATGCAACATTCAGAAAGAAAATCAAAGCTACTTCATAATTTTTTTAGTAATGACAATTTCTTTCTGGCATAGTTTATATATGTTCCACAATAATGATACTAACCAAACAAAGAACCTGCTTTTCATAAACAATTAATAGGCTTTCAACTGTAAGTTCATCAAACTAAATTTGCTAGTTGAGCAAAATAAAAATAAATGTGTATGGTTCAAGAATAAAACACAACATATATAGACTGCTCTAAATCTTAAAAGTTTAGAGTGCCTTTATCACCATAGAAATTGGATGAAGAATTTTAATAAGAAGCTGAAAGTGCACATATTTAGTAAATTCAACAACTAAGATTGGTATATTTTTACAAAAAATCAACAACACCTAAAATGAACCCAGAACATTAGTTCAAGTTTAAGTAATGACGATAATGACAAAGCTTGGTGGATGGGCAGCAACACTGGTATATTTAATGTGAAAACTGCTTGGGAGGCGATAAGAAAAAGGGAGAAAACATCTCAGATTTATGACTATACATGGTTAAAGGGGCTACCAATAAAAATTGATTTTTTCCTATGGAGGGTGATAAAGAGGAGAATTCCTACTGAGGACAACCTAATGTTCTTTAGGATCCACAATGCCTTAAGGTGTTTGTGGGTGAACAGTACTCACAAGAAACTATGTCTCACCTTTTTCTAACAACTCCTATAGACTCACAGTTGTGGAGAAAATTTTCTACTTGTGCAGGTATAAACATTGAAGGATTGCAACTACAACAAGCTATAACGGAATGGTGGACGGCTCCTACAGAAACCAAACTACAAATTATTTTTAAAGCAATGCCAGCATTCATGATCTGGGAATTGTGGAAGAGAAGGAATTCTAGGAGACATGGAAATGATGTCACTATCAACAGAATGGTATACCAAGTCCAAAAGACAACATACCAAATGTTAAGAGTTATATACCCATGGATGAAACAAATACCACAAGATTGGCCATCATTACTACAATACTTGAGGAAATATAGACCAAGGATTCACTGTTGTGCTATAAGATGGGACTTACCACCTATCGAAAAACTCAAATGTAACACTGACAGGGCAAGTCATGGTAATCCAGGTAATAGTTCCTATTCATTTTGTATTAGGGATGATAAGGGTGATCTAGTTTATGCCCAAGCAGATCAGATAGGAATTACTACTAACATAGAGGCAGAAGCAATGGCTGTGTATGAAGCTCTAATATATTGCTCCACACACAACCTCCAAGGGGTTATATTGGAAACAAACTCATTTTCAGAGAAGGCAACGCATTGGCTGACTATCTTGCTAACATAGCTTTTGAGATAAACAACAAGTGAGAATTTCAACAATTTCCAATAGAAGGTAGGAAACTAATCAACATCGACAAAGCGCAAATACCAGCTCTTAGAATTAGAACAAGAAAAATTGAGCAAATATAGAAACGTATCTTTCAAGAAATAACCGCGAAAATAGAGTTCACACATTCAAATGATGGTGGACTGTAGTAATACACAAGTTCAATCACCAGAGGGAACACAAGCACAAATAACACAATGCAACAAGGAAAATAAGTATTTAGCAAGCAAATACAAGAGAAGAAGAACAAATCTACTTGTTGAAGTAGAACTTTCAGCTAGAGGCATACAACAGATTTGCAAAAGCATCGGAGAACACAACATCATAGATCCGGAAGATCAACTTCGAAAAAACAACAAGATGATCGCAGTTGCACCAGCAACAATAGAAAAAGATTGCAAGTGTAGTAGTATAAGAAAAAAAAGTAGAACCAGATCAAAAGATCAAAAGTAGATAAAGCTGAAGCAAACAAGAAACTGTAAAAGCAGTAATAGAATAAAAGGAAGAAGAAGAAGAAGGATTCTGACCTTGATTGTTGGTTGTGATAGATGGACGATCAAGTAATGTTGCTAGACCATTAACATCAATTGGTAGGCCTGAACGTTGAAGGTTTGCTATGACATCTTCTATAATTTCCTGTCTCATCATGGTCTTCTGTTCGTCAAATTTCTCCTTTTGTTCCTCAATTTTTTCTTCCATTCTTAGCATTCTCTCTTCCATCTTTTTAACGAGCTCATTTGTTGCATTTGATGATGCTTCAAAATGTCCCACTTTCCCTTTCAAAGTAGTTGTTGTAACCCCTCTTCAATACAATCCTAAACGTCCAGGATGTTCTGATCCAATGACAGATGCAAATGCATCAATTGTCTCATTACCATCTTCATTTTGTTGCATTTCAACATTCTCCATCTCAGCCTATAATGCAATTTTATTTTTAAAAAATAAGAGAATTCAAGTATACATATAAAGAGTCAATCCGAAAAACTCAATTCAAATCAAACAAAATAAAAATTAGATAGGAGACTCACAATTTTACTAGTTGTATCTTCATCTGTATCTGATTGGGTTTTCTTTTTCTTGTAGCCACAAAAAATTCCTTAAGTGATGGAGGATCATTAGTTTCCCTCTCTTTTTCCTAGACACATTAAAAGTGGATATCAAAAATCTTCTTTAAAAAGCCGACATGTTTATATTCAATGCTACACAAGAGAGCTCATACCAAATCATTGTGAACTAAAGCAAAGTTATTTTTGCCAACAGTATGCGGATTCTTCAACTTTTTTCGATTCTCACTATTGGTTTTGGACATTTTCTACAAATAGAAGAGAATATGTTAAGCTGATACACTCATGACAGATATAATCTAACTCTCAGTTACAAATACTCTATTACTAGGAGTTATAATAATTTACTAGTGCAACATAGAAGATGGAGGATAACAGAATATTTGTGGACTGTTGTTGCTCAACCTAAACACAGGTTTATCTTGTAGTTAGCTGTACAAAGAAGATAATTGATAAATGAAAGATTAGCTAATATGCATATCCCACAGACATAGTGATACTCTAGATCCAGAATAAAATTGTAAAGAAATTAGACCTTCTGAAGTTTTCTAGGAAAGCTCATAGGTATCAAGATCAATCAAACTCATAAGTTTTCACTGTTAATCCAAAAAATACTAAAGTAAAGGAGATTTTTTTATCATTTCCCAAGATAGATGAGTTAGATAACTCTAATTGCGTATTATCAGCTAGTAAGACTCGCCTGAAAGTTTCCTGAGTTCCATTAATTAAGAAGCTCCTTAAATTGAGAAGTTGGAACATCATCAGGCCTTTTTTCTATTCGAATTTGATCATTAGCATAGGCATCAAAGTGGCGTGTTTTCAAATCAAACTTACGCCTTCTCCAAGCTTCTTGAATTGTTTTTAAAGTCCATTTATTTCCACTTTCTGGAATATCATATTTCTCCTGAAAGTTGGAACAATGAGTTAGTGCAATAAATGTGAAATATATGCAACGTAAAAGAGAATTGGAAACTTTAAACCTTGGTATAATCCTACAAATCTTTTTTTGTGTCAAGTAGCTTCCAATTTTCTATATCAAGAGGACAAAGGATAGCATTCCTTGCAAGTGTACCGAGGAAGCTGTTCAACTCTATCACGACATCATTACTAGGACCAATAGGCTGACCATCTTTATTTAGTAGAATCAATTTATGATCATGCCTTCCATGTACAGTTAACATCTTTGTTTGCCCTCTTTGTCTTTTTTGAGTGGAAGAGTCTACAATAATACACAAGTAATGGGAATTAGTATAGTAATTTGATTTTATGATTGAAAAAGGATAGCAATATTTTAAATAAAATACAGATGTTCCTGCCCTGTTCTTCGCATTGTTCATTTACTTCAACAGTAGTAGAATTCAATTGAACTTGTTCTTCTACTGGTTGCGCTACATGGTTAGTTGAGTCAGCTTGTATATGGACTCCTGCCTCTGGATTTCGTGGTTCTAGTAGATGTTGTTCTTCTATTACCTCTGTTAAACACTGACGCTTTTCAATTGACCTTATAGAACTCGTTGGATCATTTCTTCTTCTAGCTAGCAACAACTTCTTTTGATTCACCAAAGATGTAAGTGTTCCAGCTGGAACAATTCCTCTTGTTTCTTTATTCCTTATTCTTGCAGACTCTCGTTGTGTCATGACTACCAAGAATAGCCTACGGTAAAAATAGAGATAAAATAATAAGGAGTTAGACATCCAAACAGAATAAAGAAGATAAAGCAGAATCAGAGAAAAGAAGATTACAGTCGCAATAACTTTTGTAACATCATAAGATGAACTAGTAAAAAAGGAGAAAGGATAAAGAAGAAATCAGAATCACCGCTTCTTGCTACCTGATTTACCTAGGCTTTCTGAAGCACAAATCAGTCAGCTTGTTTCAACATATGAAGCACTAAAGTGATCTCTAATAACATCGAGATCACCCAAAAAGACAGAAGTACACAATAATATAAAAAAAAGGCAAGACCAACATTCTTTCCATTGTCTTTCAAACAAATGGTACAGATAAGAAAATGCAAAAGAGAAATTTTCCAAAACTCAAATGATGTAAAGGATTTAATAAATATAAAAAAAAATCAAACTAATGTCAAACGATTTTGCCAAATCTAAAAACTCAAACGATGTAAAGGATTTCATAAATATAAAAAAAACTATTTCATACTATTTTGCTAGAGTTAGTAACCTCACTCAAGAAACTAAGCAGCACATGATCGCAAGACTCTCCATAAAAAAAATACTAGGAGATAGGCTTGAGGACAATGAAAATAAGACAAGTACGCAGACCAAGTGACTCAAGCAACTAACCCTAAGAACTTGAAGTGTATGACTCGAAAGGTAGACATGAGGATCCAAATCTAGGAGCAGCCTTAGAGAGGCTTAGTTAATGCTCAAAACCTTATACCTAGCTCAGCCAAACCAAACATCTATTCAATGTTTCCTAGAATCAGCGATGCTCACAAAGTAAAACATGAATCAGAAAAAAAAAGACTAATATGAAAGTCACATAAAGGAAAATCTTGTTCAACAATCTAAACTTACAATATAAGTCCAAAATATAAAGAGCACATATACAGGGAAAAAATCATCTGGAAATGAATAAAAATAACACAAAAAGAAGAGTAAAAATCTAATATCAAACAAGCATATCAATGTAAATGAGAATAGACCAAAGGAAATATTATGTGTTTAAGCAGAGAATTGAAGTGTCAACTAGAAATACACTTCACTTCTAAGTTAGTGGTCAATTCTTCCTAAACTGAGAATTTCCAAAATAATTTTCAAATTTTCATCTAATTTGTTTTGCACAGATTTCTTAATCTTCACCAAAATTGAGATACACACTCTAAACCACAACAAGATTACATCATAAACATAAATTCTAACGAAGAGCATCTACTTCACATAAACTCAGTTATCTATTTTTAAAACTTTTTCAAGAACCCTTCTAAGAAATTCCTAATTTTGAAGAAGATAAAATACACAATACCTGTAGCTTCAAAATGGCAAAACCCAACAGGACCTAGAATATGACATATGCCTACAAGGAAAAACATAGAATAATCAGAAGAAGATACCACAAAAATTGAGATAGACACTCTAAACCACAACAAGATTACATCATAACGTAAATTCTAACAAACAACATCTACTTCACATAAACCCATTTGTCTATTTTAAAATCTTTTTCAAGAACCCTTCTAAGAAATTTCTAATTTTGAAAAAGATAGAATACACAATACTTGTAGTTGCAAAAATGCAAAACCCATGAAGAACACCCACAATATAACAGATGCCTACAAGGGAAAACATAGAAGAATCAAAAGAAGATACACCCTCTTCAAGGAGAAATGAGAAGGGATGATACCTAGCGTTGGAGTTGAATTTCTGATGAAATGTTCTAGAAGAGACAAACCAGCTATCTGATATGTTATACATTTACACTTTTATTATTTTAAAAATATTAATTAAAAAAAAACCTTTTGGTGGGTCTAGTAAAATTAGTAGAGGGAAAATAATTGAGGGAAATATATACGTTGCAATACCTTTATTTTCATAAGAACCCTTGCCATAGGTTACTCTATGGAAACGGGTTTGTGAAACCCTTGCAATAACAAATGCTATGGCAACAGTTGTAGTACTAATGCAACGCCTTAATTTTAAAAGTGTTTCATTAGGTCTTATAGTCTATTGCAACGGTTATAACCGTTGCGAATGACTACCTATTGCAACACGTATTTAATCATTGCTAAAAAGATGTTGCAACAGGCATGTTTTTTAGTAGTGTCTCATGTGTCATTGTTGATTTCCATGATTCCTTGATTTATGCATGTTCATGAAGAGTCTCACATGATATATGTGCATTGAGTATGAGTTGCATAAAGTCTTCATGAATTTTGTATAGAGCATGTTTTAGTTTGGAGTTGATGTTTCCTCCTCGGATATGTGCATTTACGTGCTTGCATGCTAGGTTGGGTTGTTAGTCCGAGTCTATCGTCCTTCTCAGGATATCCAGGTTCTCATTCGAGGACGAATGTTCCCAAGGGGGAGATATTGTAACACCCCAATTTTTTAAATGAAAGAAAAATACAGTTTTAAAATTTTTCTGGTGCCAGTGACGACGGAGGGCATCTACGGACCGTAGATGACCCTGCCAACTTTATGAATTTTGAGTTTCTGAACCTTGACCTATGGAATAGTTGGACGGTTCGTAGTTCGGTTGACGGGCCGTAGATGGGTTCCGTAGATGACTTCCAAACTTAGCCAAATTTTCAGTCCAAAATGAACTTTCTGAATCGATTGACGGAAGAGCAGGATGGTTCGTTAGTGGATGTACGGACCGTAGATCCTGTCCGTCGATTGGCCCCGACATTTTTATTTAAGGACTTTTTGGACTTTTCCCTAAATGTTTATTCCTTATCCTAGACGATATTGCCCCTTAACCTTGGCCCTATTTATATTTTCTAAGCCCTAATCCCTTCATTCCAACTCTCATCTCCCAAAACTATTCCTCTCTATAGAAGAACTAGAAGAAGAAGAAGAAGAGAGTTAGGGTTCTCATCAAGGTCATCAATCCTCCTTTTATTTCAAGGCATTGTCATTAAGGTATGATAGTATTTACCATTTGGAGTCTTTCCTCCAATGGGTCTTCTTTTCCTGAAGGTTTTCAAGGTTTAGTCTTGCCCAAGAGAGCTAGGGTTTTGACAAATTCTTATGGGTTCTTCAATATGCTTTCCATTGTTGATGTTATGGTTGATAGTGCACGATCTAGTGTGGTAAAGTAAGCTAGTGCACGATTTAGCGTGGTTTACATGCAACTTGATGAATCCCATGAGCTTATGCTAAGTTTCCCCCAATTTATGATTATGCTTATGATTGTGGGTTGATTGAGAAAAGATGAATTGCATGAACTCTTTGTGAATTGAGTTAAGGATTATGATTATCAAGCTATTAATTCCATGTAAGACTATGAATGATGAAAAGAGGATATTTTATGAAAAGATGAATGATGAATCAAAATCTATGATTTTCCTCGCTTATGGGGTTCCCTCAATTATGACTAAATTGCCTTGATTTATGGCTTTCTAAGTATTAGTTTGCATTGAATTGCATGTTTTGAGGTGAAGCTCATGAGCCCATGATATATGAGTTAAGAGCATGATGAGCTATGTAAATATGAAACTTATGAAGTCATGTATATTTATGAACCTTATGAACTCATGCATGTTTTATGAAGTTTATGATATGTTAGTGCAAATGTTGAGTTGTGAAAGGGTTTCTCATTTAATGCTCAACCTATGAATGTGAAAGGTTTTCTCACACGTAATGATTCATAACTTCTTGAAAGGTTTGCTCAACTAAGCTTGAATCCATGATTAAGGAGCTATTCTATGAAGGGACAAGAGGCGATTACCCATGTTCCCTAATGTAGACAAGAGGCGATTATCCATGTCTACTCATAATGAAATCATGACTAATAGAAGAACAAGAGGCGATTACCCATGTTCTTAAGGAGCTATTCTAATGAATGAAGGGACAAGAGGCGAATACCCATGTACCCTAATGTCGATTATCCAAGTCTACCAATAATGAGTTTATGACTAATGTAGACAAGAGGCGATTACCCATGTCTAGCTAAGATAAAATGAACTATGATAAATCCATGGGAAGTATGCTTAGTACCGAGTGGAGAAGTGGCGATTACCCATGTCCCATAACCTATGTGCCACCATAGGGTGATGGTCTATGATAGCTAATGGATTCACATATGCTAAGAAGTTCATGGTCTTACCTTGGCAAGTAGGACACCCCTTCTCGGTGTGGGGCAGACATCGAATTCCATTTTGATAGCTCACATGGTCTTATATGTCGGTTAAGGGTATTTCCCCACAACTAAGGAACAAGTGTTATGATGATGCTCTAAAGTAAAATAAAGGAAAGATGAATAGCTTGTTTTGGCCATGGTTTATGCTTCATGTTTTCTTATGTTCTATCATGATTTAGCTTGGCCATTACATGTCATGATTATATGTCATTCTAGCATGGTTCATATGCCCTTTGTGCATTGCTATTATACTTGGTACTTGACTGTACTAACGCATACTTTTGCCTACATTGATTCTATTGATGTAGGACTTGGCGGTTCTTCTCATCCCACTCGTGGCTAGTAAGTTCCAGTGATAGTGAAGACTTGTTGAGGCCTCCTATGTCCGAGGACCTAACCTTGTTCCATTTTCATGCTTTCCGTTATACTTTTTGGATATTGTACTGGGCTGCGTCCCAAACCTTCATTTCTATTCTATTATGTTAGATGGCTTGAGACATGAGATGTAGACTTCCGCTGATATTTTCTTAAACTATGTTGTGATTTTATCTTTTGGACTCTTTAATTTCTACTATCTTGTATGAATGTATGCTAAGTGGCTTGTATAAGGCCTTTCGGGGTCTTGTATGCCATGTCACGTCTAGGGGGTACCTTGGGTCGTGATAGTGAATTAAGGTAATAAAAATCTCCTAGATCCAATTTGGGTTTAGAATCTTTCCTACTGATTGAGATTTAGTATATGTTCTTACTTGGGTAAACTTTCAATAACTATTACTCCTAGAATATTATGTGTTAGGTGACCTGCTACCTAATAATTTAAAGGATTTTGAATCTTGTTTCCATCTCCACCGACCATTTCTCAATCAGAGTCCAAAGCAAAAACTTATGGACGTTTTAGCGAGACACCATCTGAGCTATGCGTCGGGCTCCATGTTGTGGAGCTTATGATACACATTGGGAAGAATGTCGTGGCTCAAATGTCTAAGGTCACTAGTGAGGCTCTGCGTTGGCCAGCCTTCCTAAATGTAAGATTTTGATGTTCTGTTATCAAATTAGGGGAAAACTAGTCCTTTAACCCCATGTAACGTCGACCTCTACTCAATTTATGCCCCCCAAAGTCGTCCTAAGCTTATAGAATCATTCCCGAATCCCTAATCCCTCTTCTCTCTCAAATATCATGAACTCAAGAAGGGTTTTTCAAAACAAAAAGCTCCCAAGTTCAAGATGGTTCTCCAAGATTCTTTCTAATCGGGGTTTGCCCTAAATCAAATTAAGAACTCTCCTATTATACTCTCCGTGTCCATGAAATTTCAAGGCTTTATGAAGAAAACTCTAAGGTTAATTCTCACGGGTCCTTTTCTAGTTCTTTGTCAAATAGGTGTTAAACAATCCTCTATCAACTAATGTCAGAAAGCTTTAGTTTACATACATACATACATACATGCATGCATACATAGATACATAGATACATACATACATACATTCATACATACATACATATATATATATACATATATATATATATTTATATATATATATACTAGTTCTGGGCACGTGTGTCACATGCTAAGTTGTGAGACATTTTTGTAGCGATATATTATATATATAAACACACACACATATTATGTAAAACACTCTTCTCATGAGTATCTGAGTTATTATTGATCTAGTAAAATGATATAGATTTAATTTATGCATTAAATTATTTTTAGATAATGTAACAACACAAATTAGAATGACAGTAACCGTTGAATACAAAGCAATAAATCACTGTAAATTCTTTTTGTAAAACACTCTTCTCATGAGTGCCTGAGTTATTACTGATCTAGTAGAACGATATAGATTTAATTTATGCAATAAATTATTTTTAGATAATGTAATTGCACAAATTAAAATGAAAATAACCATTGAATACAAAGAAACAAATCACTGTAAATTCTCAGTAATAATAACAACAGAGCCTTAGAATTCAATACAATGACAACAAACAAGATACATAAACATTATGTACACAAAACAAATATAAAGATACAAGAGAAGAGATTATAGGGATTTTCTCTTCTTTTTTTTCCAAATATTTTTTGTGTGTACAATGTTGTGTCTAATGTCACTATTTATAGGATAGCATTGATGAACACAAAGAGTTTTCATGAATATGACATTAACTCAATGAGTAGCATGGGTCGTTGATGAGTCAATTATCTTTGCTTAGGTGTTTCAGTGTCTTCTAAACCTGAAATTTGAAGCCATATAATGTTGTTAGGACTCCACCCTTTGTAAAGAGCTAATTATTTGTGTTAAGATGGTCATATATGTTATATGAGATTTTCATGCCTCAAAATTTTCTTATAGACGATGTTCTTTGTGTATGACTCACTTTGTTGTTTTTGTTGCTCTGTAATGACCAGGACATTGGTTGTGGACATATATATCCCTTTTGAGAGCGCAACGTAAATTGTCCATGTGAGAAAATATGTTGGGGCAAATACAAACTAACGTTTGGAATTGTCTGACCTTGCACTTTATTTACTGTCATTGCAAAGCAAAGTTGTACTGGAAACTTCTTCGGAAAGAATTTGAATGGATAGCCTTCATTTGATGGTGGAGAAAGTTGTATTCGTGGAAGAAAAACATAATAAGTTGCACAATGACCACTTGATATTCCGCATGATTCACATTCTTGGCAAAGCCTCTACATATCATTCTTATGCCATTACATAAGCCATTTGAAGGGTCTAAATTCCTTAGCATCATGATGGGTGCATTCTCCTTTAATTCTAACATGCATTTAATAAGATATGTTAAAATATAGTCATATTGTCTTTTGTTAGTGTTTCTTCATGATTGTAATGCATATTGTATTTTTTCAAATACCTATGTGGCGGGAGACCATTCGATGTTAAAGTATTTAGATAATTTTCCTGATAATAGTTGTTGGTGTCATCTTTTGCTGAGTCAAAGCTATTAAATGTCTTGCTTTCACCTATGGGTATTAGTTTGTCATTAAGATTATCCACATGCTCATTTCTGCTTGGTAAGATAGCTCGTTTGATGACATATTTTGTTGCAGTTGCATTTTCTTTTAGGCTTGAGAATATTTCTTCTATTAGGCATTCTTCTGGAATTCCATCACTATAATGCTTGACAGTGTTAAATTTTCTCTTATTGTTGGTTCTTCTCCGTTTTCCTTGTGAAGTAAGAACTCCCTGAATGCTGGATCTGTTCTTGCTCTCATATTTTTAGTAAATTGGATATTAGGTGAAGTTGCTCGTTGAGAATAGTTAAATTAACTTTTTAAATATTAGTAGTACATAGATAATAATCATTGCTAGTTAAACATAAAGAATTTATAAATCATCTATATTTTATTTTTTTTCCACTTTGATCTTTTGTTTCATCAGATGAGGCTTGGGATTTATTTCTTTAACCTTCCTGGTCCTTTTTCTTTGAAGCTGAATTATCGTGGTTTCATCCTCACTTTCATCTGGGCCATTGGAATTTTCAACCTCATGTATCCCCACAACTATCTTATTCATGTTATCCATCATTGGAAGTTCCTCCACAATGGCTTCTTTAACTTATATATATATATATATATATATATATATTGGTGGTTTTAAAATTAGGGTTGAGAAGGATTTTTACAAAAGTTTGCTATTGGATACCTTTTTTTATAGTCTTTATTTGAGTGTTTTGAGACTTGGAATGTCTATTTGAAGATTATGAACTTTCTTATTTCGAAATTAAATGTTAAATGTCATGAATAACGAAACTATGGTTGCCAAGTCTTTCAAACATTTTAAACTCATATTGAGGAGGCAAATTGTCACCCTGTCCTTTGAACATTGAAAGTATTAAATTGAAGGAAATTCTTTTAGACCCTCAATGGAAATTCAATGATGATTTTTTTATGCTTTTCGATGACTGGGCTAAGAGTTATGTCTTATGATTATGACTTTGGCATGATATGATGACTTGGAAGTCTTGGAATGACAATAACAAAATGTAAATTTCTTTTAGAAAGACTCTATAGAGAAATGATCATGATTAATGTTTTAATGGGGCACAAAGAGAATTTGTTAGTTCCCGGAGAAGGTGTAATTAGCCCTTGTGACCCAACACCGGAAACCATATTTGCCGACATAGGTAAGGTCCCTATCTTGAAATCTTGATGACCATTGTATGCCTTCTTCAAGCAGTAGTATGCAGTCTTTGTTATGTTTTGCACAAACTATGTTATCTTATTCCATGCAGCTAACTTGGATTAGGGCTCAGTCAATTAAGTGTCGACCGGACCTAGATAGCCCGTGGGTCGCATGTTGTTGATGACACTACTTAACTCATAATGTAAACTTTCATAATGTTTATATCTTATTTATTTTGAATTACTATTTATGTTCCTTTCCTTGTGACTATATTTTACTTAAATAACTTGCTTTATAAATTGCTATGTCCCTTCCCTCGGGTTGCATACGAGTACTAGTTCATCGTACTGACCGTCCTCAGATTTCATGTGTAAGTTTGGAGACACATCTTCATGGTTTTGTGTAGCTAGGATCTCTCAGGAGAGCGTAAGCAAGTAGTGAGCTTTCCATCTTCCAGAAGGTTGTTTAATTATTATGTTAGTCCAAGCTTTTTGTTTTATGGTATATCGGGGCCATGTCCAGACTTAGACATTTTCACTCTTATGTTTAGAGGCTTCATAGACCTACATCAAAATGTTTGTTTAAATTGGGATTAAGTACTACTATATTTTAAATGGATTTTCTTTAATAGGTCTTTGCTTCTGCAATTACAATAAAAATCTCATATTGAATGGTAAGAGGTTCTCTTGGGTCTTATGCAGTTTTAGATGCCTGTTACATCCAGTGCCTAGTCTTAGGTCGTGACAAATATGGTATCAGAGCACATAGTTGTGGGTTTAATTGTGTATATGAAATTGGGGTTTTGTGCTAGAATAGACAATTTACTTGGGTTATTTGATTTATCATTCTATTGCTTTTGTGATTCCTTGATTCCATGCTTGAATTCATGAAATGAGTTTAATCAAGTTTTCCTACTCTAATCTATGATTTGTGAGTGCATGCTCAAATCTAGCTTTCGATTTTTGTGGGTTGCTCGAAAGAGAATTCATGAAGTGGAGAATTAGGTTAATAATCATATTTAGCTCTATGTCCTAAACTTGAGATTTAAAGGAGATTTCATGCTAAAATTATTTGAGACCGAAAGGAGATTAGTGTTGATTGATGATGATCTATCCTAACTACTCAAGGTTCAGATTGATTGATTGACTTCTTTAAGGCAAGTGATCTCTTAAACTTTGTAATTTGGTTGAATTTTTTACTTCTCTTCATTGTCTATGTGTTGGGGAGTAATTGGGAATAAGGTGAAGGGTTATTTGCTCCACTTGATTAATGTTAACCAATAAAAATGGGAAAAATGAAAAGGCTTCTTGATTATAATGGTAAATTATGAATTGCCTTGTTGTGGCCCCTATTTGATTGATTGGTGAATTGCTTGAATGCATGAAAGTGGAGTTCAGTTGTATGAATTGCTGTCTCTTCGTGTAGTGTGATATTGCTTTGGTGGATTGAATTGTTGAACACCATGATGAGACACTTGATAAAAGCCGAAGGGAAATGGTTCTGGCTAGTGAGCGTGTGATAAATTGCAATGGATCATTGAATGAGTGATTTAATTCCAAATTTCTCAATTTCCATATATCCCTTACTTCATAGTGTCTTCGCTCAAATCCTTTGTTTAGTTACCAAAATCACTCTTCTTTAGATAATCTTGTATATTGTGTGTTTAGGTTCAAACTTGTATCTATTTATTCTTTGTCTTTTCTATTGCCGATAAATTGTTCCTTTTGGAATTTGACCATGACTCTTTTGTTGGGTTTTTATTGCTAATGACTGTTTACTCTTCGATCTTGTTTTGAGGGTAATTTGAGCGTTATCATTCTGCTGCTGATCCACCTGTTAAAAAATTTGGTACATAATCCCAATCTGATTTTACAAGTGCCAAATCCCATTGCGTGGAATAAATGCTCGCCAAAATCAGAATCAGGAAAAATATTTGACAGAATGGTAGTTCGTGATGTACAAACTCATTATTATTTTACTAAAAATGTTATGTCAAACTTAACTATTTCATTGTCATTAATAATTATTGAAAAAACAAAAAACTTAAACCATAGCAACAAAAGGAAGCTGAAGTAAAATCATTAAATCAAGATTTAATGAAGTAAAACACATGTTCATTGTTGTAATGGCAACACCAGTTGAACAATAACCTTGAATTAGTCTTTTGAGATTTTGTACATAACTCTTTACTTGCTTTACTTGGTAATACAATTGTTTATTTAGAAAAAATTAAAAGCCAAAAATACTAATTCATATACTCGCCCCCCCATTTTGTTTTACTTGGTCCCTGTGCAAAAAAAAAAGAGCATTTCGGTTCACTTGTCCATTTTTGCTAATCAAGAGAATTTTATTGTTTCTTTCTCATACTATCCTTACTATTAAATAGTTACATACATATAAAAAGTAGTAGTAGTAAATTTTGGATTTCTTTCTGAATTAAATGTTTCATTAATTGGTTTTAGCACAAATTATTACTGATCTTGATAGGCTAGAAGCCCTCAGCGGCAATCCTTTTTTTTATGTCACTATGGGTTCTTTGAATCTCTTATCCCTGTCATCCTATTCTCAATTTGTCACTACCCAAGACTAGACCCTGAATTTACTAGGCACCAAAACCCCATAAGCCCCAAAAGAACCACTTAACATTCAATATGAGCCTTTAATTGTAAATGCAGAACAAAGACCCATTTAAGAAAATCAATTTAAAACATTATAGGACTTAATCGAAATTTAAAACAAATATTTGAACATCTTGATGTAGGTCTACGAGGCTTCTCTTAGACATGACTCATTGAGGGAATTGGTATGATAACATGCTAGTTGTGGGTTGGACTTCTAGGATTGTTTACCCTGCACTTGCATTTCATTTTAAACTTTTAGCATATTTGTGCATTTTTGGGTAGAGCGTACAGTCTCAACCTTAGTTTATGTCGTTGCCTTACTTTTGGACTTATTTTAGATTTAACACGTTAGCGAGCAAGTTATTGAGGACTTAGCCTAAATTTGGGATAAATGCTTGTCGAGGATGAGTTTCTCGGAAGTTCTAGTTAGCCTACTAGACTTTCAGCGCAAACACAAAACTTGGACCTTCGTTATTATAGAGCAAGGGTTGTAAGGTTAATATTGAACTTGTATATTATTCTTCCGGTTGATTATTGTCTATATTACCTTTGCAAATTGATTAAGCCCCTTTATAATATATGATTTCTGACTTAATGATGGTTTCTTCAGAAATGCTTCAAAGTGATTGACTATTTTACAAAGGAATATGGTAATTTCTAGCTGCAGTTTGAGGTTGGGCATCGTATATTCTTCGATCATACTGGTCCCAATGTATTCTTATTTATATTCGTACATAGAGCTACCTATTGTTTATACTCATTAGGCTTATGGGGGTTCAGTTGGGTTTATTACCTATTGCTTATTGTTTGAGTGTGCCTTCTAGGATTATGGGAGTCTGTCTAGGTTATAGTTAGTTTATTAAGGTATGTGCCACTCCCCGAGCATAAACTCTAGACGTGGCCGACACTTAGAACCATTGCTGGTCCCAAATGAACCCTTGATCAGGCTGATAATTGAGCAAGAAACTGTTCGTACACGCGAAAGCCTTATAAGATGCACATTTAAAATCATTTAAATATATCTCATGCAAAAGTCTGAAATGAATTTGAAAATAAATAATGATAATAATGTTTAAAACTTCTAAATACAAAAGACTTAAATTACTCACTAACTTTGTCTACACATGAAGCCTCTACTAACTGAAGAGAGGCACGACGAAAAGACCCACAACTACCTGACTACTCTACTAACAGTAACTAAAAAATAAAATAAATTGAACTACTCAAATGGAGCCCTCCGGAAGTGAAGAGGTCTCACCAACTGCTGATGGAGAAAGATCTTACTGAACATCTGTTATCAAGAGTGCCTGAAACTATATCATAAAATGATGTAGTGCCAAATGACGTCAGTACATGGAATGTACGGTATGTAAAAATGACAGAAAGAAACATCAAGCTAACTGAATAAATAAGCTGAAAGTAACTCATCTGAAAGTAGAGAATGTAAACGTAATGAAAACAAATAAACCTTTACAACTGAGAAAATGTAATATATCGAAGGCTAAAAATAGTATACTTCACTTTTCTCGGGGAGTTTCTTTAACTGACAACTATCACTATGAGCCTCGTGATGATACAACATCTAGCCCATGTTGCCAGAGCCATCCTACACCTTGCCAGAGCATAGGACAAAAAAGTTGAACTAATGGATCCATCTAAAAAGCCCTCAAAGAGGCTGGGTGAGGAGTCGCTTGAACCAACGACACGATCCTATCTACGCTGGTGGTGCAATTTATGGGGTTTGTGTTTTCTTAACTCTTACCCAAATCGGTGCTCAATACTACTCCAAAAAATATGCCTTTATGCTCATAAAAATATTTGTGTTGAGTTAATACTCAAAAGTACTTCCTTAAGGAATACTAATCCTTACTTTTGACTGACTGAAACTGCTTCACCAAATTGATTATACTTTCTTATAATAAATCATGTTTTACTGTGAAAATAATACATTTGAAAAACGTAGTGTTTCCTTAAAACTCTTCTCAAATGGTAATTTAAAATACTTGAACTTACTTTAATTCAGTAGTCATTGCATGAAAGTAACTATGAAAAAGGGTTCAACAATTCTTAACTAAATAGGGTTCATGTGATAAAATAGGCATGAATAACAATTGAAGAACCAAAATACATGAAGAATTATAATCTCAATGATAAGAATCAGAATTCAATGATAAGAGATCAAAGCATACTTAGAATTCAAGGAACTTGGGATAAAAATCCTAAGTTTAAATCTTACTGAATGAATTTAGATGTAGGGTGTAAGGACGATTAGAGGTCGAGTTATCATGATCGTAATATTAACCCTGTAAATCAGTAATGTGATAACTAAAATTGACTCTTTGCATGAGATGTGATACATGAAACCCAAAGCATGTTGCAGCCCTGGAATTGTCCCTTAATTGATTAAAACACCGAAATTATAGTTATCCTTGTTAGTTAGTTTATTATTTAAATTGTTCGTAGTAGTAGTATTCAAAACCATATTGTTAATACTTTCTTTACATTGTAGATTTAATTGAATTGATATACATTGATCATAAGTCCCTTAGGTACGACAGCCCGGTTCTAAAAGAGCCATTTATTACTTCTGCCACCACGTACACTTGCGTGTGCAATTGGAAGCAACAAGTTTTTGGCGCCGCTGTCGGGGACTTAGAAATTAATTTATATTTAATTCTTTTGAGTCTACTAGTGATTATTCGAAGTGCTAACAACTTGATCTTTGCCGTTCTGTATTGCAGGCAATTAGGATCTGAAGTCTGGCTCGCAAAGGTGATCTTGTTGAACCAGACGACGAACCTGAACAAGTCCTTCGACAACGAAGAAAGCTGGTGAATCTTGGAAGACAATGAGAATTAGGATTAGATCTCCTAGAAAACCGGGAGGAGAACCCGGCTGATGATCGTGGAGAACACGTGGAAAGAGAACACATGGAGATACCTGTAGGGATAGCTCCGAGGCCAGTTCGTGATGTGGCAGTCCCACTCACCACTAGTATGACCTCGAGCATACGAAAACCACCGCCGGGTGGAAGATTTGAGTTGAAACAATCCATGGTGCATATCCTCCATACTAATGGGCAATTCACTGGCCTGCCCCATGAGATCCCCAAGTGCACCTCAGAGGTTTTCTAGAGATAACCAGCACTTATATTCCACATGGGATATCAACTGATTATGTGCCATTGACCTTGTTCCCATTTTCACTTTTGGGAGAAGCGAGGCGATGGTTAGACTCTGAGCCTCCCAACTCTATCACCACATGGGATCAGTTAGCAAAGAAGTTCCTTAATCGATTCTTCCCCTCAGGCAGAACTGCAAAATTGAGAAGTGAAATATTGAGTTTCAAACAGAGAAGCTGAGAGAACATGTACCAAGCCTGGGATAGATTTAAACAATTATTGCTTGCGTGTCCACATCACTATCAGGCAAATGAGGTATTAGCTCATACCTTTATTGAATGCCTTGAATATAATTCTAGGGTACTATTGAATACTGTAGTAGGTGGGCATGCTCTTGAGAAGACCTATGATGAGTTAGTGGAGCTCTTGGACAAAATGTCTGAAAGCAACCAGGATTGGAATGGTGATACGTAAAGGAGCACAACATCAAAGGCTGTAGGTGTTTTGGAAGTGGATCAATTAACTGCACTGAACGCAAAATTGGATGCGCTAGCAACTAACTTCACCACTCAGCTCAAGAAGTTATCAGTCAGGCAGCAACAAGCACATGTAAATGTTTTACACCAACCGCAAGGATGGTGTGAAGTTTGCGGAAGTGGAGACCATGTGTCTGATTTTTGCGGTGAAAACCCAGACTCTGTGAACTATCTAGGGAATGCCCAAAGAGGTGGAGGTACGCAGAATTATGGGAACACGTATAACTCAAGTTGGAGGAACTACCCCATGAGAAATTGGGTACCAATTTCTCATGGGGTAGAAATCAGAATCAACACAAAAATCAGGCTCAAGGGCACAACCAATACAGATCACAAGGTAATGGACAACAATTTCAACAGCCAAATAATCAAGGTGCGAAGCAAGGGGGCATGACTAATGAGGAGCTGTTCCAAAAGCTAAGTACATAAATAAAAAACAAGTTGGGAGAAGAGTTGAGAAGCACCCAATTAGCGCAAACAAATCTGGAAAGGCAGTTTGCACAATTGGCTAATGCAGTCAATGTTCGTCCTCCTGGAGGTCTTCCGGGTGACACGGATCCTAACCCAAGGCAACTGAATGGGTGAGTACAAGGAGTGGATTACAGCTGGAGGAACTAGCTCCAAAGAAGAGAAGTTCTGAGGTGGTGAGAGAAGAAAAGAAACCCGAAGAAGTGGTTCAAGATGCGAATGTTGAGAGGATTGTTCCTCAAATAAAACTACCTCCTCCGTTTCCTCAAAAGTTCAAAAAGCAGAACGAGGACGAATGCTTCGGTAAGTTTCTGTCTCTCCTTAAACAAGTTCACATTAATCTCCCTTTGGTTGATATTTTGCAGGGAATTCCTAAGTACGCCAAGTATGTGAAGGATATAATGACGAATAAGAAGAGATTGACTGAGTATGAAACAGTGGCACTCACGGAGGAGTGCAGTTTGAGAATTCAGAATAGACTACCCAAAAAGTTGAAAGATCCGGGCAGCTTCACAGTCCAAAGCACCATTGGCCAAAGTGTTCATGCCCGCGGTTTGTATGATTTAGGTGTTAGTATAAACCTCATGCCGGCATCTTTATACAATAAACTTGGGTTGGATAATCCAAAACCAACCACAATCATTCTCCAATTGGCCGATAGGTTAGTGGCAAGGCCGGAAGGAGTAGTAGAAGATGTCTTGGTGCAAGTTGGATCACTGATCTTTCCTGTGGACTTTGTTGTCCTAAATTTTGAGCCCGATCCGGAAGTTCCATTTATTTTGGGACGACCATTCTTAGCTACAGGGCGAGAATTGATTGATGTAGCGGCTGGGCAGTTCACTATGAGAGCTCATGATAAGGTGGAGGTGTTTGATGTCTATCGCGCCTTGAAGTTGACATCTGTCTATGAAGAGTTGTCTGCCATTACAGTAGTAGACCTTGCTGTAGAATTGCATTGCATAACTCCCAAGGATCCCTTGGAAAGAGTTTTGGTGGGGCATGACATAGATGGAGATGCAGAAGCGCAAGAACTGGCCACTTGTCTTAATGTAGCACTACTTGGTTCACAAAAAGGTGTAGTCGAACCATTAGATTGAGTGTTGGGTCCTCCTCCCAAACCCTCAATAGAAGAAGCACCAAAGTTGGAGTTAAAATCGCTTCCGTCACACTTGAGGTATGCATATCTTGGCTCTAATGAAACTTTACCTATTATACTTTCTGCGCATTTGTCTGCAGCACAGGTTGGTGCAGCTTTGGAGATATTGAAGAAAAGGAAGAAAGCAATAGGCTGGCAAATGTCGGATATTCATGGAATTAGTTCGGCCTTGTGCATGCATCGAATTTACATGGAGAACGACCATAAACCGAGTGCGCAACACTAACGCCGGCTGAATCCTTTGATGAAGAAGGTCGTGAAGAAATAAGTGATCAAGTGGTTAGATGAAGGAATTGCGTATCCTATCTCTGACAGCAAATGGGTAAGTCATGTGCAATGTCTACCTAAGAAATGAGGTATGACAGTAGTGAAGAATGACAATAATGAGTTGATCCCAACAAGAACTTTCACTGGATGGAGAATTTGCATGGATTACCAGAAATTAAATGATGCCACAAGAAAGGACCACTACCCTGTCCTTTTTATTGATCAAATGCTTGACCATTTAGCAGGACATGAGTATTATTGCTTCTTGGATGGGTATTTTGGATATAATCAGATTTTGATCGCACCTGAGGATCAAGAGAAGACTACATTCACATGTCCCTATGGCACGTATGCGTTCAAACGCATGCCATTTGGGCTTTGCAATGCTCCTGCCACATTCCAGAGGTGCATGATGGCCATTTTCCATGATATGGTGGAGGACTTTGTTGAAGTATTCATGGATGACTTCTTCGTTTTTTGGAATTCTTTTGACGTATGTCTTCGAAACCTTGATAAAGTACTTGCTTGCTGTGAAGACACTAACCTTGTGCTTAATTGGGAAAAGTGTCACTTCTTGGTCCAACAAGGTATAGTTTTGGGTCATAAAGTGTCTAAACAGGGACTTGAGGTAGATAAAGCAAAGGTGGAAGTTATTGAAAAATTGCCCCCTCCTATTTCTATCAAAGGGGTAAGAAGTTTCTTAGGACATGCAGGTTTTTACCGGAGATTCATCAAGGACTTTTCCAAGATTGCTAGACCTATGTGCAGTCTTTTGGAAAAGGAGGTGAAATTCGATTTCGATGCGATGTGCTTAGAAGTTTTTGAGATGCTGAAGCGGAACTTAATTGAAGCTCCTATCTTTGTTGCTCCTAACTGGGGGTTGCCATTTGAACTCATGTGTGATGCAAGCGATGTAGCAGTGGGTGCAGTATTGGGACAGAGACAAGGCAAAGTGTTCCATTCAATATATTATGCGAGCAAGACCCTTGATATTGCTCAAGCTAATTACACAGTGATTGAGAAGGAGATGCTTGCTTTAGTGTTCTCCTTCGACAAGTTCAGATCATATTTGGTAGGTACCAAAGTTATTGTTTATACTGACCATGCAGCTATTAGGTACCTATTCAATAAGAAAGATGCTAAGCCGAGACTAATTCGGTGGATATTGCTTCTCCAAGAGTTCGATCTTGAGATCAAAGACCGGAAAGGTACTGAAAATCAGATCGCTGATCATCTGTCAAGGTTAGAAGATTTCTCTCATGTGCATGAAGGGGAACAAATACGCGTGGAGTTTTCGGATGAGCAGTTGATGGCTTTGGATATCTCCCAAGTACCTTGGCATGCGGATATTGTGAATTTCTTGGTGAGTGGAGTGTTTCCACCTGGCGCAACAACCCAACAAAGAAAGAAGCTGATGCATGATGCTAAATTCTATAAATGGGACGAGCCATTCTTGTTCAAACAAGGAGTGGACGAAGTGGTGAGACGATGCATTCCGGAGAATGAGGTCAAGCAAGTGCTCCAGAGTTGTCATGCAAGTCCTTATGGAGGACACCATGGAGGAGAACGCACGGCTCACAAGGTATTGCAATCTTGCTTCTTTTGGCCCTCTCTTTTTAAAGATTTTATGGCTTATGTGAAGGGATGTGATAATTGCCAAAGGTTGGGAACGATATCAAGAAGACATGAAATGCCCTTAAATAATATTCTTGAGGTGGAAATCTTTGATGTGTGGGGTATTGACTTCATGGGTCCCTTCCCACCATCTAGTGGAAACCAATATATTCTTGTGGCTGTTGATTATGTGTCTAAATGGGTTGAGGCTGTCGCTCTTCCCACAAATGACTCAAGAGTGGTGATTAAATTCATCAAGAAGCACATTTTCAAGCATTTTGGTACTCCAAGGGCAATCATAAGTGATGGAGGTAAGCGTTTCATTAACCATCTTGTGAAGAATCTTCTGGCTAAGTATGGTATACGGCATAAAGTAGCTACAGCTTATCAACCTCAAACTAGTGGTCAAGTGGAAGTTTCGAATCGTGAGGTGAAGCAAATACTGCAGAAAATAGTGAATGCACAACGCAAAAATTGGTCTGAGAATCTTGATGATGCATTATGGGCATATCAGACAGCATACAAAACACCTATAGGGACTTCTCCCTATCACATGGTGTTCGGCAAAGCATGTCATCTTCCGGCGGAGCTAGAGCACCAAGCATATTGGGCTATAAAGAAGTTGAATCTTGATCCTGAGCTAGCCAGTAGAAGGAGAATTGGTCAATTGGATGAACTTGAAGAGTTTAGGCTCCATGCTTATGAGAATGCAAAAATTTACAAAGAGAAGACCAAGAGATGGCATGATAAGCACATAATCCCTCGCACTTTTGCTCCGGGGTAAAAGGTATTACTTTTTAACTCTAGACTTCGGTTGTTCCCGGGAAAACTAAGATCTAAATGGAGTGGACCCTTTGAAGTGGTGAGGATGACTCAACATGGCGCGGTAGAGCTTAGAGAAAAAACTGGCCCCTCGTTCTTGGTGAATGGGCAAAGGGTCAAACATTATTTTGGAGAGGATACGGATCGAGATCGTGAGGTTCTTGAGCTAAATGATGAATGATCCAAGATGTGTCGTGCCGCGACGTTAAATTAGGCACTTATTGGGAGGCAACCCAATTGGTAGTGTGGCTTCTTATTATTATTATTTTTTTATTTTTTTTATAGTGTCATTTTTTTTCTTCTTTTCTTTTGGTCTTGTTTTTGCAGATTAGGGGAAGTCTAAGTACCCAAGAATTTGAAGCTAAGGAGCACGTTTGAGCTTAAGGGTGAGGTGAGGACCCTTGATGAAAATTAAGAGAACATGCTACTAGCTAGGCCTAGAGGCCTCAGGGAGTTTTCCTAGCCCTTGTTTTAAATTTTATTTGATGCTTTGGGGACATAGCATTTTTTTAAGTGTGGGGTGGAGGAATGAATTCCTAGTTTTTACTGCTTTATTGAGTCTTTTTTTATTTTTAGGTGGGTTCCTCATCTTTTGTTTTCGGTACTTTTCCTGAGTATAGTCCCTTTGAACCGATAGGGAGTAAATTTTTTATTTTTTATTTTATTTTATGTTTTTAGAGAAAAGAAAAGACCCTTTTGAGTTGTGTGATACTTGCTATTTAGGCCTAATTTTGAATAATACTTTCTTGTGAATGCTTGATTGCTAATGAAATTACAGACTCTTTGACACCAAGGCTCATGGTTTTGACTTTGTAAATAGCTTATTTTATTTTGTAGTTTGTTATGATCATGTCTCTCTTAGAAGTAGAACTGATTCATCTTGATTGATACTTGTGCCATGTGTGGTGAGAATTTGTTTATTCCATGTTTTGCATCTTAGTCTAAAACTTGCCCTGCATGTTATTGAAGCGAAATAAAAAGTGTTGCTCAATTTAGGAGATGATAATAGGCTTTCTTTGATTTGTCTTGTAAATTTTAGCCTTTTCAGATATTATATCACTAGTTAGCCCTTTTGAGCCTGTAACCTTTTCTTGGTAGCCATATTTTTCCCTTAACTATTTTGTTGAATCCCTAGTTTTTGCACCTTGCTTCCTTGAGCACTGTAGCATAGACTGATTATAATTGTTATATCTGGAAAAAGAAAAGGGATGGTTGAATGACAAAAGGTAATCAATGATAGCTACAAAGTGATGAAAAAGCCCTCTTTGAAAGAATGTGACATGAAAAAAGAAAAAAAAAATTGTGAAAAATAAAATGATTGAAGCATTATTGAGATGATAAGAATTACTTGTGAAATAATTGTTGAAGAGAGGACTGAAAATAAAGAGAAGAAATAATGGGTGATGAAGTCTAAAAATGCAAAGTTCTTAGGGAAGTGTGAGTCACTATTATATAATTTACCTACCTGACCCTTAGCCTACATTACAACCCGTTAAAGTCCTATTTGATTCTATTCAAGGATGCTTAATTAGTGGAGATGTCCATAATGGGCAAGCATATGGTTCTTTGAGTATACATGTGAATTTTCTTTTTGAGTGTGAGATTTGATCTTTAATGTGAAGTCCTTAATTTATATTCAATCTTTTTAATTGAGTGTGTGGACTATTTCTTCTTGTGAGGGCACTTGTTTCATGATAGATAGTTAATGTTATTAACTTTCTTTGATGAGAGAAGGTGAGAAAGCTTAAATTTGATGAGTTCAGAGTCTTTCCTTGAGGTTAGGAGGTTAGAGGTTTGTTGTTTATTTGGATGTCTTACATAATGAGCATGAATTGTACTTGATGTTTTCAAATTTCAATATGGCCTAATTGTTTGTATCAACCAAAGTGATGGCTTCCTAGTATGATTTTTGAGATGAGCTTTAATGTTTGCTCGAGGACGAACAAAAGTTTAAGTGTGGGGTGTTGATCTGAGGCCAAAAATATATTTTCTTATCATTAATTGCCTCATATTTATTATTTATATTTGTCCCTTTTTAGCATGGATTTTATGGATTGTGCTAAATAGTGTATTTTATTTGAAGGATTAAATTGGTACAAAGTTGAAGAAGTTTGGCGCTAAAATGAATTAATTATGAAAGATTGAAGAAGGAAAATCAAGCAGGCAGCTTAATGGATAAAATGGAATATTATATTAATATTTATATATATGGAAAGGTTGGGCGGCGGCACAGAGGAAATCCAATTCTTTTTGGTTTTGGATTCCTACTTTGTTTTGGACTCAATTATTTTATTCAGGGTTTTCTACATCTATAAATAGTCCATAGAAATAATTATTTAGGAGACCTATATTTTTTTGGTGTGGAAGAGGAAGGGATTACAATTCATCTTTGGGTTCAATTCTCTACTTCTTCTTTAGGTTTGAATTTTATGAAACTTATTATTTTTGAGTTTATGAATATAATGTGTGGCTAAACGCCCTTGTTTTGGGGTTGTAGCTACGGGTTATTGTTGAACATCGAATTGCTTTGAATTGATTATAGGTTATCATATACATTACTTTTACATTCTTGTTTTAGTATTTCATTCTAGGCCACCATAGAAATAAATTTATTGTCTATTCTTGGACTCAAGAGATGAAGAGGTAGATAGACCAAAGAATGTAAAGAGCTTGTTCTAACTTTGATTAGGTTCGTGTTTAGGAGTGACGCCCAGATGAACATCTAGCTTGGTTACGAAGCAGGATGAAATATAAATGCTCGCCAATTAGGACTGCCTATCCCCGCTCAACGATGTAGTTAGACAGCTAGTTGGAGTAGCTGATTAGAGGTCGAGAGATCATGATCATATGATTAACCTTGTAAATCACTAATGTGATAACTAAAATTGATTCTTTGCATGAGATGTGATACATGAAACCCAAAGCATGCTGCAGCCCTGGAATTGTCCCTTAATTGATTAAAACACCGAAATTATAGTTATCCTTGTTAGTTAGTTTATTATTTAAATTGTTCGTAGTAGTAGTATTCAAAACCATATTGTTAATACTTTCTTTAAGTTTTAGATTTAATTGAATTGATATACATTGATCATAAGTCTCTTAGGTACGACAACACGGTTCTAAAAGAGCCATTTATTACTTCTGCGACCACGTACACTTGCATGTGCAATTGGAAGCAACAGAAATCAATTAGTTCTCTTAAACTTTACTAAAAATTCTCTTTAATTAGACTATACTCAAACTCTGCTTTACTTAAAAAAAAAATTTCAAAATAATTGTTTATTTTGATCTGATCATTGATGACTCGGGAAGTCATACTACATAAACATTGATGGCATATCTAGATGTCATACTGCTTACACATTGATGGCACACTCGACTGTCATACTAATCATGAATCATAGTTCTATTCTCAATGTAACAAAATGATACATTTGGGTCTACTTAGTTCCCTTATATTCTTTTTCAATCATTAATACAACTCTCCTCATTGTCATATTTAGTTTCTCAAGGCTTAGTTAAAAACCATTGTTAATTACAAAAAAATTCTCAAAATGACTCAAAAAGACCTCTTGAACTTTCCTCTTAAACTTACTTTACTTTGTAATGTAAATTAAGACATGTGAGTGGGACATGTAGACTCTCTCAATGATTAATGGAGACTTTAGGAGCTAATACAAAGAAGAGAACGTAGTAACGATTTGAAGGAATGCGTTCGGAATGAAACACAGAAGGAAAAATGCGAGACAACCCCTGGTGTACTGCTGGCGTGGGCCGC
The DNA here is from genome assembly GCA_018342035.1 of Solanum appendiculatum. Classification (NCBI taxonomy): domain Eukaryota; kingdom Viridiplantae; phylum Streptophyta; class Magnoliopsida; order Solanales; family Solanaceae; genus Solanum; species Solanum appendiculatum. The sequence goes on from JAGDQO010000326.1 coordinate 52,998, forward strand.
AGGCCCCAAACTACAGACCAGAGTTTGAGGTGCACTGTTGGCGTGGTACGCCAGACCCCAAACTACTGACCAGTAGTTCTGGTGCTATGGTGGCATGCCACACCAGCCCCCTACCCAGAAATCCGATGAATTTTCTTGCTCAATTTCAGGTCCTAACTCATCTAGAATAGATTGGTTTCTTCCAAACTCTCTTTGATTCAAAAACCCAACACAAAATTATATAAATCCCACTCAAATATTATCAAGAAACACCACTCATTCGCCAAACCTTCGCCCCAAGAACTCAAAACCTTCATTGTTAAAGAATGAATCTTAAAACTCAAGAACTCTTCAAGAATATTTACATAAATGATTATATGAGCGAATTAATGAAAGGATTACATGTTTTGAATGAGGATGAAAAAATCCATCACCGTGAAACATACTTGGAAAGAATAATTTTCTTGGCGAAAACCACAATTCTTGAAGAACTCTTGAACTTAGCTTTTTTTTCTCTTCTTGAAACCTCACTCTAAAGCACTAAGTGTTTAGCAATGTGAATAGGTGATTTAGAATCTAATTAGACCCTTAATTTGGTCAGGAAAAATGTGCTAAGCCTAGTGGGAAAAAGGAAAAGACCAAAATACCCTTTCCTAAAATGAACGAAGTGTCTTAAATAGAGAGTTTTCACTCAAATGGGCATAATTGTTTTCTCCGAGCTCAAAATTTTTCAAACTTGGCAGCGTTGGAAAGAGGACTCAATGACCTTCGATTTTATAGATCATGCACCACCTAACTCATTAAGTGCTGAGAGATATGATCATTTGAAGTTAACCTAAGTAGAATCTTATGTCAAAACTCACTCGGTAGGGAAGCTTTCAACTCAACTTTGTGTAAGGGGATTCTAGTGACCTTAATTGATATCTAGAATCTTTTCCACACTAATGAATTGACCTTAGAATTTAAGAACAATTAAGAATCACTCGATACGACCTTATACGCATATACGCAATTCAAGAATTGTTCGAGTCTCAACTTGGAAATTTTCGGGGTGTTATAGAAACCATCCTCACTGCATATGATTTCCTTCACTTTATTGAACAGCCACCAAGTTCTACAGCCACACCCTTTCATCAATGACAAGACCTTCTCATCCGAAGTGCCATTGTTACCTCTCTAGCTTCTCATATTGTTCCTTTTGTCATTGATGCCAAATCTTCATTTGCCCTCTGCAAAATCAGGCAGAAACCTATGCGAAGGAATCACGTGCTCATATAATGAGTCTTAGAGAGTCTCTAAGCAACATGGAAAAGGATAACCTCTCTGTTACTTCATATTTACAGAAGATAAAACAACTCTGCAACACTTTAGCCTCTGCTTGGGTTCAAATCTCAATGGATGAGCTTTTCCTTCATGCTCTTCATCGACTTCCAACCGAATATGACACTATCACTATAGCACTACGTGCCCGAGAAACTCCACTTACATTTGAAGAGCTTCATAAGAACCTCCTTGATTTTGAGCAGAATCTCACTCGCTCATCTTCCTCTACCAAAGTTCCAATTACAACAAATTTTGCTGCCAAACCTTCATATCAACAACAATCGGTCTCGACCCAATCATGCTTCGCGTCCAGGAAACAACTCAAATCACATGAATAGACCGGCTGCTAATAATTTCAGTGCTCAACTTGCTGGTCAAAACAACCACATTAATCGTCCTCGTGTTACTTGTCAGCTTTGTGATAAGCCTGGTCATCACGTGAAGCAGTGCCAAATATTATTTCCAATTCTTTCTCTAATCAAAGATCATATGGGCATACAAGAACAATTCTCAGTCTCAAACACAACAACCACGTGCTAACAATATAACTCACAACACTAGCTATGATGGAAATTGGCTTGTTGATTCTATTGCATCACATCACGTCACGCAGGGTCTCAAAAATCTGTCCCTTCACTCCGATTATGATGGCAGTGAGGACATTATGCTTGGTGATGGTAACGAACACAAAATCACCCATACAGGATCCGCTTCTTTACCATCATCTTCTCGGCCTTTAACTTTTTCCAATATTTTATGTGTGCCTAAGATGAAAAAGAACCTTATTTCTGTTTATCAACTTTGTAATGATAATGATGTCTCTGTCACATTCTCACATACTTCATTTGTTGTGAAGGACTTTTGCACGGAGGCACCTTTACTAGCAGGTAAACCTGAAAATAGTGTATATCCATGGCCTTCATCTCTTCCATCAATGACTTATCCTCAAGCCCATACCACTACCACCACAGCAAGTGCTTCCTGTTGGCATCGGCGTCTCGGTCACCCATCCTTTCCCACTCTTCGTCAAGTTTTCAAGCTTTTAGCTATTTCATCCTCTTTAGAAAAATCCTTGTTTTGTAGTTTCGGTAAATGCAGTAAAATGCGTAAGTTTCCTTTCTACAACTCTACAATAAAGATCAATGCTCCTTTGGAATACATTTATTCGGATGTTTAGGGTCCTTCACTAGAAATTTCAGTAGATATTTTTCAATATTATTTAATATTTGTTGATCATTATAAAAAATACATCTGGTTCTTTCCCATAAAACAAAAATCTAATGTATCAATTATATTTCCCAAATTTAAGAAAGTTGTAGAAAAGCTTTTTCAAAAGCCCATCATCTCCTTTTATTCTTACATTGGTGGTGAGTTCATCCATCTCAGGTCGTTCTTTGAAGACAATGAAATATCTCACCTCCTCACTCCTCCACATACTCCTGAACATAATGCAACCGTTGAACATCATCATCGTTATACTGTTAAGACAGGTATCACCCTATTACACAATGCGAGTCTCCCTCTTAAATTTTGGTCCTATGCCTTTGCTACCGCAACCTACTTAATTAATCGTTTACCCACCAGAATTTTAGAGAATCAGTCTCCCTATTTTAGACTATATGGAAAACTACCTAACTATGCCGAGTTTCGGGTCTTTGGTTGTTGTGTTACCCATGGTTAAGGCCTTATAACCAAAACAAATTGCAACCTCGCTCCAGCCCATGTCTTTTTGGTGGATACTCACAGAATCAAAGTGCTAACCTTTGTTATGATCCTATAAAATCTAGATTATATGTCTCTAGGCACGTGGACTTTGTGGAGTGTCATTTTCCATACTCATCTATGGAAATTAAGGCCAATCACCCTGAGTCTAACACTGTTGATATATGGGTTCCCTCTCATCATATTATTCCATTTACATCAAGCATTTTTGGCAACTCATCTCATGCTATATCTACAACATCAAATTCAGGAAGTACCTCTCATGAGGATGCCACCAGCAGTCGCTCTTAATCAGACGAGCCTGAGAACTCCATCACATCTTTCCCAAGTATGTCTTCTGCCACCTCTTCTTCTACTTCTGCAGCCTCACCTTCATCATCAGTACCAACCCCTTCTACGTCCTCCATTCCTTCTTCTGCCCCTATACAAAATAATCCCATGGTTACCTGTTCTAAAAACAATATAAGTAAGCCAACTCAAAGACTTTGTCTCAGTGCTACTTTATATCCACTAGCCAAATCATCCCCTGTAGCAGAACCTTCTACATTACAAGCCACTTCCTCGAATTCCCACAGAAAACCCAAGCCTACCAGATCCTTGATTTCTTTCAATTCAATACCCAAACCTATTGAGCCTAAGAGTATTAGCCAAGCATTAAAAGATCCTAAATGGCGTGCTGCCTTGAATGAGGAATTATCAACTCTTAAGAGTCAAGTCATGTGGTCTCTTATACTAGCAAATCCCTAAGCTAAACCCGTCAGGTCGAAGTGCAGTTTTCGTGTTAAAGACAATTCTGATGGAAGTATTAGCCGCTATAAAGCCCGACTTGTTGCTAAAGTTTTCTTGCAGTGTCCATATGTTGACTATGGTGAAACATTTTCTCCAGTATCAAAGCATACCACATTGCGTGTTATTCTCCCATTGGCTACCTCATTTGATTGGCCACTTCGTCAATTATATGTTAACAATGCCTCCTTGCACGGTACTCTAACTGAAAAAACTTTATATGTCTCAACCTCCTGGATTTGTGAATGTTACATATCCTACTCATGTTTGTCAACTTCACAAAGCAATTTATGGACTTAAAGAGGCTCTGCGAGCATGGTATGAGGAACTCAAATCCTATCTTATTTCATATGGATTTTGCCACTCCCAGTCAGATCATCGTTTATTTATTATGCTAAATCTAGAGTTATGCTCTATCTAATTGTCAATGTTGATGATCTAATTGTCACGGGTAATCATCAAAGTTCGGGGAAAGATTTTATTAGGTGTCTTGCTAATCATTTCTATATTAAAGATCTTGGTGATTTGCATTTTTTCTTGGGTGTTCAAGTTATTCGATCTCCATCTCGAATTTTCTTAAGTCAGCAGAAGCGTATCTATGAGATCTTAGACCAAGCAAACATGGTTGAAGCTAATCCCATGCGCACACCAATGACTAGCAGATCTTTTCCCATAAGTAGTGATGGCTCTTTACTTGAGGATCCTAAAGAATATTACAGTATAGTTGGAAGCTTACAATATCTTCACCTTAACAGACCGGATGTTGCCTTTTCTGTAAGAAAATTGTCTCAGTTTACAAGTGCTTCAACGACTACACATTGGGCTATGGTAAAACGAGTTCTTCGCTACCTTGCTGGCACATCTGCTAATGGTTTGTTACTTCGCAAAGGCATGTCACTAAATCTGCATGCCTTTTCTAACTCAGACTGGGCAGGTAATCGTGAAGATCGCTCCTTTGCTACAGTAGACATTGTGTTCTTAGGATCCAATCCAATCTCATGGAGTTCTAAGAAGCAAAGAGTTGTTGCTCGCTCGTCCACAAAAGTTGAATATCGGACTATTGCTTCAGCATCTGCTGAAATTTTTAGGGTCCGCAATTTGCTTCAGAAGTTATCTGTTGTTCTCAAGGAATCGCTAGTTACTTACTGTGACAATATTGGTGCTACCTATGTGCGTCCTAAACCAGTTTTTCATTCCAAAATGAAGCAAATAAAGATTGACCATAATTTTGTTCGAAATCTCTTCCAACAAGGAATGCTGCGTGTTGTGCAAGTTTCATCCCGAGACCAGCTGGCTGATCTCCTTACCAAGCCGCTTCCAAAAGCTTCATTAGAAGAACTAAGGTTCAAGATTGGTATATCGGACCGATCTACCGTCCTGCGAGGGCATAATAGTGATATCTCTTGATCGATATCAGGATATATCTTGATTGATCTTTCATATCTTAGTATCTCATTAGTGATTTAGTTTCTATTATGTTTAGGAGAAGATCACGATACTTTATTAGTTGATTGTTTACTCATTTGTTGTTTACTCTGTTGTATAAATACACATACATATTAATAAAATAGATACTTCTCTCCACCAGTAAAGTTTATACTTACTTCGTGCTTCAGCTACTGACCAGAGAGTGAGGGCGAGCTTTCAAGTGATCGAAGTTGACCTCCTTCTACTTTTGACTAGTCTTGTCATATATTTGGAGATAGTTTGTATATATTGTATAGGTTTAGTACTCCCTTTTGTAGTAGTTCTTGTACTGTCACTCACTAGGTCTTTGGAAGGATTCCATTTTTTAGAGTTTGTCCTCCTTCCCTTTTTGTATGTATGTGTGTACTCATATTTTTATCATAATTCATGCCAGTGAAGTTCTTCATGTATTGTCATATCCGCTCCCTAGGTCCATTACTTGATGTTTCGGGCTAAGAGTTGATTTATCTACTTGTGAGTTATAATAGGTGTTATCATGATATAAGATTTTAAGTCGTGACAATTTAACTTTTCTTTTTACGTTCCTAGAGGGTATTGTCATTCTTAAAATATTAGTGAAGTGTTTGTCTTTAATATTCATAAAATAAAAAAATAAATTATTCAACGAAAATAATTTTTCAAGTTTACAAAAAAAAAAAATTATTGTTGGAAAAATTTAACAGGAAATTTGTTACTTTGATAAGTGATTAGTGATAAAGCAAGTTTTATGGCATAATTAGGGTTCTAAAGACATGTAAAAGTCTTCTAAAATTGGAATAACCAATTATTTCACCTTCACAAACTGTAGGATCGATATGTCTTAGGGTTATATTGATGAAAGAAAATCTTAGATATAATGATAGATTAAAGGTTTTCTACTAGCTAGCAGAGGCTAAAGTTGCTTAAAATTATATTTAAAAGATAAAAATAATACTACTCATACAGACAAGGGACAATTTTGACTAAAAACTCAAAGACTGACCATTCCATTTAATAATTCCAATTACAAAACTGTAACAAACCTAACCCTAATGACCATCTCATCATTTGGTATGTGCCATTTTTACAACTACCATGTTGAAAACTAGTTCTTCAAAGTAGAGAAAACAAAAAAACAATTGCCATGTCCAATTGCCATTCCCTTCAACAAAAGATTCAACATCATTAATCCCTTTCCTTTCTGGAAGGTACAATGATGTTTCAGCTGAAGTGAAGGCCTTGGGAAAAATATGAAGTCTTGAACTCCAATGACTAGAAATCCTATGAGCGTCTACTAAAACAGGTTCTTTTGGTTAAGGAACAAAAAGAACAAGATCTCATGGAGAAACTTAAAAAAGCACAGCTGAAGGAGGAAAGCGATACGCTAGAAAATTAAGTGTTGCGTGAATAAATTGAGGGACTCAAATGTGATTTGGCTTTGAAGAAGGATTCAATTGATAATCAGGAAACTTGCTTATATTTAGGGTTTCCATTTGATACAAGTGAAAATCAAGTGGCAATCCTAAACACAAGGAAGTTTATTGATCATCAATTGGATCTATCTTCAAAGCAAAACCATGTTTGAGTTTCTCAATTTCTTCATGCAACACTTGCATTTCTAGCATAGCACTTTCCACCTTCAGTGTGCTTTTTCACATTTTTCCATGAGATCTTGGTCCAATTGTTCCTTACCAGCCAAAGAAACTTCATTCACCAGATGTTGGATGGTCTTCCTGTCACTGAAGCTCAAGCCTTGATATTTTATCCCAATTGGTTAGCAAGCACCCAACGTAGCATTGAAACTTCAGATATAGCTTCAGGTTGTGGATGATCATTCTCTATTATTATTGTTGTTCGTATCTCTATCTGACTTCCTTAGCAAAAAATTGCACAAGAGTCATATTTTGCCCAGAGTTGTTCTAGCCAACTTATTTTAGTTTTTGTCTTCTCATGAAAATGCTAGAAATTGAAAGAAAAAAAGAAGGAAATTTAAGGTTTTTGTGATGTATTTTTTTACTAATAACCAACATTATCTACTATGTCTTGTACTTCGATTGTCGCCCTTGTCACTGTTGTTCTCTTTTTTTAGACTGCTTGGTAATGCTTTGTTCAGTATCTATTTTGATATGCTCTTTTTAAGTCCTGGTCTATCAGAAACAACGTCACTACTTCCCAAGGTAGAGGCAGGGTCGGCTTTTACCTAAAGCCACTAAAGCTAAGGCTTTTGGCCGAGAAAAGGATCAATATTATCCTTTATCTTTGAGTTAAGAATCAAACTAGTCCTTGTCTATTAACATGGATCACTAATAGTCCTCCATGCCTTTCTTTGCACATGAGAAAGTTTCCCTTCAAAACTTCATATTTAAAGCCTCATTTTGAAATTTTGCTTTAGACCACTAAGCATATTGAATCTCCCCTAGGTAGTGGTAAGGTTTGCATACACTATATGCTCTCCATACCTCACTCGTGAGGATTGATTACACTGGATATGTTGTGTTCTAACCAAAAATTTTAAATCCCAAGAAAGATTTCAAAAGTTTGAAGAACATAAAATTTTGTTTCCTGTTTGTTGCCATCTATATTACTCGGACTCTTACAAAATGTTATATGGGTGTTTGATGGATAGCATAACAAAGAATTTCACATGCAACATATGAAGTACCATAAACTTGTCCATAGTGTAAATACTCTACTAATATAAGCATGTAAAGTTTAAGATCAAATATGACTAAAAAGGTTGTAACGTTGGTCTAAGGGACATGTAGGAATTATCCGGATACAATAATGACTATGCTCTCTGAGAACTTTAATACATCACATGTTTTCAATCATTTTTCAAGATCCGGCATGGGTACCCAACACTCTTGGAGAGTTGAGCAACATAAGTTGCCACCCCATTGTAACTGATTGTAGAACTTGTAGGCCAAGGATGGACTTGCATCTGTTGTTTCAGGCCCTCTTACGTATATGTGTGTAGAGATATTTAAAGAACTTTCTTTAAGAATGTATATATTCTTCATTCTATGAACCAGAGTTGATTCTGTACTTCATTCACGGAGGTGCACTTAATGCCTTTAATGATGGACTAAACATGGTTACTTGATCTAAGCTATATTTTTGTTGTTTATTGTATTTCGGTTATTGCAATGTTTTGTTGTTAATGTTCCTTTCCTGAGTTCTTTGCATTGGTTTCCTTATTAGTTATCATGTTTACTTCTTTGTTGTCTTTCCTTTCCATACCTACTTTTATCAGATGCACTTGAGCTAAGATCCTTTGAAAACAAGCTCTTAATACCCATAAGGTAGGTATCAGGTCTGCATACATTCTACAATTAAGTCATGATATTAAACCTGGATCACATTGAAATTTTCAGTATAGATTCTTTGGGACGTGGGTGTACACACCAGGTGCGGTAACTTTTATCCGTTTTTGTTTGTAATGACCCTGAAGGTCAATTTTTGTAATTTTTGTTAAATGACCATTTTACCCCTCTCGAGAGTTGCCCCGAGTCATGTTTGGCTGATATCCGATGTTAGTTTTGCAGAAATTCTTGTTAAGTTGTGGTTTTTGGAAGAATTTGAATTCTAAAGGTTTAAATGGTAAAAAATTGGTTTTTGAGTTCTTCGGAGTTTCGGGACTCGGATGGGAATTCCGTCAATTCCATATGTTCCGGAATGTGGAAATTGGTCTAGGAGAGTTGACGGAATCAGTTTTGGTGCTGTATTGTGGATTTGAGGTCTTAAGTTGGAAAATTGTGAAATTTTAATCATAGGGTTGACTTTGGTCAACATTCGGAGATCAGATGCTCGGATGTGGATTCTGATCACTCCGTTGGATTCGGGAGATGATTTTAGGACTAGGGATAGCCTTGGGTAAATTTTTAGAGGTCCCGAGTTTGTTTTAAGTTTTTGAAGAATGAGTTAGTTTTGTTGCGTTTTATCTGGTTCGAGGTCAAGGAGACCTCGAATTCAATTTCCTACTGTTCCATTGAGTCCCGAATGTCAATTTTAGTAGGGTTGCATATGTGGTTTGTGTGTACGGAGTTTGGAACGAATCCCAAGGGTCCTTTCGGAGACTTGTTGAATTGTTGATTCTTGTTGTATCTGGTGTATGGGATTTTGGCCTCCACGTTCGTGGAAGACCTGGCGCATTCGCGGAAGGACCTGGCACGTTCGCGGAGTGTAATGTGTGTTTGCCTCCGCATTCGCGGAGACAGGGCGCTTTCGCGAAGGGTCAGCTTCTAGGTTTCCGCGTTCACAAAGATAGGATGCGTTCGCGGAGGGTTATCTTTTTGGTCCTCATGTTCACAGACCTAGTGGGCCACATTTGCGGAGGTCATTTTTTACCTGAACAGTGTAAAAATCGAGAAATGTCCCATTTTCTCGATTTTCATCATTTTGGAGCTTATTTTGGCAATTTTTGAAGAGGGGTTTCTTGTGAATCAGTGTGGGTAAGTGATTTTAACCCTAATCTTTGATTAGCCATGGATTTAAACATGATTTTAACTTGGAAATTGGGTTTTTAAAATGGAAATTTTGGGGGTTTTGATAGAACACTAAATTTTTGATAAAATGGAAATGGTAGACTAATTTTAACTCTGTTTTTCAAATGGTTTTCTCTATTGGGTTGCTAATGCCTTGAGGAACACTTTTATGTAAGAAATTTCAGATTCAAATTCCGTTTTCAAAATCAGAGTTTTTGGTTATTTTACCTCTTCTTTCCGAATTTCATGTTCTTGGCATGATTCATATTTTGAGTAGATTGTGGTACTTTTGATTGCTCTCGAAAAGGAAAAGCTCTTGTTGTGGATTGAGCGTGTTTCAATTAAGGCAAGTGAACCTTTAAATCTTTGTGAACCTCGTTAAATTCCAAATTTCTCCCTTGATCGAGTTGGGGAGTAATGTGATAAAATCTTGTATGAAATCAATCTAATTTGATCGATGGGGTAGTAAAAAGGCTTATGTGCTTATGTTGTGAACTAAGTGGAGTCGAAGTGATCTTGTGTGTTGTGTTGTGATTTGTAAAGGGCTATGAAAGCCTTGATGAAATCGTGAAAGTGATGAATATGTCTTTTGCTCATTTTGAACTACGGGATTAGACTTGAATATCTTGCCTAGCGATTGATCCTACTTGTGATAATGGGATTAGTGAAATGGAGACTAGGCAATTGATCTTTTCGTACATGATGTGACCATTGATGTTGATATATTGTTGATAGTGTGACGTGATTTGCATTGATATGAATTGCTTTGTGATTGTGAACACTATTGTTTTCTCATTATTTTTGTGAACAGGCTTATGAGCATTGGTTCGGAAACACTATGATGAGACACTTTGATGATTATGCCGATGGGAAATGGTTCCGGCAAGTGATGATTACGCCAATGAGAAATGGTTCCGGCGAGTGATGATTATGCCGATGGGAAATGGTTCTGGCGATTGATGATTATGCCAATGCGAAATGGGTTCCGGTCTGAGATTCAGCGGATGTGTATCGTAGGACACACATGCATCATTGCTACTTGTCAATGCATTGCATTTCATTGTCCTTTTCTTAACATTGTGGAGTTGTGCTTATGTCCTGTGAAACTGTATTTGATGTATTCGATTCTTATGTGTTCTATCGTTGATATTTGTGGACTATTGTTATCTATGTGCGTTATGAACTGTGTAGTCTAGGTTGGGCTATTTTTTTGTGCAAGTTGTAGTTGTGGAGGTTCGGTTGGAAGGAAAGGGGTTCGCGAGTTTAGTTAGGTTGGCCTTGTTTTATTGGTTAATTTGCTTGGTACCGTGTTTTTGGTACTCACCATTGTTTCTACACCTGTGTAGGTTGCGAGCCCGGACAGTGATTTTGATCTCTCTTTTCTTTCTCCTGAGGCTTCTGTGGATACTTGAGAGGTAGTTGTTCGATGTCGGCAATCCCTCTAGATCCTTTTTCTATACTTTGTTCTATTTGAGACAAAAAGATATTGAAACTTGTACTTATCTATTGAACTTCGGTAATAGTGGCTAGTACATGTGACAACCAATCTTGGGTTGGTTTTGTGTAAGTTGAAAGACTTCCGCTTGGTTATTTTCTCTTCTTTATTTATATTATTTTCCGCTTGTTGGGTTTTAAGCTGACTTGTCCTGGTGGGATAGGACAATTGCCATCACACCCGGTTTTGGGTGGTGACATTGTTGTCTCATGGATGCTAAAATATTAGTAGTTCAGTTCCTTGGATATATTTATTAAATAATACTCCCTCCATTTCAAATTAATTGAATTGTTGAGACATTTGGCATTTTTCAAATTAACTTAATTATTTGATCTTCAAAACTACTTTTAGAATATTCTTCCAATTTTACCCTTCATTAATTAGTATTGGAATTAGTTATATAATTAATGTTTAGTTATTTTAATCATTAATTTGACAATAATTAATATGGGTAAAAATGGAAAGCTATGCAAAATTTATGTCTTAATCTTCTTTTCTAAAAGGGTGTGAAACACTTCAACAATTCAATTAATTTGAAATGGAGGGAGTATAGTTATTGTTTTAGTTGTCGTTCCTTAAAATAGATTTTGAATTCTTGACTAATGCGCCTCAAAGCTTTTCTAATTAATTTTTCTTATATTCTTTATGCTTTGTTGATGATGCTAGATAACACAACGAATTGAGACTGAGTATCAAAATTAGCATAGTTATTTTATAGTTGCAGAATTTTGTAATTGCAGGCTTGCAAGATTGAAGTCACAAGTCAAGCTCATTATTATTTTGCTAGAAATATTATGCTAAACATAATATCATAGTCTATCCCTGGATGTTAGCTATGTTTTTTTCTTAAGGTGGTGAACTTGTGCCACATTAAGATTTGTTCCACCATCACCATCACCACCACCGCTTGCAGGAGGAGGAGGAGGATGAGGAATATTTGTTTCTTTTTTTCTTTCTTCCACGTCGTCCCTTTTTTCCATTTCCTTTGACAGTATTATTATTATTACCACTTGATAGCACTTCGATAGCTTAGACAACATCTAATCTTTTAGCAACATTTTGTTTGCGAACTTTGTGTTCCTTAACTTTTCGTGAAGGAACGTACTCCTTGTATTCTTCTTCTTCTTCTTCATCATCATCATCATCATCCTCCTCAACTTCTTAATCATCAAGATTAATTACTGGAGTACGATTGATGAACTTTGAAACTAGCTGTCTGACCTTGGAATTGTTGGAATTGTCTAAAGTGACACCTTTTGTAACCAATAAATCATCCATCCCATCCGATGATTTATTGGTTACAAAAGGTGCCACTTTAGACTATTCCAACAATTCCAAGGCTATACAGCGAGTTTCAAAGTTCATCATTCGTACTCCACTAATTAATCTTGATGATTATGAAGTTGAGGACGATGATGATGATGATGATGAAGAAAAAGAAGAAGAGGAAGAAGAAAACGAGGAGTATGTACCTTCACCAAAAGTTAAGGAACACAAAGTTCGCAAACAAAATGTTGTTAAAAGATTAGATGTTGTTCAAGCTATAGAAGCGCCATCAAGTAGTAATAATAATAATACTGAAAAAGGAAAAGGGAAAAGGAATGATGTGGAAGAAAGAAAAAAAAGAAACAAATATTCCTCCTCCTCTTCCTCCCCCCCTCCTCCTGCTAGCGGTGATGGTGATGGTGATGGTGGAACAAATCTTAATGTAATTAATTTACCTGAAAATTTGTAGTAGTAATTTTACTTTTATATAAGAGTATATATTTTATAGCAGTTTGATATATATATATATATATATATATATATATTAGGATGATATATGATATATGATTAATGGCATATATATATATATATTTGGATGATATATGATATATGATTAATGGCATTATTGTAGTAACTCAACGTTGTAGGGTTATTTTGGTATATATATAGCCTATATATGATATATGATTAATGCCATTATTGTAGTAACTCCACTTTGTAGGATAATTTATATATATATATAGAGCCTATATATGGTATATGATTAATGACATTATTATAGTAACTCAATTTTGTAGGGATATTTCGGTATTTCAACTTTCAACTTTTCTTGTTCCCACTTTTATATGATATGATCTAAAATATGTAGGTCATTTCAAAGTCTCTTGAAAGATATGTGTAAATTCTTACATACCCCTCTAGGGTTGGCTTATGTATTAAAATAAATTATTTTCTCTGAAACTAATGTAAAATTTTACATCTTCATGATGCATCCTAAGTCTTCATTCTTAAACCATTCTAAACTAATAAAAAATACAAATACCAATTTCTAATTCAAAAAATGTACTTCATTTTACGAAAGTTTAAAATTTTCATATAAGACACTTCAAAATGGCACCTTCTTCTTCCTTCGAAAAATATTTACCACAAAATGTCACAATCAAATCTTCAAAAAAAAAAAGTAATCACCACTCAAATAGACGTTTTAAAGATGTATAATTAGAAGAATATGTATAACGATGTAAAGCCTCGAATGAATATAGCTTGAGTTAAATTAAATAAGATAACTAAATCTTAATTCTAAAGTCTATAATCAACACATATTAAAAAGGAAAAAGAAAAGGGTTATATATACATAATCATAGACATAAATATAAACACGCATACAGAAAATCCAAATGAAGTCGTGCATAAGAAGAACGCAGAAGCATTTGATCAAAATTAGTTTACCTGCAAAAGGAAGCAATGTTGAACCACCTAGAGTGAGTCCTTGTTGCATTTCCACCCAAAACTAAGAATTTCTTCTCACAACATCCACCTATAACAAATCTGCAATTTTTTCTAGTGAACACAATTTTCAAAAAGAAAAATAGAGAAAACTAGGACAAACCCCCCTTGTTTGCTTAAGTTTAAAATAATAATTTTCTCTGTAAAGAAAATGGATCAACAACAACAACGATTTGTGTCATGCTTATTAGAAATTCTCACATGATGGGTTAAGCTCTATGTTTCACTAGTCTAGAAATCCTAGGGATGCAGAGAGTGTTTCTCTCTTATAAATCCTAGCCGTCAACTAATGTGGAATATCTTTATTTCCATCCATGATGATGTATTTATACACTAAGCGTTAGGGTTATGTAGGGGATAAGTTATTGGGCTAACGGGCTAATTAGCAATCTATATGAGTGGACCCGATCCAATAGATATTTCTAGCATTTGATGTGGTCCTATTTATTTTGATCTTTTAAAGATCGGGGAGGGAGGTTAGTAGAAAATAATCCCTTGCCATCATTAATTTTTAATCATAGTAGAAAAAAACTACTTTTCTTATAATTTGGATAAGTACATTTCCTTACCATATAGATTTTAGGATATCTAAATTTTTAATCAAAAACCACATTTTTACAACTTAAGCCTTTAGAATTCAAAACTTTCCCAAAACCTTATTTGAACAAGCTACTTCACAAAACCAACTTCGGATACAAATCAAACATAACTCTGGGAAACTCTCGGGAAGGGTAAAATGGTCATTTAACATAAATTACCAAAAATGACCTTCAGGATCATTACATTATCCACCACTAAAAACCATGTTCGTTCTCGAACAGAAAGTAAAAAAAAGTACCTGGAACCTCGAAAAGTTGAGGATATCTGGCACGCATGTCGGACTCGGATTCTCAAGTAGCCTCTCCAACTGAATGGTGTCCCCACTGCACCTTCACTGAAGCAATCTCCTTGGTCCTAAGCTTACGAACCTGTCTATCTAGAATGGTTGTAGGCACCTCCTCATAAGTCAAATCATGACCCAACTCTAACGAATCGAGTGTAGTCACATGAGACTCATCTGGGATGTACTTTCAAAGAACAGAAACATAAAACACAGGATGCACAATTGACAAGCTAGGTGGCAAGGACAACTCATAGGACATCTCTCCCACTCGACTCAGAATCTCAAAAGGATCAACGAATCTAGGACTCAGCTTGCCCTATTTTTCGAACCGCATAAGACTCTTCATGGGTGACACTCATAGCCAAACATGATCGCACTCCATGAATACCAGGTTTTAGACTCTCCGATAGGCATAACTCTTCTGCCGACTCTGAGCAGTCAACAACCTACTCTAAATCAAACGAACCTGAACCTTGGCATCTCTAAGCAAGTCAGTGTCTAAGGAATTTATCTCCGCTGAGTCAAACCATCCAATCGATGATCTACACCCTCTGCCATAAAACCCTTCAAAAGGGGCCATCTGAATACTGGAATGATAGTTGTTTTAGGAAAACTCCACTAGGGGCAAATGCTGATCCCACCTAGCACCAAATTTAATCACAGAAGCACGGAGCATATCCTCAAGCACCTGAATCATCCGCTCGGACTCATCATCTATTTGAGGGTGAAAGGTTGTACTCAAATCTAAATGAGTACCCAACCCATGCTGCAAAGCCCTCTAGAAGTGCGAAGTGAACAAAGAACCCCGATCCGAGACTGTAGATATCGGCACCCCATGAAGTCTAACAATCTGACTGATGTAGAGTTGGGCTAACTTCTCCACTGTATACTTCACCTGAACTGGAATTAAATGAGCGGACTTAGTCAACTTATCAAAAACCACCCAAATAGAATAATAACCACCCATAGTGGTAGGTAGTCCCACAAAGAAATCTGTGGTAATACGCTCCCACTTCTAAGTAAGAATGGGCATCCTCTGAGGTACACCTTCGGGCCGCTGGTACTCACACTTGACCTATTGACAGGTCAAACATCTAGATACAATGTCTGCAATATCCCTCTTCATAGCACACCACCAGTAATGCTGACTCAGATCATGATACATCTTCTCTTTCCCCGAATGTATGGAATATCTAGAACAATGGGCCTCCTCTAGAATCAGTCTAATAAGCTCGCCCACCTTGGGCACACAAATCGAACCTCTGATCCTCAAAACTCCATCGGAATCAAGTACAACCTCCCTGGCTTCGCCTCTCGTCACCTTGTATCGAATGAGACACAACTTCTCATCCTCAAACTAGTGCTCTCGAATCTGTTCAACTAAGGAAGAACGTGGCTCAATAAACAGAATCAAACAATCGCTCACCTCAGAAACCTGCAACCTGACAAAGCTGTTGGCTAACCTCTGAACATCTCTAGCCAAGGGCCTCATATCAACAATGATCGCAGCGAGACTCCCCATACTAGGAGCCTTACTACTCAAAGCATCGACCACCACATTGGCCTTCCCATGATGGTACAAAATGGTCATATCATAGTCCTTCAGCAACTCAAGCCATCTGCGTTGTCTCAACTTCAGATCCCTCTAAATGAAAATGTACTAAAGACTCCGATGATCGTGTAAAACCTCACAACGAACCTCATACAAGTAGTGCCGCCACAACATAAGTACAAATACCACCGCCGCTAAGTCGTGGGTAGGATAGTTCTTCTCATGTGCCTTTAACTGTCTAGAAGCATAGGCAATAAACTTCCCTTTTTGCATCAACACACCTCCCAAACCAACTCTGGAGGCATCACAATGTACGGTAAAACCCATACCCTCCTCGGGCAAAGTCAATGCAGAAGCTGAAGTCAACAAAATCTTGAGCTTTTGAAAGCTCGCATCACACTCATCGGACCAATGAAAATCCACGGTCTTCTGAGTCAATCTAGTCAACGGCATTGCAATAGTAGAAAAACTCTATACAAAATGTCTGTAGTAGCCTGCCAACCCCAGAAAACTCTGAATCTCAGTAGGAGAAGTAGGTCTCGTCCAGCCCTTAACTGCCTCAATCTTGGCCAGATCAACCCTAATACCCTCCTTGGACACCACATGTCCCAATGCCACAGAATCCAGTCAAAACTCACACTTGGAGAACTTTACATAGAACTTCTGCTCTCTCAATCTCTGAAACACCAACCTCAAGTGAAAGATATGATCCTTTTCGGTCCTGAAATATATCAAAATGTCATTGATTAACACGATCACAAAGGAATCCAAGTACGGATGGAACAGTCCGTTCATCAACTCCATAAATGCCGCAGCACCATTAGTCAGCCTAAAAGACATCATCAAGAACTCGTAGTGGTCATAACGAGTTCAAAAAGTTTTCTTAGGAATATCGGATGGTCTAATCTTCAACTGGTGATAATCGAACCTCAAATAAATCTTAGAGAACAACGCCAAATCTTGAATCTTATCAAACAAAACATCAACGCGAGGAAGAGGATACTTGTTCTTAACAGTCACCTTGTTCAACTGCCTATAATCAATACACATCCTCATAGAGCCATCTTTCTTCTTAACAAAAAGAACCGGTACTCCCCAAGGTGACACACTAGGGCAAATAAACCCTCTGCTCAACAAGACTTGCAACTGATCCTTCAACTCAGCCGGAGCCATACGATACGGGGCAATAGAGATGGGCTTAGTGCCCAGCTCCAAGTCAATAGCAAAATCAATGTCCCTATCTGGAGGGACACCAGGAAGATCAGTAGGGAATACATCAGCAAACTCCTGAACCATGGGAATGGACTCAACGGAAGGTGACTCAACACTACTATCCCAAATAAAAGCAAAATAGGACAAACACGCTCTATCAACCAACCTCTCGGCTCGGATGTAGGAGATAACCTTACTAGGGTAACCACTAGTACCGTTTCACTCTACTCTCGGAACACCAGGCATCGCTAAAGTGACAGTCTTAGCATGACAATCAAGGATCTCATGATAGGAAGAAAACCAATCCATACCCAATATCACATTGAAATCTACCATTCTTAGAATAATCATGTCTACCCAAAGAAACAAGACATGATCGATGCACTAGATCCACTACTAAGGGCTCACCCTCGGGTGTAGAAACATACGCAGTCACAAGCATACAATCACATACTAAATCAAACCCATATGCAAAGTAGGTAGACACATAGGAAAAAGTAGACCCCGGATCAAATAATAAAGACGAAGATCGATGTCAGATTGGGACGATACCTGTGATGACAGTATCAGAAGACTAAGCCTTTGGCCTCCACGAAAAAGTATAACACTGGGCTCCTCTACCACCTCCTGTCTGAGCTACACCTCTACCTCTACGTTGGGATACAACACCGCTCCCCAAAGCTCATCTGCCTCTACCTGTTGTCTGACCCCTGCCTCGACCTCTAGCCGGAGGCACTGAATCTCTCTCTAGAGCTGCTGAGTAAGTATGATGGTGACCTGTATGAGTTTGAAATTGACACTGGCGAATCATATGACCTGGATCACCACAACTACAACAAGACTTCGAAACGGTGAGCTGCTGTGACGAAACAGACGAAGTAACACGGCCACCCTGGCAAGAACTGTGAGACCCACGGGACACTTGTCCACTCTGAACCGCTCGTATTGAAGCATGAATAGGCCTCTGGCGTTGAAATGAGCTACTACCCTCTGAGAACCTTCGCCTCCAAATGAGGCACCGAAAACCTGACCACTAGAAATAGCCCTATTGGGGTCCCCAATCTCTTCTCGAACCAACAACTCCACCTCCCTAGCGATGCTCAAAATGGAATGGAAGGAAGAACCCTCACGGGATGATCTGAACACATATGACATGATTGAGAGAGTCAATCCCCTCACAAATCTGCGGACCCTCTCTGACTCATCTGGAACCGACGTGGCATGATGAGATAACTGACAGAAACGTGCCTCGTACTCAGTAACGGATATGCCACCATGAGTCAAACCCTCAAACCTCAACCTGCTCTCCTCACGCATACACTAAGGAATGAAGCGATCCCTAAAAGTACTGGAGAAAGCATCCCCCTAAATCGGAGGAGATCCCACTAGCATGGACTCCACACAAGACCTCCACCACTCCCTGACTTGACCACAGACCTAGAGAGCAACAAAATGGACAACCCTCACATCCACTATACTTATAGCCTCAAGCATATCACGACACAAGGTCAGAAACTCATGAGCATCCTCGCTCTTAAAACTCTGAAACTGGGGTGGTTTCATTCTCTGGAATCTCTCATAACACTGTTGGTCCTCCAATATTAGAACTACATCTGAAGCAACCTTTGCACTGATAGCTGGCACATGAACCAATGGTGGCTGACCCACCTGATCCTGAACAACCCGACCCTGTTGCTACTATGGGGTCTAAGCCCCTGCTCTGGTCTATGAACCCTGAGACGCACCCTCATCACCCTGAGTAAAACTCTCCCGAACACCCCACATCCTCAATAAGGTTTCACGGAACACTGGTGCCGCAAAACCTGGAGGAACCTGGTCCTCACCAACACTAATCTATGGCTCTAGGGAAGCTTCTCTACCACGGCACCTAGCCGGTGCCACTCCTCATGCATAGCCTCCACCACGAGCCACTCCACGAGCACGGCCTCGAGCTCTGCCCCTACCCCTACCTCTGGCTGGGGCTCAACAACTGCCTCCCCTCAATTGCCAAAAATAGAAGCTCTAGTTCTTGGCATTGGCCAAAACAACACGCGACACTAAGCACTAGCGATAGTAACCACACACAATAAGAAAGAATAAAACAATGGAAATTTCCTAACAGTCTTTATAGCCTCTCGAAGATAAGTAGAGACGTCTCCACACCAATCCTTGAGACTTTAATTAGTCTTGGCTTGTACACGTGAGACCTATGAACCTGGGCTCTGATACCATTTGTCATGACCCAAAATCTGGGTGTGATGGCACTTGTCCTATTTCACCAGGACAAGTCAGCCTAAACCCAACAAAGCGAAAAATAAGCAATATAAAGAAAGATAACATAAGCGGAAGTCTTCAAACTTAAACAATCCTCCCCAAGACTGGTTTTCACATGTACAAGCTACTAGTACATAATTCAAATGAAAATACAAGTCTCAGTGTCTTTGTATCTCAAATAGAAACAAAGCATAAATAAAAAAAGGGTCGAGAGAGATCGCCATAATCGAAAAACTACCTCTCAAGTTTCCTCAAAAAACCTCGAAATAAGAAGAAGAGAGAACTAGATCACGGTCCGGGATCGGAACCTACACTAGTGTAGAAGCAATGGTTAGTAACAAACAACACGGTACTCATCAAGTCAACTAACAAAACAAAGCAAATCTAAAAAAATACGCGAACTCCTTTCAACCCAACCGAACCTCCATAACTACAACCTGTGCAGAAAATCAGCCCAACCTAACAGATTCCTATACACAGTCCAATAATTTCCATAATCACAGTTCAGAAACATTAGTCACAACTCGCAAGTAATCACAAAGTCAACCACAAGAATCATGTTCAACACACAATAATATGCATGAATATTGATGCACATGCAATGATCATGCACGCATCACAGTCGCTGGAAGAAAGCTCGGCATCACAATATCGCCGGCAGAAACCTCGGCATCACAATATCAATCGGTCTCATCATAGTGTTCTAGAACCAATGAAAATAGGCATGTTCACACAAATAATGAGAAAATGATAGTGTTCACAGTCACAATGCATTTCATGTCAATGCAATTCATGTCACACTATCAGCAGTGTATCAACATCAACATTTACATCATTCACATCATTATAAGTCACCAAGTCTCCATTTCATTACCCCTTCATCACAATTAGGATCAATTGATGAGCAAGTATTCCAAGTCTATTCCCATAATCCACAATGAGCAAAAAACATATTCATCAAGTTCACGATCACATCAAGCCCTCAAGGCATTTCACAACTACACATCAAAATCGAGTTCAATGTACAACACGCCTAATTCACAACATTAGCACATGTTTTCTTTTATTAAGCCCATCGATCATTAAGGATTGGTTCATGCAAGAAATAAACCCATAACCTCATTCCCATTACTCCCCAACACATACAAGAAAGGAAATTCGGGAATTCTACAAGATTCACGGAGTTTAAGAAATCCACTTGCCTTAGCCAAATCACGACCAATCAATAACCGTAGCCTTCCCCTTCCAAATATCGTCCGGGACACCACAATCTAGCTAAATTATAATTCACAATAAAATTTTGAAACAAACAACAACAAGAACACAAAATTAGGGCAAAAGGGTCAAAATGGCTCAAAAATTTGATTTCGAAAACAGAGTTTAAATTCAGAATTTTTTACATGGAAGTGATCCTCAAAGCATTAGAAATCCATTAGTGAAAACCATTTTGGAAAAGGAGTTCAAATCATATCATAAATCCTCTTTGATCACAAATTCAGAGTTCATGCAATACCCCTAAAATCTCACTTTAAAAATCGAAAATTCAAGTTGAAATCATGATAAAATCAATGTGTAATAAAGGTTTCAGGTTAAAATCAGTTACCCAATAGGTTTTAAATAAAAATCTCCTTCCAAAAGCGCCCAACCAAGCTTCCAAAGTTTGAAAATAGTTAAAGTGGGGTGTTTCCCGAATTTACACTGTTCAGGTCAAAAATGACCTCCACGGATGCGGAGACCAGCACAACAACACTCCGCGAATGCGCCACAACCTCCGCGAACGCGAAGAGCAAAACAAGGGCCCTCCGGGAACGCAGACAACCACCCTCCGTGAACGAGGAGGCCAAGGCAGTTGTCACTTGAACTCAGACATAAGCAAACACACAATGCAAACAAGTTTCAGAATGGACCCTCGGGATTCGTTTGGAACCCCGTGCACACAAACCATATATGCTACCCTACTAAATTCGACGTTCCGGACTCATTGGAACCGTTAGAATTCGAATTTGAGGTCTCCTTGACCCGAAACCCGATAAAGTGCAACTAAACTAACTTAAGCCTAAAAACTCAAATTAAGCTCGGGACCCAACGGAGTTATCGAAATCCCATTCCAAGCATCCGATCTCTGAATGTTGACCAAAGTCAACTCTATGGCCAAAAACTCACAAGTTTCCAACTCAAGGCCTCAAATCCCTGATATAGCCCCAAATATGATTCCGTCAACTCTTCTCGACCAAATTCCACTTTTCGGAACTGATGGAATCCCCGTCCGAGACCTGAAACTCCGAATTACCTCAAAAATCATATTTTTACAACTTAAGCCTTTAGAATTCAAAACTTTCCAAAAACCTTATTTTTACAAGCAACTTCAAAAATACAACTTCGGATACCAATCAAACATGACTTGGGGCAACTCTCGGGAAGGGTCAAATTGTCATTTTACAGAAATTACAAAAAATGACCTTTAGGGTCATTACAGGTAATAAATATTTCAATAAGATAATTTATTTATTTTCTCAAATGCTTATATTGCTTATGGAGTTCCTATAATAATTGGCTCATTTAGAAGAATTAAAAAAATAATTAAAACTATTAAAAAAAATCTTACTTCAGATCAACAACATCTCCAGAGAAATTGAAAGCGGTATTCTATTAATTGATAAGGCATTATTTGGAGAAATCGATTGTAAACAAATTTTATTTATAATTTAACATCTCAAAAAGGTATAGAATTAAATTTCAAATATAGAATATACAAAATTATTTTTTTTCTTTAAGGCCTCATTTTGAAGTCTTGCTTTAGTCAGCCGTGTACATTGAGTCGCCTTTGGGTAGAGGTAAGGTTTGCATACATTGTATGTTCTCAAAACCTCACTCGCAGGATCGATTACACTGGATATATATGTTGTGTTCTAACAAAAATTTCAAAATCCCAAGAAAGACTTCAAAAGTTTGAAGAACACAATTTTTTTTCTTTTTTGTTGACATACTCTACCAATATAGACATGTCGAGTTTAATATCAAATATGACTAAAAGGGTCGTAGTGTTGGCTAAGGGGCATGTTGGAATTATTTGGATACGATAATGACTATCCATCCTCCTAAGAACTTTTGTACATCACATATTTCCAATCATTTTTTAGGATCCAGCATGGGTACGGTAGAAGTTTTGGAGAGTTGAGCAACATAGGTTGCCATTACTTGATTTCGCATTGTAACTAAATGTAGAACTTGTAGGCCAAGGATGGACTTTCTTCCGAAACGTCGAGTTTGGGTCTAGAAGGACCTTCGGTGTGGAATCCGACACTTCCGGGCTTATTCCGAGCACTACTAAATATAAATTGTTTTTTGATTATAACTGCCGACTACAAATGTGCAATTAGTATTTTAGATATTTTTCTAACTACTGTAATTGGCAACTTAAGATTTGTATTTTTTTAATTCGCCTCGACCACGATTTCGACTACTGAAGTCATAAAGTTTTTTGAAATGAAGTCAGCAGAATAATTGAACAGTTACCGATTATAGCAGTCGAAAACTTATTAAAATAATTTAAAAAATATTATTAATTGAAGACTACTGTAGTTGGACATTTTCCAATTTGTTTTAGTTTAAAATTAATTTTATTTTCCGACAACCGTAATAGTTATTATTTTAAAATCACTAGCAGCAATATAAAGAAAGATAACATAAGTGGAAGTCTTTAAACTTAAACAATCCTGTCCAAGACTGGTTGTCACATGTACAAGCCACTAGTACATAATTCAAATGAAAATACAAGTCTCAATGTCTTTGTATCTCAAATAGAAACAAAGCATGAATGAAAAAGGGGTTGAGAGAGATCACTTGCATCGAACAACTACCTCTCAAGTTTCCTAAAAAATCCTTGAAATAAAAAGAAGAAAGAACTAGATCACGGTCCAGGTTCGAAACCTACACAGGTGTAGAAGCAAGGGTGAGTACCAAACAACATGGTACTCAGCTAGTCAACTAACAATACAAAGCAAATCTAATAAAATACGCGAACTCCTTTTAAGCCAACTGAACCTTTATAACTACAACCTGCAAAGAAAATTAGCCCAACCTAACGGATTCCTACACACAGGCCAACAGTCTCCATAATCACAGTTCAAAAACATAAGTCACAACTCGCAAGTAATCACAAAGTCAATCACAAAAAATCATGTTCAACACACAATAAGATGTATGAAAGTTGATGCACATGCAATGATCATGCATGCATCACAGTCGCCGATAGAAACCTTGGCATCACAATCAACATTGCATCAACATCAACATTTACATCATTCACTTCATTATAAGTCACAAAGTCTAAGTTTCATTACCCCTTCATCACAATTTGGATCAATCGATGAGCAAGTATTCCAAGTCTATTCCCATAGTTGTAATGGCCCTCAAGGTCATTTCTGTGTTAATGCATCCTTCCTATTGTTTAGAGTGTTCTTGTAGTGACCCCAAGTCATTTATGACTTACTGGCACTAGTTTTTCGGTCGCCTGATCGTTCGTTTTGGTTTTATGCTTGTTTTCCTATTTTGGAGCTTTTGAACCTTCAAAAGTTGATTTCGGTCATAACTTAAGGTAAATGACCTCTGATTGGAATTATGACGGTTCTATTAGCTCTGGAGTAGTGAAATTAGGCTAGAAGCATGGCTGGCCTGAGTCCCGGGACTTCCGGTGTGATTTTGGGGCTAGTTAGCTCTTTAGCCTTCAAAATTTGGCTTAAAGTTGACTTTCATCAACATTCTTGGTAAACGCACTCGGATGAAAATTTTCTCAGCTCGATTGGTTTCGTAATGCCGAGTTTGGTCTAGAATGACCCTTCGAGAACTTTCAGGAACTTCCGATCCAATTATAAGACCTTCGGTAGAATTTGGCTAAAATGACCCGTTGGTTGTGGGACCCACTTTTCGTAGAAATTACCTCATATGAAAATTTTGACTGCGCCATTGAGTCTAAAATATCAAATTCGAGTGGGTAGCATATCTGGTTTACATGCACAGGGTTCCGAACGAATTCTGAGCACCTTGTCGGAGTTTTTGAAATGTCGAAAACCTAGCTGGTTCAGCTGGTGTTTGCATACACTCCATCTCTCCACGTTCACGGGATACGCTCCGTGTTCACCAAGGTGTAAGGGTGTCTACTTCAAATTCGGGGGCCAAAGACCGCGTTCACGGAGGTGTGAAGTTTTGTTCTCCGCGTTCGCAGATGGGACTCCGCGTTCGTGGATGGGGCTCCGCGTTCGTGGAGGTTTGGAGAGCCTGGGGGAGTCTTCTCTCCGCGTTCACAGATAGGGTGTCGTGTTCACGGATGTCTGAGTCCCTTCTCTTCGTGTTCACTGGACCTTGGCTATGATCGAGGAGCTCTGGTTGTTTTCCCTCTGCGTTCACGGGTCCTTAGCCGCGTTCATAGAGTAGTGTCTGTTTTTCCTCTGCATTCGCGGAGGTCAGCGGGTTGTAGTGATTATATAAGTTGAGTTCGAGGTCATTTGGATGATAAATTCAAAAAATCATATCTCCCTTATCTTTTATCGGTGGTCGGATTGTGTTGGGTATACCTCGATTTTCGTGAATTCGAGGTGTAAGTTGCTATCTTAGGCCTATTGTGTGAAGTTTCGCATTTCTTGTTTTTGGCTATTTTGAACTGATCCGGGCCCAGATGGGTGTTTCATTTTTGAATACCAGTTCGGGGGAGGATTTGGGACCTCTTCACGGAGTCAATTCCGGAAAATCCAGAGCGGGTCCCACGTTCCTGATTTTGATTCCAAAATTTGCCTGTCTCCGATTTTGATGACTTTAGTGTCTAAACGACCGTATTGACGCTGTGATTCTATTTTTAATAGCATGGCAGTAAACTGAGGCCGTGCGGAAGGGAAAAGCTCTGGCAGAGTGACTTGGAGCGTGCGTGATCGACTTTCTAGTAGGTTACGACTTCCCTTCTTCCTAGATTGAGCTTGAATGCATGATTACTTGTTGACTTGTGTGAATCTGAGCTGGGTAGCTAGTATTTCTGTTCCTCTTCTCCGATTTCTTCATTTAGGATTTGGTTCTTGGACTGTTCGGGGCTAGTGTCATGCTTAGTTTTGGTTGTTGACTTTTGTCATTGATGAATTGTTGTGGTTTATCTGTTGGGTGGTTATCTGTTGTTGCATGCATGGGTTCGGGATATTTTCTTGTGTTTTTGTTGATTGTTGTGTTGTTTTGACCTTAGGATATGTTAGGATAGTATTGCCTTAGTCCCATGTACCTGTTGACTTTAGTATGTATCCGACGTCGATTCAGATGGACTAGGTCCTTGTAGACTAGCATAGCAAACTTGGGTCTGGTAGTGTGAGCCTTAGTTTAGGCGGATTTGTGGCTTTTAAGATCTTCTATTCCTTCTCTTCCTATCTCTGCGGTTCTGGTGTGCTGCCGGAAGACTTGTTATTACGTCGATTGATGGTTGGGTTGTATTAAGCTGGGAGCCTTCGATGGATATCCTGGTGGGAGTGCTATCCCGTGGTGTCTAGTTTCGATATGAGATTGTTGGTGGTGGCTTTGTTTGGATCGAGGTTGCTAGCTCCATCCCGAGATTGACATTACACGGTTAAAGTCCGTTATTTCCAGCTTGAGACTGTTGAGCGAGGGCTGCTAGATCCAGTCCGAGGCTGACGTTACTCGGTTAGAGTCTTTTATTTCTAGCTGGAGACTGATGGTTTGGGTTCAAGTCCCATGATCTATTATTTACGGTTCAAGTCCATTATTTCTAGTCTAAAGCTGGCGTTACACGGTTAGAGTCCATTATTTCCAGTTAGAGACTGATGGTTTGGGTTCAAGTCCCCGGTGCTATCTTTATTAGGTTTAAGGTTCTCGGTGTTAAGGCTTTTGGAGTTCTATGTACCTATCGGGCTTATGGGTTCCGTCCGGGTTCTTGTTTGCCTGTGCTTGAGTGTCCCTAGCAGGTCTTATGGAGGGCCCACCTAGGTTTAATTTAGTTATTCTTAGATTTCTTTTAGCTTATCCTATTTCTGTTCTGTTGACTTGTGTAGCGTTGATTCTATTTTGTCTGCCTTTTTTTACCTTTCTTGCTCAGTCAGCCTATGATGCCTACTGGGTACCTGTTGTTTTGGTACTCATGCTACACTCTGCATCTATTTTCGTGATGCAGGTTCGAGTACCAGTTCTCAGCGTTGAGTTCGAGTCTGCAGCGGCCTATCAAGGAGATGAGGGTGAGCACATGCCGTTCTGGGATTACTTGTCTCCTTCTCTACTTATATTTTGGCTTGTCTTTTGTTTCCGAGACAATTGTTTCTGTGGTTCACTTTTTGGACTTGTACTCTTTTTAGTAGTATTGTACTCGTGACTTCAAGTTCTTGGGAGGTTTCAGTTATGTATATAGTTTTACTTTTCGCTTCCGCTTATCTTGTGTATTCCTTGTTGTGCTTCCGCTTAGTTATGGTTTAAATTCCTATCCTAGTCCCATTACTGCTAAGTTACGGGATAGAGTTTGGCTTGCTTACTGGTGCGTTGGTAGGCGCCATCACGACTCGAGAAATCGGGTCGTGACAAATCCACAGTGAGCAAAAGACATATTCATCAAGTTCACGATAACATCAAGGCTGTCATAGCATTTCATCGAGTTCACATTAAGTTCTAATCAAGTGTTCACGTTACCAATCACAATCATAACAAGCCCTCAAGGCATTTAACAACTACACATCAAAATCGAGTACAAGGTACAACACGCCTAATTCACAACATTAGAACACATTGTATTTTATTAACCCCGTCGATCATTAAGGATTTGTTCATGCAATAAATCAACCCATAACCTCATTCCCATTACTCCCCAACACATACAAGAAAGGAAATTTGGAAATTCTACATGATTCACGGAGTTTTAGAAGTCCACTTACCTTAGTAAAATCACGAACAATCAATAACTGGAGCCTTCCCTTTCTGAATATCTTCCGGAACACCACAATCTAGCCAAATTATGATTCACAATCAAATTCCGGAACAAACAACACCAAGAACACAAAATTCGGACAAAAGGGTCAAAATGGCTCAAAAATCCGATTCCGAAAGCGGAGTTTAAATACAATTTGTTTTTACATGGAAGTGATCTTGAAAGCATTAGAAATCCATTAGTGAAAACCATTTTGGAAAAGGAGTTCAAATCAGATCACAAACCCTCTTTGATTACAAATTCGGAGTTCATGCAAAACCCCCAAAATCCAAGTTGAAATCATCATAAAATCAATGGGTAATAAAGGTTTATGGTTAAAATCAGTTACCCAATAGGTTTCACATGAAAATCTTCTTCCAAAATCGCCCAACCAAGCTTCCAAAGTTTGAAAATGGTGAAAATGAGGTGTTTCCTGAATTTACACTATTCAGGTCAAAAATGACCTCTGTGAATGCGGCCCACTTGGCCCGCGAATGCAGAGACCAGCACAACAACACTCCACGAACGCGGAGACCAAAACAAGTGCCCTCCGCGAATGCGGAGGCCAAGGCAACAGGGGACCCTCTGCGAACGTGGGTAACTACCCTCTGCAAACGCAGAGGCCAAGGGAGTTGGCACCAGAACTCAGACATCAGCAAACTCACAATGCAAACAAGTCTCTAAATGGACCCTCGGGATTCATTCGGAACCCCGTGTAGACAAACGATATATGCTACCCTACTAAATTCGACGTTCCAAACTCAATGGAACAGTCGGAATTTCAATTCGAGGTCTCCTTGACTCGAAACCCGATAAAGCGCAACTAAACTACTTTAAGGCTCAAAAACTCAAATCAAGCTTGGGACCTCTAAAAATTCAACCAAGGCTACTTCTAGGCCTAAAATCATCCCCCGAATCCAACGGAGCTGTGAGAATCCAATTTCGAGCATCTGATCTTTGAATGTTGACCAAAGTCAACTCTATGGCCAAAACCTCACTAGTTTCCAGCTCAAGGCCTCAAATCCCCGATATAGCCCCAAATCTGATTCCGTCAACACTCCTAGATCAAATTCCACATTCTGAAGCTGATGGGATCGACGGAATCCCCGTCTGAGACCTGAAACTCTGAATTACCTCAAAAACCATATTTTTACAACTTAAGCTTTTAGAATTAAAAACTTTCAAAAAACCTTATTTTAACAAGCAACTTCACAAAACCAACTTCAGATACCAATCAAACATAACTTGGGGCAACTCTCGGTTCCGGTAAAATGGTCATTTCACAAAAATTACCAAAAATAACCTTCAGGGTCATTATAGGTAAGAAATATTTCAATAAGATAATTTATTTATTTTCTCAAATGCTTATATATCTTATAGAGTTCCTATAATAATTGGCTTAGTTAGAAGAATTAGAAAAATAATTAAAACTATTAAAAATTCTTACTTAAGATCAACAACATCTACAGAGAAATTGAAAGCAGTATTCTATTAATTGATAAGGTATTATTAGGAGAAATCGATTATAAACAAATTTTATTTATAGTTTTACATCTCAAAAAGGTATAGAAATAAATTTCAAATATAGAATATACAAAATTCTTTTTTTTTCTTTAAGGCCTCATTTTGAAGTCTTGCTTTAGTCAACCATGTACATTGTGCCGCCTTTGGGTAGAGGTAACGTTTGCATATATGGAATGCTCTCCAAATTTCACTCGCAGGATCGATTACACTGGTTATAGACGTTGTGTTCTAACAAAAATTTTGAAATCCCAAGAAAGACTTCAAAAGTTTGAAGAACATAAAAATTTGTTTCTAGTTGGTTGACATAATCTACCAATATAGACATGTCGTGTTTAATAGAAAATATGACTAAAAGGGTTGTAGTGTTGGCTAAGGGACACGTTGGAATTATTTGGATACGATAATGACTATCCTCCTAAGAACTTTTGTACATCACATATTTCCAATCATTTTTTAGGATCCAGCATGGGTACGGTAGAAGTTTTGGAGAATTGAGCAACATAGGTTGCCATTACTTGATTTCACATTGTAACTAAATGTAGAACTTGTAGGCCAAGGATGGACTTGCTTCCGAAACGTCGAGTTTGGGTCTAGAAGGACCTTCGGTGTGGAATCCGACACTTCTGAGCTCATTCCGAGCGCTACTAAAAATAAACTATTTTCCGATTACAACTGCTGACTACAAATGTGCAATCGGTATTTTAGATATTTTTTTGACTACCGTAATCGGCAAATTAAGATTTATATTTTTCTAATTTTTTTAATTCTACTCGACCATGATTTTTCACTACTGAAGTCATAAAATTTTGTGAAATGAAGTCAGCAGAATAATTGAAAAGTTACCGATTTCAGTAGTCGAAAACTTATTAAAATAATTTTAAAAATATTATTAAATGACGACTACTATAGTTGGACATTTTCCAATATTTTTTAGTTTAAAATTAATTTTATTTTTCGACTACCATAATTGTTATTATTTTAAAATCACTAACTCTTTTATTAGAAAATCAAGTTGTTGCTCAAAATTTTCCTTCAAAGGAAGATGGGAATGGGGGTGGTGTTTTTTAGGAACCTCAATTTGATCCTTCAAACACTCTTGAATTCATCAAATCACGTGCTTGGGTACTGAGAATTATCTATAGGCCTTTTACAGTTGAATAGGCCATAAGCAATTTCCTTTCTACAAACTCAGGCCAACAAATAATTTGATATCAGTAAGCAAGGATGAAGATCTGGACAAGCTGTCGAGTGGTGATAGTATCCTTAAGAGCTGTAGAAGTGGTCCTGATGATTGTAAAATGACCGAGATGGGGTTGTCTGGCTCATTGGAATCTCCTAGAGCATGATATCCGGTTCACAGCAGATTGCGAATGAAAATGCTGGTGGAAAATCTGAAAAAGGTTTTGAGTTGCGAGAATGAAAGAAGAGCTAGTATACATGTTATATCCTTATGTAAATAGTTGGGCCTCCCGTAAGAATTCACTTGGCCAGGGAGAAGATGAAACTGAAGATTGTAAGGAAGTTACTCCTGGAGGAGTAAAGAGCTCCTCCAATCTATCAACGGTCTCCACTCCAATTGGTAACAGCAGTAACAAGACCTCACTAAGGAAATCTATTATTTAAAAGGAAGAGTGAAAGAACTTGGTCCTAGTGATAAATAGAAAAAACTACCTCTATGGACAAAGAAGTTTCTTATCAAACCTCTGTCTAGTTTTTGGGAACTCCGTCTCAAGTGGGTTCCTAAATCTAACTAGTAATTCTTCATTTGCAAATGAGAGGAAGCAGTCAGTGTTGGTTCATGGACAGCGGTTGTTCGAAACACATGACTGGAGAAACTCAGAACTTCCTCTCTCTAGAGGCACATAAGGGTGGAGCTGTGTCGTTTGGAAATGGAAAGAAAGGCTTCATTCTCGGTATAGGAAAGATTGGGAAGTCAATGGAGCAGGCCATAGAAGACGTGTACTATGTAAATGGGTTGAAGTACAATCTACTCAGTGTGTCTCAAATCTGTGGGATATGAAGTTAGCTTCTTGGCAAACAAGTGTATTGTTACAAATCTTGCGTCCAAAGAAGTGATTTTGACTGCAAAAAGGGTCAATAACATGTATGTTGCTGACTTGGACTCAATACGTGGAGTAAATCTTACATGTCTCAGTGCTCAAAAAGATCATGTTGATCTGTGGCATAGAAGATTGGGGCATGTTAGCGCTCACTTTTGAGCAAGCTTGTATCAGGGGACCTGGTCCAGGGTTTGCCTAAGCTAAATTTTGTAGACAACAAGGTGTGTGATGCGGTGTCAAAGGAAAATAAACCAAAACTTTCTTTAAACAGAAGAAAGGTGTAAGCTCAACCATGCCATTGGAACTTCTTCACAAGGATTTGTGTGGTCCAGTGAGAATCCAAAGCAGAGGAGGAAAGAAATACATCCTGGTGATAGTTGACGACTTCTCAAGGTTCACTTAGACAATGTTCTTAAGAAGCAAGGATGAAGCCGCAGCAGTTGTGATTGTTTTTGAAAAAAGGATCAAAACAAAACTTAACTGCATGATTACAGGGATCAGGTCGGATCATGGCACCGAGTTTGAAAATTCTCAGATTGAAGATTTTTGTGCAAAATCTGGGATAAGTCACAACTTCTTTGTTCCCAGAACTCCTCAGCAAAATGGAGTAGCCGAAAGGAAAAATAGAACACTGGTGGATATTGCAAGGACTATGCTGATTGATTCAAATATTGCGAAGAATATCTGGGTAGAGGCAGTCAATACAGCCTGCTATGTGACTATCATATGTCTCATCAGATCCATTCTAAAGAAAACACCTTATGAGTTGCTGAACAAAAGAAAACCTAACCTTGATTATCTCAGAGCTTTTGGTTGTAAATGATTTGTACTCAACAATGGTAAAGATGACTTGGGTAAGTTTGATCCTAAAAGTGACGAAGGAATTTTTGTGGGGTAGTCTCTAACAAGCAAGGCGTATAGAGTCTTCAACAAAAGAACTCTATGTGTTGAAGAAAGTGTTCATGTGATCTTTGATGAATCGGGTGAAGTTGAAAGCATGAAGAACAGAGATGAAGCTGAAATTGAGGCGCTCATGCAAGTGCAGAGAGACAACCTACCTTCTTAGAATGTCACCAGTGACTTGCATCAGATCACAGATAAAGGGGATGTTGAGGAGGGACCTGGTCACTCAGAAAATCCAAACATCACTGAGCAGTTAGCAAATGAGGAAGCAAACTCTGATGAGGATGAATGAGCAGCAGAACCAGTAGCTGAATCTTAAAAGAGGTCAGCCTGGAAACTTCAATCATCTCATCCTTTGGACAATCTAGTGTCCCCACTGGACTCCGGAATGCAAACCAGATCAAAAACCCGAAATCTTATAGTATTCTCTGCTTTCATATCCACTATTGAACCAAAGAGCATAAAACAAGCAATCAAGGATGCAAATTGGATCAACTCGGTGCAAGAGGAGCTTCATCAATTTGAAAGAAATCAAGTGTGGCATCTGGTTCCCCTACCTTTTGATAGAACTGTGATAAGGACCAGGTGGGTGTTTAGAAATAAGCTGGATGAAGAAGGTACCATCACCAGAAACAAATCCAGTCTTGTTGTGCAGGGCTTCAATCAAGAAGAAGGAATTGATTATGAAAAGACCTTTGCTCGAGTCCAACGGATGGAAGCCATCAGAATTCTGATTGCGTTCGCCTCATACATGGAGTTCAAGCTCTTTCAAATGGATATGAACAATTCTTTCTTGAATAGATATCTGAAAGAAGAGGTTTATGTCAAACGAGCACTGGGATTTGAGGATATTGATCTACCTAACCATGTACTAAAGCTGGACAAAGCATTATATGGTTTAAGGCAGGCACCTAGTGCATGGTATGAGAGACTTTCTAAGTTTCTTCTTCAAAATGGGTTCAAGAGAGGAAAAATTGATAGCACTCTCTTCTTGAAATCAAGCGGGAAGGAACTTCTGATTGTACAAGTTTATGTTGATGATATAATCTTTGGAGCCACCACATAATCATTGTGAAAAGATTTTGCTGCCTTGATGGGTAGTGAATTCGAAATGAGCATGATGGGGGAACTCAATTTCTTCTTGGGCCTTCAGGTAAAGCAGACACGTCATGGCATCTCCATTTACCAAGAAAAATACATCAAGGAGCTTCTTGCAAAGTTTAATATGTTGGATGCCAAGACAATTGACACTCCCATGGGAACAAGCTCCAAGCTTGATACTGATGAATCAGGGACTTAAGTAAATGAAAGAATGTATAGAGAAATCATAGGATCTCTTCTTTATCTCGCTGCCAGCAGATTGGACATTGTGTTTAGTTTGGGTATGTCTGATAGATTCCAGGCGTGTCCTAAGGAATATCATTTGAAACTAGCAAAGCGTATCTTGAGATATCTGAAGGGAACTCAGGACCTGGTCCTATTGTATCCATCTGGAGACTCGTTCAATCTAATAGTATATGCTGATGCAGATTATGCAGGGTACCTGGTCGACAGGAAAAGTACCTCTGTCAAGGTGCACTTTCTTGGATCCTCCTTAATCTCACGGGGAACAAAGAAGAAAAACTCGGTGGCTCTGTCTACCGCTGAAGCGGAGTACGTTGTTGCAGCCCCGTGTTGTGCACAACTACTGTGGATTAAGCAACAATTGAAAGATTTTGGAACAATTTCAGACATCATTCCTCTCTTGTGTGATAACACAAGTGCTTTGAACTTGGCCAAGAACCCGGTTTAACATAAACGAACCAAACACATTGACATACGACATCACTTCCTAAGAGACAATGTGGAGAAAGGAAATGTTGTTGTGAGATTATGCAAGACGGAGGATCAAATTGCTGACATATTCACCAAGCCCTTGAGCAAAGAGAAGTTTATAAAAAAACAGGCTCAAATTGGGGATGCTGAATCCCAGCTGATCACCTTGATGGCACTATCATTGATCTACCTATTGACTATGATTGGGGAGCAGGTATATATGCTTTAAATTTTTTGAATTGCATATGAATTCATAAATTGTACCTTCTGTAGGTATACACTCATGGGGCACTGGAAAAAATGCAAGTCTAAAACATACAGAACAGGGCAAATGGTTCAAAATTATAAAGCAGGACCCGGTATTTGCTCTCAGGTTAGTATCACCTAACTATGCTAAAATATTTATTGCAAACGGTAACTTTCCATGTGTCATCATCTCCTAACCCACTATAAAGACATGTCTTTTCACCTCTGAAACTCAAAGGTCATCTCTTTCCAGGGACCCGCTTCCCTCTTTAAATGTAACATCTTCTCGGAGATGATCTATAGACAGAGCTCTCTTAGGAGTCTAATCAAACATAGGCTTTGGTGGCCTTGATGCTTGATCTGGAGACTTGCATTCAACCTCACAAGAATGGTTTATGGTTATTTTTTTAACTGGGTGTTTACTAATTTTCAAATTCCCCTTGGTAAGGTCTTTCCATGAACGGCCAAGAAAAGTTTTTCGATATCCACTCTCATTGAGTGTGAATGCATGGAAGGGAAGGTCAAGTCCAACTCTCAGGTTTCCGAACTATTGGAACAACAAGCCCTATTTAAATAAGAAATGGAAGACCTCACCAGCACACTTGCTGCTAAGGAATTGAAAATCACTTGACTTCAGGGTATACTTCAGAGGGAGCGTTCTCAAGGGTCAGGGGCTAGTTCTGATTTGCAACGGGAAGTTGAATTTTTAAAATGGGAGAATTCCACTCTGGTCCAGAAAAATGCCTCACTGAATGCTGATGTTCAATCCCTTACCAAGCAACTTCTCCAGGTTCACTCTTAGGCAAATGCACGTGTGGATGCCCTGCTGCAGTCCTTTGCTCCTCCACCCCCTCCGTCCTAAATGACCTTATCCCTGGCTATTCTTGTGCTTTCCGTCCAGTGGATTGTGACTTTTTTCTGTATTTATTTTGATAGACAGTTTTGTGATGCTCTTTCTATTATCTGGTCGTTGCTCTGTTTCCTTGTTACGTCTTCCTTTTCTAATGCAACTTTGCACCCCGTCTGTGTTGCCCTTGGCTTTGAATTCATTGCGCTTTTCAAATTACTTATTGCGTATGTTTACTGCTATTACCTTTTTATGATGTCAAAAGGGGGAAATGGTATGGGCGATAGGGGGAAAGGTGATTAGTGAGATTAATGTAATATCAATGTTATCATTATTGTTATCTTGTTACATAGCGACAGGGGGAAGGGTTTCTGTGTGGTATGGTTTTCTATGCTTGTGCAGTTTTGTGACAGGGGGAAGATCGCTAATAGTCATGTTTGTTTGTCATCATCAAAAAGGGGGAAAATGTTGCAACATGAAGGTTTTGATGATCGAAACAAACGCTGGGACCTGGTCTCAGAAGTTAATGTCTTGGTGCAGAGAAATTGGCTAACAGCTATATACTGTCACCACTAGCGAGTTGGTGAGAGATCAGTGTACTGCTCCAATCAGAATGCTTTAGGCTGCTTTGTCCAGAGGATATTCCATTCTCACTTTGACATAAAACAACCTAGGCACCTCATTTGATACTCATTCAGAAAGAGAGAGAATTAGAGCATTCAAAATCAAGAACAACTCAAGTCTAGCACAGCCTCCGAGGGACCTGATAAGAGTTGTTGCTTTAAATTTCTGAGTCTTGTAACATTTGAATGAAATCATTGTATCTGATTTATTTCTAACAATATGAAGAGATAAATCCTGCACTAGTTATTGTTGTGGAGTGGGCTTGTTGTACTTACTTAGAGTTTACTAAGTTAGTTGGTCTTGAACTCTAAATCGGAAAGAGTTAATTGATTTAGTGGGCAATAGAGGTATTGCTTTGGCTCATGTCTATAATAGAGTTATTACGGGTGGTGTGATTAAGAACTTAATCCGTGTATGAGCAGTGAAATATGTATGTCACTTGTTGCTTGAAGATAGTGAATGTAGTTCTAACTCTTTTCCAATAGGTCGTTGTTTTTCTCCCTTGAGCAAGGAAGTTTCCACGTAAAATTCCTTGTCTTTTTACTTTTGTTCATCTACATTTTTTGTTTTTGTGCCTAGCTTTAACCTGGTCCTTTTGTACACTGTGAAAGTTTACGGTTCATCAGATATAAATGATAAGTCAAAAGGTATACACAGAGAGAAGCACCTGACCTTCATGGGTACATCTTACTATCCACAATCTTACGGACAAATAGAGGTGGTTAACAAATGCTTGGAATCATAATTACGATGCTTTGTTATGGAGCAGCCTCGTACGTGTGGTCATTATTTACCATGGGCAGAGTTTTCTTTTAACACGGGCTTCCACTCATCCTCAGAAACTACACCTTTCAAGGTTGTTTATGGTAGAGACCCTTCATCCATTTCTCCTTTTGTTCATGGAGAAACACGCATTGCTGAACTTAAAGAACAACTGTTGAATCGTGATGCTATGCTGAAACTTTACAAGGATAACATTTAAAAGGCTCAAACTCGAATGAAACAACAAGTTAATTCTCATCGTCGAGATGTTACCTTTTAAGTTAGAGATTCTGTCTTTCTACGTGTTCAGCCTTACCGTCAACGTTCTTTGGCTCATCGCAGGTGCAAAAAATTTTCACCTCAATTTTTCGGACCATATAAAATTGTACGATGTGTTGGACTTGTAGCATATGAACTGGAGCTTCCTGCTTCCTCCAAAGTCCATCTGATTTTTCATGTATCTTTGCTCCATCCAGCTCATGGTCAACAAGCTGTTATACCACCAGCCCCTCTTCCTCTTACTGAAGATTGGGACTCGTCATATCTCCTGCCAAGATTCTTGCACATCGATGGGTCAAAGAAGCTGGTGCTTCTTCTTTTGATCTGCTAGTTCAATGGGTTGACCGTCCGCTTGAAGAAGCTAGTTGGGAAAACTATGATCTCATTGTAGATCAGTTTCCTTCTATTCGCCTTGAGGACAAGGTGACTTTTCAGGGGGATGCACTGATAAGAATGCTCCTGTACTGACTTACTCCAGAAGAAAACCTTTACGAGCAGCATGTGGAGATAATATATCTTAAATTCTTTATTTTAAATAGGATAAATTATGTAAGTAGTAATTATCTATAGTAGTTATAAGTAGAAGTTACTACCAGCAGCAGTTACTTACAGCAGTAACTGATTGTTTCTATCTCTATCTATTAGGAGTTATCTATAAATATGTATATTTAGGAGAATTCTGTAAAAGGAAAAAAATATTATATTGTCTTTGTATCTAGAAATTTGTTCACTCCATACGGACATAGTTATTGGTTAATGTAGTGTTTAAGATTCTTGCACTTTATTTAACCAGTAAAGTTTTATTTTCAACCCGTTTCATCTTAGTTTCTATCAGGAACACTCCTAAATTTAAGAAGAAGTGTGAGCGAGCGAAGCCAGCTCGGGCCTCCATAAAGAGTGGATCTTTACACACCAGAGGATCTATGAGTTCCAAAGCCCACAGAGAAAAAATGGTAATTTTTTTAATTGACTATCCTTACTTTTAACTAAATGTCATTGAACTTTATTTAATTTTCAGACAAAGTTAAAAGGTGAAGAGGTTTATGTTGTTGAAGTATTTGAGGAGACGTATAAGAAAAGAAATAAAGATTGTACAAGGGGAGAATGGATAGAATCACGGGTAGAGGAGACATTTACAAGTTTTAACACTTCAATATAATTTCGTTTAACATAAGCTTAGAAACTTTGATCCCAATGATAATAACTCTGAAAAGAACAACTGCAACTGCAATATGAAGTTATTATAAGCACCCCTTTCTTCCCAAGATATGTACAAGATTTTGCATCTAATACATTCGTATTACGTAGCTGTCTCAAAGCACCTGCTTTAGAATATTTTCCCTGTATCTGGCCTGTTCTTCTTCCACATATCTCCACAACTATTTCATCAAAAGGCATTCATTGTGGATTCGAAGATTCTTAACTCTAAGACCACCTGAGAGCTTAGGTAGCTGCACTGTTTCCCAGTTAACTGGATAGTACCCCTTCCTTTCTTTGTTTCCAAATCATAGAAATTCTCTTCTAAGTTTGTCCAATTTCTCCAACATGAGTACATTAATGGGCATGAATATTTCCATAGGTAGTAGTTGTGATAATTTAAAAGAAGCTAAAAGAATTGATCCAAATGGTGTAGGAAGTGTTGTTATATGATTCTTATACACAATTAGTAATGGGAGCTGGCTTTCCCTTTGCTAAAAGAGAGATGCAGATTCTTAGGTAGCTAAAATCAAGCTAAGTAGAAAAAAAAATACTAGCTAGCACTTTTCAGGTACGTAATAAATAAACTTAGCATGCTGGTAAGTTGTTTTTTTTTTAAATGCACAAAGTTAATTGTCCTTGTTAGTGTGTTAACCTTAATCTCGATTGAATAGTACATACTTTAAGTTGTAAGATTTTCTTATCTCTCAAAAGTTTAAATTGGATCACTCATTTTTTTCAAAAGTTATTTTTGTCAAAAGTTCCTGTTAGGTTTATAAATGATAAGTCAAAAGGTACACAGAGAGAGAAGCACCTGACCTTCATTACAAGAAAAGAATGAATAATGTTCAATTCCTACAAATTGGATCACTCTTGAAAGCATAACACAATTACATAAGAAGATAGAGTATCAGAAGTGTGCATACAATTAACCTGTATTTCTATTAACATGAATGTTTATAGCCTCTTGATCACTGTAAAGAACTCAAATTCAATGCAACAATAGTAAACTTCTCAAATGTATTAATAAGACTAAAATTTTCTTCCTTCTTTTTCTTTGATAATTCTGATAGAATGCCTAACTATTTCTATTATTTATCTTCTTTGTTTCTACTAGCTTGTATCAAACATGGCAGCTGGATACTAACCAAATAAATAATTCTAACAACGAATGGATCTTAATTGCTCCTTTTGTTACCTTTCTGAGGAGTTTATTTGTACATTTATTTTAGGTTGAATTTCCAAGAGGCTTGGATGAATGGCGTCAAACACAACTTACTTCTGAGGCTGGTTCCTATTAGAATATGCACAATGGAAGCATTATACAAGATCACGAACATACATAAAAGCATAATAATGTAATCTGAATAAATTGTGAAACTCTAACCTTTTTAATCTTTCACACAACTCGCTCAAGAACTGGGACTCGAGGATTACAGTCTTCTACTAATTACTGACTAACTCTCTCAATCAAGTCTTGTGTGGGCAAGAATACTTTCAGAAAAGTGATGATCTTTCCTTGAAAACCACCACCCCTATTTTTACTTTTCAGCAAAGGGGAAATGTTTGAAAGATGAAATGTTTCTGGTCATAATTAATAGCCATTAATAGTCATTAAATACCATCATGGGTATTTATGCACCGTTAAATGTATCCAATAACCATAATCAATAGTTTTCAACAACAACGAAATACCATTAAAGGTATTTAGACTGTCATTAAAAATCAAGGCTATTCAACGTCCATTGAACATCATCAATTGTGATTAATAACCATTAAACACTAACAATCCTTTTCTTTTCCGAACTCGATCAATTAGTCAGGCATAGCAGGGACCGCAAATTTATTGGCAGAGGCTTCCAATTATAATTTTTAATTCGTAAAAGCATGAATTAACCATATCATAATAAATCACATATTATACCACTAAAAATCTATAAATGTACTCCTCTATTTAATTTTAAATTTTTACCATTACAACTTATTTAACTCCCCATGTTAGAATTACCAACACCAATCAATTAAATCAAACTTCTGAAAAATTTAATCCATTGGTTCATTTAATCCTTTATCTCTACGCTTAACTTAATTCAGGTGACGGATATATATATATAATCCACCTGCAGGGTTTTCACGTGCCAACTTTTAATTTACCATAAAGGGGTGTCTTCTTTCTCTGATCTGAGACATGGTTCGATCAACTAATTATTATTTCACGAATGTAATTTGTCATTATCCAATCCACTAGGAATATTTTGACTCATAATGAAGTCTCACCTTTTAATAGATTAAAATAACAAAACAAACTACACAGATCATAATAATTATATCAAGATTAAGAGTATAAGCACATGTAATAGACTAGAGATATCATTTATTAAAATTCAGAACCTAAACGAATATCTCAATTTGGTCCGTTCAATACCTACAAAATGTACTAACACAAGAAGTTGGAATTTTACCATTCCCATAATTAAGCTTGAATTATATTTAATCTTATGCTAGAATAATCAAGATGTTTGTCCAACTTCATCTTTGATTGTAAACATTTAATATATAACTTATAAGAACCGACAATTTTAATCTTCCGCGTATGAGTTAAACAATTCCATACACAAAAATTGTCTACTATATAAGTAATGGACACACATATAAACACAATGATCTATTCAAATAAAGACTTTATTATAACAATTAACATAAAATACAAAGTCTTTACAAAGGATTAAAATCAATACTATAACTCAACCATATGGTTAATAATATATTCCAACAATCTCCCACTTAGACTTATAACCATGCATGTACAATTTTACGACACCTTTCTTCCACATGCATATCAAAACACTTCTGAGGTAAGCCTTTCGTAAATGGATCTGCCATATTATTCTTCGATTCAATCTTCAAAACTCTTACATCATCCCTTTGAGTTATATCACGAATCAAGTGATATTTCCTCTCAATGTGCTTACTTCTCTTATAGCTTCGTGGTTCTTTTGAGTTGGCAACTGCACCGCTATTATCACAATAGAGTGTAATTGGTGCTTTAATAAAGTTAACCACTCCAAGCTCTTTTAGAAAATTTCTGAGCCAAACAGCCTATTTAGCTGCCTCAGAGGCAGCTACATATTTAGCTTCCATGGTGGAAGCAACACACAATTGCTTGATGCTCCTCCAAACTATGGCCCCGCCTCCTAGAGTAAATACATATCCTGAGGTCAATTTTCTAGAATCTCTATCTGACTGGAAATCTGAATCTGTATATCCAATAGGTACAAGATTGCAAGGGTGGAAAACAAGCATATAATCCATAGTCATTCTCAGGTACTTGATAATATGCTTGACTTCAATCCAATGTTCTTGCCCAGGGTTAGAATTAAATTTTCTAACCATGCCTACAGCAAAGAAGATATCCTGTCTAGTGAATAACATAGCATACATAAGACTCCCTACAACAGAAGCGTACGGAACCGCCTTCATCCTCTCTATCGCATCGGTCGTTTTAGGCAATTGATCCTTTGATAAAGTAATTCCATGTCTAAAAGGAAGAAATCATTTTTTGGAATTTTGCATGCTAAACCTCGCAAGAATAATATCAATATAAAGTGCTTGAGACAAGCCTAATATCCTTTGTCTGCGATCTCGCATAAGCTTAATCCCGAGGATATGAGCCACTTCTCCCAAGTCTTTCATATCAAAACACGACGACAACCACTCCTTAACAGAATTCAACATGCTCAATTATTACCTATGAGCAAGATGTCATCTACGTAAAGAATAAAAAATGCTACTCTGTCTCCCTCCCATTTCTTGTAGATGCATGATTCATTTTTAAACTAATCAAAACAAAAAGTTTTAATCGAATTGTCAAAACAAATATTCCATGCCCGAGATTCCTTTTTCAATCCATAAATGGATTTCTTAAGTTTACAAACCATGTGTTCATTGCCACTTTACATGAAACCTTCTGGTTGTGCCATATAAATGCACTCATCAAGACTTCAATTTAGAAAAGATGTCTTGGCATCCATTTGCCAAATCTCATAATTGTAATGAGCAACAATGGATAAGAGAATCCTAATGGATTTAAGCATGGCTACAGGTGAAGAAGTTTCCTCATAATCGATTCCTTCTTTTTGAGTAAACCCTTTCGCAGCAAGCCGAGCCTTAAAAGTTTTCACTTTTCCATCCACACCTCTCTTTTTCTTGTAGATCCACTTAACACCAATAGGTTTAACACCTGTAGGTGGCTCTACAAGATCCCAGACTTGGTTTGAGTACATAGACTCCATTTCAGATTTCATAGCAACAACCCACATTTCAGCATCTCTATCATGTAGTGCTTGGGCGTAACTTAATGGTTCTGTATTAGTCTTTTCAGGGATTCTATCATATGATTCTCCCAAGACCGTAAACTGTTCTGGTTTTCTAATAACTCTCCCACTACGACGACTAGCAACTACATGATTCACTACATCTTGAACCAAATTATGAACATCCTAAACTACTTCCTCAATAATTGTAGGTTGTGCATCATTACTCCCACTACTTTTTGGTAGCGAGATGTCTTGAGTCTGCTCTTGAACAACTTCTGTAGCAACCTCTTGCCTATCGACATTTCTCCCACTACGTGGATGCAATGGTATGTCAACGACTGTTTTAGGAAGTTGTGTTGATGTTTCATTTGTTATTATTCCTTTGCTTAGTTCCTGTAACACAAGCTTACTTCTAGGAACATGGTTAATTAAATAGTCCTGTTCTAGAAACTTGGCATTTGTTGAAACAATTACCTTTTCTTCCTTAGGACAATAAAATAAACCTCATTTAGTTCCTATTGGATATCCAATGAAAACTCACACTTCTGTCCTTGATTTCAACTTATTTGTTTTCCCTTTTAGTACATGTGCTGGACATCCCCAAACTCAAATATGCCGTAGATTAGGCTTGCGCCTATTCCACAATTCAGACGGGGTTAAAGGAACAGATTCGAAAGGAATCAAATTCAAAATATAATTTGCAGTTTCTAAGGCATATCCCTAAAAGCTAAAAGACAAATCTGAATAACTTAACACTGATCTAAGCATTTCAAAAATAGTTCTATTTCTTCGCTCTGCCACACCATTTTGCTATGGTGTTCCTGGGGCAGAATATTGACATGTAATGCCCGATTCTGATAAGTACTTAATGAATTCCGCAGAAAGGTATTCACCACCACGATCAGATCATAATGTTTGGATATGTTTACCATGTCGCTTTTCCGTTTCTATCTTAAATTCTGTGAATTTTTGAAAGCATTCAGATTTATGGCACAACAAATAAATGCATCCATATTTGGAGTAATCATCTGTGAAAGCCACAAAATACTCAAAACCCCCTCTTGCTCGTATATTTATAGGGCCGCA
This sequence comes from Solanum appendiculatum, assembly GCA_018342035.1. Lineage (NCBI taxonomy): Eukaryota > Viridiplantae > Streptophyta > Magnoliopsida > Solanales > Solanaceae > Solanum > Solanum appendiculatum. Next base: position 96,527 of record JAGDQO010000326.1, read on the forward strand.
GAAATCAGAATGAATTAATTCTAACTTATTACTGGCTCTATTTCCTTTGGAAGGAAAACGTCTCTTTGTTATTTTACCTTCGAAACAAGATTCACAGGTTGGTAGTGCCTCCACTTTCAATGAACTCAAAGGTCCATCAGAAAGCAACCTTGAAATACTATTTATATTAATATGACATAGACGTAAGTGCCATAAGTAAGTTTGACTCAATTCAGAAATACGTTTTCTTTTATGAGAAATATCAATAGTATTTAATTCGGTTTGTTGTAGCATGTCATGGCTGACTTCAAATACAAATAGATGATGTATTTTAGGAGCGCTATGGATGAATTGCTTATTGTACTTAATAACAACACAATTATTTGAAAACAAAACTTCATAACCAGCATCCATTATTTTAGAAACTGAAAGCAAATTCCTTCTTATCGAATGTACATAAGGAACATATTTTAAAAACAGAATTCTAGAACTACTAAAAGAAAAATAAATATTTTCTATTACTAGGACTGGTGTTGGTTCCCCATTAGCAAGAAAAATGCAAACTTCATTCTTAGATAGCCGTCGCATTTCCTGAAACCCTTGCAAAAAAGCGTAGACATGGTTAGTGGCTCCCGAATCTACAACCCATAATTGGGTAGAAACAGCCGCTAAACAAGTTTCAACGACATTTAATCAAAAATTACCTTTGTTCTTCGTTTTGGCTTGATAGTCAGGGCATTGCCTCTTGTGGTTACCAGGCTGCTTGCAGTGGAAGCACTTGCCCTTTGGCTCAGCCACACCACCTTTAGCACCTCTAGGTGTCACAACCTTGCAGGGCTTCTACTTCTTCTTTTGGGCTTTCGCTGGCTTAGATGAAGATGCAGTAGGTTTGTCCACCACGCATGCTACAGAAGGAGGAGCTTGCTGCTTGATAATAAATTCTGCCGCTGTCAGTTCATTCAACAGTTTCGCAAGAGATAAATCCATCCTGTTCAAGTTATAATTCAAGTGAAATTGTTGAAAACTATCCGATAGAGTCTGTAGGATCATCTCCACTTGAGATTCCTTATCAGTAGCAGCGCCAAGTATCTCCAGCTCATTCAGATAACTCATCATGTTCAGCACATGTTTCCTGATGGGTGATCCTTCAACCATTTTAGTGGTCAAGACAACTTTCATGGCAGTCTGCCTGGCAGCACGATTCTGCACTCCAAACATCTCTTCAAGAGATTTGAGCATATCGTAAACAGATGTCATGGACTGATGTTGATGCTGCAAGACATTCGATATTGAGGCAAGAATGTAGCACCTTGCCATCTCATCAGCCTTGACCCATTTATCATAGGCCTTGATCTCCTCATCAGTAGCATTCGATGGTTTAATGGGGCATTCTTCAACCAACACATATTTGAAACCCTCAGATGTTAGAACAATATCAAGGTTTCGTTTCCAGTCCACATAGTTAGGACCTTCCTGTTTGTTTTGGTTCAAGATAGAGGACAGAGGATTGAAGTGAGACATAGTTAATCTGAGAGATATTTAAAACAGATCATTAGAAATATATGTTTTTAAAAAAAAAATAACAAGACACATATAATCATGCTAACGAATAGTTAGAATCGATAGGGAAGCTTAACTATTCAAGCATATATATGAGCAAGTTCATATATAATACATTTAAACAAGACAAGTCCAACTCAGTTAGAGAGTAATCTGTGAAGTTTAGTCAGGTATATATATTGTCTCTTGTTCATTGATTCAACATGAAACTTAGTTGGAAAGTTAAAACAAGACATCAAATCAAAAGACAAACATAACAGTATCAAAATATAGTTTAGCCGATGGGGAAGATGACCTATGTCAACATATAAACTCATACATTAACTGTAAAAATCATTTATAAGAAGTAGGAATGAACCCTTACAACTCTTGAATATAAAAAACATTTTTTTCCAACCAACAAAAATTGTTCATAAAAAAAACAGCATGATATATACAGATTTAATCAAATATGTATCAAAATCATGGACTCTTATTACAATTCAGTTATATGTAAGAAGACTCGTGATACCAATTGTTAGAATATGCACAGCGAAAGCATTATACAAGATTACGAACATACATAAAAGAATAATAATGTAAACTGAATAAATTGTGAAACTCTAACCTTTTGAAGCGTTCACACAACTCGTTCAGGAACTGGGACTCCAGTATTACAGCCTTCTACTAATTTCTGGCTAACTCGTCAATCAAGTCTTGTGTGGGCAAGAATACTTTCAGAAAATGATTTTTCCTTGAAAACCACCACCCCTATTTATACTTTTCAGCAGAGGGAAAAGGTTTGAAAGATGAAATATTTCTGGTCATAATTAATAGTCATTAAATACCATTAAGGGTATTTAGACACTGTTAAATATATCCAATAACCATAATCAATAGTTATCAACAACCACTAAATACCATTAAAGATATTTAGATTGTCATCAAACACCAAGGCTAGTCAACGTCCATCGAACATCATCAATTGTCATTAATAGTCATTAAACACTAACAATCCTTTTCTTTTCTGAACTCGATCAGTTATTCAGGTATAGCAGGGACCGCAAATTTATTGGCAGAGGCTTCCAATTATAATATTTAATTCGTAAAAGCATGAATTAACCATATCATAATAAATCACATATTATACCACTAAAAATCTATAAATGTACTCCTCTATTTAATTTTAAAATTTTACCATTACAACTTATTTAACTCCCCATGTTAGAATTACCGACACCAATCAATTAAATCAAACTTTTGAAAAATTTAATCCATTGGTTCATTTAATCCTTTATCTCTACGCTTAACTTAATTCAGGTGACGGATATATATATAATCCACCGGCAGGGTTTTCACGTGCCAACTTTTAATTTACCATAAAGGGGTGTCTTCTTTCTCTTATCTGAGACTTGGTTCGATCAACTAATTATTATTTCACCAATGTAATTTGTCATTATCCAATCCACTAGGAATATTTTGACTCATCATTGAGTCTCACCTTTTAATAGATTAAAATAACAAAAAAACTACACAGATCATAATAATTATATCAAGATTAAGAGTATAAGCACATGTAATAGACTAGAGATATCATTTATTAAAATTCAGAACCTAAACAAATATCTCAATTTGGTCCGTTCAATACTTACAAAATGTACTAACACAAGAAGTTTGAATTTTACCATTCCCATAATTAAGATTGAATTATATTTAATCTTATGCTACAATCATCAAGATGTTGGCCCAACTTTATCTTTGATTGTAAACATTTAATTTATAACTTATAGGAGCCGACAAATTTAATCTTTCGCGTATGAGTTAAACAATTCCATACACAAAAATCGTTTACTATATAAGTAATGGACACACGTATAAACACAATGATCTATTCAACTAAAGACTTTGTTATAATAATTAACATAAACTACAAAGTCTTTACAAAGGATTAAAATCAATACTATAACTCAACCATATGGTTAATAGTATATCCCAACAGTTCCACAATCCAATTTTCATCTAATAATATTACTTCAATATGGACAAATGTGGTAGGAGGTGTGAAGAAAGATAGAGTTTACGTGCTTGGAGTACAACCTTCCTTTTGTCATCCATGACCATTGTTGTCTAGTGCTTCTACTTCTCAATCTCTGGCAGAAATGGAAGCAATACTACGACAGATTTCAGAGCTGACAAAACGACTTCAAACATTTGAAAATAACCTTGGTAAAGTGCAGAAGTTCATGTAGAAACATATGGCTCAGTCTGATGATGGTGAAGAATAGATCGACTCTGATGAAGACTAGATTGTGTTTTGGTTGTTTAGAAGTTTTCTATGAGATTTAGAGTTGCTTTAAGCTATTTAATTTTGTTTTGAATAAATATTGAATACTTATTAGACTTTATTTTCATGTTGCTTGAATTTTTAGATTCAATTATACTGAATGGAATTTGAATGTTTAGAAATGTATTTGATGTTTGGTTTGATTTTTGAAGTTTTATGGATGGATGGTAGTATAATTTAGCAGGTGGTGTACCAAATTCACAACATTTTTCTATATTAAAATTATTATTTTTTCTACTACAATAATCGACAACATCATATAATTTATTTTTAGAAAATTAAAAATGCCGACTTTGTCATTGTCACGACCCGAGACTACACCCTGGACGTGGCCGACACTTGAGAACCATTGTTGGTTCCCAAGCGAAACATCATCCTGGCTGACTACAAGCGAAAGACTAACTCAAGCATACACAAGTATCAAAACTGAAGAAAATTTTAATACAACTTACTGAATCTCAAAACTATCTGAAAATACTGAGTATGGAACATAAAATTTTAGGTAAAACATCTGTAACTGAAAAACCCTCCAAAATTTTCTATCTATGAAGCCAGACTGTACAAAGACGAGTGTCGGGACAAGACCCACGACTACTCAAGAGAACTACTACTAACAACTTATAAAACTGGAGTCCTCCGGAACCAAGGAGGCCTTACTCAAAAGCTGACAAGGGGATGAAGTGATCTCAACGTAACTCCTGTTGAGGATCCTAAGTACCTGTATCTACATCATAAAAGATGCAGGTTGAATGACATCAGTACATTGAATGTACGAGTTTGCAATACGGCTAAACAACAGAATAACTGAACTGAAACTCTTGCAGTAACTCAACTAAAATATAATATAAATCATGATGGAGAACTCATTTAAACTCTTACCAAAAGAAAGCCATAATACATATACTGAACTAACCAGAGTGAAAGAAATACTGAATTGAACTGAACTCAACTCAATGTAAAGCATGATTAGGGAAAAGATCATTTAAGCTTCACAAAGTACAATATAATAATTCAAAGAAAACTGTATGTGAAAATAGAATAAAGTACTCTTTACTCTATTAGGAAGTTTCTCTAATCAACAACCATCACTATGAGCTACGTGATGATATAGCGTCTTGCCCACGCTGCCAGAACTGTCCTATACCTTGCAGGGGTATAGGACACCTCAACTAAGTGGATCCACTAAGCTATACCCGAAGGCAAAAGGAAATCATCTAAAAAGTATGAATCTTTTACCCATGTTGGCATACATGGTTTATGAGGAATTTGAGTTGTCTAAACTCATCCCCATATCGGTGCTCAATACTACTCCCAAAAAAATATACACATGCTCAAATGTATAAAACATAACTCTTTCCCAATTTGAGGTAATTACTCAAATGATCCTCTTAAAAGAGGTAATACTCTGAAACATCTCTGAACTCATAAACTCATTTAAAAATTAAAGTTTCTCTTTTCCCAATGTAAAAGTAATTCATTTGGGAATCGATTAGTTCCCTTAAACTTTACTCAAAAATTCTCTTTAAACTCTACTCAAACTCTGCTTTACTTTCTTAAAAAAAAGTTTAAAACAAATGTTTATTGTGATCTGATCATTGATGACTCGGGAAGTCATACTGGATAAACATTGATGGCATATCTAGATGTCATATGTCTTACAGATTGATGGCATACTTGACTATCATACTAATCATGAATCATAGTTCTCTTCTCAATATAACAAAATCATACATTTGGGACTACTTAGTTCTCTTATACTCTTTATCAATCGTGAATACAACTCTTCTCTTTCTCATATTTACTTTCTCAAGACTTAGTTCAAAACCATTGTTAATTACAAAAGAATTCTCACTCAAAAAGACCTCTTCAACTTTCCTCTTAAACTTACTTTAGTTTGGAATGTAAATTAAGACATGTGATTAGGACATGTAGGATCTCTCAAGGATTAATGGATCCTTTAGGAGCTAATACAAAGAAGAGAACGTATTCATGATTCAAAGGAACACGTTTGGAGTGAAACATGAAAAGAAATAGGCCAGAAAACCCCTGGCGTACTGTTGGCGTGTGGCACCAGGCCCCCAACAACTGACCAGAGTTTGGGGCGCACTGCTGGCGTGGTATGCCAGGCCCCAAACAACTGACCAGTAGTTTTGGAGCAATGGTGGCGGGCCGCGCCAGCCCTCTAACCAGAAATCCGACAAATTTTCTTGCTCAATTTCAGGTCCTAACTCATCTAGAATCGATTGGTTGCTTCAAAACCCTCTTTGTTTCACAAACCCAACACAAAATTCTTGAAATCCCACTCAAATTCTATCAAGAAACACCACTCATTCGCAAAACCCTCACCTCAAGAACTCAAAACCTCCATTGATAAATAATGAAGCTGAAAACTCAAGAACTCTTCAAGAATGTTTACATAAATGATTATATGAGTGAATTAACAAAAGAATTACATGTTTGTTGTGAGGATGAACAAGTCCATCACTATGGGAAGCCTCACATATTTGGAAAGAACGATGTTTTTAGCGAAAACCACAATTCTTGAAGAACACTTGAACTTAGGCTTTTTTCTCTTCTTGAAAGCTCGCTCTAAAACCCTAAGTGTTTAAGAACGTGAATAGGTGATTTAGAATCTGATTAGACCCTTCATTGGGTCAGGAAAAACATGCTAAGCCTAGTGGGAAAAAAGAGGACTCAAAGATCTTCAATTTGATAGCTCATGGACCACCTAACTCATTATGTGCTGAGAGATATGATTGTTTGAAGATGACCTAAGTAGAATCTTAGGTCAAAACTTACTCGGTAGGGAAGCTTCCAACTCAACTTTGTGCTAGGGAATTCTAGTGGACTTACATTGATATCCAAAACAATTTCCACACTAATGAATTGACCTTATAATCTAAGAACAATCAAGAATCACTTGGTACAACCTTATACGCAATTCAAGAATCGTTCGGGTCTTAACTTAGAAATTTTCAGGGTGTTGAAGTCATAAAGAAGGAATTTCTCACCTAAGCTAAGGATTTTGCGATACAATGCTAGCCTGAGGATCATATGGGAATCAAAACAATAGAAATAAATAAATAATCCTAAACTCGTCATATGAATCCCTACCCCACATGCAATATATACTAAACAATATATCTCATGGAGCATAATTTAAAAGAAAGTAGACTGTAGCATACCTGGAAGTCAAACTACAAACTCGGACTATCCACGAGCTGCTCATCTCCTCTTCACGTTCTCTGAATGTCATGATGCTATCACATCGTAAACTACACATCACTACGAGAAAAATTATACCCATATTGCTATAATATAACTCGGGCCTAAAATCGGTAAAAAATAGGCATGTGAGACCTATGCGTGGAATCTTGAAATTGACTACGTCAATAGGTCCCCAATAGGTCAAGGAGGTCGTATTGATGAAAAGTGGTCATATACCGCAAAGTCTCATTTTAGCTAAAATCCACAAGGTAGCTCGAAGTGATTCCCGAAACCTCGAGACTTAAGTCAAACGAACTGCCAAGTAACCGAACTTCAGTCTTAGCAAGTCATAAATGACTTAGGGCAGCTAGAGAAAAGCTCTAAATTCTAAAAATACTGGAAAACAGAGAAAAATACCTAGAGGATCATTACATAACTAGGGTTCTAAAGACATGTAAAAATCCTCTAAAATTTGAATAACCAATTGTTTCACGTTCGCAAACTCTAGGATCGATATGTGTGATAGTTATGTTGATAAAAGAAAATTTTAGAATTTTTACTATTTCTTTCTGTTACCATGTATTTTATGATTTCTTATTTTTAAAAATAAATTTTAGGATTCTATAATTTTTTAAAAATATTTTTTCTCTTACCATATCTAATCAGACTACTTAATTATGAATTCTCCTAATGCTTCTTACCATATGTGTTTATCTTACCATATATAATATATATTTTAGGATTCTATAATTAGAAATATTTTTCTTTTACCAGATATTTTAGGATTGCTTAATTATTAATTCTTCTAATACTTTGTACCATATGTGATTTTCTTATCATATATATTTAATGATTACTTAATTTTTAAAATATATTTTCCTCTAACCATATATTTTAGGATTGCTTAGTTATTAATTTTCCTAATACATCTGAACATATATGTTTCTGTTACCATATAGATTTTAGGATTTCTTAATTTTTAATATATATTTTTCCTCTTACCATATAGTTTAGGATTGTTTAATTATTAATTTTCCTATTATATATTTTTCTTGCCATATATATATATTTTAAGACTCCTAAATTTTAAATATTATTAATATAATCAATTAATAATTTGAAAAAAATAACAAATAACAATTTTGTCTATTATAGAGTCTTTTAATTAAGGACAAAATTTTTAAATTTTTTTAATATAATGATAAATTTAAAGATGCTCTACTAGAGGTTAAAGATGCTTAAAATTATATTTAAAAAATAAAAATAATACTACTCATACAGGACCGGAAAATTTTAACTAAAAGCTCAAAAAATGACCATCCCATTTATTAATTTAAACTATAAAATCACAACGAACCTAACCCTAATGACCATCCCATCATTCAGTATGTGCCGTTCGCACAACTACCATGGTGAAAACTAGTTCTTCAAAATAAAGAAAATGAAAAAGTAATATCCATGTCCATTTTGCATCCCCTTCATCATTAATCCCTTCCCTTTCCAAAGTTACAATGAAGTTTCAAAATCTTATAAGCTAGCAACAACAGGGAAGGGAAGATTGTAAGCTCAGAAGATTTTTGAACTTCATTGTACCTTCCGTAAGGGAAATATATGTTCCAAACAGTTTGAGGTGCTTAATATATATTTTGGATTCTTGTTTAATGCGCCTCAAACCTTTTCTAATTTATTTTTTTATATATTCTTGCAAATTTTTTATGATACGGGATAACACAACGAATTTTGGATTGTTTTTGGGTGAGCGGTTTAACTATATATATTAATAGTGCAAAAAATTGCAATAGTTATTTTACCAATAGTTATTCATTGTCTTTTCAGAATTTTGTAGTTGCAGGTTTGAAAGATTGAAGTCACAAACCAAGATCAAGCACAAGCTCATCATTCTAGTGGCAACTCCAGTTGGACAATAACCTTCCCAACATTGCATGTCCAAGTTTAGTCTTTTGAGATTTTGTATAGTTGTTTATTTAAAACAAGAAAAAAAAATCCAAGTATACTTATTCATATATGTTACAAATCCATTTAATTGTGGATGTTTCTTTTCATTAACAACCTAACGTAATGTATCTATTTAATGTAAGTTTTAAAGATGTCCTAGCGTATTTGGTTTAAGATTTAAATGGATGATTTTTTTAATTCTATAAAAAAGACACACTTGAAGAGATTAAATAAGACTCTCTACTTTATACTTTCCATTATCATTTGCCTTCGTTTCTTGTTTAGTATTCTTGTATTTTCCTCTCATTTTACAACACGTTATCAGCACGAGTTTCTAACCAATTGAGACCTACTTAATTTAGGATTATCTTTTTTCCTAAGTTAATCAATTTCCATGTCCATGTTTAGGCTGTTGAGATTTTGTGCAGTTGTTTATTTACAACAAGGAAAAAAAAGGCCAAGTATACTTATTCATATACTCCCCCTGTTTCATTTTACTTGGTCCCTATGTAGGGGCGGAGCCATTGTACATTCAGGGGTTCAGCCAAACGCCCTTCGGTGAAAAATATTACTATTTATACATGTTTAAATTTTTTTATGTATATATAGTATATGTCAAACCCCCTTTGGTTAGTTCGTGTGCTTACTTCTTCAGATTTTGAACCCCCTTGTAAAAAATTCTAGCTCCGCCACTACCTATGCTAAAAACAAATGTTTCGGTTCACTTGTTTATTTTTGCAAATCAAGATTATTTTTATTTTTTTCATACTACCCTAATATTAAATAACTACATACGTATAATCCCTCCGTTCCTAAATACTCGCCGTTCTTACTAAAAATAAAAGTTTCATAATGCTTGTCATTTAAGAAAATAATGACACAATTAGTTATCTTTTTACATCTTTACCCATGACCATAAATATAGAGATATTAATATAGTGTAAAAGAGAGAAGTATGAATAAATTACCCTCTAATTAATAGTTTTCTTAAGCGACATGCAAAGAAAAAAATATGACAAGTATTATTTAAGGAACGGATCAAGTATAAAGTAGTAGAAGTATACTACATGGATTTCTTTCTATATCAAATTAAATGATTCAACAATTGCCTTTTGCACAAATTATTACTACACTTCAATAACTAGACTTTGATTACTACTCTTACTTAAGTCTTTAAGAAATAAATTTAAATCTTTTATACAAGGAATTTCTTCCAAGATATTCAGTAATGAGTCTGCATGTAAAGGTGGTTGATTTGTAGTACTATTTGGATTTCTTTCTGAATTAAATGATTCATTAGTTACTTTTTGCACAAATTATTATTCATCTTCAACTGATGAACTTTGATTAATATCGTATTCAAGTCTTTAAAGAAGGAATAAAAATTTCAAATCTTTTATACAAGGATTTTCTTCCACAATATTAAGTACTTAGTCTGCATTGGAAGGATTTTCTTCCACAATGCAGCAGTATAAAAACAAGAAATAAGAAAAGCTAAGAAACTGAAGTTAAAAATTTGAAGAAAGAGAAAAGAAAAGAAACAATTTGGACTATGGCAAAAACAAAGAAATTTGCCTTCTTCTCCTTTTTCTTTCTTGAATATGTCACTATGGGTTCTTTGAATCTCTTATCCCTATCATCCTATTCTCCATTTTTCATGACTAAGGATGAGGCCCTAGATGTGCCTAGAATTCGGAACCCGTAAGGCCCGAGAGAACCCCTTAGAATTCTATATGAGCCTTTCATTGTAATTGCAGATCAAAGCCCATTTAAAAAAATCCATTTAAAATATAATAAGACGTAATCCCAATTTAAGACAAGCATTTGAACATCTTGACGTAGGTCTATGAAGCCTCTAAACATAAGAGTTTAAACGTCTAAGTCAGGAAATGGCCCCAACATAACATAAAAAACACAAAAACTAAACTAACATAGCTAATAACAGCCTTCCGGAAGATGGAGGCCTAACCACTTGCTTAAATTGTCCCAAGTATCCCTAATGCTACACAAAACCATGAGGATGTGTCTCCGAACCTATATCATTCTTCATATGTGCAAAGATCAAACCCTATGATTTTTAATTGAATATAAATGTTTAAATCATTTCTCTATGTAGTTTGTTATTTGTAGGTGAATTAAGGTGATAGAAATCTCCTAGATCCAATTTGAGTTGAGAATCTTTCCTACTGATTGAATTTTAGTATATGTTCTTACTTGGATAAACTTTCAATAACCATTACTCCTAGAATATTATGAGTTAGGTGACCTACTCCCTAATAATTTAAAGGTTTTTGAATCTTGTTTCCATCTCCAATGACCATTTCTCAATCCGAGTCAAAAGCAAAATCTTATGGACGTTTTAGCGAGACACCATTTGAGCTATGCACATGCACAATGGGAAGAACGTCGTGGCTCAAATTTCTAAGGTCACTAGTGAGGCTATGCGTTGGCCACCCTTCCCAAATGTAATATTTTGATGTTCTCTTATCGAATTAGGGGAAAACTAGTCCTTTAACCCCATGTAACATCGACCTCAACTCATTTTAAGCCCCCCCAAAGTCGTCCTAAGCTATTAGAATCATTCCCAAATCCCTAATCCCTCTTATCTCCCAAATATCATGAACTCAAGAAGGGTTTTTAAAAACCAAAATCTCCCAAGTTCAAGATGGTTCTCCAAGATTCTTTCTAATCGGGGTTTGCCCTAAATCAAATTAAGAACTCTCCTATTATCCTCTCTGTGTCCATGAAATCTCAAGGCTTTAAGAAGCAAACTCTAAGGTTAATTTTTTTATGGGTCCTTTTCTAGTTCTTTGTCAAATAGGTGTGTTGAACAATCCTCTTTCAACTAGCGTCACAAAGCGTTAGTTTACACACACACACATATATATAGATTGGTGGTTTTGAAACTAGGGTTGAGAATGATTTTTATGAAAGTTTGCTACTGAATACCTTTTTTCTAGTCTTTATTTGAGGGTTTTGAGACTTGGAATGTCTATTTAAAGATTATGAACTTTCTTATTTCGAAATTGAATGATAAATGTTATGAATGACAAAACTATGGTTGCCAAGTCTTTCAAACATTTTAAAATCATATTGAGGAAGCAAATTGTCACCCTGTCCTTTGAACATTGAAAGTATTAAAGTGAAGGAAATTCTTTTAGACCCTCAATGGAAATTCAATGATGATTTTGTTTATGCTTTTCGATGACTGGGTTAAGAGTTATGTCTTATGATTATGACTTTGGCATGATATGATGAATTGGAAGTATTGGAATGACAATAACAAAATGTAAATTCCTTTTTGAAAGACTCTATAGAGAAATGATCATGAATAATGTTTTAATGGGGGACAAAGAGAATTTGTTAGTTCCCGGAGAAGGTGTAATTAGCCCTTGTGACCCAACACCGGGGACCGTATTTGCCAACATAGGTAAGGTCCCTATATTGAAATATTGATGACCATTGTATGCCTGCTTCAAGCAGTAGTATGCATTCTTTGTTATGTTTTGCACAAACTATGTTATCTTATTCCATGCATCTAACATGGATTAGGGCTTAGTCAATCGAGTGTCGACCGGACCTAGATAGCCTGTGGGTCGTATGATGTTGATGATGCTACTTAACTCAGAATGTAAAGTTTCACAATGCTTATATCATATTTATTTTGAATTACAATATATGTTCCTTTCCTTGTGACTATATTTTACTTAATTGACTTTCTTTATAAATTGCTTTGTCCCTTCCCTCGGGTTGCATATGAGTACTAGCTCATCGTACTGACCGTCCTCAGATTTCATGTGTAAGTTTGGAGACACATCTTCATGGTTTTGTGCAGCTAGGATCTCTCAGGACAACGTAAGCAGGTGGTGAGCTTTCCATCTTCCAGAAGGTTGTTTAATCATTATGTTAGTCCAAGCTTTTTGTTTTATGGTATATCGGGGCCATGTCCAGACTTAGACATTTTCACTCTTATGTATAGACACTTCGTAGACCTACATCAAATTGTTCAAATGTTTGTTTAAATTGGGATTAATTCCTAGTATTTTTTAAATGGATTTTCTTTAATAGGTCTTTTCTTCCGCCATTACAATAAAAGGCGCATATTGAATGGTAAGAGGTTCTCTTGGGTCTTATGCAATTTTAGATGCCTTTTACATCCAGTGCCTAGTTTCAGGTCGTGACAAATATGGTATTAGAGCACAGAGTTGTAGGTTTAATTGTGTATATAAAATTGAGATTTTGTGGTAGAATAGACTATTCATTTGGGTTATCTGATTTATCATTCTATTGCTTTTGTGATTCCTTGATTCCATGCTTGAATTCGTGAAATGAGTTTAATCAAGTTTTCATGCTTTAATCTATGATTTGAGAGTGCACGCTCAAATTTTGCTTATGATTTTTGTGGGTTGCTCGAAAGAGAATTCATGAAGTGGAGAATTAGGTTAATAATCATATTTATATGTATGTCCTAAATTTGAGACCGAAAGGAGAAGATTTGGGTCTACTTTGTTTAATGCTAAACTTGCTGAAATAGGGGTTTAGATTAAGGTATTTGATTATTTTGTTGTTGAACACGATTGAGACCGAAAGGAGATTTCGTGCTAAAATTCTTTGAGACCGAAAGGAGATTAGTGTTGATTGATGATGATCTATCCTACCTACTCAAGCTTCGTATTGATTGATTGATTTCTTTAAGGCAAGTGATCTCTTAAACTTTGTAATTTGGTTGAATTGTTTACTTTTCTTCATTGTCTATGTCTTGGGGAGTAATCGGGAATGAGGTGAAGGGTTATTTTCTCCACTTGATTAATGTTAACCAATAAAAATTGGGAAAATGAAAAGGCTTCTTGATGATAATGGTAAATTATGAAATGCCTTGTTGTGGCCCTATTTGATTGATTGGTGAATTGCTAGAATGCATGAAAGTGGAGTTGAATTGTATGAATTGTTGTCTCTTTGTGTGGTGTGATATTGCTTTTGTGCATTGAATTGTTGAACACCGTGATGAGACACTTGATAAAAGCTGAAGGGAAATGGTTCTGGCTAGTGAGCATGTGACGAATTGCAATGGATCATTCAATGAGTGATTGAATTCCAAATTTCTCAATTTCCATATATCCCTTGCTTTATAGTGTCTTTGCTCAAATCCTTTGTTTAGCTACCAAAATCGCTCTTCTTTTGATAATCTTGTATATTGTGTGTTTAGGTTCAAGTTTGTATCTATTTATTCTTTGTCTTTTTGATTGCCGATAAATTGTTCCTTGTCGAATTCAACCATGACTCTTTTGTTGGGTTTTTATTGCTAACAACCATTGACTCTTCGATCTTGTTTTGAGGGTAATTTGAGCGTTATCATTCTGCTGCTGATCCACCTGTTCAAAAATTTGGTACATAATCCCAATCTGATTTCACAAGTGTCAAATCCTATGGCATGGAATAAATGCTCGTCAAAATCCAAATTAGGAAAAATATTATATAGAATGGTAGTTCCTGATGCACAAACTCATTATTATTCTACTAAAAATGTTATGTCAAACTTAACTATTTCATTGTCATCAATAACTATTGAAAAAAAACTTAAACCATAGCAACAAAAGGAAGCTGAAGTAAAATCATTAAATCAGGATTTAATGACGTAAAGCACATGTTCATTGTTGTAATGGCAACACCAGTTGAACATTAACCTTGAATTAGTCTTTTAAGATTTTTTACATAACTCTTTACTTGGTAATACAATTGTTTATTTACAAAAAAATAAAAGCCAAAATACTTATTCATATACTCCCCCCATTTTGTTTTACTTGATCCCTGTGCCAAAAAATAAGTGTTTCGGTTCACTTGTCGATTTTTGCAAATCAAGAGAATTTTATTGTTTCTTTCTCATACTATCCTTAATATTAAATAGTTAGATACATAAAATAAGTAGTAGTAGTACGTTTTGGACTTCTTTCTGAATTTAATGTTTCATTAATTGCTTTTAGCACAAATTATTAGTAATCTTCATACGCTAGAAACCCTCAGCGGCAACAGAGCCTATTTCTCCCTTGGCTTCAATGGTACTTTCTTCTGCCTTCTTCTCCTTTTTTTTTAATATGTCACTATGGGTTCTTTGAATATCTTATCTCTGTCATCCTACTCTCCATTTGTCACTACCCAAGACTAGACCCTGAATTTACCAGGCACCCAAAAACCCATAAGCCCCGATAGAACCGCTTAAAATTCAATATGAGCCTTTAATTGTAAATGCAGAACAAAAACCCATTTAAGAAAAACCATTTAAAACATAATAGGACATAATCCAAATTTAAAACAAATATTTGAACATCTTGATGTAGGTCTACGAGGCTTCTCTTAGACATGGCTCATTGAGGGCATTGGTATGATAACTTGCTAGTTGTGGGTTGGACTTCTAGGATTGTTTACCCTGTACTTGCAATTCATTTTAGACTTTTAGCATATTTGTGCATTTTTGGGTTGAACGTACAGTCTCATCTTTAGTTTATGTTGTTGCCTTCCTTTTGGACTTATTTTAGGTTAATCACGTTAGCGAGCAAGTTATTGAGGACTTAGCCTAAATTTGGGAGAAATGCTTGTCATAGATGAGTTTCTCGAAATTTGTAGTTAGCCTAGTACACTTTCAACGCAAACACGAAACTTGGACCTCCATTATTATAGAGTAAAGGTTGTAAGGTTAATATTGAACTTGTATATTATTCTTCCGGTTGATTATTGTCTATATTACCTTGGCAAATTGATTAAGGTCCTTTATAATATATGATTTCCGACTTAACGATGGTTTCTTTAGAAATGCTTCAAAGGGATTTAATTTTTTTACAAAGGAATATGGTAATTTCTAGCTGCAGTTCGAGGCTAGGCATCGTATATTCTTGGATCATACTGGTCCCAATATATTCTTATTTGTATTCGTGCATAGAACTACCTATTTTTTGTACTCATTAGGATTATGGGAGTTTAGTTGGGTTTATTACCTATTGCTTATTGTTTGAGTGTGCCTTCTAGGATTATGGGAGTCTTTCAAGGTTATAGTTAGTTTAGTAAGGTATGTGCCACACCCCGTGCATACACTTTGGACGTGCACGACACTTAGAACTATTGCTGGTCCCAAGTGAACCCTTCATCTGGCTGATAACTGAGCGAAAAACTATACAGACACACGGAAGCCTTATAAGATCTACATTTAAAATCATTTAAAGATATCTCATGAAAAAGTCTGAAATAAATTTGAATATAAATAATGCTAATAATGTTTAAAACTTCTGAATACAAAAGACTGAACTTACTCACTAACTTTGTCTATCCATGACGCCTCTACTAACCGAAGATAGGCACGGCGAAAAGACCCACAACTACCTGACTATTCTACTAACTGTGACTGAAAATTAAATAAACTGAACTACTAAACTTGAGCCCTCCGAAAGTGAGGAGGTCTCACCGACTATTGATGGAGAGATCTTACTCAACATCTGCTATCAAGAGTGCCTGAAACTATATCATAAAATTATGTAGTGCCCAATGACGTCAGTACATGGAATGTACGGTATGTAAAAATGACAGAAAGAAACATGAAGATAACTGAATAAATAAGTTGAAAGTAACTCATCTGAAAGTAGAGAATGTAAATGTAATGAAAACTAATAAACCTTTACAACTGATACAATGCAATATATCGAAGGCTAAAAATAGTATACTTCACTTTTCTTGGGGAGTTTCTCTAACCGACAACTATCACTATGAGCCTTGTGATGATACAACATCTAGCCCATGTTGCCAGAACCATCCTATTCCTTGTCAGAGCATAGGACAACAAAACTGAACTTATGGATCCACCTAAAAAGCCTTCAAAGTGGCTGGGTGAGGAGTCGCCCTAACCAACGACACGATTCTATCTACGTTGGTGGTGCAATTTATGCGTTTTGTATTTTTTTAACTCTTACCCAAATCGGTGCTCAATACTACTCCAAAAAAATGCATTTATGCTCATAGTAATATCTATGTTGAGTTAATACTCAAAAGTACTTCCTTAAGGAATACTAATCCTAACTTTTTATTGACTGAAACTGCTTCCTCAAATTGATTATACTTTCTTACAATAAATCATGCTTTTACTGTGAAAATAATACATTTAAAACATGTAGTGTTTCCTTAAAACTATTCTCAAATGGTAATTTAAAAAACTTGAACTTACTTTAATTCAGTAGTCATTGCATGAAAGTAATTATGCAAAAGGGTTAAATAATTCTTAATTAAATAGGCTTCATGTGATAAAATAGGCATTAATAACAATTCAAGAACCAAAATACATGAAGAATTATAATCTCAATGATAAGAATAAGAATTCAATGATAAGAGATCAAAGCATACTTGGAATTCAAGGAACTTGGGAAAAAAATCCTAAGTTTAAATCTTACTGACTGAATTTAGATGTAGGGCGTAAGGACGAACTTAGTCCATCACTATTAGAAGCCTTATATACATTGAAGAACAAGGTTCTTGAAGAAGCTTGAAGAAGAACTTACTTGGAAACCTTGAACCCTAGCTTTGGTGTTTCTTGAAGTTCTTGAGCGTAGATTTTTTTTGAGAATGAGAGGGTTGAAATAATAAAAATTGTTTGACTGTGGATTTTGAGAGAAATTAATAGTCGTGGGTTAGTGTTTTGGGATGAGGAAAAGACATAAACACCCCTCCTAAAATGTGAAAAGAAGAGAAAACTAAAACAATTACGAAGTAACGTGCGCGGTCGCACAACTGAAGCTTAGTTCACGCAGCACTTCGCGCAACCTTTAAACTAACAGTGACCTAGCCGCCTGGCTGCGCGGCAGATGTCCACCTCACGCGCCGGTTCGTGCATATTACGTAGTGCCCAAAAAAATGGGCATAACTTTTAGCATATAACTTGAATTGACGAACGGTCAAAAACAGTTTAAAGAAGACTTCAAGGCCTTTCATTTGGTTGGTATTAAGCCACAAAACTCTTCATATGTTAGGAGGTATGATTGATTGAATTTTATCCTTGAATGAACTTACACGAAAAACTTAATCTTTAGGGAACATCTCAACCGGACTTTGTGCTAAAGGTTCATTATGACCTTAACTCACATCCAAAGCACTTCCAATACTTAGAAATTGACCTTAACATATATGAACAAGTAGTATATCACCCGACCTAAGTTGATATACTTACGACAACTGATTCAGAATCTAAGAGTAGAATTGTGAGTTGTTACAGTATGCTTTCTCAAGTTATTCCTTCGTATTACTATCGATTGATTAGTCATGAATCTTTGTTCCCTTCTTATGCCCTTTATTTCTTACCTTGTTAGTTATACTCATATTTTGCTATACTTATATCTAATTTGAACTTGGTCGGCCTATGATGCGTACTGAATACCCATCTTTTGGTACACATATTGCACTTCTACATCTTTTTTCCATGCAAATTCAAGTATGAGCTATCCATGTAGAGGCTTACTATTAGTGATATCTCTTTATTGATATCAAGATATATCTTGATTGATCTTTCATATCTTAGTATCTCATTAGTGATTTAGTTTCTATTATGATTAGGAGAAGATCACAGTACTTTATTAGGTGATTCTTTCCTTATATATAGTTTACTCTCTTGTATAAATACACATAAATATTAATAAACTAGATACTTCTCTCTAGCAGTAAAGTTTATATGGTATCAGGAGCCTACAAGCTTCAGCGCATATTTTTTTTCCTCAGAATTTGTGTTTTACCGCTTCCATTAAAATTGGTCTCAACCAATTCCTCCGCTGAGAACACCTCAACCACACCTTTTTCTGTATCTGTACAAAATTCTCCAACAATTCTCACTATGAATTACAATGAGTAGTTGATCAATATCAATATTGTCGCTCATGCACCTCTAAAGGTCAACAATACAAACTATCAGTCATGGAAATACCAGTCGGAAACCATCCTCATTGCATATGATTTCCTACACTTTATTGAACAACCATCAAGTTCAGCAGCCACACCTTTTCATCAACGCCAAGACCATCTCATTCGGAGTGCCATTGTTGCCTCTCTATCTTCTGATATTGTTCTTTTTATCATTGATGCCAAATCTTCATGTGCTCTATGGAAAAAATTTTCAGCAACCTATGTGAAGCCATCACGTGCTCGTATAATGAGTCTTAGAGAGTCTCTAAGCAACATGAAAAAGGGTAACCTCTCTGCTACTTCATATCTGCAGAAGATAAAACAAATTTGCAGCACTTTAGTCTTTGCTTGGGTTCAAATCTCAATGGATGAGCTCTTCCTTCATGCTCTTCATGCACTTCCAGCCGAATATGACACTATAACTGCAGCTCTATGTGCCCGAGAAACTCCAGTGACATTTGAAGAGCTTCATGAGAAGCTCCTTTATTTTGAGCGGAATCTCATTTGCTCATCTTCCTCTACCAAAGTTCCAATTACATCAAATTTTGCCGCCAAACCATCATATTACAACAATCGGTCTCGACCCAATCATGCTTAGCGTCCAGGAAACAACTCAAATCATATGGATAGACCTGCTGATAACAGTTTCAGTGCTTAACTGGCTGGTCAAAACAGCCACAGGAATCATCCTTGTGTTACTTGTCAGCTTTGTGATAAGCCTGGTCATCATGTGAAGCAGTGCCGAAAATTATTGGCAATTCTTTCTCTAATCAATGGTACTGGATAAGATGGGCATACAAGAAACAATTCTCAGTCTCAAATACAACAGCCACGTGCAAACTATGCAACTCACAACACTAGCAATGATGGAAATTGACTTGTTGCTTTTGGTGCATCACATCACGTCACACAGGATCTCCAAAATCTGTCCCTTCACTCTGATTATGATGGCAGTGAGGACATTATGCTTGGTGACGGTAAGAACAGAAAATCACCCATACATGATCTACTTCTTTACCATCATCTTCTCGGCCTTTAACTTTGTCCAATGTTTTATGTGTGCCTAAGATGAAAAAGAACCTTATTTCTATTTATCAACTTTGTAATGATAATGATGTCTCTGTCACATTCTCACCTAATTCGTTTGTTGTGAGGGACTTTTGCACGGAGGGGCCTCTACTAGTAGGGAAACCTGAAAACGGTGTTTATCCTCAATCCCTCGCCACTACCACCACTACAAGTGCTTCAAGTTGGCATCGGCATCTCGGTCACCCATCCTCTCCCACTCTTCGTCAAGTTTTCAAGATTTTAGCTATTTTAACCTCTTTAGAAAAATCCTTCTTTTGTAGTTCCTGTAAATGCAGAAAAATGCATAAGATTCCTTTCTACAACTCTACAATAAAGAGCAATCCTCCTTTGGAATACATTTATTCGGATGTTTAGGGTCCTTCACCAGAAATTTCAGTAGATGATTTTCAATATTATTTAATATTTGTTGATCATTATACAAAATACATTTAGTTCTTTCCTATAAAACAAAAATCTAATGTATCCATTATATTTCCCAAATTTAAGAAAGTTGTAGAAAAGCTCTTTCAAAAGCCCATCATCTCCTTTTATTCTGACATTGGTGGTGAGTTCATCCATCTCAGGTCCTTCTTTGAAGACAACGGAATATCTCACCTCCTCACTCCACTACATAATCCTGAACATAATGCAACCGCTGAACGTTGTCATCGTAATATTTTTGAGACAGGTATCACCCTATTACACAATGCGAGTCTCCCTCTTAAATTTTTGTCCTATGCCTTTGCTACGGCAGCCTACTTGATTAATCGTTTACCTACCAAAATTTTAGAGAATAAGTCTCCCTATTTTAGACTATATGGAAAGCTACCTAACTATGCCAAGCTTCGGGTCTTTGGTTGTTTGTGTTATCCATGGTTAAGGCCTTATAACCAAAACAAATTGCAACCTCGCTCCAGCCCATGTCTTTTTCTTGGATACTCACAGAATCAAAGTGCTTACCTTTGTTTTGATCCTATGAAGTCTAGATTATATGTCTCCAGGCACATGAACTTTGTGGAGCATCGTTTTCTATAATCATCTATGGAAATTAAGGCCAATCGCCCTGAGTCTAACACTGTTGATATATGGGTTCCCTAACATCATATGATTCCATTTACATCAAGCATTTCTGGTAACTCCTCTCATGCTATATCTACAACATCAAATTCATGAAGTACCTCTCCTGAGGCTGCCACCAGCAATCGCTCTTCATCAGACGAGCCTGAGAACTCCATCACATCTTTCCGAGGTATGTCTTCTTCCACCTCTTCTTCTACTTCTGCTTCCTCACCCTCATCATTAGTACCAATCCCTTCCACTTCCTCCATTCCTTCTCTACCCCTATACCAAATCATCCCATGGTTACCCATGCTAAAAACAATATAAGTAAGCCAACTCAAAGACTTTCTCTCAGTGCTACTTTATCTCCTCAAGCCAAATCATCCCCTATTGCACAACCTTCTACATTACAAGCCACTTCCTCAAATACCCATAGCAAACCCAAGCCTATCAGATCCTTGATTTCTTTCAATTCAATACCCAAACCTATTGAGCCTAAGAGTATTAGCCAAGCATTAAAAGATCATAAATGGTGTGCCGCCATGAATGAGGAATTATCAGCTCTTAAGGGTCAAGGCACGGGGTCTCTTGTACCAGCAAATCCTCAAGCTAAACTCATCGAGTCTAAGTGGGTTTTTCGTGTTAAATACAATTCTGATGGAAGTATTAGCCTCTATAAAGCCCGAGTTGTTGCTAAAGGTTTCTTGCAACGTCCAGGCATTGATTTTGGTGAAACATATTCTCCAGTAGCAAAGCATACCACGGTGCGTGTTGTTCTCTCGTTGGCTGCCTTATTTGATTGGCCACTTCGTCAATTAGATGCTAACAATGCCTTCTTGCAGGGTACTCTAAGTGAAAAAGTTTATATGTCTCAACCTCCGGGGTTTGTGAATGAGACATATCCTACTCATGTTTGTTTAGCTTCACAAAGCAATTTACGGGTTTAAACAGGCTCCTCGAGCATGGTATGAGGTACTCAAATCCTATCTTATTTCATATGTATTTTGCCACTGTTAGTCAGATCCTTGTGTATTTATTTATTCTAAATCTGGAGTTATGCTCTATCTAATTGTCCATATTGTTGATCTAATTATCATGGGTAATACTCAAAGTTCGATGGAATATTTTATTGGGTGTCTTGCTAATCATTTCTCTATTAAAGATATTGGTGATTTGCATTTTTTCTTGGGTGTTCAAGTTATTCGATCACCTTGTAGAATTTTCTTAAGTCAGCAGAAGTATATCTATGAGATCTTAGACCGAGCAAACATGGTTGAAGCTAATCCCATGCGCACACCAATGGCAAGTGGATCTTGTCCCATAAGTAGTGATGGCTCTTTACTTGAGGATCCTAAAGAATATCATAGTATAGTTGAAGCTTACAATATCTTCACCTTACCAGACCGGATGTTTCCTTTGCTGTAAGCAAATTGTCTCAGTTTACAAGTGCTCCAACGACTACACAGTGCGCTATGGTCAAACTAGTTCATCGCTACCTTGCTGGCACATCTGCTAATGGTCTGTTTCTTTGCAAAGTCAAGTCACTAAATCTGCATGCCTTTTCTGACTCAGAATAGGCAGGTAATCGTGAAGATCGCTCCTCTACTACAGCATATATTGTGTTCTTAGGATCCAATCCAATCTTATGGAGTTCTAAAAAGCAAAGAGTCGTTGCTCGCTCGTCCACAGAAGCTGAATATCGGGCTATTGCTTCAGATCACCTGAAATTTGTTGGGTCCATAATTTGCTTCAGGAGTTATCTGTTGTTCTCAAGGAACCACCAGTTATCTATTGTGAGAATCTTGGTGCTAACTATGTGTGAGCTAAGCCAGATTTTCATTCCAGAATGAAGCACATCGAGATTGACCATCATTTTGTTCGAAATCTCTGCCAATAAGGCTTGCTGCGTGTTGCACATGTTTCATCCCGAGACCAGCTGGCTGATCTTCTTACCAAGCCGCTTCCAAAAGATTCATTCGAAGAACAAAGGTCCTAGATTGGTATATCGGACCGATCTACCATCTTGTGGATCTTGATTGATCTTTCATATCTTAGTATCTCATTAGTGATTTAGTTTCTATTATGATTAGGAGAAGATCACAATACTTTATTAGTTGATTCTTTCCACATTTGTTGTTTACTCTCTTGTAGAAATACACATACATATTATTAAAATAGATACTTCTCTCCAGCAGTAAAGTTTATACTTACTTCGTGCTGCAGCTGCTGACCGGAGAGTGAGGATGAGCTTTCAAGTGATCGAAGTTGACCATGTCCTTCTACTTTTGACTAGTCTTGTCATATATTTGGAGATAGTTTGTATATATTGTTTAGGTTTAGTACTCCCTTTTGTAGTAGTTCTTATACTGTCACTCACCAGGTCTTGGGAAGGATTTCATTTTGTAGAGTTTGTCCTCCTTCCCTTTTATATGTATGTGTGTACTCGTATTTTCATCATAATTCATACCTGTGAAGTTCTTCATGCATTGTCATATCTACTCCCTAGGTCCATTACTTGATGTTTCGGGCTAAGAGTTGATTTATCTACTTGTGAGTTATAATAGGTGTCATCGTGATATAAGATTTTATGTCATGACAATTTAACTTTCTTTTTACGTTCCTAGAGGGTATTCTCATTCTTAAAATATTATAGAAGTTTTTGTCTATAATAATCGGAAAATAAAAAAAATAAATTATACAACGAAAATAATTTTTCAAGTATACAAAAAAATAATACATTTTAGTTGGCAAAATTTAAGAGGAAATTTATTATTTTGATAAGTGATTAGTGATAAAGCAAGTTTTACGGCATAATTAAGGTTCTAAACACATGTAAAAATCTTCTAAAATTGGAATAACCAATTGTTTCACCTTCACAAACTCTTGGATCGGTATGTCTTATGGTTATATTGATGAAAGAAAATCTTAGATATAATGATAGATTAAAGGTTTTCTACTAGCTAGCAGAGGCTAAAGATACTTAAAATTATATCATATCATATATCATATCATATATATATATAAAAAAAAGAGAACCCTCAACCCGGTGAAATGGTGCCACCAGAAGCAAGAATTTTCTTTATAATTATTTATTTTCAAAACCGCCCTTTTTAAAAGTCACAACCTTACGAAAAAGTCACAACTCTTTAGAAAAGTCGTAGCCTTACGGAAAAGTCATAACTTTTCATAAAAGTCACAACTCTTTAAAAAGTCACAACCTTACTTAAAAGTCACAACTTTTCATAAAAGTCACAACTCTTTAGAAAAGTCACAACCTTACGGAAAAGTCACAACTCTTTAGAAAAATCACAACCTTACGGAAAAGTCACAACATTTCACAAAAGTCACAACTTTTCACTAAAGTCACAACTCTTCATTTTTCATTCACACATTTTAAAACCCAACACTTAATTCCAAGGCACCAAAAGAAGAAAGAATAAACAAAGAAAATTGATTTCAATTGCAATGCGACATTACTACTCTTGCACCTCTCAGTCCACAGCACATAACGCTACTGTAATGGCTGAATTCATTACATTTGATTCTTCAGTAACCAAAATTTCTATTTCCGCCATTATTATTTGTAGTTGTTTTTCCACTATAGGAGAGTCGAATTCAAATACATTAATTAAGTTTCTTATGAAGTGTGTTTCATTTCTCAAAGTTTTCTTCCTCCTATTTCATGAAGCTTAATCATTTACTGTATAGTCCACTTCTTTTATCGCAGGTTGACTAATTTGTCATATTTCTTCCTCTCTTCTTTTTGGGCATAATAAGAGATCAAGTTTTCATGAAACTAACAGATGCCCAAAATACACTATGATAAAAACAAAAATATGCACATTAAGAAGAGTGCTAGAGCCTTTACCAACATTAATTAATTATCATTAGATTCAATGTCGCTACAGACTTTAGGAACATTTTTAAAGAGTATTAATTGCCTCTGAAAATACATATTTAGCGACAATTAAGCTATTAATTTCCGTTAAAGATCATTTTTGTTGTAGTGATAACTCTTTCTTTTGGCTTCTTTCAATTAAATTTGTGAACTGTAAACTTGGATATAGCCCGACAGACTATCTTTTTGAAAAATATGTTAAGCAACATGCCTTTTTCTTCTTGCTTGTTAGCAAAGTAAGGTCATTTCTATTATTATTTGTGGATATTTGTGAGTTCAAGTGCTCACAAAATTATGCTGTGAGATTTTAATATGTTATGTATCAAAATTTTGATTTAAAATATCCTGTTGTGAATAGTTTCATTCAGATGTCACCTACTTTTTGGTTGATCAATGCATTAATTCTTTGTAACTGCATACTATAACCATAACAATAACTATCGTTCAATTCCAAATAAGTTGGGGCAAGTGATATGAAACCTAAGCAATAGTAATGACTATTCTGAGACAATGAGGAAAAACCTTTATGATACTAATAATTTTAGGGTCATTTTAAACATATATATGATACGGCATACTATAATAAAAAAAGCGATTGATGGAGGTTCATAAGAAAGGAGCCGAAGGTCCTCCATTTAAATTTAGTTAATTATGTTCTTGTATAGACGTGATGTTCAACTTTACTTGGGAGCGTTGCTATTCGAGGCTTTTTGATTTCTTCTCTAAAGTCTGATGTTGTTCTCTATAAATTCTTGGAATTTAGAAAATTTCGTTACTTCTGACCAACTATTTCCATGGGGATTTTCTTAGACTTCTTTCTTATACTTAAAATCTCTCTATGACTTATAATTTTTTTATAACAAAAACGAAAATTTAAAAATTATAGCACTTTAAGATTTCAGAGGAACACTTTGCCTTAAGATAAAATGTTCTTGACAATGTAGTGCATGTATCGAAAATGTGACTATTACCGAATGATCCTATGTAAACTTAATAAAATAGTTCAATCCCGTGCAAAGCACGGGTAATATACCTAATTTAAAAGATAAAAATAATACTATTCATACAGACAAGGGACAATTTTGACTAAAAAACTCAAAGACTGACCATTCCATTTAATAATTCCAACTACAAAACCATAACAAACCTAACCCTAATGACCATCTCATCATTTGGTATGTGTTGTTTTTACAACTACCATGGTGAAAAGTAGTTCTTCAAAGTAGAGAAAACGAAAAAACAATTGCCATGTCATATTTACATTCCCTTCAACACAAGATTCAACATCATTAATCCCTTCCCTTTTGGAAGGTACAATGATGTTTCTGCTGAAGCAAAGGCCTTGGGAAACATATGAAGGCTTGAACTCCAATGACTAGAAGTCCTATGAGCGTCTACTAAAATAGGTTCTTTTGGTTGTTAAGGAACAAAAAGAACAAGATCTCATGGAGAAACTTAAAAAAGCACAGCTGAAGGAGGAAAACGATACCCTATAAAATGAAGTGTTGCATGAATATATTGAGGGACTGAAATGTGATTTCGCTTTGAAGAAGGATCCAATTGATAATCTGGAAACTTGCTTATATTTAGGGTTTCCATTTGATACAAGTGAAAATCAAGTGGCATTCCTAGAAACAAGCAAATTTCTTGATCATCAATTGGATCCATCTTCGAAGCCACACCACGTTTGAGTTCCTCAATTTCTTCATGCAACACTTGATTTTCTAGCATAGCTCTTTCCACCTTTAGTGTGCTTTTTCACATTTCTCCATGAGTCTTGTTCCAATTGTTCCTTAAAAATAAAAGATACTTCATTTAGCAGACGTTGGATGGTCTTCCAGTCCCTGAAGCTCAAGCCTTGAGATTTTATTCCAATTAGTCAGCAAGCACCAAACATAGCATTGAAACTTTGGACTTAGCTTCAGGTTGTGGATGATCTTTCTCTATTGTTATTGTTGTTGTTATCTCTATCTGACTTCCTCAGCAAAAAGTTGCACAAGAGTCATGTTTTGTCCGGAGGAGTACCAGTAAGAAAGCCAAATTATTTTAGTTTTTGTCTTCTCATAAAAATGCTCGAAATTGAAAGAAAGAAAAAGAAGGAAATTTAAGGTTTTGTGATGTTTTTTTTTACTAATAACCAACATTTTCTACTATGTCTTGTACTTCGATTGTCACACTATTTTGTTGTCATTGTTGTTCTTTTTTTTAGAATGCTTGGCAAAGCTTTGTTCAGTATCTATTTTGACATGCTCTTGTTTAAGTCATGGTCTATAAGAAACAACTTCTCTCCCTCCCAAGGTAGAGGCAGGGTTTGCTTTTATCTAAAGCCACTAAAGCTTAGGCTTTAGGCCAAGAAAAGGATCAATATTATCCTTTATCTTTGAGTTAAGAATCAGAATAGTCCTTGTCTATTAACATGAAGCACTAATAGTCTTCCATGCTTTTCTTTGCACGTGATAAAGTTTTTGTCACAACCCAAAAACCGGGTGTGATGGAACTTGTCCTATCCCAACAGGACAAGTCAGCCTAAACTCAACCATATGGAAAAATAGCATAATTAAAGAAGAGAAGTAATCAAGCGGAAGTCTTTCAACTTAACAAAAATCCAACCCTAGACTGGTTGTCACATGTACAAGACACTATTACAGAAGTTAAAAGAAAGTACGAGTCTCAAGTCCTTATATCTCAAATAGAAACAACGCGAAAAGTTAAAAGACCAAGAGAGATCACCAGCATCGAATGGCTACCTCTCAAATGTTCTTAAAAAGCCTCGAAAAAGGAGAAGAGAGACTAGATCACAGTCCGGGCTCGAAACCTACACAAGTGTAGAAGCAAGGGTGACTACCAAACAACACGGTACCCATCAAATTAACTAATAAAACGAGGTAAATCTAATAGAATCATGAAACCTTGACTTTCAATCGAACCTCCGATAACTACAACCTGCACACAAAATCAGCCTAACCTAACAGATTCCAATCCACAGTTCAAATAATACAAAAGTCAACAATAGCTCAACAACATCAACAAAAGAATCCATTTCAGTATCAACATATCAATCCCAGAGTCACAAGGCATAAACATAACACCACAATAACAAGGATCAGACAGTATAATGCAATGCAATGTCAAGTAGAGTAATGCATGTCTGCCCTACGATACACATCCGCTGAATCTCAGACAGGAACCCATGGTGGCCACACATAGACCATGTATCCACCGGAACCATTTCCCATCGGCATCTCCGGAACCATTTCCCATCGGCATAAACCATCACTCGCCGGAACCATTTCCAATCGGCATAATCATCACTTGCCGGAACCATTTCCCATCGGCATCTCCGGAACCATTTCCCATCGGCATAAACCATCACTCGCTGGAACCATTTCCAATCGGCATAATCATCACTTGCCGGAACCATTCCCATTGGCATAATCATCAAAGTGTCCCATTATAGTGTTTCAAGAACCAATGCAGACAAGCATATTCACCCAAATAATAAGAAGAATGATAGTGCTCACAGTCACAACGCAACTCATATCAATGCAAATCATGTCATACTATCAAAAAATATATCAACATCATTAAATGCATTAACCAAAACAGGATCAATTGCCTAGTCTCCATTTCACTTCTCCTTTCATCACAAATAGGATCAATCGCTAAGCAAGAGTTTTCAAGTCTAGTCCCATAGTTCAAGATGAGCAAAACACATATTCAACTCTTTCATAATCACATCGAGACTATCATAGCAATTCATCAATTACGCAACAATATCAAGTTCATTGCCCATCACACTTTGGCCTATCACTTTAGCACAAAGAGCCTCTTTATTAACCCCGCCGGTCAATTTTTGATTGATTCATACAAGAACTCACCCATACCTCAATCCCATTACTCCCCAACACAATCAATAAAGGAAGTCGAAATTCTAAAAGATTCACAAGGTTTAAAGAGTACACTTGCCTTAATCGAATTTGCAATCAATCAACAACATAAACATTTCCCTTCTGAAAGAAATCAAAAGCAACACATTCTATTCAAATTATGAAACCCAATCAAAATTCGGTTTTAACAATGCCAAGAACACGAAATTCGAAAAAAGAGGCAAAACAACCCAAAAATATGATTTCAAAAATGGGGTTTGAATCCAAAAATTCTTACATGAAAATGATCCTCAATGTTTTAGAAAACCTTTAGTGAAAACCATTTTGAAAACGGAATCCAAACCAGCCCACAATCACCAATTTATCACAAATTCGGAGTTCCATCAAAACCCCCAAAAATCTCACTTTAAAAACACAATTTCCATGTTAAAATCATGTTTAAATCGATGGGTAAACAAGGTTCAAGGTTAAAATCACATACGCACAATGATTCACAAGAAATTCCTCTTCAAAAATCACCCAAGAGAGCTCCAATGTTAAAAATGGAGATAATGGGACATTTCCCGGCCTTACACTGTTTCAGGTAAAAATCTTTCTCCGCCAACGCAGTTACTAACTCTGCGAACGCGGAGAACAGACATGGGATCCTCCGTGAGCGCACCTTTCCTCCGTGAATGCCGAGGATAGACATGGGACCCTCCGTGAATGCGCCTTCCGTCCACGAACGCAGAGGTTATCACCACGCAAGCTCCGCAAACGTGCCCAACCCCATCCTCTAACGCGGAGGCCAAAACTACATGCACGATATACAACAAAATCAACAATTTCACAAATCTCTGAAAGGACCCTCAGGATTCGTTCGGAACCCCGAGCACACAAATCATAAATGCTACCCTACTAAATTTGACATTCCGAACTCAATGGAACCGTCAAAATTTTGATTCGAGGTCTCCTTGACCCGGAACCTGATAAAGCACAACGAAACTAACTTAAGCTTCAAAAACTCAAAACAACGTCGAGACCTCTAAAAATTCAACCAAGGCCACCCCTAGGCCTAAAATCATCCCCCGAATCCAACAGAATTGTTATAATCAAATTCCGAGCATCCGATATCCAAATGTTGACCAAAGTCAACTCTATGATTAAATTTCAGAATTTTCCAACTCAAGGCCTCAAATCCACGATACAGCCCCAAAACTGATTTCGTCAACTCTCCTAGACCAAATTAAGCGTTTCGAAACTGATGGAATCGACGGAATTCCCGTCCAAGTTCCGAAACTCCGAATGATTTCAAAATCACATTTTGACAACTTAAGCCTTTAGAATTCAAAACTTCCCAAAAACCAAAACTTAACAAGAATTTCACAAAACCAACTTCGGATATCAGCCAAACATGACTCAGGGCAACTCTCGGGAGGGGTAAAACAGTTATTTTACAAAAATTACAAAAATTGATCTTCATGGACATTATATTATCCACCACTAAAACCATGTTTGTCCTCGAACGCAAAAGAAAGTACCTGAGCCTCGAAAAGCTGAGCATATCTGGCACGCATGTCTGACTCAGACTCCCTGGTAGCCTCTCCAACTGAATGGTGACCCCACTGCACCTTCACTGAAGCAATCTCATTGGTCCTAAGCTTACGGACCTGTCTATCAAGAATGGTTGTAGGCTCCTCCTCATAAGTCTAATCAGGACCCAATTCCACAGAATTGAGTGTAATCACATGAGACTCATCCGGGATGTACTTCCAAATAATAAATACATGAAACACATGATGCACAGCTGACAAGCTAGGTGGTAAGTCCAACCTATAGGCCACTTCTCCCACCCGGTCCAAGATCTCAAAAGGGCCAATGAATCTAGGGCTAAGTTTGCCCTTCTTTCTGAATTGCATAACACCCTTCATGGGTGATACTCGGAGCCAAACAAGATCTCCATCCAAGAATGCAAAGTCTCAGACTCTTCTATCGGCATAACTCTTCTACTGACTCTGAGTAGTCAACAGCCTACTCTGAATCACACGAAACTGATCCATGGCATCTCTAAGTAAGTCAGTGTCTAAGGAATCCATCTCCGCCGAATCAAACCATCCAATTGGTGATCTACACCGTCTGCCATACAACACCTTAAAAAGGGGCCATCTTAATGCTAGAATGATAGCTGTTGTTGTAGGCAAACTCCGCTAGGGGAAAATGCTAATCCCACCTAGCACCAAAGTCAATCACATAAGCGCGAAGCATGTCCTCAATAACCCGAATCATCCACTCGGACTGGCAGTCTGTCTGAGGGTGAAAGGTTGTGCTCATATCAAGACGAGTACCTAAACCATGCAGTAAAGCTCTCCTAAAATGCCAGGTGAACAAAGAACCCCGATCTGAGACTATAGATATCGACACCCTATGAAGTCTAACAATCTGACTAATATAGAGCTAGGCTAACTTTTCCACCGTATACTTCACCCGTACTGGGATGAAATGAGAAGACTTAGTCAGCCTATCAACAACCACCCAAATAGAATCATAACCACCCACGGTGGTAGGTAAACCCACAACAAAGTCCATAGTGATCCGCTCCCACTTCCAAGTAGAAATGGGCATTCCCCGAGACATACCTCTGGGCCGCTGGTGCTAACACTTGACCTGTTGACAGGTCAAACATCTAGATACGAAGTCTACAATATCTCTCTTCATACCACACCACCAGTAATGCTGACTCAGATCATGATACATCTTCGTTGTCCCTTGATGGATAGAATATCTAGAACAATGAGCCTCCTCTAGAATTAGTCTAATGAGGTCACCTACCTTGGGCACACAAATCTGACCTCCAATCCTCAAAACTCGATCAGAATCAAGTGCAGCCTCCTTGGCTTCACCTCTCATCACCTTGTCCCGAATGAGACACAACTTCTCATCCTCAAACTGGCGCTCACGAATCTGCTCAACCAAGAAAGAACGGGCCTCAATGAACGCAATCAAATCAGCGCTCTCCTCAAAAACCTACAACCTTACAAAGTTGTTGGCTAACACATCTCTAGCCAAGGGCCTCATATCAACACTGATCACAGTAAGACTCCTCATACGAGGAGCCTTCCTACTCAAAGCATCGGCCACCACATTGGCCTTCCCAAGATGGTACAAAATGGTTATATCATAGTCCTTTAGTAACTCAAGCCATCTGCACTGTCTCAAGTTCAGATCCCTCTGACTGAAAATGTACTGAAGACTCCGATGATCGGTGAATACCTCACAATGAACCCCATACAAGTAGTGCCGCCATAACTTAAGTACAAATACTGCCACCGCAAGCTCTAAGTCGTGGGTAGGATAGTTCTCATGAGTCTTCAATTGTCTAGAAGCATAGGCAATAACTTTCCCTTTTTGCAACAACACACCTCCCAAGCCAACTCCGGAGGCATCACAATATACGGTGAAACCCACACCCTCCTCGAGCAAATTTAACGCACGAGCAGAAGTCAACAAAGCCTTGAGCTATTGAAAGCTCACTTCACACTCATCGGACCAATGAAAATCTACAGTCTTCTGAGTCAATTTAGTCAATGGCGCTGCATTAGTAGAGAAGCTCTGCACAAACCGTCTGTAGTAGCCTGCCAACCCTAAAAAGCTCTGAATCTTGATAGGAGAAGTAGGTCTTGTCCTGCTCTTAACTACCTCAATCTTTGCCGGATCGATTCTAATCCCCTTCTTGGACACCACATGTCCCAAGAATGCTTCAGAATCAAGTAAAAACTCGCACTTTGAGAACTTGGCATACAACTTCTACTCTCTCAACCTCTGGAGAACCAACCTCAAGTGACGGACATGATCCTCCTTGGTTTTGGAATATATCAAAATGTCATCAAAGTACATGATCACGAAGAAATCCAAGTACGGACGTAACACTCCGTTCATCAACTCCATAAATGCCGCAGGGGCGCTAGTTAACCCAACAGACATCACTTAGAACTCGTAGTGGCCATAACGAGTCTGAAAAGCTGTCTTAGGAATATCCGATGGCCTAATCTTCAACTGGTGATACCCGGACCTCAAGTCAATCTTAGAAAACAATGCCGCACCTTGAATCTGATCAAACAAATCATCAATGCGAAGATGACGATACTTGTTCTTAACAGTTTCCTTGTTCAACTGCCTATAATCAATACACATCCTCATAGAGCCGTCTATCTTCTTAACAAAGAGAACCGGTGCTCCCCAAGGTGACACACTAGGGCGAATAAACCCTTTGCTCAACAAGTCCTGCAGCTGATCCTTCAACTCAGCCGGAGCCATACGATACATGGCAATAGAGATGGGCTTTGTGTCCGGCTCCAAGTCAATAGCAAAATCAATGTCCCTGTCCGGATGAACACTAGGAAGATCACTAGGGAACACATCAGCAAATTCCTGAACCACAGGAATGGACTCCATGGGAGGTTACTCAACACTAGTATCCCGAATAAAAGTCAAATAGGAAAAACACCCTCTATCAATCAACCTCTGAGTTCGGATGTAGGAGATAACCTTACTAGGGTAAGAATCACTAGTACCCTTCCACTTTATCCTTGGAATATCAGGCATCACTAAGGTGACAGTCTTAGCATGACAATCCAGAATCGCATAATAGGGAGAAAGCCAATCCATACCCAAAATCACATCAAAATCTACCATCCTAGAATAATCGAGTCTACCGAAGTGTCGTACCCAGCCAAAGAAATAAGACAGGATCGATACACTCGATCCACCACAAAGGGCTCACCCACGGGTGTAGAAACATGGACAGGCACAGGCATACAATCACATACAAAATCAAACTCAGATGCAAAGTAGGTAGACACATAGGAGAAAGTAGACCCTGAATCAAACAACACAGACGAAGATTGATGAAAGACTGGGATAATAACTGTGATGATTGTATCAGAAGACTCAGCCTTGGGTCTCCCCGAAAAGCATAACACTGGGCTCCTCTACCACCTCCTGTTTGAGCCTCACATCAACCTCCACGCCGAACCACAACACCACCACCCAAAGCTCTCCCGCCTCTACCTGCAGTCTGACCCCTACCTCGACCTCTAACCGGAGGCGCTGAATCTCTTTCTGGAGCGCGGAGTAAGTACGATGGGGCCCTGAATGAGTCTATAGAGGGCACTGTCACATCAAATGATTCGGATCCCCATAAGTATAACACGACCTCGGAATGGTGATCTGTTGTGACGAACCAGACGAAGTACCACGGCCACACTGGCAAGAACTGTGAGACCCACGGGACACCTGTCCACCCTCGACCGCTGGCATGGAAGCATGTACCGGCCTCTGACGCTGAAATGAAGTACCACCTCTTTGAGAACCGCTGCCTACAGATGAGGCACCAAAAAACTTGCCTCTAGAACGGGCTCTCTTGGAATCCCCAAACTCCTCTCGAACCAACAAATCCGCCTCTCTGCGAGACTCACAATAGACTGGAAGGAAGCACCCTCATGGGATGATCTGAACACATATAATCTGATGAAGAAAGTCAAAGCTCTCACAAATCTACGGACCCTCTCCGCCTCATCTGGAACCACAGACGTGGCATGAAAATACAGTTGATAGAAACGCATCTCGTACTCCGCTATTGACATGCAACCTTGAGTCAAACCCTCAAAGCTTAGCCTGCTCTACTCACGCACACTCCAAGGAATGAAATGATCATGGAAAGCACTGGAGAAAGAATCCCACTCAATCGGAGGAGATCCCACAGGAATGTACTCTGCCCAAGACCTCAACCACTCCCTGGATAGCTCACAGAGCTGGAGAGTAACAAAATGAATACCCCTCGAATCTACCATCCTTACACCCCCAAGCATCTAACGCCACAAGGTCAGAAACTCATGAGCATCCTCACTTTTACCACCCTGAAATTGGGTTGGTTTCATCCTCTGAAACCTCTCATAACACTTCTAGTCCTCCACTGTCAGAACTACATCGAGAGCATCTTGGGCACTGACAACTGGAACGGGAACCAATGATGGCTGACCCACCAAATTCTGAACACCTGGACACTGATGATGCCTTGGGGTCTATGCCCCTGCTCTGGTCTACGAACCCTATGGCGTGCCTGCAGCACCCTGAGTAAAGCTCTCCATAACTCCCAGCATACTCAATAAGGTCTCCTGAAAGAACAATGCTGAGAACCCTAGAGGAGCCTGGTCCTCACCCACCTCAATCTGTGGCACTACGGAAACCTCTCGACCATGGCCTCCAGCAGGTGCCACTCCACGGGCATGGCCTCTCCCACGTGCTACTCCGCGAGCATGGCCCCCAACTCGGGCCTCAACCACTGCCTCGGGGACTGTCTCCCCTCCATAGCTCTAAACAGAAGCTCTTGCCCTCGGCATCTGCCTAAAAAACACGCGACACTCAGCACAAGTGATAAGAACCACGCACGAAAAGAGAGAATGAAATGAAGGAAGTTTCCTAATAGTCCTCGTAGCCCTCGAAGATAAGTACAGACGTCTCTGTACCGATCCTCGAGACTCTACTTAGACTTGGGTTGTACACGTGAGACCTATGAAACCTGGCCTCTGATACCATTTGTCACGACCCAAAAACCTGGTGTGATGGCACTTGTCCTATCCCACCAGGACAAGTCAGCCTAAACCCAACAATACGGAAAAATAGCATAATTAAATAAGAGAAGTAATCAAGCAGAAGTCTTTCAACTTAAAAAAAGTCCAACCCAAGACTGGTTGTCATATGTACAAGCCACTATTACAGAAGTTAAAAGAAAATACGGGTCTCAAGTCCTTGTATCTCAAATAGAAACAAAGCGAAAAGTTAAAAGGCCGAGAGAGATCGCCAGCATCGAACGACTACCTCTCAAATGTCCTCAAAAATCCTTCAAGAAGGAGAAGAGAGACTAGATAATGGTCCAGGCTCGGAACCTACACAAGTGTAGAAGCAAGGGTGAGTACCAAACAACACGAGACCCAGCAAATCAACTGATAAAATGAGGCAAATCTAGTAGAATCACGAAACCCTGACTTCCAACCGAACCTCCGATAACTACAACCTGCATAGAAAATTAGCCCAACCTAACAGATTCCAATCCACAGCTCAAATAAAACAAATGTCAACAACAGTTCAACAACATAAATGAAAGTACCCATTTCAGTATGAACATATCAATCCCCGAGTCACTAGGCATAAACATAGCACTACAATAACAGGGATCAGACAATATAATGCAATGCAATGACAAGTAGAGTAATGCATGTCTGCCCTACGATACACATGCGCTGAATCTCAGATCGGAACCCATGGGGGCCACACATACACCATGTATTCACCGGAACCATTTCCCATCGGCAAAATCATCAAAGTGTCTCATCATAGTGTTTCCAGAACCAACGTACAGAAGCATGTTCAGACAAATAATGAGAAGAATGATAGTGCTCACAGTCACAATGCAATTCACATTAATGCAAATGACATCACACTATCAACAATATATCAACATCATCAAATACATCAACCAAAACAAGAACAATTTCCTAGTCTCCATGTCACTACTCCTTACATCACAAGTAGGATCAATCGCTAAGCAAGACTTTTCAAGTATAGTCCCATAGCTCACGATGAGCAAAAAACATATTCAACACGTTCATAATCACATCGAGACTATCACAGCAATTCATCAATTACACAACGATATCTAGTTCATGGCCTATCACTTTAGCTCACAAAGGTATTTTATTAATCCGGCCGGTCAATTTTAGATTGATTCATACAAGAATTAACCCATACCTCAATCCCATTACTCCCTAATACAATCAAGAAACGAAGTCGAAATTCTAAAAGATTCACAAGGTTTTAAGAGTTCACTTGCCTTAATCGAATTTGCAATCAATCAACAACTGGAGCTTTTCCCTTCCAAAAGAATTCCAAAGTAACACAATCTATTCAAATTATGAAACCCAATCAAAATTCTGATCTAACAATGCCAAGTATACAAATTTCGGAAAGAAGAGGCAAAATAACCCAAATAATTGATTTCAAAAATGGGGTTTGAATCCGGAAATTCATACATGAAAGTTATCCTCAAATATTTAGAAAACCATTACTGAAAATCATTTTGAAAATGGAATCCAAACCAGCCCACAATCACAAATTTATCACTAATTCGGAGTTCCATCAAAACCCCAAAAATATCACTTTAAAAACCAAATTTTCAAGTTAAAATCATGTTTAAATCGATGGGTAAACGAGGTTCAAGGTTAAAATCACATACCCACAATGATTCACAAGAAAATCATCTTAAAAAATCGCCTAAGAGAGCTCCAAAATATTAAAAATAGAGAAAATGGGACATTTCCTGACTTTACACTGTTTTAGGTCAAAATTCTTCTCCGCGAACACAGAGTACAGACATGGGACCCTCTGCGAACGCGGAGAACAGACATGGGACCCTCCCCGAACTTGCCTTCCTTCCGTAGGCCAAAACTGCAGGCACCAGATACAACAAAATCAGCAATTCACAAGTCTCCAAAAGGACCCTCCGATTTAGTTTGGAACCCCGAGCACACAAATCATACATGCTACCCTACTAAATTCAACGTTCAAGACACAATGAAACCGTTGAAATTCAAATTCGAGGTCTCCTTGACCCAAAACCCGATAAAGCACAACGAAACTAACTTCAGCCTTAAAAACTCAAACCAAGCTCGGGACCTCTAAAAATTCAACCAAGGCCACCCCTAGGCCTAAAATCATCCCCGAATCCAATGGAGTTGTAAGAATTCCGATCTACGAATGTTGACCAAAGTCAACTCTATGATCAAAATTTCACTATTTTCAAACTCAAGGCCTCAAATCCACGATACAGCCCCAAAACTGATTCCATCAACTCTCCTAGACAAAATTCCACATTCTAGAACTGATGGAATCGACGGAATTCCATCCGAGTTTTGAAACTCCGAATGACCTCAAAAACCACATTTTGAGAACTTAAACCCTTTGAATTCAAAACTTCCCAAAAACCAAAACTTAACAAGAATTTCACAAAAGCAACTTCAGATATCAGCCAAACATGACTCGGGGCAACTCTCGAGAAGGGTAAAACGGTCATTTTACAAAAATTACCAATATTGACCTTCAGGGTTATTACAGTTTCCCTTCAAAACTTCCTATTTAAGGCTTGATCATGTTGAAGTTTTGTTTAGGCAACTAAGTATGTATATTGGACTGCTCCTGGGTAGAGGTAAGGTTTGCATAGACTCTATGCTCTCCATACCTCACTCGTGAGGACTGATTACATTTGATATGTTGTGTTCTAACTAAATTTTTTAAATCCCAAGAAAGATTTCAAAAGTTTGAAGAACATCAAATTTTGTTTCCTGTTTGTTGCCATCTATGTTACTTGGACTCTTACAAAAGAATTCCACATGCAACATATGAAGAACCATAAACTTGTCCATAGTGTAAATACTCTACTAATATAAGCATGTCGAATTTAAGATCAAATATGACTAAAAAGGTTGTAATGTTGGTTTAAGGGACATGTAGGAATTATTTGGATACAATAATTACTATACTCTCTGAGAATTTTAATACATCACGTGTTTTCAATAATTTTTTGAGGATCCGGCATGGGTACGGTAGCATTCTTAGTGAGTTGAGCAACATAGGTTGCCACCCCGTTGTAACTGATTGTAGAACTTGTAGAACTTTCTTTAACAATGTATATATTCTTCATTCTAGGAACCCGAGTTGATTCTGGACTTCATTCACGGAGGTGCACTTAATGCCTTCAATGTTGGTCTAAACATGGTTACTTGATCTAAGCTATATTTTTGTTCTTTATTGTATTTCGATTGTTGAAATATTTTTTTTGTTAATGTTCCTTTCCTACGTGCGTTGCATTGGTTTCCTTATTAGTTGTCATGTTTTCTTCTTTGTTGTGTTTCCTTTCCATAACTACTTTTATCTGATGCACTTGAGCTAAGGTCCTTCGAAAACAAGCTCTCAATATCCACGAGGTAGGTATAAGGTCTGCATACATTCTTTATTTAAATTATGATATTAAACCTGGATCACATTAAAATTTTCAGTGTATATTTTTTAGGACGTGAGTGTATACAGCAGGTGCAGGTAGCTTTTATCCGTTTTTGTTGTCTCATGGATGTTAAAATACTAGGCGTTCAGCTCGTTGGGTATATTTATTAAATAATATAATTATTGTTTTAGTTGTTGTTCCTTAAAATAGATTTTGAGTTCTTGATTAATACGCCTCAAAGCTTTTCAAATTAATTTTTCTTTTATTCTTTATGTTGTGTTGATGATGCTAGTTAACACAACGAATTGAGACTGAGTGTCAAAATTAGCATAGTTATTTTATCGTTGCAGAATTTTGTAATTGCATGATCTGGAAGATTGAAGTCACAAGTCAAGCTCATTATTATTTTGCTAGAAATATTGTGCTAAACATAATATCATAGTCTAGCTCAAGATGTTAGCTATGTTTTTTTGTTAAGGTGATGAGCAAATATTAAAACTCACATCACGGGATCGATGCAAATTATTTCATTGTCATTAATAACTCTTTGTGCTATTAAAAGAAAAAAACATAGCAATAAAAGGAATCTGAAGGGATCAGTTCATTCTTGTAGTGGTAACACCAGTAGAACATTATACTTGAATTAGTCTTTTGAGATTTTGTACATTACTCTATACTTGGTAATACAATTGTTTATTTATAAAAATAAAGCCTAAAATATTTATTCATATACACTCCCCATTTTGTTTTGCTTGGTGAGCAAATATTAAAACTAACATCACGGGATCGATGCAAATTATTTCATTGTCATTAATAACTCTTTGTGCTATTAAAAGAAAAAAACATAGCAATAAAAGGAATCTGAAGGGATCAGTTCATTATTGTAGTGGTAACACCAGTTGAACATTATACTTGAATTAGTCTTTTGAGATTTTGTACATTACTCTATACTTGGTAATACAATTGTTTATTTATAAAAATAAAGCCAAAAATACTTATTCATATACACTCCCCATTTTGTTTTGCTTGGTCCCTGTGCTAAAAATAAGTGTTTCGATTCACTTGTCCATTTTCACTAGTCAAGAGAATTTTATTGTATCTTTTTCATACTACCCTTAATATTAAATAGCTACATACATATAAAAAATTAGTAGTAGTAGTAGTAGTATTTGGATTTCTTTCTGAATTAAATGATTCATTAATTGCTTTTTCACAGATTATTACTGATCTTCAATTAATGAACTTTTACTAATATTGTATTCAAGTCTATTAAGAAGGAATTAAAATTTCAAATCTTTTATACAAGGATTTTCTTCCACAATATTCATTATCAAGTCTTCATGCGAAGGTGGTTGATTTATGGTCTAGCTCTATGCATAATGTAATAATATAAAAACCAGAAATAATAAAAGTTAAGAAACTGAAGTTAAAAATTTGAAGAAAGAGAAAAGAAAAGAAACATTTTGTACTATGGCAAAAACAAAGAAATTTTGCCTCCTTCTCCTTTTTCTTTCATGAATATGTCACCATGGGTTGTTTGAATCTCTTAGCCCTGTCAGCCTGTTCTTCCTTTGTCACAACCCAATGTTAAACCCTGAATGTACCAGGCACCCGATACCCCGTAAGCCCCGAGAGAACCTCTTAGCATTCAATATGAGCCTTCCATTGTAATTGCAGAACAAAGAACCATTTAAGAAAATCCATTTAAAACATTATAATAAGTTGGGACATGGCCCCGACATACCATAAAACATAAAGACTGAACTAACATCATGAATAACAGCCTTCCGGAAGATGGAGGCCTAACCACTTGCTTACATTGTCCCGAGTGATCCTATGCATACAACCACAAGGATGTGTCTCCAAACCTACATCATGAAACGATGTAGCATCCGTGGATGGTCAGTATGGTGAGTACTTGTATGCAACCAAGGGGAAGAGACAAAACAGTTTATAAAATAAGTCACATGCTTAAAATCATCATATTATACTAAAAGTGGGAAGAATCTAAGTCAAAAGTTGAATTATGAAAATGCCCTTTTACAATCAATTTATTCTCTTGAAATTATTTATAAATATTATTTTTCATTTAATATTTATTTCGGGATTCAATGAATTTTGACTGTTCGTATTATGGCAATTAACACTCCTATTTTCAGCTAGACTTACAATTCAATACTCATTATTAAATTGTAAGTTATTATTAGCAAGAAAAAATCCATAATCTTTACATCTTCCACGTAGTAATAGTGATGATTTTTCATAATCATAGTTACTATGAATTTTTTAATAATTACTCATAATGATTTTCCATTACACATTTAATATATTTGAATTCTTTTACATATTTCATCCTTAGATTACAATTTTACTTCTACATTACATTTAATTGTAATAAATTGTTTAATAAATTAAATAGTAAATAGTAAATATTAAATCATCATATTAGTATACATAAATTTATTACCACTAACTCTTCACTATGTAAATATATGTAACTCCCAGTAATTATATTCATTATGATTTTTACTCTTATCTCTAATTCATAATCTCAAATTTATTAATATCATATTCATAACAACTCTTTGTGTTCCTCAGTGCTATCATATAAATAGTGACATTTGACTCAATAATGTACACACTTACCAATTGGAAAAAAACATGAGAAAATCTATATGCTCTCTTCTCTTGTCTTTATTTATTTGTTTAGTTTAACATTTATGTTTCTTGTTTGTTGTTATTGTACAACTTACTATTGTTGTGCTGTTATTATTATTGAGAATTTATCATGATTTGTTGCTTTGTATACATTACCCTAACATGTGGTATTTTAGTATCCTCAATTGAATATTGAATTTGTGCAATAGTTAGTTATTTTTACTTTATGCATTTTTAGTCAATTTTATAATTAAAGATATATATTCTTTTTATTAGGGAGATATATGTAGTTCCTATAAAAAA
The DNA here is from genome assembly GCA_018342035.1 of Solanum appendiculatum. Classification (NCBI taxonomy): domain Eukaryota; kingdom Viridiplantae; phylum Streptophyta; class Magnoliopsida; order Solanales; family Solanaceae; genus Solanum; species Solanum appendiculatum. The sequence continues at coordinate 138,385 of JAGDQO010000326.1, forward strand.
AAAGATGAATTTCTTTTCATAAATACCAAAGATTTGAAGGGAATAAAATATATCTTTTTGCAATACAAAATTTATATGAAGTATTTTGGGATAAATGTGCAACGCACGTTCCCAGATCTAGTATAAGATATGAGAATGGAATATAGATAGTGACTTCAAATAAAGTAAAAGCATTTCATTTTATTATTTCTGAGCTTGGTAGTATTCACCAACATTAACTAACACACGGGCTATATTGGTCCAGTCTGTACCCAACTGGTGGGGCTTTGACCCATGTTTTCCTCATGAACTGAGATAATGTCATTTAGGCCATCCTTTCATTCTCTAAGAAGGAAAACATATAGTCATCCAGTGAAGGAATGAATCATCCCTAAGACCGCAAAACATAGGTTTCAGGCATTGAGTCACGAGGACTTACACCTTGTCGGTGAACTATCTAACTCTTTGGCTTAGGTCAAATGCAACCCCTTGAAGTTGTCCGTATAATTCGCATAGACGCCTTAACTAGGACTAGTACCTATTGAACGCCTCTACCCCATTCAGATCTGAACCTCTTGAACAATTTTTTGACAATCAGCTAAAAAGTATAAATGTATGTAATACAATCGCGATGACGTGGTAAATTGACAAATCAATGACGTACATGTGGCATTTTTGAGGAAAAAAAGAAATGAAGGAAAATTGAAGTCGTGGTCGAATCAAATACAAAAATAATGATTAACAACTAATTCATCTCATGTTTATGGGGTAGAGACATCAGCTTATCTATGAGCAATCAACTGATTTAACTCGTTGATCAGTAGAGAAAGATTTACAATTCATTGGAGCTTGGTCAGCAAGTGAAAAAGATGCAAATTCTTCATTCAAAATGCCGCCCCATCCACCCACCATTCCCATAGTCACCATCCAATCCTCTTAGTCCAATGATTTTTTTTTCAGATCAGATTTTGTTAAAAGTTGAAAATAGCAAAATACATATACATAAAAGTTAATCAATACATGAACCACCTATAATTTTTTAGATACCAGTGAAATCATTGACTATATAATTATCTAAGCAAAGCAGGGAGAAAGGAGAAAGGAGAGGTGATTCATTTTTTTAAGATCTGATTTATTTGGGTACAGATATATACTTTTCAAGAAGAAAAAAAAAGGACGGAAGAAATAGAGTAGTCATTGTGTGATTCTCTATTTTTCCGATGAATAAGATAATAGTATCTTTTGATTTAAAGAAAATCGAGAAGGAAATAGTAATGGTATTTTACAGTTGAAATCAATAGAGGTCAGGGAGAAGGAGAGGTGGTTGAAGAAAAGAGAAGGGTGGATAGTAGTGATGGGAATATCGCTGGCAGCTGTGGAAAAGGTGGTGGCGTTGAAGAAGGACGAAGAAGAAGAAGAAAGAGATTAAAAAAATAATTAAATGTACTGACGTACTAAATGTAGGTGTATTGTACCTTCCTTGCCATGTCAGTGAAAAGTGTCTAATAGGTACTTGTTTTGAATTATAGAAGTGTTCAATATGAACAAGTGTTAAATAAGGTATCAAAATGAAATATGCGGACAACTTTAAGGGGTTGTGTATGACTTAAACCTAACTCTTTTTAAGCCCAATTAAAGCATTGTTCGGAAACATTTATCCATATATCTTTCATAAAGGCATTCTCATTTTCGTATCAGTATACCAAGACTTGCAAGTCATCCATATCATGCAAAAATCATTATCACAAACATTATTCACTCTTATCCCTGTCTTTGAAATCATAAGCTATCACGATAGCAGACTAATCCCTAGTCATAACACAGTGCTTAAAGCCACAAGTGACCCCAAGCTAACCCATGGTCTGACATAACACTAAAATTTATATAATTAACAACTAAAGATAAATGATGCAGAAGCTGAATCAAAATATTTTATTAATTTCAAAACACTAAATGGAACATCTGAATAAAACATAACATGATTGAATCTATTGCTTGACTGTCAGAAAGTCTCTAATAAGATGAGTTGTTGGGATAAGCCCCCTGGTAACTCTAATTATCTGAAAGCTGAAAGACTAAATAATTGAAACAAATAAGGGTTGTCCTCAAATGATGTGGACTCACCAAATTGTGTTGCTTAGCTGATAGAATATCATACTAACCGCGAGTTAGATTCTTAGCATCTGAACCTATATTATAAAGTAATATAGGGCAAGAAGGTATGCATTTAGTACTTTGAATGCACTGAGTATATGAAACATGCATCACAATCTAGTAAACTGGACATGATAAAACTGAGATACTGAACTAAACATGGAGCTGAAATACATTAGATGATACCATGACTAAATAATTCAACATGCTAATGAAAAAAATACTGACTGAAACAAGTGGAGAGAAGGTCAATGCGATAATTTGAGATTGGACTGTGGGAAATACTAATAACTGACAGAAAACCATGTGAGCTAAACATGGAGTTCGATGTATAATCTACATAAAAAGGACAAATATACCTTGCCAAGGTATAAAGGCAGATTTGAGCTAATGTGGTACCACTAAGTTGATGTCCATAAAGGACTAAGGTTTCAGTCCTAGTGTGACAGGTTACACTTATAATCCTATGGTGACACATAATTCTCAGAATTGGGGATTGCTATTAAAGGTCTCAGTCTTAACTAAGTTATAGTTAGTTTATTACAGTCTTCTTTCTCAGGTTATTTACACAGTATTACTCTCATTAGTTATGACTCTTCATTCCCTTCTTCTGCCCTTTTATTCTTATCTTGTTAGTTATACTCATATTTTGTCATACTTATACCTTATTTGAGCTCGATTGACCTATGATGTGTATTAAATACTCATGTTTTTGAACTCATAATGTACTTCTGCATCTTTTTCCTCCAATGCAGATTAGAGTACAAGTTATCCATGTACACGCTTACTTTGTACTACAACTGTTGATCGGAGATAGAGTATGAGCTTTCAGGTGATCAAAGTTGACCGTCTCCTTCTACTTTTGAATAGTCTTGTCATATATGTAGAGATAGTTTGTATATAATGTTTATGTCTAGTACTCCCTTTTGTAGTAGTTCTTGTGTCATCACTCACTAGGTCTTGGGAGGGATTCCATTTTGTACAGTTTGTCCTTCTTTCCCTTTTATATGTATGTGTATGCTTGAATTTTCATCATACTTTTAAAGTTTTTACCGTATGGTAACTTACACTCTCTGAGCTCATTAGTTGATGTTTCGGGCTAAAGGTTTGCTTACCTACTAGTGAGTTATAGTAGGTGTCACCATGTCACTCCCCGAGCCTACACTCTAGACGTGGCCTGCACTCGAGAACCATTGTTGCTCCCCAAGCGAACCTAACTACAACAATGACAACAAAAGCGGTCAAGTGGCCACTGCAAATTTGGTCAACTGGCCGCTAAAGCAGCCCAGCTCCAAGAGGCTCCTACCGCTAAAGAGATGCCCAGGCCACTTAAGTGGCTACTATAAAAGCGGTCAGTCAGTCACTAAAGCAACCACTGCTCCCTGAAGCCCTTCAGCGAAAGAGGCACCCAGACCACTTAAGCAGCTACCGCTAAAGTAGTAAAGTGCCAATAAAGCATCACACCAGCAACTGCTACAACAACAGTTGGAGCAAAATGCCACAAGCTCCGAATGGACCCTTGGGATTCATTCAGGGACCAATGAATGCAAACCGAGAATGCTATTCAATCTAAAATGACATTTTGGACTCAACAAAATCTACAAACAACCAACGGAGGTCATCTCATTAGAATGTTGACTCAGGTCAACACTTAAAAGGCAAACATAACAACAAAATGCCAAACACCATAAAGTCATCCAGATTGCCTCGACATTCGAACCTAAGGTTATTCTAGACTAAACTCGACATTCTAGAGCTAATCACTAGATAGAATTCTCATCCAAATGCTTTTACAAAGAATGTTGACCAAAGTAAAAACTTTGACCACACATCAAAACAAAAAGTCCTAACGGCTCAAACTCACACTTAAAGCCTTGGTTCAAAATCAACCATGCTACTAACCCAAAATGCCTCTTTCGGAGCTGATGGAATCAACATAAATCTCATCTGATACCCAAATCTCTGGATGTTGCCTAAAATGAATTATTTCACTTAACAACTTCTAAAAAGAGAAAAACTTACACCAAACTCTCCCAACCATTTCTGGAAGTGTGCCACCGATCCCAACACCCACAAATACTACAACGAAGCCACAGAAAGAGGCAAAATAGTAAAAGTACACATAAACATGCAAATGACAACGAGGGTCATTACATTTACCTTTGTGCGCCAAACCCAGGCAAGTCCTAACTAAAGGGTGGTAAATATGGTGGATATGATTATCATCACATTCCAGGTGCTCGACCCAAGTAACCTAAAATATTTTATCAATTTTATTTATAAATTTTATACAACCACTAGATAGAAAAATGTTGTTCTACAGAGAAGAGGAAAGAATATGCATGTCAAAATATTCTGCTTGTTTTATTTATTCACATCATGGAAATAAATAGATGAAAGACACCTATTATGTTTCAACTAGGGTACTAAATAAACTCCTTTTATACCACAACTAAATAACTAAATTTCAGAAATAAAAGAAATAATAACACAAAATATCTAAATATTTCAACACTCCTCCTTGAGATGTTTGCTGGTAACTCCAAGTTGCCCATGAAGAGTTTCGAATATGAATTTTGGAAGAGCTTTGGTAAATATATCAGTGAGTTTGTCCTCGGAACAACAATGAACAAGCTTGTTTCGCTTGTTTTTCTTGGCTTCTCTAATGGCCTGAAACTTGTCAAGGGTATGGTTTGTTTTACTATGCTACACTGGATTTTCTGTAATCGCAATTGCTGATTTGTTATCACAATTGATCATAGTTTGAACTTGCAATTCCATTCCAAGATCCTGCAGAATTTTCTTCAACTAAATAGTTTGATTTGTTGCTGCAGATGCTGCTACACACTCTGCCTCTGCAGCAGATTGCACAACTATTTCATGCTTCTTTGAATTCCATGAAAACACACCAGAACCTAAGGAAAAATCATAGTCAGTAGTGCTCTTCATATTGTCAATATTTCCACCCCAATCACTATCAACAAAACCAAGTAAAGCACCTTCTTCCACCGGTCTGAACCATATTCCAAATTGTACAGTTCCTTTAAAGTACCTAAGCACTCTTTTTCGTAGATGCAAAATGAATATCGTTGGGAATTTGCATAAATCTTGAAAGCAAACTAGCATAATACCTTAAATCAGGTCTTGAAGCTTTCAAGTACAAGAGACTTCCAATCAAACTTCTATAAAATGAAGCATCACGCTTTTCGACTCCATCTTCCTTTGAAAATTTTGTATTCAAAACAAATGGTGTAGGAACTAGTCACACCAACAATTTGCAATTTTGCATTTTGAATTTTGAATTTTTTCAGTGTATCCAAAGCATGCTTTTTCTGATTGAGAAAAATTCCAACGTTTGATTGGTATACTTCCAGCCCTAGAAAATACTTCATCTTTCCCAAATTTGACATTTTAAATTGCTTCTCCATTTTCCCTTTAAACCTCTAGAACTCTTTCTCATCACTGCCGGTAATAAGAAAATCATCAACATATAAAAAAACAATTAAAGATCCATCTGTAGGGAGTGTATTCACATAAAGTGTAGCATAATTGCCATTTTTTTGGAAACCTTGGTTGCATAATTGAGCATCAATTATGTTGTACCAAGCCCTTCGAGCCTACTTCAACCCATATAGAACTTTTTGAAGATTATACACCTTACCTTCACTTCCTAGAACTAACAAATCATTGGGTTGAGCTACATAAATCTCCTTGCTAGAAAACCATTCAAGAAGGTAGATTTTGCTTCTAAAGGCAAAATTTTCCACTTCATTTGTGTTGTCAATGCAATAAAATTCTTATGGTGTCAATCCTTTAAACAGGTGGAAAAGTATCTGAATAATCAACTCCAGGCTGTAGAGAATAACCTTTAAGGACCAGCCTTCCTTAGTTCTCGTTGATAGATCCATCCGCATTCAACTTCACTCTGTACAACCATTTAACTCCAATAACTTGCTTAGTTTCAGGTTTGTCAACGAGTTTCCACATCTCGTTCTTTCGAATCATGGCTACTTCCTCCTTCATTGCTCGCTTCCATTCTTCAATCCCACTGGCATTTTTAAAGTTTAAAGGTTCCAAGATAACAATATTACATCTTCCATAAATTTCTGCCAAAGGTTTAGTACCTCTAACAGAAAAATATTCATCATTCTCTTCTACCAAGTCTTCATTTTAATCTTCTCAAGCATGTTCAACATCAATCTTTCTGACTTGAGAGATATTCCAATCCCAATAAACATCTTCATCCACCTTCACATCTCAACTTATAAAAACTTTTCCTGATTCAATATTATAAATTCTATAGCCCTTAGAGCTCTAAAGTTAACAAAAATTCCTTTCTCAGCTTTTTCATCAAGTTTGCTCTATTTGACAGCTAGTATATGACTATAAAACAATGAACCAAACACTTTAGATGTCTTATCGATGGTTTTATGCAATTCCAAGCTTTAACTAATGGCATTCCATCCATGGCCCTTTGTATTCTATTTTGAAAGTAAATCTGTGTGTTTACCGCCTCTGCCCAAAAAGACTTTGGCATCTTTTTCTCAAAAATCATACTCCTGGCCATCTCCAGAACATATCAAATTTTCCTTTCAGAAACTCCATTTTGCTATGTTGAGTAAGTGACTGTTAGTTGATGCTAAATTCCCATATCATCACAAAACAAATGAAATTCACTTGAAGTATACTCCTTCCCAGTGTCTATTCTGAGAGTTCTCAACAAGAATCCACAAAAAGTCTTTAACTTCTTAAAAACAGCAAACACTTCAAGCTTTTGCTTAAGAAAATATAACCAAGTCATTCTAGTAAAATCATCTATAAAAATAATAAAATTATTGTTGCCATTGAGCGAAGGAGTTTTCATTAGTCCACAAATGTCAAAATGGACCAATTGTAACTTCTCGCTTTTTCTCCATGTTGCTGACTTTGAAAAAGGCAATCCATGTTGTTTTCCTAGTTGACAACTTTCACATACATCTTAATATAACTCAATTTCAGGCAAGTCCTTGATGGAATCATGCTTTTGAGCAAATTGAATTGATTTCAAGTTATAATGGTCAAGCCTTTTGTGCCATAATTTTGAATCCTGCTCACATCTACTTCTTCGACAAGCTTGCTCACTATTTGAGTTCCAATACAAAGGAAAGTTTCTTTTTGTTATTTCAACAGTATTCACTTCTTGTCGACTAGGTTTAGAAAGAACACATTTTCTATCTTTGAATAAAAAAGAAAGTCTTGTTCTAGCATTGACCAATACTTAAAAGATTTTGGTCAAGATCAGGCACCAACAAAACATCTTGAATAAATTTTGTACCTTTGGGAGACTCAATTGCCACAACTCTTTTACCAACAATCGCCAATTTGCTTTTATCTGCCATCTTGACAAGGCATTTGGCAGATTCAAACTTCGTAAAATATTCTTGTTTGCTGATCATGTGTTGAGTGCAACTTCTTTCAAGAAACTAGGTGCTTCCATTAACAGATCTCGTTGATACCTTCGCTGTAAACACAAACTTCTCCTGATCCTCAACTTTAAAAACATTGGCTTTTTGAGTTTGTTTGTAGCTCTTCTTATTCACTCTGAAAAACCTTTCAACATGGCCAAGCTTGTCGCAATATCTACATTGAAGAGGCATTTTCTTCCCTTTAAACCAATAATCATCCTCTTTATGATTGGTTTTTTTTTTGCAAAACCTACATGGTAGAAAGTTTTCTTTAGACATGGCTCCATTGAAAGAATCACCTTTGTTTTTTCCCCTAAAATTAGGATATGATATTCTTCCTTCATTTTGCATTTGCATCTTGCCTTTAAACTTCTCTTGAAGAGAAGTTTCAGCAACTTTTTCTAGTCTCTAGGATCCTCTTTGTTCTTGAGATTGAAGAGCATGTACAAGCTCTGAGGGTAACATTCTTTAAGATCCTTCGAATCTTCAAGTGAAGAGATATTTGCTTCAAATTTTTCCATCAAACTCATAAGAACTTTTTCAAAGATTCTTGTGTCGGAAAGCTCTTATCCCAAAAGTCTGAACTGGTTTACAACCTTCATCAACTTGTTGGAGAATTCTTCAATGGTTTCTGAGTCCTTCATTCTGAGAATTTCAAATTCTCTTCACAAATGTTTCACTGTTATTTGTCTGGTCTTGTCCCTTTCTTGTAATATTTCTATCAACGTGTCCCAAGCCTCCTTTGTAGTCTTAATAGTAATAACTCATGTGGAAATTACTTCTGAAAGTATTGACTGAATGCAAGAGAGAGCTTTAATTTTTTTTGAAACCTCCTGTATGTGATTCTTAATTTGTGCCATATTTGGGTTATTTGGCAAATGATTTTTATCTCCTCCAACCTCTACAACTTTCAGCAAATTGTATTCTCGCAAATAGGTTCTCATTTTACAGCTCAAATTAGACAATTCTCTCCGGGAAAATAGGGCGTGAAGGAATCGAAAAACTTCTTGAAGCCATAATAGTATATAATTTTATGCAAGTTTTCTTTCTGGTAGACTCTACCTCACAAGCCTTTAGAATTTAAAAGCTCTAATACCATTTGTTGATCTACAGAGAGGAGAAAGAATGCGCAAGTCAAAATATTCAGCTTGTTTTATTCATTCACATCATGGAAATAAAAAGATGAAAGACTCCTATTCAATTTCAACTAGGGTTCTAAATATACTCCTATTCTACCTTAACTAAATAACTAAATTTTAAAAAGAAAAGAAATAATAACAGTAAATATCTCAATACTTCAATAAAAAATATGAACATACGAGGTATTGACCAAATTATCAACTTAATTTAAATGACCATAAATGAAAACAACTTAGAAAACTCAATTACCAAATCAAGGACTAAATTCCAAGGGATACATTGTAACGACACAACCTTTTAGTGGTATTATCCACTTTGGACGTAGGCCCGCACGACTTGAAAACTTGTCACTAGGGTTTAAGGTATGCTTACTTATATATCCAATATATCCTGTGTTTTTGCCGATGTGGGACTTCTTATCCTAAGCTGGGCTATCACTTATGTCCCCTATTATGGATGCAACATTCACACAAAGGTTTACCCCAACTGCATGAGATTTACTGAGACTCAACACAAAGGTTTTCCCCACAACTCAACACTGAAGTTTGCCCCGCCTTACTAAGATTTGGTTAAACTCAATTGAACTCTGACCAACATTGACAAGTCTAACACAAGAGAGGCTTTGTTACCATTTGTAATGGCCCAGCCCACACGACTTTAAAATGCATCACTAGGGTGTAAGCCTGCTTACTTATATACCCAATATCTCTGTGGTTTTTCCGATGTGTGACTTCTAATTCTAAGCTAGGGCTTCATGTATATCATCAAAAAATATCTCTAGTAGTCTTCCCAATGGATATGAGAGGAAAAGTGAGCACAATATTTGAATCCTCACATACTGGCATGACACATAACAATAAGGTAGACATTGTTTGCTCACAATTCTTTGCAAAAGAAAGCAACAAATTGGTCTATCTAAATGTATTAATTTGAATGAACTTTGAAGCGAACATAACAAAATTGGACAATAAGGGCTTCACTGCAAGGTTAGAAGGTCAATCATAAAACAATGTCCTTTTTCAAGAAAGGATAGACCATACTGCATATAATTACTAAATAGTTGAATTTATAGCAGGTAGAAGAAAGCTTGTCTTTCTCATTTTTTATAAAATAAAGTATAAGCTAGATAAGGTTATAGACAATAGAATTAGTATAACTTGTCATGAAGAGCAATGCATAGAAAGCATAAATAAATTAAGGCGTGCGATTATAACTATCTTGTATGGAGGTGGTAGAAATATACATCACATGTGTAGCCTATACATCAGAGATAAAAACACAGAAACTTTAACACATAAAGATCATAGATTTATAAATTCAAGATATAAAATACACTTGACGAACTCATTTATGATTGAAATTAATCCAATCAAGCTATGACAAAAAATGTAGCTCCGAAAGTACATGATAGTGTAATATTATGAACTGTAGAATAATCTTGACCTATAAAATATCAATAGAGGGTTCATATTATTAGGATAAAACTTTCAAAGCATTCTATTGACTCCATCTCAGAATCCGTCAAGGAAAACCGATTCCTTTGAGTAACCATTCAGTATATCTTGCACAATACAACATAATGACGCCTCCTACAATTCCCAATTTTACATTGACATGAACCTTCATGGATTTTGTCAAGAGATAGATCCACAACAACCCAAATACTTGTAGGATATTGGTGGCAAAAGCGGAGAAATTTAATTTCATGAACAGGGACTACAAAGAAATATTGAAGATTTGTTTGAATCTATAAATTAACACTTTCTATACCTTAATATAAGAAATGAAAACTAAACAAGATATGTGACTCCAAAAATAAATAAGTAAGAAGAAATAATAACATAAGAGTACCACTCGTACTTCCACCTATGTTATAGGAAATCACATAAAAAGTAGAGGTTTTTTCGACAATGGAGGAGAATATATAAACCCATCACCTCTGCATATAAAAAACATGTTACATAGTAAAAATAAATAATAATTGGACAACACATACTTCTTTTATTGACTTCACTATTTAATTTAATCGATTCAAATATACGCAGCAAGTAATTGTATCACCACTAAAAAAGAAAATAAATATGGAAAACATAGTAAAAGTAAGAGTAGAACCAAACATAAAAAAAAAATGAAGTAACAATTAAACAAGCCAAGCAAAGTGATAAGTGGTAAACAAATTAAAGTTTGTAACAGATTTTATGGAAGGGAGAAAAGCAATAAATTAATGATGAAAAAGCTACCTTGTCCATCAATGTCTCCACCAATATCAGACTATTGTTCATAACTGTACCAGATGCCTTTGTGGCTCCTAATGTAAAATGTGTATGTGTCATGCCAGTGAATCGAGTAAATGATCTAGCATATTACTAAAAACTCAATATTTCTCCACTTCCATTCAAGATTCTGACACAAAGACGTCTATTGATCTTAGCTTAATTAAGCAGCTCATTCATGGAAGAAAAAGTAAGTTCCATTAACGTTGACTTCTCACATGTTACATCTTCAATAACCTAGCTTGTGGTGAGCTATAGTCAATTACTACCTTATACCTCAACACAAGTTTATGTTTTGAAGATCTGGCATATGAAAAGTCAATATTAATGAATTTTGTTTTTCTGACATGAATGAGATGCTTAATTTTGCTAAGATCAATTAACCTCTTTGGTTCAGAATCTTAGATGGAGGTGGAAATATATGGAATCTTGAGGAACATGCTAGATCATTTAAAAAATTTACTGGCATGAAATCTGCACATTTTACAATAGAAGCCACAAGGGCAACTGGTACAGTAATGAACAACAATCTAACATTGGTAGGCACATTGATGGACAAGATAGGTTCTTGATCCATAACTCAGTTCTTTCCTTCCTTTCATAAAATTTGTTACGAACTTCCATTTGTTTACCACCTATCACTTTGTTTGGCTTAAATAATTGTTACTTCATTTTGTCTGTATGTTTGGTTCTACTCATATTTTTATTATGTTTGAGATATATATTTCCTTTTTTCCTTAGTGGTGATACAATTAGTTGATGCATATCGTTGAATCAATTAAATTGAACTTTGAAGTCAATAAAAGAAGAATGTATTGGCCAATTATTCTTTATTTCTTCCTATGAAATAGGTTGTTTATATGCAGAGGCGACGGTTTGAGATATTATCATGCATGGTTGACAAAACCTCTACTTTTGATGTGATTTCCAGTGATACAGATTCGAAGTAGGAGCGCTACTCTTCTATTAGTATTTCTTCTTACTCAATTTTTTGTTGGAGTCCCGTATCTTGTTTATTTTTCATTTCTTTTACTATGATCTAGAAAGATTTTATTTGCAGATTCAAATATAATTTCAAATTATCTTTGATCTAGTCCCTATTTGTGAAATAAAATTTCTCCGCATCTGCCACCAACATCCTAGAGGTATTTGGGTTGTTGTGGATGTGTCTATTGACACAATCCAAGAAGGTTCATGTCAATGTAAAATTGGGACTTGTAAGAGGCGTCTTTCTAGCTGTACTGTACAAGATATGCCTAATGGTTATTCCAAGGAAATTCAACTTAATATGTCTTCCCACTTTGAGTCTCATTTAGGCCTTCCCAATTTTCTAAAATTTAATGAGCTAAGTTGATAATTCTTCATTAATTTTCTTCTTGTTGATTTGTTATTAAAGTATTATTGTAAGTAAGGTCCAACTACTCATTGAACTGAGTTCCCTTCCTTTTGGTTAGATATTATCAGTTCATCCTAAATTTAGAATGTTGATTTTCTTGTCATTTGCTTCTAATTTTATTTTTCCTTGGCGGATTTTTAGATTGAGTCAATAAAATGCTTTGAAAGTTTTATCCTAATAATATGAACCCTCTATTGATATTTGATGATTAATAGTATTACACTAATCTACATTCGGAGCTACATTTTTTGTGTTTACTTGATTTGCTTACTTTCAATTAAAAATGAGTTCATCGAATTTATTTCATATCTTGAATTTATAATATATGATCTTTGTATACGGTAAAGTCTTTGTATTTTTATGTCTGATGTATAAGCTACACGTGTGGTGTATCTTTCTTCCACCTCCTAAGCAAATTATTATGATCTCATACCTTACTTGGGACATGTTTGTTATCCATTGGTCTTCATGAAGAAGATATACACATGATGGTTGTGATTTCACAACCTCGACTTGAGACCTAATCCTATCTCAAGATCCATGGATCTATGAATTCCAGTGCCATGTCATACAACTTATGACTGATGTACTCATGCTTCACTGTACTCTAAGTCCCATGTACTCATGATATGTCCTTTTTGAGATCTCACTACATCATGTATGCTCTCAGATGAAGCCTCTTGAGGTAATAATTCCTCCATAGCATTCCATTCAACTTCATGTATTTCGGTTATCCTCATGTCTTAGTATGCATCTACGTTCATGAAATAAGTACAGTCTTCATGCCTCAGTCCGGAGTCCGTCACTCTGATGAGTCGATAGCTTTGACTCATTTATAGCTTCGTTTGTCCCAATTTAGTGTCCTTAATGCCATTTTGAGCACCTACAACTGACTATTTATGTGTAGCAGGAGGGACAAGGAATAAGATAAAGCTAATATATTGAAAAAAAGGAAGTCAAAAAGAGTAAAAATTGAAGGAACAAAAAGGTTGATTCTCACCAAAGTCAACTCGGTGATGCGCCGAGTGGACATGACATCGTCTAAAGTTCCAGGGAGCAAAGGAATAATCCCAATCCAAACGGTGAGCTGATGGACCAAATGGCATGTCGCCAATCCAAGCGGCAAACCCTGATATATATCTCCTAAAGTTCTAGGATGAAATCAGCACCAAAGTGATGGAGCGAAAGGGCGAGATTTAGATATTCGGCGCATGGACGAATAGAAGGGCGAAACGCGACTTATGCCGCCGATTGATCTGCAAATTCAAAATCATGGAAAAATTTTGGAAGTATAAATAGAAGATTTCAAATGAGAGGACAGGTTGAACAAGAGAGGAGAGTTGTGTCTAAAATACTTAGTTTTTCTTGGTGAATGAACTTGTGAAGTTTTTCTTTGGGGAAGATTCTAGCATTGGGTATATTTTTAGTTGATTAGTTTTGCTGTGTAAAGATTGACAAACTTAATGGAGAATGCATTTGGTAAACAATTCTTCACGTTCATTATGATTGGCTAAAACCCCAATGCCTTAGGGGTGTAACTATGTGTTCAAACACCTAATTAGCTTATGGGTCTTACCAATTGCTGAATTACTTTTTTATTTAGTGTGGGTTCAGTTGTTAATCCATGTTACTATCTTCTTAAATAAAGTTGCAAATTTAATTCTAGCTTATATATGTTTGTATGCTTGTCAAAGATGCATTTGACTGGGATTGATTTCTGATAATTGTATGGGTTCTTACCTGTACTACTCCGCTTGTTAAAGTGGGTTTAATTAAGGTATAAGATTGTACTTAGATTGTCTAGCCTGTTGGGATGTGATAGAACCCAATTGAAAGCATGGTAGTTGGTTGCAAAATAGCTATCATAGCGATAATCTTACCTACCCATTACAAATCAACATCGTTAGGCAATTGGTAATGAACCATTTAGTTAAATTAGTGGTTGAACACTCACACATCCCTAAGGTCCCTTTTCTCATTGATTAAACTCTTTTTCTTGTTGAAATTGAGATTTATTGGAATTGTTCTTTAAAACTATCCTAGCTTGATATTTGAAAATTCGCAAATTTATATTATGCACCGTTTCGAGTGTTTTCTACCTACAAATAAGTCATCTTAATACTTCGTATTTGAATTATGAACTTAGCTCCATTCCTCGGGGGATCGACCCCAACTCCATGTTGGATTTATATTGCTAACGATCGCTTACATATTGAACCATGATAGGTGTATTTGAGCGTTATAAAAAATGGCACCGCTACTGGAGAATGGCATTTAGAATTCTTATATCGACGTATTCTAGTGAATTAGTTTGATTGTGGTCGAGTTCATTTATTATCTCTCTCGTTGTTTATTTTCAATAGGTGACGACATGAATGACACTGATAGTGTTGTTGGTCAGAACAATAATGTACGTCATGTGAATGATGACATTGGTAATATGAACGATTTCAATGTGGCTCAGGTGGGAAGTGCGGGAGCCATTCGTTTACCCCCTACTGTGAGTAATGCTATCTTTCATGTGACCGGAACTATGCTTCTGCTATTGCAAATCAAAGGATCATTTGGAGGACTTGCTCATGAAGATCCACATGAACATCTTCAGAATTTTTTGGATGTGTGCAGTCCATTTATCTTTAAGAACATATCTCAAGAGTCAATTCGACTTCAGCTATTCCCATTCTCTCTAAATAGGGAAGCAACGAAGTGGCTGGCTGATTACCAAGGGATTCAATTACTTCTTAGGCGGAGCTAATGGAAGCATTCCTTGAACGATTCTTTCCTCCTTCAAAGATAGTGAAGTTGAGGGATGGTATTCAGAACTTCAAGAGACTTGATGGTGAACCAATCCATGAGACATGGCTTAGATTCCAAAAGCTTCTTCTACAATGTCCTACTCATGGGTTACCTGAAAATGTGTTATTGCAATACTTCTACCGTAGCGTTGATTCGGTGAACAAGTCTATTGCTGATCGTTTGATTCTAGGTGGAATCATGAGACAACCATTTTCTATTGCAACAGCCTTGCTTGATGACATGACAAAGATTAACCGGGCTTGGCACACAAGGGAAGATCAAGAATCACCACTTGTAGTGGGAATGACCAAGGAGCAAATTGTGAAACACCACGAACGTGATGTGAATATGGCAAAGATTATGACTCAGATGGACTTGTTAAGAAAGCATGTTATGGGTGTGAAGTCAAAAGCCGTAAACGCAATTGCTACAAGCCCAGATGATGCAGCATTTGAAACCATGTACAATGAAGAAGTCCAATTTGTGCCGAATCAAATAGTGGGTTCTCGGCCTAGCTATCAAAAGTCGGGTGGAAATCAAGGTTGGAACAAAGATCAAGGTAGTGGTTTGAGAGATAATCGTGAGAGGCGTGATCGAGGTGCAAATTGGAGGGATGGTGAGTGAGATTGATATGTGCCTCCACATGATCATCCTAAAGTTACTGAACCAGAAGCTGATCCTGAGAATTATAGAACGGAAGATATGCTTTCTCCTATTTTGCACAAGGTGGAAGTGTCAGACAAAGTACTCAAGGAGATAAAGGCTGATTTTTCTTCTTTAAATCAAACGGTCACTTCTCACTCCGCCTCAATCAAACAACTTGAGTCTCAAATGGTTCAAATCTCAACTCAACTGAATCAGAGATCAATTGGTGGGCTTCCTAGTGACACCTTAGCCAATCCAAAAAATGAGAATGCGCAATGTATGTCAATTGTTACTCGAAGTGGAAAAGTTTTGGGTACCGATGTATCTGAGAACAACGAGGTCGAACGGAAGAAGAGTCCACAGATAGTAAATGATGAGGGAGGTATGGAAGAAGAGGTGAACAATGTCATGGCCAATGTAAATGTTGGTGAACCAAGTGATGTTGAGTCGGGAAAAACCATTTCATCTAAGGTAGAGAATGTGTCTAAGTTCCTTTTTATTTTAAAGTCTCTCTCAATTAATATTCCTTTGGTGGATGCTCTACTAGAAATGCTGAGGTATGCCAAGTTTATGAAGGAGTTGGTCACGAAGAAGAGAAGTATGGACTTTGAAATGATGGAAGCATCCCAAAGTTGCAGCGCTATAATGTTAAATGTGGTTGCAAAGAAAGATGATCCCGGGGCATTTACAATACCTTGCACTATTGGGGTATTCAAATTTCCAAAAGCATCGTGCGATTTGGGAGCCAGCATTAATTTGATGCCATATACTATTTTCAAACAACTTGGGCTAGGTGAGCCCAAGTCTACCACAATGCGGCTTCTCATGGCGGATTAGTCTATCAAGCGACCCATCGGTATTCTTTATGAATTCTTGTGCGGGTTGACAAATTCATTTTTTCGGTAGATTTTGTTGTTCTTGATTGTGAGATAGATGTCAAGATTCCTATTATTCTTGGTAGACTATTCTTGGCTACCGAGAGAGCACTTGTCGATGTGGAAAGCGGAGACTTCAAATTTAGAGTTAATGAGGAGGAAGTCACTTTCAATGTGTGTAAATCCATGAAGCGACCAAATGACATCCTTGTGGTGTCAGTTATTGATGTGATCGATGAAGCGGTAGCAAGTGTTAGCGAGGTTGGTTGTATTGGTTACTCGTTAGCTATTGTGATAATGAACTATGATGGGATGGACATCAAAGATTATGATGAGGTAGTTGCTGCTCTATCGTGAGTAGGATCTTACTCTAAAACTCCTATGAAGCTTGAAATTGATTTGAAGAATAGAGAAACTCCTCCCGCAAAGCCATCCATTGAAGCACCTCCGAAGCTTGAGTTAAAAGCTCTTCCTTCCCATCTTCGATATGTATTCTTGGGAGCTGACAATACTTTACCGGTGATCATTGCAGCTGACTTACTTGAAGAGCATGTACAGGCGCTTGTGAGTGTGTTGAAAAGGTACATCAAATCTATTGGGTGGACAATTGCTGACATAGTGGGAATTCCTCCTGGAATTTGTACGCACAAAATTCAGTTAGAAATTGATTGTAAGTGCAGCGTAGAGCACCAAAGGAGGTTGAACCCTCCAATGCAAGAAGTAGTTAAAAAAGGAGATCATCAAGTGGTTAGATGCATGTGTGATTTTTCCCATCGCAGACAGTAAGTGGGTAAGCCCAGTTCAGTGTGTCCAAAAGAAAGGGGGTATTACCGTGGTGCCAAACGAAAAAGGTGAGCTTGTACCTATGAGACAAGACACAGGTTGGTGGGTATGCATGGACTATAGGAAGCTAAATTCAGCTACCGAGAAAGACAATTTTCCCATGCCCTTCATGGACCAAAAGCTTGATAGGTTAGCAGGGCGTGGATGGTATTGTTTCCTTGATGGGTACTCCGAGTACAATCAAATCTCTATAGCTCTGGAGGACCAAGATAAGACAACTTTCACTTGTACCTATGGAACGTTAGCATTTACACGCATGCCTTTTGGGCTATGTAATGCACCGGTAACATTTCAAAGGTGTATCCTATCAATTTTTGCTGATATGGTTGAGGGCTCTATGGAGGTTTTCATGGATGACTTCTCCGTAGTGGGTGACTCCTTTGAAGAATGCCTTAAGCACTTGGGACTAGCTTTGCAAAGGTGTGTCGAAACTAACCTTGTACTTAATTTAGAGAAATGTCATTTTATGTTTAAAGAAGGGATTGTTTTGGGAAACCAAATTTCAGGGAAAGGTATACAAGTATATCAAGCGAAGGTTGAGGTGATTGTCAAGCTACCACCTCCGGTCTCTATTAAAGGTGTCCGAAGTTTCCTAGGACACATAGTTTTCTACAGGCGATTCATTAAGGATTTCTCAAAGATTGCTCATCCACTATGTAAACTTCTAGAGAATTCAAGTGTGTTTTCGTTTGATGAAGCATGTAGGGTTGCTTTTGAGTGTCTCAAAGAGAAGCTTGTGTTAGCTCCGGTCATTGTTGCCCCGGATTGGGGTAGCCCATTCAAATTAATGTGTGATGCTAGTGGTATTGCCTTGGGTGCTTTTCTGGGACAACTTAGAGGCAAGTTGTTTCACCCAATATACTATGCTAGCAAGACCTTAAATGTTGCTCAACGAAACTACACTGTTACCGAATAAGAATTGTCAGTTGTAGTGTATGGTTTCGAGAAATTCTGAGCTTATTTATTGGGAACTAAAGCAGTGGTGCACATGGACCATGCAACTATCTGCTATTTAATGGCTAAGAAGGATGCTAAGCCAAGGCTAATTCGGTGGATATTTCTACTACAAGAATTTGACTTTGAAGTCAGGGATCAGAAAGGGTGTGAAAACCAAGTAGCAGATCATTTATCAAGACTCAAAAGGAATGTTGTGGTGTCCGGTGACAAGGATATTGAGGATGCTTTCCCGAATGAGATGGTAATGATGATCTCTCATGGTTCCTTTCCTTGGTATGCCGACTTCACGAATTATGTTGTGTTTGGAATTATACCTGAGGGGCTTTCTTTATCAATGTAAGAGATTCCTCTTCAATGAAAAAAAGTATTTTTAGGATGAGCCCTATTTATTCTGAGAATGTGCCGATCATATTATTAGAAGATGTGTGCCGGAAGTCGAAGCTGATGCCATACTTAGTTCATGCCATGCTTCCCCAGTTGGTGGTCATTATAATGGGGTGCGAACTGCTGCCAAGGTATTGCAAAGTGGATATTATTGGCCAACATTGTACCAAGATGCTAACTCCCTAGTTCACAAATCTGTTCTATGTCAAAAGCAAGGAGGAGTGTCACGCCGACATGAGCTTCCCCTTACCCCGATCCTTGTAGTTGAATTATTTGATGTGTGGGGAGTTGATTTTATGGGTCCTTTTGTGAACTTCTACGGGAACAAATAGATCTTGGTGGCCATTGACTACGTGTCAAAGTCGGTAGAAGCCATAGCCTTACCCAACAATGAAGGGAGAAGTGTAACTGCATTCCTGAAGCGATATATCTTTACAAGGTTTTGCACTCCGCGGGTGATTATTAGTGATGGGGGTTCACACTTTTGCAATCTATTGTTTACATCGTTGCTGACCAAGTATGGAGTAAAGCACAAGGTTGCCACACCCTATCATCCACAAACTAGCGGACAGGTTGAAGTATCCAATCGGGAAATCATAGAAATTTTAGCCAAGACCGTGAATGCAAATAGTTCAGATTGGTCGCGAAAGTTGGAGGATGCTTTGTGGGCCTACTGCACTGCTTTCAAAATGCCAATTGGTATGTCACCTTATCAGTTAGTATTTGGCAAATCATGCCATCTCCCAATAGAGCTCGAGCATAAGGCACTATGGGCTTTAAAAACCATTAATTTGAATTGGGATGTTGTCATCAAAAGTAGGGTTGACCAACTGCATGCATTGGAAGAATTTCGGCTTCACGCTTCTGAAAGTGCTGCACTCTATAAAGCGAAAATGAAGAAATGGCACGATTCCAAAATACTTCATAGGGAATTTTTTGGTTGGCGATCATGTATTGCTCTACAATTCACGTTTGCGGTTATTCCCGGTAAACCTCAAGTCCAAATGGTCAGGGCCTTTCAAGATGAATCGTGTGTTTGAAAATGGAGCTATTGAGATTCAGGAAGAGAATGGCTCGATCTTTAAGGTTAATGGGCAAAGGCTGAAGCTCTTCTTCGGAGAGGGTCCCGTCGTGCGAATGATTGATGTGGTGTACTTGGATTATGCTTGAATGCATGTCCATGATGTGCCACGACGTTAAATAAGGCGCTTCTTGGGAGGTAACCCAAGCTCTATTTTAGGTATTTTTGAATAACGTGTGTTGGATGTGTAGGTTGGAGTGGGAATGTTCGAAAGATAGCAATTAGGCGAGGGGCTGCACCACTTGGTGCATCGCCCATTTGACTTGGGATCGCCTAAATTCTTCAGAAGTTGAAGGTTGAAGTCACAAAATACACTGGAATATTTGGCGAGTTGTTGCACTATACGGCGCATCACCGAGAAGATCAGCGACCCCGATTTATCTCGCCTTCTGGACTCAAATGTTGGTGGGACTTTCTGTGACTTTCGACGATGGAAGGAAACACTCAGTGCATCGCTGAGTGGAAGGGAGACAATATTTTCACTGCCCCTTGGGGCGCGAACTGAAGATCTTTTAAACTTTTCAACTTCAAACTTTCATAATTTTTGAAATTTGCCTCTCATACTTGTACTCCCACTCATTTTTGCACTTGTATTGCTTCGTCTTTTGATTGATTGGTTGTGAAGTGCATTAGGAGCGGCCCAACCCCATTTTCATCGTGTGTACATTGATATTGTCGGCTTTGAGGTTAGTTCTCGATAATGTTTTTCCAATTTTTGAACCCCGTGAAAATTAAAGCCTTAGTATAAATGATTGGGTGTTTGATCGCATGTGTGATTGTCTATTATGATTGACTTTCATTATTTTGATGTCCTGCTTTGAGTAATCGTCTTCAATATTATGTGATTGTTTCATTTGTAGAGTGGGCTTTCGGTTTAATTGCTTGTGGGCTATTGTGTTGATGATTGGGTGAAGTCTGAGTAACCCCTGAATTCAATCAATTTGTCTTATTTTACCCAATGATGGATTGAGTGACGTCTTTCTTAAGGTAAAATCATCATTTTCTTGTTTTCAGTTCGTTTTTGGGGAAGTCTGAGTACCCCGAGGTATAATTGGGTATGGGTATAGGCTACTTGTAGTTAATTGAGCTTTAATTGTTGCTTATTGGGTTGTTTATTGAAAACCAGAAAATGTTTGAAATTGTTGTTGCCTTTTGATGCTTCGGCGAGCTAAATCGAGCACGCCGTTCCATTCACGACTCGCCCTTTAGCATGTTTATCGCCTTTTCGTAGCTCATTTGAGGTCTGAAGGTTCTGTAACTTTCGGCGACATGCCTTGTGCATTTAGTGATTCGCCTAATAGTTCTTTGTATCGCCTTTGTGCTTGCATTGTTGACTGAGTAGTTCTTTTATTTTCGGCGACACACTAACATCATTCGGTGACTCACCAATTTTTTTGGCGAGTAACTCTGCATTTTTTTTACTTAAGTTCTTTCTACCTCATTTTGATCAAGCTTCATTGTTTGGTTTGTTTTGTTTCAAAGATATGCCTCGCCAGAAAGCTCACCCTACCAAGCCTCCTAAGAAGAGGAGCAAAGGCATATAGATTTCCTCCGAGGTTGTGCGACCATGACAACAAAACCAACACGCACCCCAAGGGAAAGGAAAAGGAAAGCAACAGGTTATGTGAGGATTCCGCTTCAGAGAACGAGGAGCACTCAATACAATTTACCTACACATAGTCAGGCCACTCTGAAAGTGAGGAATCTGAAGCTCCTATCGGGGACATTCTTAAGAGAACCCGAGCTGAGGTTAGATCCAAGAGGCTGCATGACCCCCTGGCTAGGGTCAACAGCCCCCCCATCAATCCCTGAGCCCTAGACTAAATCAGCTCCTGCCCCTACTGCTACAGCCTCAATTCCAGCCCCAGCTTAGCCTTCGAGATTGATGAATAGATTGAAGGCCGCGGGTGCACGCACTATACTTGAGGAGAAGAGGCTATCTACTGATGGAGTGGCGGATAGCTATCCTGTGGTTTGGGATACACTCCAGGTGCATAAATTTTAGATCTTCACGTAGCCCCAGAGTTCATATGTTCCCACCTGGGTTCACAAATTTTATGTTGCCTACGCCGGTCTAGTCCCGAGGGTCAAGAAGCTGGCCCAGTCCATGAAGCCTTTGGACTTCGTTAGGGTGAGGGGAAAGAAGGTTAAGTGTAGCAAGACGAAGATAAATGATGTTTTGGGCTGCACCTATCCTTGGAAGATAAGTTAAAAGGGAGTTTGGAAACACTGAAGGGGTGGTTTGCACCGTTGATAAGTGATGCCTCCCCCTGTTGGTTGGATACTGGAGCTATCATTGAGAAGAGGGATTTAAACATCGTAGCTCGGTATTGGTTTGGGTTTTTGAGTAGCAACCTCATGCCTTCTCAGAATGAGTTCATCCTCCGGCAGCCGAAGGCAGCACTTTTAGATTGCATTATTGATAGGCAGTGGCTTAATTTGGGGATGATCATCGAGAGGGAGATGTTGATGAGGGCCAAGAAGCAGCACACTTCACTACCATTCCCGATCCTCATTAGCGAGTTATGTAGACGAGCAGGTGTTCCCTTCGATAAGAAGATGGATGTTGAGGTCACTTAGATCTCGTCTTGTGACATCCAGAGGAGCGAGGTTGAGTATCAAAAGCATGAGGCCGAGAGGAGGAGGAGACCCCCAGTTGATACTAACCTAGTAATTGATGTAGATTCCATGGAGACGGGTTCTCCTAGCCCCGCAGTTGAGTCGTCAGGTATGCCTGTTCTGGATGCTCCTACTACCTCCACTCAGCCACCGGGTCCCTCTTCTTCATCTACCCCTACTTAAGCCCCTGGACCCCGGCCTTTGAATCAGGCCATGATTATGAAGATGGAACACTTGGCCCTATACACACTGAGTTGGCTGATCAGCGCCGATTGTGAAGATGGAACACTTGTACGAGCCTCTCGGGGTGAGGCAACTATCCCCGGGATGATTGAGAGGGCTCTAGCTACCGCCCTGGGTCCTATACACACTGAGTTGGCTGATCAGCGCCGATTTATCTCTTCACATGGGGGGCTTTTAGCAGCCCTCACATCTAGAGTTGAGGTTTGTGAGCAGCGTGAGGGCAGCTCTACAGAGTTGACAGTTATCCGAACTGAGATTACCAGATTGAGGAAGGACGTGGATGAATTGAAATCCACTGACATCACTATGCTATGGGGGAGTGTAGATGTACCTGAGAAGCCGAAAGCCGATGATCCCCCACCTGCTACCACTAGTGCTGCACCGGCTACTGACGATTACAGTGTGTCTGATACACCTGAGACTGATGAGAAGGATTGTGCCATGCAAGATAGGGAGGTGTATGCTGACCTTGAGGACCTGGAGGGAGATCTGGTGTGAGCTGCTATTGCTGAGTCTCTCCGGGACACATCCATGATTAGATCGAGTGGGAGTCACCCACCTATGGAGAGCACACCGGACACTGATTCCCAGGCTGAGGGAACACCCCCAGCTTAGTGAGAGAGGGGGACTTCTCTGCATTTCTGTTATTTTTAGTTTATTTGTATTTCTTTTATGTATTTCGCATTGAGGACATTACGTTCTCTTTTTGGTGGGGTAGTGTTATTTTGGTTATGTGATACTTTAATTGTTTTGTTTTCTTATTTTTGATACCTCCCTCATGATTTTGAATTATAGAGATATCTCTCTTTTGCGTATCAGCTTTCGATTTTTGTGCTGATTTAGTAGTTGATGTTCTCTTGTGCTTTTGAGTATCGATGATGTTCAATATCGATGACTTGAATAGTGCTCTTAATTGAACAATATGTTGGTGAGCGTCCAATGAGGTAAATTGAAGTTGCATAGTCTTGTGTATTAGCATCTCGTTGTGACTAACGAATTGTCAATAGTGAGTCTTCCAATCACCGTTGCACGCAAGCTTGACTCATAGAATTGTGACCCAAAATTGTGTGTGAATGCCATGTGTGGTGAGTTGTTGAATAATGCCTTGTGTTTGCTTGTGCCACCTAGAACTTGCCCGGTTGGTCTTGATTGAGTTGGGTTGGAAAATTGATCTTAGACTTTCTTTGATTATTTTTGAAATCCACTTGGCCTAAATATCCCACCTTTGCACTAAAAGTATCCCTATTTTCCCCCGTTGAGCCTAATACCCTTTTATTGGCAACCTTGTTACAAGCCTTAGCAATTTTGAAAATACATTCCTCTCTTGAACCCGTCCCCTTCTTGAACTTGAATTTGTGAAAGTGAGGCTAAAAGCTTATGTTGGGGGTGTTTTGGAAAATTCATAGACGGGATGCCTATTGCATAAGAGCTTGATATATATATATATATATATATAATAATAATAATAAAAAATAAAAAAAATATAGTAATAATAAAAGAAGTTTGAATTCTCAAAGAGTTGAAAATGGTTGCATATGGGACATCAAAATAAGAAAAAGAAGGTGAGTTGTGCAATTGGTTTGGGAAGTGAAGAAAATGTGGAAAAGTTAGAAAATGTTGAGTTGGTAAGTAAAGTTCAAGGACGGTGTAGTCACTTGTACCTAAATGATATCCTTACCTTCCCTAAGCCTACATTACAAGCTTAACAAAGTCCTTTGTGATTTCTAACTAAATGAAGTTGAGGCAATGTTGATTGACAATAAAGGCAAGCCTATGGTGTGGTACTTTTGGGCATAAGATGTTCTTTAGAGAGTGTGAGTGTAGTATTGATTTTTGTTCATTGATCTTAATTGGAGTTTTGGATGAGAGAATGGAATCCTTTTTGATGTAAGGGCATTCAAGCACCTCTATGGGCATAATTTTGCGTTTTAGGTAAGCATTTGTGAGCTTGAACTTTAATTGATGATGGCTAGTTAGAAATTTATGCTTTTGGCGTACATTTGATCCTTGTAGCTTAAACTTGGCCTTGTGTTCTCCTTCATGTAAGTTCTTAAGTAACACTGTTTGTAGAAACCCTTGTTGAATGCAGCGATATCTTGTTTTACTTGAGGACAAACAAAAGTTTAAGTTGGGGGTGTTGATGAGTCGGTAGTTTTGACTCATTTATAGCTTCGTTTGTGCCAATTTAGTGTCCTTAGTGCCATTTTGTGCACCTACAACTGATGTTAAACTGTTTGTGTGCAGCAGGAGAGACAAGGATCAGGATGAAGCTAATATATTGCAAAAAGGAAGTCAAAAAGTGCAAAAATTGAAAGAACAAAAAGGCTAAGGCATGCCAAAGTCAACTCGGTGATGCGCGGAGTAGACATGACATCGCCCAAAGTTCCAGGGAGCAAAGGAAGAATCCCAATCCAAACGGTGAGCTAATGGACCAAATGGCGTGTCACCGATCCAAACGGAGAACACCGATATATATCGCCTAAAGTTCCAGGATGAAATTAGCACCAAAGTGATGGAGTGAAAGGGCGACATTTAGAGATTCGGTGCATCGCCGAATAGAAGAGCAAAACGAGACTTATGCCGCCGATTGATCTGCAAATTCAAAATCATGGAATATTTTGGGAAGTATAAATATAAGATTTCAAATGAGAGGACAGGTTGAATAAGTGAGGAGAGATGTATCTAAAATACTTACTTTTTCTTGGTGAATGAACTTGTGAAGTTTTTCTTTGGGGAAGATTCTAGCTTTGGGTATATTTTTAGTTGATTAATTTTGTGGTGTGA
Source organism: Solanum appendiculatum (assembly GCA_018342035.1). Lineage (NCBI taxonomy): Eukaryota > Viridiplantae > Streptophyta > Magnoliopsida > Solanales > Solanaceae > Solanum > Solanum appendiculatum. The sequence continues at coordinate 163,998 of JAGDQO010000326.1, forward strand.
AGATTGACAAACTCAATGGAGAATGCATTTGGTAACCAATTCTTCACTTTCATTATGATTGGCAAACACCCACAATGCCTTAGGGGTGTGATTATGTGTTCAAACACCTAATAAGCTTATGGGTCTTACCAATTGATGAATTACTTCTTGATTTAGTGTGGGTTCAGTTATTAATCCATGTTTCTATCTTATGAATTAAAGTTGCAAATTTAATTCTAGCTTATATATCTTTGTATGCTTGTCCAAGATGCATTTGAGTGGGATTGATTTGTGATAATTGTATGGGTTCTTACCTATACTACTCAGCTTGTTAAAGTGGGTTTAATTAAGGTATAAGATTGTACTTGGATTATCTAGCCTGTTGGGGTTTGATAGAACCCAATTGAAAGCATGGTAGTTGGTTGCAAAATAGCTATCATAGCGATAATATTGCCTACCTATTACAAATCAACATCGTTAGGCAATTGGTAATGACCCATTTAGTGAAATTGGTGGTTGAACATTCACACATCCCTAAGGTCCCTTTTCTCATTGATTAAACTATTTTTCTTGTTGAAATTGCGATTTATTGGAATTGTTTGTTAAAACTATCCTAGATTAATATTTGAAAATTTAAAAATTTACATTATGTACAGTTTTGAGTGTTTTCTACCTACAAAAATCTAAATCACCTTAATACTTTGTATTTGAATTCTGAACTCAACCCAACTCCTTGTTGGGTTTATATTGCTAACAACCGCTTACATCTTGGACCGTGATAGGTATATTTGAGCGTTATCACACTCCAAAAGTTTTTAGTATTTAGTTCTAAGTTTAGGGATTACAAATCTTTCCCTACTCTTTCAAACTTAATTAGACTTCATTCAAGGAATAATGTTCCCAAGGGGGAGATATTGTAACACCTCACAATTTCTAAGCAAAGGTCTGAACCATTCATCATATGCGTATCGATCAAAACTGGGTAAATATAAGTTTGACTTGTAAAATTGGGACATGAAGGAGGTGTCCTTCTGGTTGTACTGTACAAGATATGCCTAATGGTTATTCCAAGGTAATTGAACTTAATATGTCTTCCCACTTTGTGTCTCATTTAGGCCTTCCCAATTTTCTAAAATTTAATGAGCTAAGCCGATAATTCTTCATTAATTTTCTTCTTGTTGATTTGTTATCAAAGTATTATTGTATGTAAGGTCCATCTACTCATTGAAGTGAGTTCCCTTCCTTTTGGTTAGATATTATCAGTTCATCCTATATTTAGGATCTTGCAAGTATTGATTTTCTTGTCATTTGCTTCTAACTTCATTTTTCCTTGGCGTATTTTTAGATTGAGTTAGTAAAATACTCTGCAAGTTTTATCCTAATAATATGAACCCTCTATTGATATTTGATGATTCTACGATTAATAGTATTACACTAATCTACATTTTTTGTGTTTACTTGATTTTCTTACTTTCAATTAGAAATGAGTTCATCGAATGTATTTTGTATCTTGAATTTATAATTTATGATCTTTGTTTAAGGTAAAGTCTCTGTATTTTTATATATGATGTATAAGCTACACATGTGATGTATCTTTCTACCACCTCCTAAGCAGATTATTTTGATCTCATGCATTACTTGGGATATGTTTGCTATGCATTGGTCTTGATGACCAATATATACACAAGATGGTTATGATTTCACAACCTCGACTTGAGATCTAATCCTATGTCAAGATCTATGGATCTATGAATTCCAGTGCCATGTCATACAACATATGACTCATGTACTCATGCTTCAATGTACTCATGATATGTCCTTTTTGAAATCTCACTACATCATGTATGCTCTCAGATGAAGCCTCTTGAGGTAATAATTCCTCCATAGCATTCCATTCAACTTCATGTATTTCAGTTAGCCTCATGTCTTAGTATGAATGTTTGTTCACGAAATAAGTACAGTCTTTATGCCTCAGTCCGTAGTCCATCACTCCGAAAGCTTTTAGTATTTAGTTCTAAGTTTAGGGATTACAACTATTTCCCTTCTCTTCCCTGCTTAATTAGACTTCATTCAAGGAAGAATGTTCCAAAGGGGGAGATATTGTAACACCTCGCTACTTCTAAGTAAAGGTTTGAACCATTCATCATATGTGTATCGATCAAAACTAGGTAAATTTAAGTTTTACTTGGTGTAAAGGTCCAATGATATGTGTGTAAAGCGTATTGGATCTGAATTAAGGTAATAAGGGACTCCTAGCGTATAAAAATCATAGTGGCCTAATACCAAGAAAATGAAAGGTCGTGGAGCCTTCTTTCCAACGTCTTTGATCGTTCGCCAATTCAAGTTATGTGTTAAGAGTTATGCCCATTTTACTGGGCACTACGTATTATTTTCCATCTGTCGTGCAAAGAGAAAGTCACTCATGCAACAGTGCAAAAATGTCAGTGCTTCTATTAAGGTTTCACAAAGTTCTATGCGACCTAGGCTTAAGCTGCGCAACTTCTTCAAAATTCTTTTAGTTTTCTCTTCTTTTTACGTTCAAGGAGAGGTGTTTTTGTCTTTTCCTCATCCCATAATCCCAACCCATTACTATTAACTTTCCCCAAGAGCCTAAGTCAATTAGATTTCACAAGTTTCAAAAAATTTCATCCCCAAGGACTCCATAGAAGGGTTTCTCAAGTTCAAGCTATAAAGATCCAGGTCATTAGCTTTTCTCCAAGGATTCCTAAAATTCAACAAGGTTTTCCATTCTAGGTTTGTTGAATTTAAATAAGGGGCATCCTTTCACCCATTGAGTCTCAAAGTGAATTCAGCTCTCTTGTACTTCATTTCAATGAAAATCTAGGGTTTTATGAAAAGCATGAATCTCTTTTTAATTCAGTCTCATCCCATAAATAGTCTACAAGTACATGTTTTCCATAGGATTCAGTATCTTCACTTATGTATATTTTCATTAACATTCAAAATATCGATATTTCATGTCTCTTGATTGTGTTGTTTTAAATTGCATGTTTCCACCATAATATAGAAATTATAACGATTTGCATTATATTCAGTTTATCTATTTTCCCATATTTTTGAATGTTTTTAGATGAAATGTCTATCACTCAGTCTCATACATCAGAGTCATTGAACATCAGTATTATTAGTTTTGCAGACCATTAGAGTGATTTCCGTTGAAGTATACTCTTAATGGTATTCTCATATAATATATATTATTACACTAATAGTATTTTCATGAGTCAGGATTTAGGATTTAGGTCCAACCTTATAGATTCCTTTCTAAATCTTAATTCATTTACGTTTCTTTTTATGGATTTTACTCTAGCCATATCATGTCTCCCATACTGTTACAAGTCTCACGATTGAGAAATACATGACTTATATGTGAAATCATCTCATAGATCAAGAACTTTGGCTCATAATAGTAATGTATATGAAATGCATGGAATCAATATGATTTTGAACATTTTTCCAAAACTAAGTAACTCATTAGTATGATACTGTTACAAGTCTCACGATTGAGAAATACATGACTTATATGTGTAATCATCTCATAGATCAGGAACTTTGGCTCATAATAGTAATGTATTTGACATGAATGGAATCCATATGAGTTTGATCATTTTTCCAAAACTAAGAAACTCATTAGTATGATACCCGAAATGCCATTAATGATTGTGGATAAGTTTTCTTATAAAAGAAAAGTTCACTAGTAGTATAGCAGAAAGGTATGGCATCCACAATTATGTACAACATTCTTAGGAGCTAATAAGTTATGTTCAGTTGGGACTAGTATTTAGCACCAAGTTAGACTAGGGCCAGTGTAACACCTCATATTTGAAAGAAAGGAAAATGTAGGGTTTCAGAACTGGTGCTAGTACTGACGAAAGTCATCGACGGACTGTAGGTTGACTTACGGGTCGTAGGTGAGAACCGTAGATGGCAAGTTAAATAATTTCAAAATGTAAAGTTTTAGAACCCTTTTTACGGCTTAACAGGATGGTCCATCATTACTTCTACGGGTCTTAGATAGGTCTCGTAGGTGAGCCCTAGACTTAGTGAAATTTTGAGGGTCAAGGTTGAAACCTACCGTTGGTATGTACGGTCTGTAAGTGGACTAACGGATTGTACATATCAACCATCATGAGGGGTAAAAAAATGCAGCGTCAGAACCCCATCGACGAATGGACAGATTGGTCGTAGCTGGACCTACGAACCGTAAGTCCAACTGTTGGTTGAGCTCGAACAGTTATTTTTACAGGATTTTTGGTCTTTTCCCTATTTTATTTATAAAAAAGTTAGGTCGGTTTATTCCTAATCCTAGACCCTATATAAACCTTCTAAGCGTAAAGTCTACCTATTCTTAGTCATTCTTCAAATTCCCCAAAATCCCTCCAAAGTTTTTTCCCAAATATTTCTCTCTTTAAAGCTTGGAGAAGAAGACTAGAGATTCAAGTCAAGCCTCCAAATCCTCCATTGATTGTTGGCTTTGAAATCCAAGGTATGATGGCTTTCACTTATGGGGTCCTTTCCTCCGTAGGGTTCCACAATTTTCCAATTTTCACAAGTTAGAATCTCAAATTAAAATTAGGGTTTTCTTCTAACTTATGGATTCTTTTCAATAATGATCTAATTGATTGGTTTATGTCTTTTTATGTATGAATTGAGATAATTGAATGATTTTAAGATGAAATTATATGAACCCATGCATGATTTATGATTTTAAAGCTATGATTCAATGACGAAGTTATGAATGATCAAAGGATAAATTTTATGAAGACATACATATTTCTTATGAAATTGATGATGATTTAAGGTAGCTTGGAGAGTGAAACATCAATGTTGTTGTTGTTGTGAAAGGATTTTCTCACATGAAGGATTTATAAGGTTGAATTGTTTTCTCAACTAAAATTTGAATCAAGAACTAGGAACTATTCTAATGAACTCTAGCTTGGACTGGCTATTTGATGTGCCCTTCCATGGATGATAAGACAAGCGGTCCCCTAATAATAAGAAAAGAGGAGATTACCCATGTCTCCTAATGATAAGACAAGTTAAGAATTATGATTAATCCGTGGGAATTACGCTTAGACCCCAGTTAACAAGTGGCGATTACCCGTGTCCTATAAACTATGTGTCACCATAGATTTGTCTTAGATAGACATTAGCTAGTGGATCCACTTAAGCTAAAAGTTTATGGTTCTTACCTTGGCAAGTAAGGACATCTCTTTTCAATGTGGGATAGACACCAGATTCCATGTTATAGCTCACATGGTTTATGCCGGTTAAGGCTCACTTCCCACAATTATGAACTAAGGTTACTTCTAGATATATCTCAAATGTGTTTTAAATGATGTGTAGCTTGCCTTGACCATTATCACACTTATGTTTTCTACCAAGTTATTTTATGAATTAGCTTGGCCATTGCATGTAAATTAAAGTCCCCTTTTTGCATGATTTCATAATTTTTATTCATTGCTATAATACTCGTTACATTTCATGTACTAACACATACTCTTGCCTACATTGTTTTACTAATGTAGGATCTTCCAGTTCTATTCCACATACTCATGGCTAGTTATACCATAATGAGCTTTGAAGATTGGTGAGTCCTCATGTTTTGAAGACCGAGGCTTCTTTTATTGCTTTCATGTCTTTTCATTTCAGATTTTGTATGCGATGTATGGGTTATGTCCCAATCACCTTTCTTATCATGTACTAGATGGCTTTGAGACCGTTTTAAACTTCCTCTACATTTGTCAACTCTTTATGATAAGAAAATGTCCTTGAATTGTTTAGCTCTATTATCTTGTATGATGTATGCTAAGTGGCTTGTATAGGGTCTCTCGGGGTCTTATGCACCATGTAACCTGTAGGAGGTACTTTAGGTCATGACAAACTTGGTATTGAGATCACAAGGTTTAGAAAGGTCCTAGGAAGTCTCATAAGCCACGTCGAGTAGAGCCTTATTCATGAGTGTGAAACGCGCCACACTTATGAATGAGAGGCTATAAGATGTTTAGGAAATTCCACTTCTTTCATCATTGTAAAGTCATGCGATAGAGTTTAACTCTATATGTCTCTCTCCTCATCCCTATTCTATGCTTTTCAGGAGATGGCCCCTCGAAGAGCATACATTAAAAGGAATGTGAGAGAGAATGTGGAACGAGAAGCTCCTCAAGTTCCAGTCAACCCTTTGGCTGAGCAAGTGACTAATTCAAAGATTAGGGCTGCTTTTCAATTGTTGGCCCAAGCCATGACGGCTCAAGCCAATTGGGAGGCTGTGGCCCCCATGAACCTAATTGTGGGTACGACGGCATCTAGAGTGAGGGACTTCACTAAAATGAATCATCCGGAGTTTCATGGTTCTAAGGTTGAGGAAAATGCTCAAGAGTTCATTGATGAGGTGTACAAGGTGCTAATGATCATGGGTGTGACGCAAGTGGAAAAGGTAGAATTAGCCGCTTATCAACGTAAAGGTGCGGCTCAAGTGTGGTTTGAACAATGGAAGAGTGAGAGAGCAGTCGATGCGGGTCTTCTTGATTGGTAAAAGTTTAAGGTTTCTTTCCTTGATAGGTTCTTGCCCCTTGTGATGAGGGAGGCAATGGTGCTTGAATTCATCCACCTTCGTCAAGGAAACATGAGTGTGAAGGAGTATGCTTTGAAATTCACACAATTGTTTAGGTATGCTCCTACTATGATTGAAGATCCTAGGTAAAGGCAGATTAAGTTTGTGTCGGGTGTGTTTGAAAGAGTGGTCAAAGAATGCCGTACCGCCATGCTTATCCATTATATGGACATTTCTTGTCTAATGGTTCATGCTCAACAAATTGAATAAGAGAGACTAAGGAGAAATCTAGAGAGACAAAGAGGGCTAGGACTGGTGATAGTGATTTTTCACACTCAAGGCCCGATAGGCATCGACGTTCTAAATTTTGACAAATATTTTTCGGTCAAGGTTCCTTCAATGCTCTGACTCCTAAATTCAACAAGAAAAGAGTGTCTAACCCTAAGCCTCAAGGAGGAAATGGTAGTGGGTCTTCATTTCTTCAACCCTAAATGTGGAAGAAAGCATGAGGGTAAATGCCTAGCTGGTTCCAATGAAAGTTTTGGTTGTGCCAATAATGATCATAAGAAAAGGGATTGTCCCTCCATTGCTAAGAATGAAAGAGATAACCATCGATGGGCTCAACCTTATCCTTTGTCAGGTTGTAGTGGGAGTCAGAAGCAAAACATATTCTATGCACTTCAAACTCGTCATGAGCAAGAGGGTTCTCCCGATGTGGTTACCTGTATGCTGAAAGTCTTTAATCTTGATGTTTATGCATTGCTTGATCCTCGTGCTACTTTATCTTTTGTTACGCCTTATGTGGTTATGAGGTTTGATGTTCTTCCGGATATGTTGATAGAATCATTTTCATCTCTATTCCTATTGGTGAATCTACAGTGGCTAAAAGAGTCTATAGAAATTGTCCCGTCTCCATCTCCCATAGACTCACTCATGCCGATCTTGTAGAGCTTGATATATGTTATTCCTTTATGGATTGTAGAACCCGAGTGGTCAAGTTTCAATTTCCAAAGGAACCCGTTCTAGAGTGGAAAGGGGGAAATTCTATGCCTAAGAGTCGGCTTGTTTCTTGTCTTAAAGCTAGAAAGATAATTTCTAAGGACTGCATATACCATCTTGTATGGGTTAGGGATATGGATTCTGAAACCCCTATCTTTGATTCAGTCCCTGTTGTTAATGACTTTTTGAAGTGTTTCCTGATGATTTACCCAGTGTTCCTCCCGAAAGGGAAATAGACTCTGGCATTGAACTTCTCCTAGATATGCAACCTATCTCTATCCCTCCTTACAGAATGGCTCCGGCAGAACTTAAGGAATTAAAGGACCAATTGAAATATTTGTTGTATAAAATCTTCATCCGATCGAATATCTCTCATGGGGTGCTTCAGTTTTGTTCATTCCAAAGAAGGATGGTTCACTTCGTATGTGTATTGACTACCGTCAATTGAATAAAGTTACTATTAAGAATAAGTATCCTCTTCCAAGAATAGATTATTTGTTTGATCAACTCCAAAGAGTGAGTTACTTCTCCAAGATTGACCTCTGGTTGGGTTATCACCAATTGAGAGTGAAGGAAGATAACATTCTGCAGATGGCCTTTCGAACTAGGTAAGGTCACTACGAGATCTTGGTAATGTCGTTTGGCTTGACAAATGTTCTGTTCGCATTTATGGATTTTATAAATAAGGTGTTTAGAAGATACCTAGATATGTTTGTGATTCTATTCATCGATGATATTTTGATTTACTTAGGGAGTGAGGATGAGCATACCAATCATTTGAGGATTGTGTTGAAAGTCCTCAAGGACCAACAACTCTTTGAAAAGTTTAGTAAATGTGAGTTTTGATTGAGATCCGTGGCTTTTCTTTGTCACATAATTTCAAGTAAGGGTATTGAGGTAGATCCTAAGAAGACGGATGTGGTTAATAGTTGGCCTAGACCTCTATTTCCTTCAGATATTTGAAGTTTCTTGGGTTTTGCTGGTTATTATAGGAGGTTTGTGGAAGGGTTTTCTTAGATTGCCTTTCCATTGAAGGCTTTGACCCAAAAGAAGGTTAAGATCGTATGGTCTGAAACATGTGAAAAAAGGTTCCAAGAATTGAAAGATAGGCTTACCTCCACTCCGGTGTTGACTTTAAGGGAAGGGCCTGATGGATTTGTGATTTATTGTGACGCTTCAAGGATTGGGTTAGGATATTTTCTTGTGCAAAATGGAAAAGTTATTCCTTATTTTACACGAAAACTTAAGATACATGAAAGGAACTATCCTACCTATGATTTAGAACAAGCAGCTGTTGTATTTACTTTGTAGATTTGGAGGCATTACTTATATGATGTTCATGTTGACATTTTCACCGACCACAAGAGTTTGCAATATGTGTTATTTGCTTTGTAGATTTGGAGGCATTACTTATATGGTGTTCATGTTGACATTTTCATCGACCACAAGAGTTTGCAATATGTGTTAAAGAAAGAGGATTGAAACCTTCGCCAAAGGAAGTGGCTTGAATTGCTAAAGGATTACGACATGAGTATCGTTTATCACCCCGGTAAGGCGAATGTGGTGGCGAATGCCCTTAGTCAGCTATATGTGGGTAGTGTTGCTCATGTTGGGGGTGATAAGAAGGAGTTGGTTCAAGATGTGCATAGCCTGGCCCGATTGGGTGTTCGGTTTGCTGACTCTACTAAAGGTGGTGTTATGGTTCATAATGGCTCTAAATCTTCTTTGTGTCAGATGTAAAGGCAAAGCAAGGACTTGACCCAATCTTGAGGGAATTTAAAGAAGCGGTGCTTAAAAAGTTCACTAAGGCTTTCTCCTAAGGGGGAGATGGTGTAAGTCAATATCAAGATCATTTGTGTGTTCCCAATGTTCATAATTTGAGGGAACAAATTTTATTGGAAGCCCATAGTTCTCGATATTCCATTCACCTGGGAGCCACCAAGATGTACCATGGCTTGCGGGAGGTCTATTGGTGGAATGAGATGAAGGTGGATATAGCGGAATTTGTAGCTAAGTGTCCCAATTGTCAACAAGTGAATGTTGGGCATCAAAGGTCGGGAGGTTTGTCCCAAGAGATTAGTATTCCTACTTGGAAGTGGGAAGATCTGAATATGGACTTTATTGTTGATTTACCCCGTACTCGGTGACAACATGACTCGATTTGGGTTGTTGTGGATTGAATGATGAAATCAGTTCATTTCATTCCCATAAAGGTTTCTTACTCGGTCGAAGACTATGCTAAGTTGTACCTATGGGAGATGGTTAGGTTGCATGGAGTGCCCCTATCCATTATATCCGACCGTGGTACCCAATTCACTTCATAGTTTTTGAAATATTTCCAAAAGGTCCTTGGTACTCGTGTTAAGCTTAGCACGACCTTTCATCCGTAAATTGATGGGCAAGCGGAGTGTACTATCCAATCTTTTGAAGATATGTTGAGAGCTTGTGTGATTGACTTCAAGGGTATGGGATGATCATTTGGCTTTGATTGAGTTTGCTTATAATAATAGCTACCACTCAAGTATTGGTATGGCTCCATTTGAGGCTCTATATGGTAGGAGGTGTAGATCTCCTACAGGTTGGTTTGAAGTTGGTGAAGTTTCTTTGATAGGTCCCGAGTTGGTACATGAGACTATGGCGAAAGTTTGGCTTATTAGAGAAAGGTTGAAAATGGCTCAAAGTCAACAAAAATCATATGCCGACGTTAATAGAAGAGATCTATAATTTGATGTTAATGATTGGGTTTACTTGAAAATTTCACTCCTGAACTTATCTCAAAAAGTCAGTTACACACTTAAACTATCACGGCGACCTATTACACACTTATTCTTGTTAAAAGTGTAACTAATACCACCTTCGAACGTACAAAACCAGTCACACATGCTAGTGTGGTGGCCACGCGCCTGCCAGATCTTTGCAAGCGTACACGTGTAATTTATTTTATTTTTTTCACTTTTTTCCCAACCATTTTTGCCTCTATCTTCTCTCTTCTTTTTTTCACTTTTTTTTTCAACCATTTTTGCCTCCATCTTCTTCCTCACTTGAATGACACCATTTTTTCCTTTATTTTTTCTCTTCTTCCTTACCTAAATGACTCCATTTTCGATCTTTTCTTCTGGATATAAAAAATACCAAACAAACTATTGCGACAAATAAGATCAACGGAGTAGCAGCGGTGGTTGGAAAGTTCGTGAAGGAGTAAGGGACATGGATAGCAAATAAAATCAAAGTTATTACCCAATACGGTTTCATCCCTCTTATTGACATGAATTTTGAACCTACACCTTATCGTTATCAGCTTTTTAGCCCTATCTAAACACCTTCCTTTCTTCTGGGTTTTTCAGATATGGGTCAAATGAACTTTAATTGGTAATGGTTGTTTTGAATTTTCTTTTTATTTATTTGTGTTTTGATGGTAATGGGTTGTGAAAATTTAAATAAAGAATCAAATATTTTAGTTTGATACTAATCAATTTTATATTGTCGAGCCAATTTTGATTTTGCTATGTATGAATCATTATTGAACTCAAACCCTCGCTCTATATAATTCACAGCGTTGTATAAAATTGATGGTCTTGATATATGGAGGTGGGAAGCAATTAAGTTTTCTTGGTAATAATTGTTTGGGAATTTAGGAGTTGACTCTTCAATGGAGAATTAATGGGGAATTCTCAAGTAATGATAAAATTGAGTGAGAACTTGTAGAATTGTGATAAGAAAAAATGAAGAAGAAGTAGTCTAAGAGAAGATAAGTATGAAGAAGGAGAATAGAGGGGGTGGGGGTCAAAAAAATTATTTTTTTGACTTTATTTTCGACTCAAACGCGCCTATTTTACTTTTTTATTTAATTTAATTTCCACGTCAGTTCTGGGGTGGCATTAGTTACACTTTTAACAAGAATAAGTGTGTAATAGGTCGACATGATATTTTAAGCATGTACCTGACTTTTCTGAACAAGTTAAGGGGTGAATTTATGCCTTTTCCCATTCCTCATTTATGCATGATGAAAGGCATAATTTTTGAGAAAATGAGTTAACTTAATTGAATGTTCATGTTATGTGCATTTAAGTATGAGTTGCATATTGACATTATGAAATAATGCTTTGAACATGCTTTAGCTTGGAGTTGATGTTTCCTCCTCGGATATGTGCATTTATGTGATTGCATTCATGTTAGGCTGTTAGATTTAGTTCTTACCCTCCTTATGATGTCGTGAGTTTCATTCAAGAACAATTGTTCCCAAGGGGGAGATATTGTAACACCTCGAATTTGAAAGGAAGAAAAATGCAAGTTTTGAGAACTCGTGCCAGTACCGATGAAAGCCACCAATGGACCATAGGTTGACTTACGAACCATAGGTAGGAACCATTGATGGCAAGTCAAATAATTAAAAATGTCAAGTTTCAGAACCCTTTTTACGGCTCAACAGGGCGGTCCATCTTTGCTTCTACGGGTCGTAGATACGTCCCGTAGGTGAACCCAGACTAAGTGAAATTTTGAGAGTCAAGGTTGAAACGTACGGTTGGTATGTACGGTTCATAAGTATACCAACAGATCGTACATAGCAACCATTGTTGGGGTCAAAAAGTGTAGCCTCCACCCCATCAACAATTGGATAGGACGGTCCGCTGTTGTACCTACGCACCGTAAGTCGAACCATTGGTTGAGGTCTGACAGATATTTTAAGGGTTTTTTGGTCTTTTTTCTAATTTATTTATACCTAAACTAGGTCGATTTAGTCCTAATCCTAGACCCTATATAATCCTTCTAAGCCTAAAATCTACCTATTCTAAGTCACTCTTCAAATTCCTCAAAATCTCTCCAATGTTTTTCCCCAAATATTTCTCTCTCTAAAGCTTGGAGAAGAAGACTAGGGATTCATGTCAAGCCTCCAAATCCTCCCTTGATTGTGGGCTTTGAACTCCAAGGTATGATGGCATTCACCTATGAGGTCCTTTCCTCCATAGGGTTCTTAAATTCTCCAATTTTCACAAGTTAGAATCTCCAATTGAAATTAGGGTTTTCTTCTATCTTATGAGTTCTTGCCAATTATTATCTAATTGATTAGTTTATGTCTTTTTATGTATGAATTGAGATAATTGAATTATTTTAAGACGAAATTATATGAACCCATGCATGATTTATGATTTCTAAGATATAATTCAATGACAAAGTTATGAATGATCAAAGGATGAATTTTATGAAGATATGCATTTTTCTTATGAAATTGATGATGATTTAAGGTTGCTTGGAGAGTGAAGCATCAATATTGATGTTGTTGTGAAAGGATTTTCTCGCATGAAGGATTCATAGGGTTGAAAGGTTTTCTCAAGTAAATTTCGAATCAAGAACTAGGAGCTATTCTAATAAACTCTAACTTGGATTGGCTATTTGACGTGCCCTTCCATGGATGATAAGAAAAGTGGTGATTACCCATATCCCCTAATAATAAGACAAGAGGTGATTACCCATGTCTCCTAATAATAGAACAAGTTAAGTATTATGATTAATCTGTGGGAATTATGCTTAGCACCGAGTGGACAAGTGATGATTACTCATGCCTCATAAACTATGTGCCACCATAGGTTTGTCTTAGATAGACATTAGCTAGTGGATCCACTTAAGCTAGAAGTTTATGGTTCTTACCTTGGAAAGTAAGGACATCTCTTTTCGGTGTGGGATATAGACCGGATTCCATGTTATAGCTCACATGGTCTTTGTCGGTTAAGATTCACTTCCCACAATAATGAACTAAGGTTACATCTAGAAGTATCTCAAATGTGTTTTAAATGATGTTTAGCTTGTCTTGACCATGATCATGCTTATGTTTCCTACCAAGTTATTTTATGAATTAGCTTTGCCATTGCTTGTCAATTAAAGTCCCCTTTTTGCATGATTTCATAATTTTTATTCATTGCTATCTTACTCGGTACATTTCATGTACTAACACATACTCTTGCATACATTGTTTTACTAATGTTGGATCTGCCGGTTCTATTCCGCATACTCATGGCTAGTTATCCCATAATGAGCTTTAATGATTGGTGAGTCCTCATGTTTTGAGGACCGAGGCTTCTTTTATTGCTTTCATGTTTTTTTATTTTGGATTTTGTATGTGATGTATGTGTTACGTCCCAATCACCTTTCTTATTATGTACTAGATGGCTTAGAGACTGTGTTAGACTTCCACTACTTTTGTCAACTCTTTATGATATGAAAATGTCATTGAACTCTTTAACTCTATTATCTTGTATGATATATGCTAAGTGGATTATATAGGGCTTCTCGGGGTCTTATGCGTCATGTAGCATCTAGGGGGTACTTTAGGTTGTGTCAGCCAGTCTACCCAAGTCCCAGAACTACGTGCTACTGTAGGTTTAAGTAGTCCCTGTGGGTGCATTCTATAAATTTAGTTGTACCACGTCAGATCAGATCAGCTTTTATACCCTAGCAAGGTATATTGGGCCCTTTTTTTAAGGGTATTATACATCAAACTCTGTGTTTAGATCACATGGTTATATGTCGGTTAATAGTATCTCCCACAGTTAAGGTTCAATTATTGCATTGACCTATTACTTAGTTATATTAGTTCAGTACTTATGAGTTGCATGATATAGTACTTGGTCATTGCATTTCAGAATATATTTCCCAGTTCTATTTAGTTTAGCATTTCATATTGGACATGTTTAGCATAATTGTATAGTGCATGTCTCACATACTCGATACATTCAAAATACTACACGCATACCTTTCTTCGCTATATTATTTTATAATATAGGTTCTGACGCTTATCATCCATCTTGTAGTTACTATAATTTCCGATCAGCCCAATAGTAGTGTTGGTGAGTCCTCACCATTCGAGGAAAACCCTTAGGTTTATGTTTTTTATTTTTTCTTCAAGTTTTCAAACAGTTAGAGTTAGCTGGGAGAATGTCCCAGCAACACATCTTTGTAAAGGCTTTTAAAAAGCCAGTCAGATGTTAGTTCTCAGCTTTTTGTTATGTTCAAATGAACTCTCTTTTTAGTATTAAGATATATGGTTTAGACTTCATATTTCTATTGGTCTCACTTTCGCATAATTTATTTTCATTTTTATTTTATACAAATCTCATTGTTATGCAGAGCATTGGTTAGCTTGGGGTCACTTGTGGCTCTAAGCACCATGTTTCGACTAGGGGGTAGTCTCGGATCATGACATTATAATCATATCCTATGGAGGTAGTAGAAAGATACATCACATGTGTAGTCTATACATCAAAAATGAAAATGCACAGACTTTACCTAATTCAAAGATCATAAATTTATAAATTCACTATATGAAATAGGCTCGATGAACTCATTTCTAGTCAAATGTAAGCCAATCAAGCAAATGCATACAATGTAGCTCCGAAAGTAGATGGTAGGGTAATATTATGAACTGTAGAATCATCTTAACTGATAAAATATCAATAAAGGGTTCATAGTTTTAGGATAAAACTTTCAAAGTATTATTCTATTAACTCCATCTCAAAATCTGCCAAGTATAACAAAAAATTAGAACCAAATGACAACAGAATCAACACATGCAAAAGCTTAAATATAGGATGAACTGACAATATCTAACCAAAATGAAGGGAAATCACTGCAATGAGTAGATGACATTACTCACAATAATTATTAGATAACAAATCAACACGAAGAAAATTAATGAAAAATGATCAACCAAGATCATTAAATTTTAGAAAATTGTTGAGGCCTACATGAGACACAAAGTGGAAAAATAAATTAATTTGAAATAACCATTAGGCATATCTTGCACAGTACAGCCAAAAGGACCCTTCCTACAATTCCCAATTTTATATTGACATGAACCTTCTTGGATTGTGGTAAGGGACAAATCCACAAAAACCTAAATATCTATAGGATGTTTGTGGCATAAGCGGAGAAATTTTATTTCACGAACAGGGACCAGATCAAAAATAATTTGAAATTCTGTTTGAATCTGCAAATCAATACTTTCTAGATTCTAGTATATGAAATCAAAACTAAACAGGATCTAGAAAGTATTGATTTTAAGATTCAAACAAGATATCAAATTATTTCTGATCTGGTCCCTGTTCGTGAAATAAAATTTCTCCGCTTCTTCCACAAACATCCTATAGGTATTTAGGTTGTTGTGGATTTGTGTCTTGGCACAATCCAAGAAGGTTTATGTAAATGTAAAATTGAGAATTGTAGGAGGCACCCTTCTGGTTGTATTATGCAAGATATGCCTAATGGTCACACCAAGGTAATTCAACTTAATTTATCTTCCCACTTTGCGTCTCTTGTAGGCCTCAACAATTTTCTAAAATTTAATGAGTTAGGTTGATCATTTTTCATTAATTTTCTTCTTGTTGATTTGTTTTTAAATAATTATTATAAGTAAGATCCACTACTCATTGTAGTAATTTTCCATCATTTTGGTTAGATATTGTCAGTTCATCCTATATTTAAGCTTTTGCTAGTGTTGATTCTCTTGTCATTTGGTTCTAATTTTCGATTTTCCTTGACGGATTCTGAGATGGAGCAAATAGAATTCTTTGAAAGGTTTATCCTAATTATATGAACCCATTATTGATAGTTTATCGATCAAGATGATTCTACCATTCATAGTATTACACTAATCTACTTTCGGAGTTACATTTTTTGTGTTTGCTTGATTGACTTACTTTCAATTAGAAATGAGTTCATCTAGTCTATTTTGTATCTCAAATATATATATTTAAATTATTTTTTTGTATGATTTTTTAAAATTTATTTTTTAAATAATGATGATATTTGTAGGAGGTAAAGTCTCTCTAATTTGTTTCATATATTTTTGTTGTTGATATATATAAGTCAAATATACGTTATATTTAATTAGTTAAAATTAGTATTTTTTTTTAAAATTTTGGTTGTACAAGTGGATAAATTAAAATTTTTTTATAATATGTACTCTTTTTGTCCAAATTTATATAACATACTTTCTTTTATAGTCAGTCTAAGAAAGGACACATTTTTGTACTTAGTAACAATTTAATTTTAAGATGACTTATAGCTACACAAATATTTATGACTCATTTTATATCACATATTTTAAAAGTCCTTTTTTCTTTCTTAAACTTTGTGTCCAATCACACTACAGCATACAAATTGGGAAGGATGGAGTAATATATAATTATTTATGAAGATTTGTTTGGATATTTGGGTAAATTTTTTTTATAGATATATCTAAAAGGAAACAATAAAAGTTGAGTCAAATTGGATGGGTTTGGTTATGACCCATCATTCAGCCCAACTTGACCCAACCTATCTTAGCCCAAGTACGCTTTGGACTAGGTGAGGCATTGACCCATCTATAGTTTGAGATCATCTTAACCCACCCAACTTTAGTCTAAACAATCCATTTGCAAGCCCTAAGTATGGAGTGGTTGTCGATGCTTGTGGCTGCTGGTTATGGGAGCAGGATCGTGCCTCAAAAGTTGATGATAGTGGTTGTGTGTTAATAATGGATAGAGTAATGAAAAAAAGTCTATATATAAGTGAGCAATTATTTAATGACAAATTTCATACAATATTAAACAATTCATAGGTATTAAGAACAAACTAGGGTCTATATCAAAGAAAAAAACACTTAATAAATTGTAATATAAATAATACAAATTAAGACTTTCCGCAATTAGAAATAAATGGGACCTTAATCAAAGTTTCTTTAGGCTTTACATAGCTAGGTTTCCTGCTAACCAGATAAAAGAGAGAAGTTGAACAACACACTACTTTATGAGCTATGGGTTTAGGGTTTCACTTTACAAGTACTACCCCCCCCCCCATAACTTGGTAAAAGGCTGTAATTCTTATCTATATGGTTGAATTGATTTTCAAGCATTATTGGGGACTTTATGAAACAATTTATAGGCATTGAACTTCAAGTTTACAAGTCATATATTCACTAATCCTAGAAAATATATGTAGAATTTGCAACTCTGAGATGATGCCAAAAGTTTAAGACAATTTTCCTCACTTTTTAACTAACTTTGCTAATTTCAATATTTCCTATCCCGTTACTTTGTCAATCAATTTGACAAAATAAAGATCAAGGTTGCATCGCATCAAATACAAATTACACATGTAAATATAAAAACTCAAGATTTCACAAACCAGAGCATTACCTTTAGCCATTTGAATATATATGAAGATGGCTAATCATTCCTCACATTGATTTCTTCCTAGAACTGAGTTAGTCGTCTCCCATCCTTTCTTCCAATGTTTGTGATATTACACAAGCCTTGATTGCCATGTTGATCTCAGGTTAAGCTTTCTTGCCAAATATCATTGGTAACTGAAGGTCAAAGATTACTAATTAATAACTTGTAGTTATAATATAACGAGAGCATATTCTTCTGATGCCATTTCAAGTGCCTATATGCCATTTATTTTCCAACAGAATTAATGCATGACTTTAACACAAATATGTATAGTTTCTGTCATGAAATAAAAGATAATTATTATTATAGCTTACTGACAATCTTAAATAAATTTGATGCATGTAAAATCTCACTACACGACAACTCGAGAAAAGCTTAAAACTGAGGTTTGATAGAAGAAGAGCTCCGAGGAGAGGTAATACAATCATCTCCTTAGAGTGAAAATCACTTAACTAATGTCATGATTAGTTCAAATTGATGGTGAAGCATTCTAAAGTACTGGCATCACATCAGTCTTCCATCAAGAGGTAATTAAACAGAACTGCCTTTCAAATCTGTATTTTTAAATAAAGCACCACTTTCACTAAAATAACTAAGTGACATCTTCGACCTTCTACATATGAAATTGGGTGCCAATAAGAATGTCATTGAAAGACTCAAGTTTTTCATCAATGTCAGCGAGCATGGCCAGAATATCAGCATGTAGGCCCAACAGAATCAAAGTGGAAGGAGCTATTACCTTAGAGGATGTGGAAATTGTAGGAGCATCAAGCTGATGCTTAAGAACCCAGGAATCCTCAATGCGGACATAGCCCATACTGACGAAAGCCTTAGAGTTATAGCACTATTTGACAAGAAGGGGAGGGATGTCAACCAAATTGATATTATTTGCATCAAGAATATGCGAGATGACCATGCCATAATACAAACGGAGAGGATCAAAAGCAGCTGCAATCATATAGTTAAGCACAAAAGAGGAAAGCTTAAATTTATGCTTGGATATAAGGCAGTAGGTAAGGGGAGTATCATGCTGAGTAAGGGAGGATAGAGACCCTTCACAAGGTAGGAGAGTGGTAGCCACGATGTGAGCTATGTCCCTAGTTTCAAAAGAAAGGGTTGGAGCTTTCAAGAGACAGAAATTTCATGGCTTCGTCAAATAAGACCTCAAAATCACAGGGATAGGGGTTGTTAAAAGTGGCATAGAACCTATAGCTATGAATTCAAAAAATGGGATAAAACATAGCACAGTCAATAAAAATGCACATGCCAAGAGCAAGGCTATCGAGTTCATCAGGTCTAGAGGATCTGAGATTAGAGTACTATAGATGAATGAGAGGTTCATAAACTTTTTTTGGAGTGGAAGAGAAGAACTGGGACCAACCTTAAAACTTGAAAAGTTCTTTAATATGACATTGAAGAGTACAGAGAAGATCAAGGTTGACAATTCTGCCAAGCACCAAGCACCAGGATTTTATTAGAGAAAGAAAAAGAGATTCATTCTAGGGGAATAATGATAGAATGGAGAAGTCACGATTTTATAATAGTAGAGAGGAGAAACCTTGATTTCCTAAAGAGAATAATGATAAAATGGAGAAGCCTAGGTTTTTCAAAGGGAGTAGTAAGACACCAATAGCACACAATGTTTACAATGAATAAGGTATTGAACGAGTTACTATGGACAACCATCTACACAAGTATACAATGCTAATTATGGAGAAGGCGCAACCAGTTGTGGACATCAATTGGGGACTCCAAAGCCTTATTTTTCCGAAAAATAGTAACAACAGATTTTGAAAATAATTGACAAAGAGCCTAAATAGTTAGATTTCATAACCAACATGCCAGGTATACCTCAATATGTGCTTACTAGATACTGCACTTGTAAAAAATGAGTTATCAATTTCTTGCCCATGATAATAGAAACAAATAAATATACACCCCTACTTGCTTCACTAGAACATTTGTTCTTTACCTATTTTCTTTACTTAGGCCCAAAATAATAAAATATAATATATGTTATAAAATTTGAAAATATATGTGCAAGCATATCAATTTTAAATAGTAGTTGTATAGTTGGTTTGATTTTATTTTTCAGTTATTTTTTTACTTTAAATCAAAATCAATCCAATTTTTATTGATTTTTAATATTAAAAAACAAACCTAAAAATTATCAACTTTTTACAATATGATTTGATTTTTGGCTTGGTTTGGTTTATCTTCTTTCTGTGGACACTGCTAACTACGATTACCTAGATGGTTCAAATACACCCCTCATTCATGAGAAATTTAGGATTTTCCAATGTGGACACACATTGCTATATGATATTGATATTTTGATGATGTGTACACCACATAGAATGACACCTCAGAGCTTCAACCAATTTTACCACTTCCCTTTATTTATTCTTCCACCACAAGCATTTACTATCCCTCCCTCACCATTGCTAGTACCATTAACATCACTAATGTTACATTCAGGTCTTCTTTAAGAAATTTTAGTTGATTGTCTCTTTTTGAAACACCTGTTTAGTACTCATACTACTAACATTGAAAATGTCTCTTTATTGTTGTTACATGTCTCTCTCTCCTACTTCTAACGCCA
This sequence comes from Solanum appendiculatum, assembly GCA_018342035.1. Classification (NCBI taxonomy): domain Eukaryota; kingdom Viridiplantae; phylum Streptophyta; class Magnoliopsida; order Solanales; family Solanaceae; genus Solanum; species Solanum appendiculatum. The sequence continues at coordinate 184,354 of JAGDQO010000326.1, forward strand.
ACAACTCAATCCATTGATGACCTAGATCCTTTGACGATAGGTACATGGCCTATTGTAGCTAATCCAAATTACAACAGCCTTAAGCTAACACAAACGAAGTGTAATGAACTCCGTCAAAGACCTTCGACGATTACTGAAATTAGCTTTCTTTGTTTCTTCATTCTTTAAGATTTACAGTGCCAACCAAATTCTGCCTCGATTTTCTATCGTAGTTACTTTATCTCAAAATCGATTGTGATTTACTCTGCAACTCATAATGTCATAGTAGGAGATTAGTGTATCCTTTATTGAAGCACTATGAAAGAATGTCTTGATAAGACGAAGAATGTGTGCTAGCAAAAGAAGGTCAAATTGTGTGGCACCACAAGTAGATGGCCTAGTTAATCGGGATGGGATTGTCTTTCATATTGATCATATGGTGACTTAAATAAAGAATAAGGTTAGAGTCAAATGATATTTTCCCAGTAAGAATTTCTTTTTTCGATCTCATCATAAGATGTTTTCAAGAATTTTATTTACAATATTGAACTACATATATTTCAAATGCTTTTAAATGTTCTCATGGTTTTAAGAATTTTTACATAATGCATTCATGTTTTGCTAAGTCTCGTTCCAGCTTTAGTGAGAGGACTATTGAGATTCATTGAGTATATCAGTTTGTGTACTGATGTTTCATTTACTCAAGACCTACTTTGGGTCATGTCAATGCTGATACATGTTTTTCAAATGACCAGCTTACAAACTTGGGTCTTCTCTTTCTCCAACAACTATTTGTTATCTCTTGTTTGTTTCATGGAATATTTTTTTTCGTTAATATTTAATCGTGTATTTATTCGTTTGAAATTTTGAGGATTAGCTAGGAAGTCCTTTTTGTATAAAATTTGTGAGCTTTTTGTTAGAGGGGGTCCATTGATAGTGTCAGTTGGGTCATAATTTTCATGTTTGTATTAAATTTCAAAAAAATAAGATTAACTTTATTTTGACATAAAATGTAACGATTTGTTCTTTTAAAAAAAGAATGATCAGTATTAGAATTATTCCATACTTTTATAGAATCATACTTTAAGTAGATTTTTTTTTAAAAAAAAAGAAAAAAATTCATTTTGCTGCATAGTATTTCATATTTAAGTAAAGAGATAAAAGTCAAGATGGTCCACGTGGTCAAGTTAAGGCATCGGATGTCGATTCAAACTTGATCATAAATTGGTCTTATGAGAATGTTATTTTTGATGCTACTCATAGTATTCAAAAGTTTGTTTGTACCGGATTTTATTGTTTTCAAGATGTACCTAGGAATTGGACTCAGATTGTGGAAATTTTGAAAGCATGGCAGCCCATATATAGTTATAAGATTGTGAGGTTGTTGCACCCTCCTCCTAGTTGGTACAAGTGTAATATAGATGATACATCCAAGGGTAATCTTGGCCTTAGTTCAGCTATTGTGTCAGAAACAGTGATGGTGATATTATGGGAGTAAAAGGGAGAAGTTTACCAATTTCAACCATCCTTGTGACAAAAGTAGTGACTATAAGAGATAATTCATTATTGCATTGAAAAAAAATTATTGCCATGATAGTAGATACTGATGCTCTTTCAATCACAAAAGTTAGTAAGGTACTTTTGTTATTAATTATTAAGCTTGCACATAAAGGATGCTATGAAGAGGCAATTTTACTAGAATGTAATACCTGAAAGGATTTCATAAAGTCTATATATCATGCTATCTGGTGAGAGTTTAAGGTGTATAATGAATATAGATTAAGACATAGACATTGGGTGGGTTTTTCTTTTACTACTTTCTAGTGCAACTAATGATAAGGGGAAAGTTTTGGTTTAAGGATATTTGGCCACCTACTTTTCATTGATTCTTACCTTAGAGTTCTCCTTATGATATGTGGTATTAATCTCTCTGAAATTCAACCTATCAAGGAAGAACAATTGGTGAGTGGTGAGTGACTTTGTATCCTTTAAACAACAACAGAAAACTATATATTTTTTTAATTTGTACTAGAACTTACAAATTATTTTTGATGTGTGTGGCCTTAGTTTCTATAAATCTCATCTTATCAATGATAATTTATAAGGAATAACACAGTTTTCTTATCTAATAGCTTTCAAGAAAAAGAAATAGTTTTGTTCTTACTATGTTTCAGATCGAGAATTGATGTATTTGTCTTGACAACATTTCTATTATTCAATAAACAAATAGTAGAGGCTTTTCAAATCTGAGGTTGGTAGTGAAAGAAGATGATGACGGCAAAGTGGTGGTTGTAATACATAACAACGTTCACTTTATCAACATCTATAAAAATGAACAAATGGGATCGGAGTAGCAAGAACTGAATCGAAGCATACCTTGAACCGTAACTTCTCCTCTTGTTTCTGTTGTTGCTGACTTTTCCTATCTTCATCTTTATCATGGCTTGTAGTTGAGGAGAAAGAGGAAACATTGAAGATATCACCGGACTACTAGCCAGAGTTCTCAAAGATTTCTCTAGATTTGTTTAATCACTTTACTATCCTATTTCATTTTTGACTTTCCATGTCTGATTTTGTTTTATTGTATTAGTTTGTTTTTTTAAGAAAAATTACATAAATACACAACTTAAGATATCATAATCTCTAAATTTTTCTACCATTTAAAAGTTTACAAAAATCCCCTCTCGGATACATCCCTATTCCCTATTGGATACATCCCTCTCACTCCTCGGATACATCCCCACCTCTCGGATACATCCCTATCCTTTCTCGAACACATTACTCCCATTAAGTACTGTATCATTTGCAATATATCAGAAAACCAAAAATGTATCCGTGAGCGATGAAAAATCTAGGATTTTTGTAACTGGGGAAACTTCTGAGATAGGATGTAATCAGCCCCAAATGTATGAGATTGTCACGACCCGACTACCCGAGTCATGATGGCACCTACTAAAACCCACCAGTAGGTAAGCCAACTCGTACCCAGAACAACAAGTAGTGAGTAAAGGGTAGAACTAAACAACAAACAATGCTAATACTAAGAAAAAACAGAAGCGGAAAGCAAAACAAAACTATATACAAAGGAACCTCCCTAGAACCTGAAAGTCACGAGTATAGAGCTGTCTAATGAGATAAATACAAGTCTGAAAAGTAGACCACAACAAACCGTCTTAAAGGCAAAAGACAAGCTAACATAAGTATAGAAGGAGATAGGTTTGTCCAGGACGCCAAGTGCTCACACTCGTCTCCGATATCCACAAGCTATAAAAGATGGCACGAACAATCACCATTAGTAGCTGGCAGTATGACCTACATCATGAAAAGATGCATAGTGTAGAATAAGTACAAAAATAAAGGTACTAGTAGGCATCATCGGCCGGAAGAGCAAGAAAGGGAAAAACAATCTCAAAGAGATATAATCTAAACAAGAATAGAGGTCAAAGAGGATATGAAAAGAAGAATAGGAGTGCACAAAAAGTAAATCTAAGTACAGCTAAACTAAACCTAACAGGACCCCATAAGCTCAGTAGGTACACTCATGCACAAGTTTAAATAAAACCCAAACGGACCCCAAAAGCCCGACAGGTACACAGAATAGCTAAGCATACAAGAACGAAGTGTAATCCCTATCCGAATAAAAAAAAAAGTAAACTCCCAGCCCAGCTAGCAAGAGTGGCAATCAATTCAACTGGTCAACTCCTAGCCCAGCTAGAAAGAGTGATAATTAACTCAACCAGTCAACTCCCAGCCCAGCTAGCAAGAGTGACTATCAACCCAAGCCGCCTAGCTATACCATCCACTTCCAAAGGCGTCAGCCGCCCAGCTAGTAAAAGTGCCTCAGGGGCATGTGAACTCTGTCTAGGATCTTAGATATCCAGGCCACCCAGCCACTCCTAGAGGCATCAGCCGCCCATCTAGTAAGAGTGCCCGGGGGTGTATCAACTTCGAAGAGGATCTCAAGTAGACTCCAAGCTACCGTGGATCGATGTCCACTCCCGATGATATCACAAAAGGCTCCAAGCTAGAAGCACTTCAATCCCGAGAAAGCACACCATATCATGTAATGCGGAGCCACAAAAATAGGGAGAGCAGATAGAAAGGGCTAACAAGCTACGTAAACGCCTAAACTAAGGCTCATTCGATCAGAGCCAAGTCTGGTATTCAAATCTACAAGGACCTAGTCCATGCGAAACGACGTCGGAGACATACCATAGTCACAAGGTACATGGGTCTAAGACAATGCTAGTCTATTCTAGACTAAGGCCAAAACAAGCTCCAAAAACAAGTAGGCAACGAAGTAAATCATATAGCATGCTACAACACACATACAACCCTCTTCCAGCATGATACTACCCTCGAAACAGTGGTAATCAATCATAAATCATGGTTTCTAAGAAGAAATGTAGAAATAACTAGATACCCACCCCAAGTAACACTAATCATCACGAATTTACACACCAAGTAAAGCCGGTCGCGCGTGCTCCAAGTCACAAGGCCGGAGCTTTTCCCTTCCGAACTACCTCTAAATGCTACCACATTATCAAAAATAGGATCACAACGTCAATACGGTCCTTTAGATATGAAAATCACCCAAAACGACATTGGAACAATTTTTAGAGTCAAATGGGAATCGTGGGACCCACACCAAAATTTTTTAAATTGACTCCGTCAAACAATCCTAATCTATTCCTTGAACTTTTGTACAAAAATAGGACACAATTCGCGGCCCAAAATAGCGGAAACAACAACATTCCATGAAAACAAAATTCGAAGAAAGGGTCAGTGGCTTTCACACAAAAATTACCTTGAACGGAGTGCCACCAACAAAATCCAACAACTCCACTGCGTAGCCCCGACAACAACGAGCACATGGGACTTTTAATCACTAACATCCGAGCTCGGATGAGGGAGAAATCACCTCTTGAAAATTGAGGGTGAAAGATGAAGTTTCTGGGTATAAATATCCGATACTAGCCGCTAAAACTAAAAGTTCCGGTCATTTAAAGTGTGAAATCTGGTCGCTAAAAGGCTGCCCCAGATATCAGCATTTCAGCTAATTTGCTCAAACTCTGAATTCTCCGGCAGGGTGTTCGGGATTTATTCGAAACCCTGTGCGCATAAATAAAATATGCCACCCCATCGAATTCGACATTCCGAACTGAACAAAACCATCAAAACTTCCATCCTAGGTAATTTTGATAAAAGGTGGGTCCCACACTTAATTTCCATTCTAAGCAAAATTCCACAAAGGGCATAAGCCCAGAAGCCTCGGGACCTAAACAAAGGGTCGTTCTAAACCAGATTCGACATTCTAGAGCTAACCGCGCTGAAATTTTTTTAATCTGAGCACGTTTACCAAGAATGTTGACCAAAGTCAACCCTTGGCGTAAGCTTCAAAGTTAAAACATCTAACAACACAAACTCACCCCAGAAGTCTCGGGGCTCGAACCAACTATGCCTCTACCCTAAAATGGCCATTTCGGAGCTGATGGAATCGTTAGAATTGAATTTTGAGCTCATCTTGCTGAACTTCTGATTTAAAAAGACCGGTCAAGGATCAAAAGCTCCCAAAACACTAGAACTCAGGTGATCGAACTATCAGTCCCAGTAAGTCATAAAAATCTTAGGGTCGCTATAGGAAAACTCTGAACGAAGAACATGAGGCATAAACATAAAAATGACCTGGAGGTCATTAAAACATGCACTACTAAAAGAGAAAATGACCAAATGGCCCCCCAACCTATTATCGGATTTCCAACTACACACTTATACTTTACGAGAGTCCTATTACCCCCTAAGCTATTTTAAAGTGAAATTATTTCCTCCCTAAAACGTCATTACCAAGCATGTGTTTTGTGGTGAAATGCACGCACTTGACAAGTGTATTTCACCATTTAATAATTTTTTTTAAAAAAAAAACTCTTCTTCTTCCTCCTCGTTTCTTCCTCAATCATTTCTTCAACCCTAACTATAATAAACACCATTTTTGACCTCAATATATTTCTATATCTAACAATTTATAAGAATGAAAATTCAAGCAAATTTTTCATCCACTCCGAATCTCTAGAGCCTAGAATATAGCGGTCCTAATCAAATCTTTCATTCAACCAATCCAACGATCTTTTCATATTTTTTATTCATTTTTCTTCATTACACAATTCTAGATACACATTGAATGGGTCATGAAAATTTGATATCTGATTTAACCCACAATTATATCGTCAATGGCTCACAACCACCGCGGATGAGAAGACCAATTTGTAATACCAATTTGAGAAACCTCTCTCTCTTCCATAATCTTTCAACCTCTAAAATTTTCATGATTAATTTATAATTGAGTTTTTGATTTCGATTCTTCATGGATTTTGGGAGAACATTTAGTAAATGTAGAAGAAATTGTTTTGTTTAAGTTCTTTCTAATAAGTTTGAAAATATTTTTAAAAAAATACAATTACTTTACTTTAATTTCATCACTCTTGAGTTCATGACTTGAAAAAAAATATCAATTAATGGGTATGTTTTTTTAAAAAAATGAATTTAATTTGTTAGATATGTTCTAAATAAGTCTAATATTGAAAAATTATTTATTCATAAAATGCATTAGTTGTTGATAATTTTTATACCAAACATCAATTGATAAAACTTCAACAATGATAATGGTGAAGAAGGTATAGTTGTTTAGATAAATAAGAAGAAAGAAAGAGAAAGAAAAAAGAAAAAGAGAAAAATAAATGGAAATTAAAAAAATAGGTAACTCACTCTCTCAAAGAGAGTGAAATACACTCTGTATGCCAACTCAGCACTTGAGGGGTTATTTATTCCATTTTAAAGTAGTTCAGGGGGGTAATAGGACTCCCGTGAAATATAGGTGTGTAGTTGAAAATCCGATAATAGATCGGGGGGTCATTTGACCATTTTCTCCTACTAAAAAGGACTTTCATCCACGAAAGTAAGAGTCAAGAAGTACTTTAAGGCTCAAATAAGCCTGGAAACTGCTCCTGCATATCATGCTCGGTCTCCTAAGTAGTCTCCTCAACTGGACGATGCCTCAAACGGACCGTAACCACTAGAATGACTCTCGAGCGCAACCACCACACATCTCTTACAAGAATGGCAACTGGCTCCTCTACGAAGATCAAGCGATCATCCAACTCCACCGCATCATACTTAAGCACATGTGACTTATCAGGAACATACCAGTGTAGCATCAAAACATGAAAGACAGGGTGGATAGCTAAAAATATTGGGGGCAAAGCTAACTCATAAGCAACTTCTCCCACTTTCTGAAGGATCTCAAAAGGCCCAATATTCCTTAGGCTAAGCTTGCTCCATCTCCCAAATCTCATCACACCCTTCATGTGTGACACACAGAATAAAACTCTATCACAAACCGAAAACCCCAAAGGCCATCACATAGGATCAACATAACTGTTGTACCTACTCTGAGCTGTCTGAAGTTTGTCCTGAATCACCCTCGCCTGCTCCAAAGCTTCCTGAATCATGTCAGTGCCACGCGGTCTAGGCTCTATAGACTCAAACCAACCAATTGGATAGCGATAATGCCTACCATTTAAGGCCTCAAATGGGGCCATCTGGATGCTAGAATGGTAGCTGTTGTTGTACGCAAACTTCGCCAAAAGGGAAGAACTGGTTCCACTGACCACCAAACTCTAATACACAAGTTCGGAACATGTCCTCAAGGACTTAGATAGTGCGCTCTGGCTGACCATTCGTCTGTGGGTGGAAACTTGTACTATGGTCGACATGAGAACCCAATTCATACTAAAAATTCCTCCAGAAGCTAGAATTGAACTGAGCACCCCGATCTGATATAATAGAGACCGGTACACCATGAAGAAGAACCACTTCACGAATGTAGATACAGGCTAACCTCTTGGTGCTGAATGAAGACTGAATAGGGAGGAAGTGTGCTGACTTGGTCATTAAATCAACGATGACCCAAAAGCTATCAACACCTCTAGAAGTCCGAGGTAAACCTGCCATAAAGTCCATGGTGATGCGATCCCACTTCCACTTCAGAATAGGTAACCTATGAAACTCACCACCAGGTCTCAAATGCTCGGCCTTCACCTACTGGCAACTAAGGCAATGAGATACATAGTCTACAATATCTCTCCTCATACTGCTCCACCAGTAATGTTGCCTCAAGTCACAGTACATCTTCGTGGTGCTGGGATGGATAGAATATCTAGAATCATGGGCCTCCCGAAGTATCAACTTAATCAAACCCCTAATTCTCAGGATACAGATACGACCTGCAAAACTCAAAAGATCATCTGAGTCTAAGGTAACTTGACCAGTATCACCTGCTAACAATCGATCTCAAAATGCCACCAAGGCCTCATCCTTAAACTGATGGCTACAAATCTAATCAAGAAGGCAGGATTGAACTCCCACAGAGGCTAGAACACGCCTAAAATCTAACACATCCAACCGAACAATCGAGTTAGCTAAGGACTGAATGTCCAAAGCTAATGGTCCCTCCACAGGAGATAAGAAGGCTAGACTACCCATACTCACTACCTTCCGACTCATCGCGTCTGCCACCACATTTGCTTTGCCAGGATGTTAGAGAATAGTGACGTCATAATCCTTCAGAAGCTCAATCCAGCGACACTGCCTCAAATCAATGTCTCTATTGCTCATAATATACTGAAGGCTCCTATGATAAGTGTAGATATCACAACAATCTCCGTACAGGTAGTGCCTCCGGATCATAAGCGTAAAACTACACCCGCCAACTCCAAGTCATGAGTGGGGTAGTTTCACTCATGTAACCTAAGCTACCTCGACGTATAAGTAATTACACCGCTTTGCTATATCAGTAGAAAACCCAAACCAACACCAGATGCATCACAATACACCGTGAAACCCTCGACCTCAATTGGAAGGGTAAATATAGGAGCAGTAGTCAGCAACTTCTTGATCTTCTGAAAGCTCAACTCACACTCCTCAAACCACTCGAAAGGTACATCAAGACAAGTCAACGAGGTCAGAGGTGTGGCAATGGTGGGGAATCCCTCCACAAACCGCCTGTAGAAGCCTGCCAAACCGACGAAGCTCTGAACCTTAATCACCTAAGTGGGCCTAGCCCAATCACAAATAGCCTCAATCTTCATCGGATATACCATTATGCCATCCTTGGACACCACGTGCACCAAGAATAATTAAGATTCAATCCAAAACTCACACTTTGAGAACTTTGCATAAAGTCGTTGATTTCTCAAAGTCTAGAGCACAATCCTCAAATGGTGCTCATGATCACTCCTGCTCCGTGAGTATACCAGAATGTCATCTATGACCATGATGAAAGAAAAATCAAGATACAGCCTAAACACTCGACTCATCAAGTCCATGAAGATGGTAGGGGCATTAGTCAACCCAAAAGATATCACAGGAAATCATAGTGGCCACATCGAGTCCTAAATGCAGTCTTAGGGATATCTGCTGCCTTAATCCTTAGCTAATGATAACCACATCCCAAATCAATCTATGAAAACATTGTGGCACCCTGAAGCTAGTCAAATAGATCATCAATCCCTGGCATGGGGTAGCGGTTCTTCACCGTCACCTTATTCAACTGCTTATAATCAATGCACATGCGCATCGTGCTATCTTTCTTCATTAAAAATAAAACAGGAGAGCCCCAAGGAGACATACTAGGCCTGATGATTCCCTTACCCAAGAGATCCTAAAGCTGAACACTAAGCTCCTTGAGCTCTGCGGGAGCCATCTGATATGAAGGAATGGAAATAGGCCGAGTACCCGGATCAAGCTCAACAGAAAAGTCAAAATCATGCTCTTGGGGTAGGCCAGGTCGGTCAGTAGTAAACACATCTATAAAATCATGAATGAATGGAATTGACTCAATGAAAGGGACCTCCCCACTCACATCACGCACATAGGCCAAATAAGACAAACACCCGCTAGCTCCTAGCCTCCAAACCTAAACAAAGGAGATAACTCCAACCGGTGTGCTACTAATGGAGCCTTGCCACACCACCAGTGGAATACCAAGCGTGACTATGGTAACAGTCTTAGATAAACAATCTAAAACAACATGATAGGGGTATAACCAATCCATGCCCAAAATCACATCGAAATCAAGCATATCAAACAATATAAGGTCAGCCAGGGTGTCACGCCCCTGGATATTAACTAACAAGATCGAAACACATGATCCACTACTAAAGACTCACCTACGGGGGTCACCACATGCAACAGAACTGCCATAGGCTCAGAACTCATACCTATATGAGAAACATAATACAGAGACATATAGGAATAGGTAGAGCCAGGATCAAAAATGCTAAGGCGGGCTGATGGCATAAAAGAATTGTACCTGTAATCACATCATCCAAAGCCTTAGCATCCGCCGTCTTCCCTGACTATCAATCCTACCACCTAACTTGCCTCCCAGGGATCACCCCGAATACCCTGGTGTCAGTGTGACGGTCCTGACCCTGACCTCGACCTATAGCTGGAGGTGCTGCTGGTGGAGCTAGTAGAGGTGTCTGTAGAGCTGCAACGATCCATCTACACAGAGGACAATCTCTAACCTAGTGACCTTACTTACCACGTTCAAAATAATCAGAAGATGATCTACTCCAAGAAGATTGGCCACCACTGCCTAAAGCATTAGCCTAGGACCCATGACTCTAACTAGAGCCAACCTCACTTTGGCTATACCGATCACCTTCTGAATTCTGTAGTGATGCCTGAACTGGCCGACTAGGCAAACTCTATTGAAACCACTATCTAGCTCTATTATGTGAATCTCTGGGCCTAGAATGGGACCCACAATAGCTACCCTCATATCTAGCTCTCTTGTCACTGCCCCTTGGGCCTCAAGACGGAGTTGCTCAATAGTGTGGGCATGATCAACAACATCCATAAAGGAGCGACCCACTGAGTCCAGAGAATAAGCCTCAATTTGCAGCTGCAGTCTGAACCCATGAACAAAGTACCGTACCCTCTCCTCCTCAGTAGGGAGAATCATGGTAGCATGGGGAGAGCTCGTGAAATCTTGCCCCATACTCAAACACATTCATAGAACCCTAGTCCAACCTGGAGAAATTATCTCTAAGGTGATCTCTAATGCTGCGAGGAATGAACCTGGCCAAGAAGGCCTTAAAAAACTTGGTCCAGGTGATCAGAGGAGACCCAGCTAGTCTAGTCTCAACAAATGTACACCACCACTATCTAGGTTGACCAACAAACTGATATGCAGTGAAGTCAGCTCCTCTCGACTGAACGAGACCCAAAGAGTACAACCGCTCCAGACAAGTGGTCAAAAACTCGTGGGGATCCTCACCCACAGTCCTAGAAAACCTCAAAGATGAAAGCCTCAGGAACACTCCGAGAATCTTCTGCTCCTCTAGTGGCATAGCTCCAGCTGCAATCACAGGCTGGGCACCCCCAGGTGGTACCAGGGCTCTAGGTTCCTCTGGTGTAGGCTGATCCTGCTGAGCTGGCACATATGTCGGTGCTGGTGCTGGTGTTGGAGTAGGTGCTCATGCTAGAGCCTGCTGCATGCTGCTGAGCAAAGTCAAAAACTGAGCAATAGCTGCCTGAAGATCCAGTGCCATCGTCTTTCCGAAGGGTGGCTGGGCTGGTCCCATCCCCCCAGTTGATTGGTAACATGGGCTGCTGGAAGATCCACTTCGGGCTCCAAAACCCGTGCTTTATTTAGTGGTAGTTTAGCATCCCTACCAAAAAAGGGAGGTTGACCCCTACCCCTAGCCGTCGCACGACGCGGACGAGCCATCCTGCGAAAAGAGTGAAACAAGTTACACTCCAAGAAACCAATAGCACACATGTTGCACGAAAGTGATACAAAAAGAGAGGGATTCCTAAAAACACCCTGTAGCCTCCCAAAGATAGGACAGGGGTGACTCCGCACCGATCCGTAGAACTCTAAAAGGTATTAGCTCTATACAAGTGAGACTAGTAAATCTGGGGCTCTGATACAAACTTTTCACGACCCAACTACCCGAGTCATGATGGCACCTACTAAAACCAACCAGTAGGTAAGCCAACCCGTACCCAGAATGAAAAGTAGTGAGTACAAGGGTAGAACTAAACAACCAACAATGATAATACTAAGAAAAGATAGAATCAGAAGGCAAACCAAGAATATATACAATGGAAACTCCCAGAACTTGGATGTCATGAGTACAGAGCTGTCTAAAGAAATAAATACAAGTCCCAAAAGTGGACCATAAAAAGTCAACTCAAAGGCAAAAGACAAGCTAACATAAGTATAGAAGGAGACATGTTAGTCCAGGATGCCAAGTTCTCGCTGATGACGGTCAACCACACCTCTTAGGATACAAAGTGTGGGCGGTCGCTAATAAGTATAAACCCAATGAAGAGTTGGGGTCGATTGCAGGAGGAACAATGTGCAAGGCAATTGAAGAAATAAAGAATTATGAGCTACTAGTTTAAATATGAAATGAAAGATACAATTATAAAAAGAAGAGATTTGAAGTAATGAATTAAGGATAGGGGATAGAGGATAGAGGATATCAAGGAACAAAGACATACCGAAAAAGATTACCAAAGGGATTTTTTAATGGAAAATCAATTAAAACCCATACGATCCATTGCAAACTAGAATCATACAGTCTCAAATTATCATGGGTAAAATCATATATACCTCGAACTCTAAATTACTCACCTAATTCTATCTGATATAGGCAAATATTTCTTAATTAGCTCTTTCGAACACAATCAAATGGCAACACAAGCAATCCGATTAAGGGCAATGCAAGGATTCACTATTTCTAGAAACAATCAAACAAATGAGTTGTTAAACCACAAATAATGCACCAATAAATATTTCCCAACTTCAATTAATTCTTACAAACTCAATCAAAGGAAATGGGCAACTCCTAGGAGTGACAAATTCCATTGGAAAGAAATTAAAGCATGAGATCAATTGGATAATCAAAAACTCATTTCATAAATGATAAAGCATTCAACTAATTACAAAAGCACAAGATAGAAATCAAAAACCTAAATATTGTTTATCACTAACACAATATCCAAATCACAAATCAACAATTACACCTAAAATTCAACAATACTGTCACGACCCAAAATACCCCCTAAGTGTGACATGACGTATAAGACCCCGAGAGGCCCCACATAAGCCACTTAGCATACATATACATAAGGTAAAGACAAGAATGAGGAAACGATAGACATTCACATAAAGGTAAAGCGTTTACAAGCGGAAGTCTTGACTATGTCTCAAAAGCCATCTAATACAATAGAATGGTCGGGACGTAACCGGTAAATCATATACAAGTATGAAACTTAAAAGTAAAGAAAAGAAATAAAGTCTCTTAGTACCCGAAGCATGAGGACTCACCAAGGCTGATAGCTCGAACTCCGAAAACAACTAACCACGAGAGTGCGAAGGATGACTGTCTGACCCTACATTATAAGAGAATGTAGGCACAAGTACGCATTAGTACATGGAATGTACCAAGTATGAAGCAAATGCATATAAACACATAAATCATGCCAACGAGATGCTTTCAAATAGGAAATCATACTAGTGAGATATTTTCATGAACATGAAATGACCAAAGTAAATCATGTGAAAATAAGGTTAGAAACTCAATGCATCAACATAGTTAATGCAAGCTAGTCATGTCATAAGTCTTGTGAGATACTTCTAGTGCCCTAGTTCATTATTATAGGATTTTTACGTTTAACCCGCATAGACCATGTGAGCTATAACATGGAATCTAGTGTCTACCCCACACTGAAAAGGAGAGAGTTGTCTACCCCACACCACTAGAAGAGGTATCCTACTAGCCAAGGTAAGTACCACAAATCTGTAGCTTATTTGGATCCACTAGCTATGTGTCTATCTAAGACAAAACCTACGACGCACGTAGTTATGGGACTTAGGGATTGCTACTAAAGTTCCACAGACGCTAAACCAAAACCTTCATCCCAAAAAGCCCGCTCAGTGCTAAGTAAAATCCCAAGGAATAGTCAATTAAGCTTCTTCATATTTTAACCAAGGAAAAGGTACATATAGGGTTATCAAATCCAACCTAAGATCACATCAAGACGTTTCAACTACCATGGGTTTACCCAACCTTATGTCATGAGAATAGCTCCTAATTGATTCATAGGTGAGAAAGCCTTTCAACCATATGAACCCTAATTTATGTGAGAAAATCTTTCACATTCATATGCTTAGCTTAGTGTGAAGAAAACCTTTTCACAACTCATGGATGTCATCATCTATATGCACCCTACCAATTATAAGCATAATTCTCATGAAACATGCATCTGTTATACAAGATATTCATAATCTTCTAAATCATGATATAGTATGGGTACATGTCAATTCATCTTAGAATCATGCAGTAAACTAGAATCATGCATATTTCATCAATTTCATAAGTTCAAATGCATGGATCATACTTCATCATGAATTCAAAGCTAGGAATCATGGATCATGCATGGGTCCATACAATTTCTACTCAAATCATATAAATCACGCTAATTCGTGCACTAAATTACGTTATCACGCTAGACGGTTCACTAGGAATCATAAAATAAACAATTGGAATCATAATTAAAGAACCCATAAGAACTGATGAAAAACCCTAACTAAATGTGTCGAAATTAACCTTCAATGGAGGATTCTGACTTCTTCTTCCTTGAGAATTGAGAGAACTTTCTAGAGAGAGAAATATTTTGGGAAAGTTGGGAATTTGAGAATGATTAATGAAGGAAAATTTGGGAGGAAAGACTTATATAGTGGGTCAATTTAGGTGCAAATTCGTAATTAAAAGGACTTAAAAGAATTGGGAAAAGTCTTAAAGACCCCTGAAAAAAATAACTATCGGACCCTATCTACGGTCGGACCTACAGTCCATAAGTCCACCTACGGACCGTCCTTTTCCTTCGTAGATAGATTCAGAGAGTTTTCCAACTTGGACCTCCAAACGACGGGTCACCATGTACGGCTCGTGGGTCAATCGACGGACCGTACATGGCAACCGTAGATCTGAACTTAGGGCTTAAGAATTTTACTAAGTCTAGAGGAGACCTACGAGACCCATCTACGACTCGTACACTGAACGACAGGCAATCCTAGCAGGCCGTCGTTGAGGTTCTGACACTTTTCATTTTGAAGAATTGGGCTTGTCAACTATAGTTCCCACCTATAGTCCGTAAGTCAACCTACGATCCGTAGGTGGCTTCCGTCGATACTGGCACTAACCCAGAAAATAAGAAAAAAAAATTTCCACCCTTTCGAGTGTGGGGTATTACATTATCTCCCCTTGTTAAAATTCATCCTCAAATGAGAGCAAGACATCGCAAGGAGGGTAAGAAATAAGAACTAACAATCCAACCTAGAATGCAATCACATAAATGCACAAATCCGAGGAGGAAAACATCAACTCCAAGCCAAAGCATGTTTTATCACAAAATGTTAAGCTATAACCATTTAATGAACGCATGCATAAAAAAACATGAGAATGACTAAGATACATGCATTCTAGAAACAAACCATGAGGAGGTAAATACCTCAAGCTAGGGAAGACTCGGAAGGAAAGAGTTGAGGATAACGGGACATCATATCAGCCTCGGCCTCCCACATAGCACCCTCAACAAATTGATTCCTCCACAATATCTTAACGGAAGCAACTTCCTTGTTTCTCAACTTCTGAACTTGTCGGTCTAGAATCTCAACCGGAACCTCTTCATAAGATAAACTCTCTTTGATGCCAAGACTTTCTAAAGACACTATGGATGTTGGATCTCCAACACACTTTTTCAAAAGAGACACATGAAAAACCGAATGAACCAATGCTAACTAATTAGGCAACTCAAGCTCATAAGAAGCCTTGCCAATGCATCTCAAAATCTTATACGGGCCTACATACCGGGGACTAAGCTTCCTTTTCTTACAAAATCTCATGACACCCTTCATGGGCAAAATTTTCAAGTAGACCCAATCATCAACCATAAATTCAAGATCCCTTCTTCTAACATCGGCATACGACTTTTGTCGACTTTGAGCCATTTTCAACCTTTCTCAAATAAGTCAAACATTCTCTATAGCCTCATGCACTAATTCGAGACCCATCAAGGCAACTTCACCCACCTCAAACCATCCTATAGGAAACCTACATCTCCTACCATAGAGAGCCTGAAATGAAGCCATACCAATACTTGCATGATAACTATTATTGTAGGAAAACTCAATCAAAGGGAAATCATCATCCCAATTACCCTAGAAGTCAATCACACAAGCTCTTAGCATATCCTCTAGGGTTTGAATAGTATGCTCCACTTGCCCATCGGTTTGAGGATGAAAAGTTGTATTGAGTTTAACCTTGGTACGAAGACTCCTTTGGAAAGACTTCAAAAATTGAGAAGTGAATTGGGCACCTCTATCGGAGATAATGGATAGGGACACTCCATGAAACCTAACCATCTCCCTAATGTAAAACTTAGCATAATCTTCCGCCGAAAAGAACACGTTAATAGAAATGAAGTGAGCCGACTTCGTCATATGATCTAATATAACCCATATAGAATCATGTTGCCGGTGAGTATGGGGTAAACCCACTATTAAGTCCATATTAACATCTTCACACTTCGAAGTAGGAATAGCTATATCTTGGGATAAGCCTCCCGGCCTTTGATGTTCAACCTTAACTTGTTGACAATTTGGGCACTTTGCCACAAATTCTGCAATATCATTTTTCATTCAATTCCACAAATTGACCTCTCGCAAATCGCGGTACGTCTTGATGGCTCCTGGATGAATAGAGTATCAGGAACTATGAGCTTCTTCTAGAATTTTCTACCTTAGTCCATCAAGATTAGGCACAAACAAACGGCCTTGATATCTAAGGACACCATCTCCCCCTTGGTAGAAAGCCTCATTGCCCTTCTTTAGAACCGCTTCTTTCAACTCAACTAGTATCGGATCAAGTGCTTGCTTAGCCTTAATATCCACCACAAAGGATGATTCCGACCCATTTTGGGCAATCACACCTCCCTCATTGGAGTCAATCAACCGAACACCTAGCCGAGCTAGTCTATGAACATCCCAAACCAATTCCATCGTATCATGTTCTATGTGTGCAACACTATTCATTGACAACCGACTCAAGGCATCGGCCACTACATCAACCCTACCCAGGTGATAGAGGGCACTCATGTCATAGTTCTTTAAGAGCCCTACCCATCTACATTTGCGAAGATTTAGATCCTTCTGCTTGAACACGTATTGCAAACTTTTGTGGTCGGTAAATACATTAACATGGACACCATACAGATAGTGCCTCAAAATCTTTAGGGAAAAAACAACTGCCGCAAGTTCTAAATCATGGGTAGGGTAATTCTTTTCGTGAACCTTAAGTTTTCTTGAAGCATAAGATATCACCTTCCCATTTTTCATAAAAACACACCCTAAGCCAACCCTTGAAGCATCACAATAAACCACAAAGACATCGGAACCTTCTGGCAGTGTCAATATTGGAGCGGAAGTAACCCTATCTTTCAATTCTTGGAAGCTCTCTTCCCAAGCCTTCGACCACATAAACATAGCATTCTTTTGAGTCAACGAGGTCAATGGAGAGGCAATAGAAGAAAAACCTTCCACATACCTTCTATAGTATCTGGCCAAGCCCAAGAAACTATGAATATCCGAAGGAGATAGAGGTCTAGGCAAATTTCTAACCACATCCGTCTTCTTAGGATCTACCTCGATACCCTTACCGGACACAATGTGACCAAGGAAAGCCATGGATCTCAACCAAAACTCACATTTATTGAACTTAGCATATAACTCATGATCCCTAAGAATTTGCAATACAACCCTCAAATGATCGGTATGCTCTTCCTCACTTCGGGAGTAAATCCAAATATCATCAATGAATACAATCACGAACATATCAAGGTATTGTCTAAACACCATATTCATCAAATGCATAAAAGCCATTGGAGCATTAGTCAATCCAAATGACATAACCACAAACTCATAATGGCCATATCTAGTTCGAAAAGTTGTCTTCGGAATATAACAATCTCTCACCCTCAATTGGTGATAACTCGACCGGAGATCAATCTTAGAGACGAAACTAGCACCTTGAAGTTGGTCAAACAAATTATCTATCCTCGAAATCGGGTACTTATTCTTTACAGTAACCTTATTCAATTGTCGGTAATCAATACACATACGGAGAGATCCATCTTTCTTATGAACAAACAGCACTGGAGCACCCCATGGAGAAATACTTGGTCTGATGAAACCCTTATCCAACAAATCCTTCAATTGCTCTTTCAATTCCTTAAGTTCCACCGGAGCCATACGGTAAGGAGGAATAGAGATAGGTTACGTATCGGGATGAAGGTCAATGCCAAAGTATGTTTCCCTTTCGGGAGGAACACTGGGTAGATCATCGGGAAACACATCAGAAAACTCATTTACCATGGGAATAACCTCAAGACTAGGGGTTTCAGAATCTATATCCCTCACCCAAATAAGATGATAAATGCAACCCTTGGAGATCATCGTTCTAGCTTTAAGACAAGAAACAAAATGACCCCTAGGCATAGAATTTCCCCCTTTCAACTTTAGGATGGGCTCATTAGGAAATTGAAACTAAACCACTAGGGTTCTACAATCAACCGAGCCAAAAAAAGAATGAAGCCAATCCATCCATAGAATGACATCAAAGTCTATCATATCTAGCTCTACAAGATCAACATAGGTGACTCTATGAAACAAGGAAACAGGACACTTCTTATAGACTCTTTTAGCCACAATAGAATCACCAATAGGAGTAGAGACACAGAAGGGGTCTAACAATACATCCGGGGCAATATCAAATCTCATAGCTACATATGGCGTCACAAAAGATAAGTAGAACCGGGATCAAGTAAAGCATATACATCAAGATTGAAGACTTTTAATATACCGATAACCACATTGGGAGAACCTTCTTGCTCTTGGCGAGTCTAGAGTGCATAAAATCGGTTTTGCTTGGGAGCACTAGAACTCGAACAACTAGGAGTACCTTGTTTACCATCTTTCCTTTTTGTAACATTCATTGGACAATCCCTCATTTTGTGACAACTCTTGCCACTAGTGAAACAACTATCCGATCCAGCTAAGCATCTCCCTTCATGATTCCTTCCACACTTAGGACATGGGGAAAGTGAAGTTCTATCACCACCACCATTGCCTTCTTGGGGCTTAGTGTTAGACACCCTATTCTTATCAAACTTAGGTATATGAGCATTAGAAGACCCTTGATTTAAAAACCTTTGTTGAAATGTAGGACGGTCTTGTCCTTCTGTCCTTTGGTTTGAGAAGTCGCCATCATCGGTCCTAGCCCTCTTTTCCTCTTTGGACCTCTCCTTTAGCTTCTCTTCCTCAATTTGTTGTGCATGTACCATCAACCATGAAATATTCATTTCTTTAATAAGCATGGTAGTCCTACACTCTTTGACCACCAAGTCGGACACCCCAGACACAAACTTACGCATTTTGGCCCTTGAATCGGCCACCAAGGAAGGCGCATATTTTGACAATTGAGTGAACTTCAATGCATATTCTTTGACACTAATACCTCCTTGCTTCAAGTTAATGAACTCGAGAACCTTAGCCTCCCTCATATCAAGAGGAAAGAATCGATCAAGAAAAGCTTCCTTAAATTTCTCCCATTCGAGAGGACCCGCATCTATAGCCCTCTCACCTTTCCATCGGTTAAACCACACTTGGGCCACACCCTTCAAATTGTAAGCGGCCAACTCCTCTTTCTCTTCCGGCGTCACCCCCATGATCATGAGAATCTTGTACACTTCTTCAATGAACTCTTGTGGATCCTCCTCTACCTTTGAACCATGGAACTCTAGAGGGTTCATCCTTGTGAAATCTCTCACCCATGCCGCCACCGTACCCACATGTGGGTTCACGGGGGTCACAACTTCTCTATTGGCTTGGGCCGTCAGGGGTTGGGCCAATGCATGGAAAGCGCCTCGGAACTCCGCATTAGTGATCTCTTCGACCAAAGGAGCGGACGAAACTTGGTTAGCCTCTTGTTCCCCATTCTCATTTGCATTCCTCCTTGCAAAAGCTCTTCAAGGTGCCATATCCTGAAAAACGTAGGACATGGATTAGGAGAGGAATGTATCGAGTTAACCTCTAAGGCACGATTCTAGAATATGAAAGAAGTTGGATTTCCTAACATCTTGAAGCCTCCCATTCATAAATATGGCACGCTTAACACTTATAAACAGGACTCTACTAGATGTGTCTTTGAGACATCCTAGGACCTTTCCAAACCTTGTGCTCTGAATACCAAGTTTGTTACGACCCAAAATACCCCTTAGGTGTGACATGGCGTATAGGACCCCTAGAGGCCCCACACAAGCCACTTAGCATACATATACATAAGGTAAAGAAAAGAATGAGGAAAAGATAGACAATCTCATAAAGGTAAAGTGTTTACAAGCGGAAGTCTTGACTATGTCTCTAAAGCCACCTAATACAATAGAATGATCGAGACGTAACCCGTACATCATATACAAGTCTGAAACATAAAAATAAAGAAAAGCAATAAAGTCTCTTAGTCCCTGAAGCATGAGGATTCACCAAGGCTGATAGCTCGAACTCCGGAAACAACTAACCACGAGTTTGCGAAGGATGACTGTCTAACCCGTCATTATAAGAGAATGTTTGCACAAGTATGCATTAGTACATGAAATGTACTAAGTATAAAGCAAATGCATATAAACACATAAATCATGCCAACGAGATGCTTTCAAATAGGAAATCATGCTAGTGAGATATCATCATGAACATGAACTGACCAAAGTAAATCATGTGACAATAAGGTTAGAAAGTCAATGCATAAACATGGTTAATGCAAGCTAGTCATGTCATAAGTCTTGTGAGATACTTCTAGTGCCCTAGTTCATTATTATGTGATTTTTACGTTTAACCGACATAGACCATGTGAGCTATAACATGGAATCAAGTGTCTACCCCACACCGAAAAGGGGAGTAATGTCTATCCCACACCACTAGAAGGGGTGTCCTACTTTGAAAAGTAAGGACTATAAATCTGTAGCTTATGTGGACCACTAGCTATGTGTCTATCTAAGACAAAATCTATGAGGCACATAGTTTTGGGACTTAGGGATTGCTACTAAAGGTCCACAGACGCTAAACAAAAACTTTCATCCCAAAAAGCCCAACGGGTGCTAAGTAAAATCCAAAAGAATAGTAAATTAAGCTTCTTCATATTTTAACCAAGGAAAAAGTACATCTAGGATTACCAAATCAAAGCTAAGATCACATCAAGACGTTTCAACTACCATGGGCTTGGCCAAGCTTACGTCATGAGAATAGCTCCTGATTGATTCATAGGTGAGAAAGCCTTTCAACCATATGAACCCTAATTTATGTGAGAAAACCTTTCACATTTATATGCTTAGCTTAATGTGATGAAAACCTTTTCACAACTCATGGATGTCATCATCTATATGCACCCTAGCAATTATAACCATAATTCTCATGAAACATGCAACTCTTATACAAGCTATTCATATTCTTCTAAATCGTGATCTAGCATGGGTACATGTCAATTCATCTCAGAATCATGCAATAAACTAGAATCATGCATATTTCATCAATTTTATAAGTTCACAAATGCATGAATCTTACTTCATCATGAATTCAAAGCTAGGAATCATGGATCATGCATGGGTTCATAGAACTTCTACACAAATCATATAAATCACGCTAATTCCTGCACTAAATTACGTTATCACGCTAGACTGTGCACTAGGATTCATAAAAACAACAATTAAAATCATAATTGAAGAACCCATAAGAATTGAAGAAAAACCCTTACTCAATTTGGGGAAATTAACCTTGAAATAGGAAGAAAACTAGGGACCCAATGGAGGAAAAAACTCCATTGGTGAATGCTAACATACCTCAATAAAGCCCACAAGAAATCGCTAAGAATTGATGACCATCAATGGAGGATTTTAGCCTTCTTCTTCCTTGAGAATTGAGAGAACTTTCTAGAGAGAGAAATATTTTTGGGAAGTTGGGAATTTGAGAATGAATTAATGAAGGAAAATTTGGAAGGAAA
Source organism: Solanum appendiculatum (assembly GCA_018342035.1). Lineage (NCBI taxonomy): Eukaryota > Viridiplantae > Streptophyta > Magnoliopsida > Solanales > Solanaceae > Solanum > Solanum appendiculatum. Next base: position 206,514 of record JAGDQO010000326.1, read on the forward strand.
GACTTATATGGTGGGGAAATTTAGGTGCAAAGTCGTAATTAAAAAGACTTAAAAGAATTGGGAAAAGACTTAAAGACACCTGGAAAAAATAACTCTCAGACCCTATCTACGGTTGGACCTATGGTCCGTAAGTCGACATACGGACCGTCCTGTTCCTTCGTATATAGATTCAGAAAGTTTTCCAACTTGGACCCTCAAACGATGGGTCACCATGTATGGCTCGTGGGTCAATCGACGGACCGTTCATGGCAACCGTAGATCTGAACTTAGTGCTTAAGAATTTTACTAAGTCTGGAGGAGACCTACTAGACCCATCTACGACGCATACACTGAATGACGGGCCATCCTGGTAGGCCGTTGTTGAGGTTCTGAAATGTGTCATTTTGAAGACTTGGGCCTGCCAACTACAGTTCCCACCTACGGGCTGTAAGTCAACCTACGATCCGTAGGTGGCTTCCATCATTACTGGCACTAACCCAGAAATTCAGAAAAAAATATTTCCAACCTTTCGAGTCCAGGGTATTACAAATACAAAGCAAAGAGTTGAAGAAAGGATGAAAAATTATTACACCCCAAGCTCACAATTTTCACTCTAATGGTGTTTGTTGAGGAATCTTGCTCTAAAAGCTATGCCCAAGCCTCAATCCCAAAGGTTTTTCTCTCTATTTTTGTTCAATGTGTCTGATGTGCTATATCCTCAATTGGCTGTGTTTCAGTGTATATGGTGAATTAGGGTCAAAATGTAAATTTCCCGAACTGCCCTGATGCCAGTCACGGTTTCTTCTCCGCGTTCGCGGATGGATAGGCTCATTCGCAGAGGTCAGAAACCTTGTACTCCGTGTTTGCAGAGGCTTGCCCGCGTTCGCGCTAGCCAGTGGATTCACACTCCTCATTCACAGAGGCTTCCCTTGTTCATGCTTCACAATAGACTTACACTCCACCTTTGCGGAGGATTTCCCACGTTCACGGAGAACACTTCACTGCCAGCTCCAATTTCTTTGTATTCAGCTCCATTTTGCTCCAATTTCTATTCTTTTCCATCAAAGCCCTTTTTTAACCAACATATACCTGAAACAACCATATTCAAAGGAAAATTAGTCTCTTTCTCAACTTAAGTCCCACACAATCACAAGAAAAGGACTCCAAATGAGGGAAAATCACCTGCTCATCATCACCCCCAACTTAGAAACTTTGCTTGCCCTCAAGCAAAACAAAATCAAAAGCACAAGAGACAATCAATTTAACCACAATACACTCTCATTTCAACTAAGGATCAAGATCATGTCTTTGGTTGGTACTAACAAAAAGTCTTCAAGCAAAACTTTTCAGAAAAGCAACCCCACATTCTCACGGAACATTTTACAAAACCAAGAATCATTAAGTGACAACAACTCAAACTCAAGAAATGACTCAGCTCTTTAGCTCTTTTACATGCTCACTTAATGCAATTAGGAATTTTCAAAATCACCACCCAAGCAACCTACATGCCCTCACAAGAAAAGAAATATCCAAAAACACTCACAAAGTATTTAAAAACAAGGGACAAAAGCACAAACACTCACACTCACAAAAGAACATTTCATGAACACAAGTGCCATACCATAGGCTTGCCCATATTCTCAATCAACATTTACTCAATGACATTTGGTTAGAAATCACAAAGGACTTTGTTAAGCTTGTAATGTAGGCTTAGGAAAGGTTAGGATATCATTTGGGTATAAGTGACTACACCCTCCTTGAACTCTACTCAACAACTCAACGTCTTCCAACTTTTCCACATTTTCTTTACTTTCCAAACCAATGCACATATCACATTCTTTTTTTCTTATTTTCACTCTAGATACCCCACATGCAACCCTGTTAAACTTTTTGGAGGATTCAAGATTCTTTTATTCACTTTCTTTTTCACAACTTTTGCTTCGTTTTTGACTTTTTCCTCCATTCATCATTCACTTTCTTATTTTTATATCAAGCTCTTACGCAATAGGCATCCCTTCTATGAATTTCCCAAAACACCCCCAACTTAGCCTTTTTTAGCATCATCTCTCACAACTTCAAGTTCAAGGAGGGAAACGGTTCAAGAGAGATGTAAATTTTCAAACTGGATAAGGCTTCTAATGAAATTTCCAATAAAAAGGATTTAGGCTCAAAGGCGACAACTAAGGATACATTTAGTGCAAAGGTGGGATTAATCAAAGAAAGCCTAAGATCATTTTTCCAACCCAACTCAATTAGGACCAATATTTCAAGACGAATCAGACAAGTTCTAGGCGACACAAGCAAACACAAGGCATTATTCAATAACGCACCACGCATGGCATGCAAATAACTCAAGATAGATCAAAATCTTAGTTCCTTTTCAACAAACAAGTGCCAATGAACAATTAAACCACCAACAAATCAAAATTCACACAAAGAGTCACAAGAGTTGTAACAAAATCATTCGAAACATGCTCAATTTTCAAAATGCAGGGGTATGTTAAAAATATTTTTCACATGTAAGACTATATTTTTTGTAGCAAACAAGCCACAACCTCCCTAAAAGAAAACGATGAATTTACCCTTAAGAAAGACTTCAACCAATCCATCATTGGGCAAACTCATACATCTATTCGGGATCGGCTACTCGGACTTCAGCACACATCGACAATGGCTACTCATACTTCACCACAAAACCACAATGGCTACTCATACTTCACCACACAACCAAATGACGTTTTATCCTTAAGAAAGTTGTCACTCTATCCATCATAGGGCATCACCAATCAACAATATTTCCAATCAGCAACACCATTAAAAAATAAAATAAACAAAATAAAGAAGATATCAAAAGCAATAAAAACTAAAAAAATAAAAATGACTAATCCAACACAATCCACAATTAAGATCCAAAAGTCCGACAAGGGCACACCATCCATAAGCAAAATAAATATCCAACAAGATAATCCCAAACATCCAAAATAGTAAATACAAAACAAGAGCTACAAGGGAGGCACCCCCAACTGAAAATCACATATTGTCCTCACAGTAAAGATATCAAAAGGGAATACGAGGGACTGCCTGAAACGCAATCACTCTGAGCTCTCATCGGAGGGAAATGTGAGGTCCTCATCATCTGAAGCACCACTACCGCATAAGCTCCTAATCTTTCCCATCATCTTGCTCAGGAACTTGCTCTTCCACTTCTTGTGCTCCCGCAAGGTCCTTTGATGCTACTCGATTTCCCCTGCCTCTGACTCATGTGCTCGAGCGTATCGGATAGCCTTTTATGCAGCAACAGCAGAAGCAATAGTAGGTGAACCCTAAGAAGGGTGTAGCCCCAGACGGGCCAGAAGAAAGGCCAGCGACCAACTCTCTAATCTGTGTATCGACTCTAGAGATCTGGGAGGATATCTGGCGTATGGTGGCACGTCTGAACTGGAGAGGTCCTGCAGAAGAAGAAGCACTAGCGTCAGAAATGTCCGAACTGTGGGTCAAGCACATCGACCTTCCTCTTCTTGTGCATGTGGCCCTGTACACCCCTCTTCTTCAATGGGTGTATCTCCTGGCCCAACTTCTTCTCATCATCATTAGGGAGTTTCGGCACTCCTACATTGCGACACAACTGCATGATCAATGAAGGAAAAATGATGCTCTTGGCTCTCCCCTGACCCACCTCAATGATGTGATCAACAATCAGTTTTCCCACGTTAACCTCCAGCCCATCTATAATAGCTGCAATCACAAGTGCCCTATCCAAGGTGACCTCGGTAACATGGATAGAAGTATGACCCTACCACATATGATAGAGAGGCATGTCTTGGCCTCAGCAGTGAACTCACAGGAATCAATCCCCTTATTATTCTCAAACCACTCAGGAGCCTCTCCTGTGTGTAAATTATCCACAAGACACTAATTACCCAACTATCGGTAGCGGTCCAAATATACCCTACTTTCAGCATTCGGGAGATCATAATAAGCATTAATCACTGTCGGGCTAAAAGACACCTGCATCCCTCGGACGGTAGTCACTGCTGCTTCATTAAAAATCATCTCCAAGGCATTCGCAAAAAATTCTACCACGATAGTATGATTAGCCTTGATAGGCTCAGCAGCACATACCATCCATCCCCTAGACGCAAGCCTGTGAAAGAAGTCTGGCATCCCATTTTCAAGTTTCTCCAAGCAAATCGCCTTCTCTTTCACAACAGCTCGACCCAGGTATTCATTGTACTTCCAGCACATTTAGATAAGAGAAATTTTGTGGCATCATAATAATCTTCCTGATATGCAATTTCGGACGATTGAGGTATGTTGTCGGTCGACAAAATAAGCTCAAAGTACCTACAAATGAAGCAAAAATGATAAAACTTCTTATGGACACTTAAAAACAATGTATTAGGAAGTATTTAGGCCAAAGAAAATAATTAAAAGAGATCCTGAGCGACGTGTTGTGAAGTTACTATTTTGGGACAGAATTGAATTCTTCTCCGCATTTGTGGTGAAGCCTCTGCGTTCGCGGAGAGTCAGACACTGCACCTCCGTGTTCGCGGAGAGCCAGCCACATTTGCGGCTCAGAAGCAGATAGACCTCCGCATTTGAGAACCAAGTGGTCGCATTCGTGGAGTACAAGGGGACATAGACCTCCGCGTTCGCAGACTGAGGTCCGTGTTCACGGAGAAATCCTCTTCCACAGAAAAATAGTTCACTCAAGCATATAGTCGAGCACATTGTGGGCAACAAGAATTCAACAAATTTGGACACAAATCCGCCCCCAATATCAACCCCAAACACAAGCAATACAATCGAAATACTACAAACATCTAATTCCACCAAAAAAACTAACACTTCAGCACAAAAGTCAAGTTCAATTGTAGAACACCATGAAGCAAAAAATTTCAAGGATTTTCTCACAATAATTACTCCCAAATCAAGCCTTAACAAAGCGTTTATCACTAATCACAAGGCACTAATATGACTTCTACCCATGATCCAACAGTTAAAAACAAACAAGGCAAGAGAAAAATAATAGACAATCAATCATATCTAAATCAAGCGTCTTCAAACAAATAGAAACTAAATACAAGGGAAAAAATCGTACCTTGAAAGTTATTAGAATCACAAGTTCATGTACTTGGAAGCAAAAGGGTTTAGGGAGATGGTTAGGGGAGTTTCGATTCTTTGGAGATTGAAGGAGCAAAGGAGTGTTTGGTTTATATTCCCTTTTTGAGAAAATGAACTACCTTTTGGCAGTTCTGACTATTAAAGTGGCCGACCCTCCGCGTTCGTAGAGGGATTGGCGCGTTCGTGCCCATGTGAAAGTTTTTGACCTCCGCATTCAAGTCAAGATGGCGCGTTCGCGAAGGATCTGGCAGATTAACTTCTACGTTCGCGGACTCCCTTCCACGTTCACAAAGAGAATTTTAGGTCTGTACCCCTGGCAGCATTCTAGAAATTTTTGCGATGGGTGGGTCCAATTGGCGACTCGCCAAATGTACTTTAGTTACCTTTAGCTGCCAAAAAGTGTTCCAACCCCTATTTTGAAGGTAGTTCAACCCCAAACTTCAATCCCTATTGCATATTTGCTTCCAAACCTGTTCAAAACACTTCCAAACACTTTTAAATCAAGAAGATTAGTCAAAAATAAAATTCCAATCTATCCTAGAAATAATTATTTACTAAAAATAAATTTTTTGGATACCGATGGGTTGCCACCCATCAAGCGCATAATTTAACGTCGCGGCGCGACGCCAGTTGCATCAGCCTTTATGTTTCCACTTCGAGGTGATATTGATCCTTCTCCCCAACTTCTAATCATTTTCTCTTCGAAGTATAAGGGGACTACAGGAGAGCATCACACATTTCACTCGATCTTTCAACTTTGAAGACTTGAATTTCTTTCCCAATTTGAAATAATTTTTTTGTGGAGGAGCATTGGGCAATAGTAATAGGGTCACTAGGCCATTCGAACATTGAACTTCATCACTCTTGGCCCTCAAGTGCATGACACCATCACTCTCAAATGAATCAGAGTGGCCATATATGATCTTTTTTGCTTTTTCTTGCAACTCTAATATCATCGCCTTGATATTGGCATCTTTGAATTTTATTGGATTGGCTTGGTTGCAAATACCCAAGATTTCATTAATATCTAACACAACCCCTTTTTATTGAGATGCCAACTCCAACGCTTTACTTTTGACCACTTGACAAGGAGCCTTACTTACTCCAAATGTTGATCTCACATTGGTCTTCAAAGTAGCAATTTCAAACTTAAGTTGGATCATTTCATGGCACCTAGCTAGGTGCAAATTGTGGAATTCATCCCTCATTTGGAACATTAAATCTCTAAGCCTCACACCCTTTTCAAGTTGTTAAGACAAGTGCAAGACCGAGGCTTGGCTCACAAGACCCATCTCTTCCCACATCTCTTCATTCAAAGAGGCCTCCACATAACTCTTTCCAACATGAAGACTTCCACAAAAAGACCATGGGTCGTCAACGTAGGGCGTGCACTTACCAAACCTTGTTCCTTCACAAGAAGCCATAAAAACAAAGAAAACAACTATTCACAATTTGGATAGAAGCTAGTAAACTATAAATTCTAAATAAATTCAATACGCCAAATTGTTCCCCGGCAACGGTGCCATTTTTCAGAAAACTCAACCACACCTCTTGCGATTCGAACTGTGGGCGGTCGCTAACAAGTATAAACCCAACGAAGAGTTGGGTTCTATCCCAAAAGGAAAAATGTGCAAGGCAATTGAAGAAATAAAGAATTACAAGCTACTAGTTTGAATCCGAAATGAAAGATACAATTATAAATAGAAGAGATTTCAAGTAACGAATTAAGGATAGGGGATAGAGGATATCAAGGAACAGAGTCATATCGAACAAGATTACCAAAGGGATTTGGGAATGGAAAATCAATTTAAACCCATACGATCCATTGCAAACTAGCTTCATACAATCTCAAATAATCATGGGTAAAATCATATATGCCTCAAACTCTTAATTACTCACCTATTTCTATCGGATATAGGCAAATATTTCTCAATTAGCTCTTTCAAACCCAATCAAGTGGCAACACAAGCAATCCTTTTAAGGGTAATGCAAGGATTCACTATTTCTAGCTACAATCCAACAAATGAGTTGTTAAACCTCAAATAATGCACCAATTAATCTTTCCCAACCTCAATTGATTCTTACAAACTCAATCAAATTAAATGGGCAAGTCCTAGGAGTGATCAATTCCATTGGAAAGCAATTAAAGCATGAGATCAATTGGATAATCAAAAAATCATTTCATAAATGATATAACATTCAACTAATTACAAAAGCACAAGATAGAAATCAAAAACCCAAATATTGTTTATCACTAACACAATCAACATATCCCTCTCGATGATCATCCCCAAATTAAGCCGCTGCCTATAAATAATGCAACCTAAAAGTGCTGCCTTCGGGTGCCAAAGGATGGACTCATTCTGAGAAGGCATGAGGTCGCTACACAAAACCCTAACCAATACCGAGCAACGATGTTTAAATCTCGCTTCTCAATGATAGCTCCGGTATCCAACCAATGGGGGGAGGCATCACTTATCAACTATTCCAACCACCCCTTAAGTGTCTCCAGACTCCCTTTTAACATGTCTTCCAAGGAGTGCATGTACGTATAGGTGCAACCCAGAACATCATTTATCTCCGTCTGGCTACACTTAACCTTCTTGCCCCTCACCCTGACGAAGTCCACAGGCTTCATGGACTGGGCCAACTTCTTGACCCTCGAGACTAGATCGACGTAGGTAGCATAGAATTTGCGAACCCAGGTGGGGACATATGGACTCCGAGGTTGCGTGAAGATCTAAAACTTATGTACCCTAAGTGTATCCCAAACCATGGGATATCTATCCACCACTCCATCAGTAGATAGCCTCTTCTCCTCAAGTAAAGTGCGTGCACCCGCGGCCTTCAATTTATTCATCAACCTCGGAAGCTGAGTTGGGGCCGAAGTTGAGGCTGTAGCAGTAGAGGCAGGAGCTGATGTAGTCTGGGGCTCAGGGATTAATGGGGCGCTGTTGACCCTAGCCAGGGGGTCATGCAGCCTCTTGGACCTAACCTCAGCTCGGGTTCTCTTAAGATTGTCCCCGATAGGAGTCTCAGATTCCTCACTTTCAGAGTGGCATGACTCTGTGGAGGTATATTGTATCGACTGCTCCTCTTTCTCTGAAGAAGAATCCTCCACAACTTGGTGCTTTCTTTTTTCTGCACCTTGGGGTGCGGGTTGTTTTTGTTGTCATGGTCGCACAACTTCGGAGGCAATCTCTATGCCTTTGTTCCACTTCTTAGGACGCTTGGTAGCATGAGATTTTTTGTGAGACATATCTGGGAAACAAAACAAACCAAACAATGAAGCTCGATCAAAATGAGGTAGAAAGAACTTAAGTAAAAAAAATATAGAATGACTCGCCAAACAAATCGGTGAGTCGCCGAATGATATTAGGCGTGTTGCCGAAAATAACAGAATTACTTAGTCAACAATGCAAGCACAAAGGCGATACAAAGAACTATTCGACGAATCACCGAATGCACTCGATGAGCAAAAGGCATGTCGTGGAAAGTTACAGAATCTCCACACCTCAAATAAGCGACGAAAAGGCGATAAACATGCTAAAGGGTGAGTCAGCAAATGGAACGGCGAGCCCGACTTAGCTCGCCGAACCATTAAAAGGCAACAACAATTTCAAAAATTTGCCGATTTTCAACAAACAGCATAATAAGCAACAATTAAAGCTCAATTAACCACAAGTTGCCCATACTCACACCCAATTATACCTCGAGGCACTCAGACTTCCCCAAAAACGAACCAAAAACAACAAAATGATGATTTTCCCTTAAGAAAGATGTCACTTAATCCATCATTGCGCAAAATTTGGCCAATCGATTGAATTCGGGGGTTGCTCAGACTTCATCCAATCATCAACACAATAGCCCACAAGCAATTATACCGAAAGGCCCTTCCCCAAATGAAACAATCACACAATATTGAAGACGATTACTCAAAGCAGGGGATCAAAATAATGAAATGCAATCAGACATGCGATCAAACACCCAATCATTCATACTAAGGCTTTACAATTCACAGGGTTAAAAAATCAGAAAAACATTATCGAAAACTAACCTCAAAGCCGATAATATCAATGCACGATGAAAATGGGGTTGGGGCGCTCCTAATGCACTTCATGACCAATCAATCAAAAGATGAAGCAATACAAGTGCAAAAATATGTGGGAGTTAAAGCATGACAGGCAAATTTTAAAAAAAATTGAAAGTTTGAAGTTGAAAGGTTTAAAAACTCTTCAGTCGCGCCTCAAGGGGAGGTGAAAAAAATGTCACCCTTCCACTCCGCGATGCACCGAGTGTTTCCTTCCAATATCAAAAGTCACAGAAAGTCCCACCAACATTTGAGTCCAAAAGGCGAGATAAATCGAGGTCGCCAATCTACTCGGCGATGCGCAAAATAGTGCAATAGCTTGCCCAATATTCCAGTGTATTTTGTGACTTCAACCTTCAAGTTCTGAGGAATTTAGGCAATCCCAAGTGAGATGGGCGATGCACCGAGTGGTGCAGCCCCTCGCCTAATTGCTATCTTTCGAACATTCCCACTCCAACGTACACATCCAACACAAGTTATTCAAAAATACTAAAATTAGGGCTTGGATTGCCTCCCAAGAAGCACCTTATTTAACGTCGTGGCACTACGTGGACATGCTTTCAAGCATCATCCAAGCCACATCAATCATTCGCACGACGGGACTCTCTCCGAAGTAGAGTTTCAGCCTTTTCCCATGAACCTTAAAGATCGAGCCATTCTTATCCTGAATCTCAATAGCTCCATTTTCAAACACACGATTCACCTTGAAAGGCCCTGACCATTTGGACTTGAGCTTCCCCGAGAATAATCGCAAACGCGAATTGTAGAGAAATACATGATCGCCAACCCGAAATTCCCTATGAAGTATTTTGAAATCGTGCCATTTCTTCATTTTCGCTTTATAGAGTGCAGCACTTTCAAAAGTGCGAAGCCGAAATTCTTCTAATGCATGCAGTTGGTCAACCCTACTTTTGGAGACAACATCCCAATTCAAATTAATGATTTTCCAAGCCCATAGTGCCTTCTGCTCGAGCTCTACCGGGAGATGGCATGATTTACCAAATACTAACTGATATGGTGACATACCAACTGGCGTTTTGAAAGCACTACGGTAGGCCCACAAAGAATCCTCCAACTTTCGCGACCAATCTGAACGATTTGCATTCACGGTCTTGGCTAAAATTTCTTTGATTTTCTGATTGGATACTTCAACTTGTCCGCTTGTTTGCAGATGATAGGGTGTGGCAGCCTTGTTCTTTCCTCCATACTTGGTCAGCAACGATGTAAACAATGGATTGCAAAAGTGTGAATCCCCATCACTAATAATCGCCCGCGGTGTGCCAAACCTTATAAAGATATATCGCTTCAGGAATGCAGTTACACTTCTCCCTTCATTGTTAGGTAAGGCTATGGCTTCTATACACTTTGAAATGTAGTCAACAGCCACCAAGATGTATTTATTTCCATAGAAGTTCACAAAAGGACCCATAAAATCAACTCCCCACACATCAAATAATTCGACTTTAAGGATCGGGGTAAGGGGAAGCCCAATTCGGTGTGACACTCCTCCTTGCTTTTGACATGGAACACATTTTTGGACTAGGGAGTTAGTATCTTGGTATAATGTTGGCCAATAATATCCACTTTGCAAAACATTGGCAGCAGTTCGCACCCCACTATAATGACCACCAACTGTGGAAGCGTGGCATGAACTAAGTATGGCATCTGCTTCGACTTCCGGCACACGTCTTCTAATAATATTATCGGCACATTCTCAGAATAAATAGGGCTCATCCCAAAAATACTTTTTGCATCGAAGAGAAATCTCTTACGCTGATAAAATGAAAGCCCCGCAGGTATAATTCCACACATGACATAATTAGCGAAGTCGATATACCAAGGAATGGAACCATGAGAGATCATCATTACCATCTCATCCGGGAAAGCATCCTCAATCTCTTTGTCACCGTACACCACAACATTCGTTTCGATTCTTGATAAATGATCTGCTACTTGGTTTTCACACCCTTTCTGATCCCTGACTTCAAAGTCAAATTCTTGAAGCAGCAATATCCACTGAATTAGCTTTGGCTTAGCATCCTTAGTAGCCATTAAATAGCGGATAGTTGCATGGTCCGTGTGCACCACTGTTTTAGTGCCCAATAAATAAGCTCGGAATTTCTTGAAACCATACACTGAAACAAACAATTCTTGTTCGGTAACAGTGTAGTTTCGTTGAGCCACATTCAAGGTCTTGCTAGCATAGTATATTGGGTGAAACATATTTCCTCTACATTGTCCCAGAACAGCACCCAAGGCAATACCACTAGCATCACACATTAATTCGAGTGGGCTACCCCAATTCGGGGCAGCAATGACCGGAGCTGACACAAGCTTCTCTTTGAGACACTCAAAAGCAACCATACATGATTCATCAAGCAAAAACACGCCTGAATTCTCTAGAAGTTTACATAGTGTATGAGCAATCTTTGAGAAATCCTTAATGAATCGCCTGTACAAACCTGCGTGTCCTAGGAAACTTCAGACACCTTTAACCGAGACCGGAGGTGGTAGCTTGACAATCACCTCAACCTTTGCTTGATCTACTTGTATATCTTTCCCTGAAATTTGGTGTCCCAAAAGAATCCCTTCTTTAACCATAAAATGACATTTCTCCCAATTATGTACAAGCTTAGTTTCGACACACCTTTGCAAAGCTAGTCCCAAGTGTTCAAGGCATTCTTCAAAGGAGTCACCCACTACGGAGAAGTCATCCATAAAAACCTCCATACAGCCCTCAACCATATCAGCAAAAATTGATAGCATACACCTTTGAAATGTTGCCTGTGCCTTACATAGCCCAAAAGGCATGCGTTTAAATTCAAACGTTCCATAGGGACAAGTGAAAGTTGTCTTATCTTGGTCCTCTGGAGCTATAGAGATTTGATTGTCCCCGGAGTACCCATCAAGGAAACAATACCATCCACGCCCTACTAACCTATCAAGCATTTGGTCCATGAAGGGCATGGGAAAATGGTCTTTCTCGGTAGCCGAATTCAGCTTCCTATAGTCCATTCATACCCGCTAACCTGTGACTGGTCTCATAGGTACAAGCTCACCTTTTTTTGTTTGGCACCACGGTCATACCCCCTTTCTTTGGGACACACTGAACTGGGCTTACCCACTTACTATCTGCGATGGGATAAATCACACCTGCATCTAAGCACTTGATGATCTCCTTTCTAACCACTTCTTGCATTGGAGGGTTCAACCTCCTTTGGTGCTCTACACTGGGCTTACAACAAATTTCCAACTGAATTTTATGCGTACAAATTCCAGGAGGAATTCCCACTATGTCAGCCATTTTCCACCCAATAGCTTTGATGTACCTATTCAACAAACTCACAAGCACCTGTACCTACTCTTCAAGTAAGTCAGCTGCAATGATCACCGGTAAAGTATTGTCAGCTGCCAAGAATACATATCGAAGATGGGAAGGAAGAGCTTTTAACTCAAGCTTCGGAGGTGCTTTAACGGATGGCTTTGCGGGAGGAGTGTCTCTATTCTTCAAATCAATTCCAAGCTTCAAAGGAGTGTTAGAGTAAGATCCTATTACCGATAGAGCAGCCACTACCTCATCATAATCTTGGATGTCCATCCCATCATAGTTCAATATCACAGCAGCTAACAATTCACCAATACAACCAACCTCGCTAACACTAGCTATGGCTTCATCGATAACATCAATAACCGACACCACATTGATGTCATTTGGTTGCTTCATGGATTTACACACATTGAAAGTGACTTCCTCCTCATTAACTCTAAATTTCAAGTCTCTTCTTTTCACATCGACAGGTGCTCTCTCGGTAGCCAAGAATGGTCTACCAAGAATAATAGGAATCTCGACATCTATCTCACAATCAAGAACAACAAAATCTATCTAAAAAATGAATTTGTCAACCCGCACAAGAATATCATAAAGAACACCGATGGGTCGCTTGATAGAGCGATCCGCCATGAGAAGTCGCAATGTGGTAGACTTGGGCTCACCTAGCCCAAGTTGTTTGAAAATTGTATATGGCATCAAATTAATGTTGGCTCCCAAATCACACAATGCTTTTGCAAATTTGAATACCCCAATAGTGGAAGGTATTGTAAATGCCCCGGATCATCTTTCTTACATTATAGCGCTACAACTATGGGATACTTCCATCGTTTCACAGTCAATACTTCTCTTCTTCATGACCAACTCCTTCATAAACTTGGCATACCCCGGCATTTCTAGTAGAGAATCCACTAAAGGAAGATTAATTGAGAGAGACTTGAAAATAGAAAGGAACTTTTGGAATTTCGCACTGTCATCTCTTCTCTTCAGCCTTTGTGGAAATGGGGGGTTAACTTTTTGCAATGCTTTAGGTGGAACTGATTTAGACACATTCTCTACCTTAGACGAAGTGGTTTTTCCCGACTCAACATCACTTGGTTCACCAACATCTTCATTGGCCATGTCATTGTTCACCTCTTCTTCCATACCTACCTCATCATTTACAATCTGTGGACTCTTCTTCCGTTCAACCCCGTTGTTCTGAGATACATCGGTACCCAAGACTTTTCCACTTCGAGTAACAATTGCCATACATTGAGCATTCTCGTTCTTTGAATTGGCTAAGGTGTCACTAGGAAGACCACCAATTGATCTCTGATTCAATTGAATGGAGATTTGAACCATTAGAGACTCAAGATGTTTGATTGAGGTGGAGTGAGAAGTGACCATTTGATTTAAAGACGAAAAATCAACCTTCATCTCCTTGAGTAGTTTGTTTGACCCTTCCACCTTGTGCAAAATACGAGCAAGCATATGTTCTGTTCTATAACTCTCAGGATCAGCTTCTGGTTCAGTAGCTTTAGGACTATCATGTAGAGGCACATATCGATCTGGCTCACCTTCCCTCCAATTTGCACCTCGATCACGCCACTCACGATTATCTCTCCAACAACTACCTTGATCTTCATTCCAACCTTGATTCCCACCTTACTTTTGAAAGCTCGGCCGAGAACCCACCATTTGATTCGACACAAATTGGACTTCTTCATTGACATGGTTTCAAATGTTGCATCATCTGGGCTCTTAGCAATTGCGTTTATGGCTTTTGACTTCACACCCATAACATGCTTTGTTAACAAGTCCATCTGAGTCATCATCTTGGCCATATTCGTATCACGTTCTTGGTGTTTCACAATTTGCTCCTTGGTCATTCCCACAACAAGTGGTGATACTTGATCTTCCCTTGTGTGCGAAGCCCGGTTAATCTTTGTCATGTCATCAAGCAAGGCTGCTGCAATAGGAAATGGTTGTCTCATGATTCCACCTTGAATCAAACGGTCAGCAATGGACTTGTTCACTAAATCAAGGCTACGGTAGAAGTATTGCAACAACACATTTTCAGGTAACCCATGAGTAGGACATTGTAGAAGAAGCTTTTGGAATCTAAGCCATGTCTCATGGATTGGTTCACTATCAAGTCTCTTGAAGTTCTAAATACCATCCCTCAACTTCACCATTTTTGAAGGTGGAAAGATCGTTCAAGGAATGCTTCCGTTGGCTCCGCCCAAGAAGTAATTGAATCCCTTGGAAATTCAGCCAGCCACTTCGCTGCTTACCCATTTAGAGAGAAAGGGAACAACCGAAGATGAATTGACTCTTGAGATATGTTCTTAAAGATAAATGGATTGCAAACATCCAAAAAATTCTGAAGATGTTCATGCGGATCTTCATAAGCAAGTTCTGCAAATGATCCTTTGATTTGCAACAGCTGAAGCATAGTTCCGGTCACATGAAAGATGGCATTACCCACAGTAGGGGGTAAATGAATGGCTCTCGCACTTCCCACCTGAGCCACATTGAAATCGTTCATATTATCAATGTCATCATTCACATGACGTACATTATCGTTCTGACTAACAACACTATCAGCGTCATTCTTGTCGTCACTTGTTGAAAATAAAAAATGAGAGAGCTAATAAGTAAATTCGACTACAATAAAACTAATTCCCTAGAATACGTCGATATAAGAATTCTAAACGCCATTCCCCGGCAGCGGCGCCATTTTTGATAACGCTCAAATACACCTATCACGATTTAAGATGTAAGCGGTCATTAGCAATATAAACCCAACAAGGAGTTGGGGTCGATCCCACGGGGAATGGAGCTAAGTTCAGAATCAAATACGAAGTATTAAGGTGATTTAGCTTTTTGTAGGTAGAAAACACTTGAAACGGTGCATAATGTAAATTTGCGAATTTTAAAATATCAAGCTAGGATAGTTTAAACGAACAATTCAAATAAATTGCAATTTCAACAAGAAAAAGAGTTCAATCCATGAGAAAAGGGACCTTAGAGATGTGTGAGTGTTCAACCACCAATTTCACTAAATGGGTCATTACCAATTGCCTAACGATGTTGATTTTTAATGGGTAGGCAAGATTATCGCTATGAAAGCTATTTTGCAACCAACTACCATGCTTTCAATTGGGTTCTATCAAACCCCAACATGCTAAATGATCCAAGCACAATCTTATACCTTAATTAAACCCTCTTAAACAAGCTTAGTAGTACAGGTAAG
This sequence comes from Solanum appendiculatum, assembly GCA_018342035.1. Taxonomy (NCBI): domain Eukaryota; kingdom Viridiplantae; phylum Streptophyta; class Magnoliopsida; order Solanales; family Solanaceae; genus Solanum; species Solanum appendiculatum. The sequence goes on from JAGDQO010000326.1 coordinate 222,273, forward strand.
AACCCATACAATTATCATAAATCAATCCCATTCAAATGCATCGTTGACAAGCATACAAAGAGATATAAGCTAGAATTAAATTTGCAACTTTAATTCATCATATAGAAACATGGATTAAGAACTGAACCCACACTAAATCAACAAGTAATTCATCAATTGGTAAGATCCATAAGCTAATTAGGTATTTGAACACATAATCACACCCCTAAGGCATTGGGGTTTTAGCCATTCATAATGTAAGCGAAGAATTGGTTACCTAATGCATTCTCCATTGAGTTTGTCAATCTTCACACAGCAAAATCAATCAACTAAAAATATACCCAATGCTAGAATCTTCCTCAAAGAAAAACTTAACAAGTTTATTCACCAAGAAAAACTGAGTATTTTAGATACAGCTCTCCTCTCTTGTTCAACCTTTCCTCTGATTTGAAATCTTCTATTTATACTTCCCAAAATTTTCCATGATTTTGAATTTGCAGATCAATCGGTGACATAAGTCGCATTTCGCCCTTCTATTCGGCGATGCGCCGAATCTCTAAATCTCGCCCTTTCACTCCATCACTTTGGTGCAGATTTTATCCTGAAACATTAGGCGATATATATCGGGGTTCGCCGTTTGGATTGGCGACATGCCATTTTGTCCATCAACTCGCCGTTTGGACTGGGATACTTCCTTTGCTTCCTGAAACTTTAGGCGATGTCCTGTCCATTCGGTGCATCACCGAGTTCACTTTGGAGAGCCTCAGCCTTTTTGTTCCTTCAATTTTTGCACTTTTTGACTTCCTTTTTGCAATAAATAAGCTTCATCCTATTCCTTGTCCCTCCTGCTGCACACAAACAGTTTAACATCCGTTGTAGGTGCACAAAATGGCATTAAGGACACTAAATTGGCACAAACGAAGCTATAAATGAGTCAAAACTACCGACTCATCATATTCAGAGACGGCATGTACTTGTCTTGTATTTGTGAAAGCCTTGTGCTCCTATTTTGGATTAGATGCTCAACTAATAACTGATGCCATGTCTTGGGATGGTTCCTGTATTGTTTTTGTTGATTATCCCTTATCTTCTTTGTTCTAAGCTCTTAGTTCTTGTTGTTGGCTTCTGCTTGGTAGTCCATTGCGTATGGCTCCGGGCTATGGGTTAGTCTTACCTATTGGTGGGGTGTAGTAGGTGTCATCATAAACTAAGAAATTGGGCTGTGACACAAAATAAATCACCGCTCAAAAGTGAAGAATCTAAGCAAATTAAAGAAACTTTATTTATTTTCTTTCATCGCTTAATAACATAACAAATTTGACACATCAAACTTTTGTAGCGAATCGACCTCAATACATGCTTACTAGATATTGTGCTTGTAAAAAATTAGTTACTTGTTTCTTGCCCATGATAATAGAAACAAACAAATATACACCCCTACTTGCACCACTTTAACATTTCTTCTTTACCTATTTTCTTTACTTAGGCGCAAAAAAATAAAATATAATTTATGTTATAAAATTTGAAAATCGATATGTAAAATTATAGATTTTCCATCGTACTTGTACAGTTGGTTTTATTTGATTTTTTAGTTATTTTTTAATTTAAAAATCAAAATCAATCTAAATTTTATTGGTTTTTAATATTAAAAAACCTAAAAATTATCGACTTTGGTAGGATATGATTTGATTTTTGGCTTGGTTCGGTTTATCTGTTTTCTGTGAACATTGCGACTTACGATTACCTAGAGGGTTCAAATATACCCGTCATTCATGAGAAATTTAGGATTGTCCAATGTGAACACACATTCCTATATGATTCTGATATTTTGATGATATGTAAAACAAATAGCATGACACGTCAGTGCTCCAACCCATTTTACACGTTCCCTTTATTTATTCTTTGACCACAAGCATTTACTATCCTTCCCTCACCATTGCAGTACAATTAACATCACTAAAATTACATTCAGGTCTTCTTTAAGAAATTTTAGCCGATTGTCTCTTTTTGAAACACCTGTTTAGTACTCCTACTACTAACATTTATAACGTCTCTTTACTATTGTTACATGTCTCTCTCTCCTACTTTTACTGCCAATAGTCGTTCGGTGACCTAGATCCTTCGACGATAGGTAAGTAGCCTATTATGGCTACCCCAACCCAAGACAATCTTAATCTAACACCGACGAAGTGCAATGAACTCCATCAAAGACCTTCGATGATGACTAAAATTAGGTTTCTCTTTTTCTTTCTTTAAGATTTACAGTGCCGACAAAATTCTGTCTCGATTTTCTATCATACTTTATCTCAAAATCGATTGTGATCTACTCCGTAACTCATTATGTTAGAGTAGCAGATTAGTGTATCGTTTATTGAGGCACTATGAAATAATGCCTTGATAAGACGAAGAATGTGTGCTTGCAAAAAAAGGTCAAATTGTGTGGCACCACAAGTAGATGGCCTAGTCGATTAAGATGGGATTGTCTGTCATATTGATCATATGGTGACTTAATTAAAGAATAAGGTTAGAGTCAAATAATATTTTTCAAGAAAGAATTTCTTTTTTCGAGCTCATGTTAAGTTGTTGTCAAGAATTTTTTTACAATATTAAAGTACAGATATTACAAATGCTTTTAAATGTTCTCATGGTTTTAAGAAATTTTACATAATGCATTCATGGTTTGCTAAGTTATGTTCCAGCTATAGTGAGGGGATTATTGAGATTCATTGAGTATATTTATGGATGTACTGACATTCATTTACTTGGAACCTACATTAGGTGATGTCAATGTTTATACATGTTTTTCAAATGACCAGGTTACAAGCTAGGGCCTTCTCTTTCTCCAATAGCTATTGGTCAGCTCTGGTTTGTTTCATGGAATATTTTCTTTTTTTCATATTCAATCGTGTATTTAATTGTTTGTTGTTTTGAGTATTAGCTAGGAAGCCCTTGTCATGTACAATTTGTGAGATGTTTTGTTAGAGGCTCCATAGATAGTGTCAGTTGGGTCATAGTTTTCATGTTTGTGTTAAATTTCACAGAAAATTAGATTAACTTTATTTTGACATAAAATGTGATGATTTTTTTATAAAAAAAAACTGCATTAGGCTGCATAGTATTTCATATTTAAGTATGGAGATAAAAATCAAAATGGTCCACGTGGTCCAGATGTCGATTCCAACTTTATAAGAAATTGGTCTTATGAGAAGATTATTTTTGTTTGTTTGTACTAGATTTTCTTGTTTTCAAGATGTCCCTAGGAATTGGCCTCATATTGTGGAAATTTTGAAAGGATGGCAGCCCTGATATAGTTATAAGATTCTGAGGTGGTTGCACCCTCCTCCTGGTTGGTACAAGTGTAATATAGATGTTACATCCAAGGGTAATCCTAGCCCTAGTTCAACTATTGTGTCAGCAACTGTGATGATGATATTATAAGAGTAAAAGGGAGAAATTTACCAGTTTCAACCAACCTTGTGGAAAAGTAGTGACTATAAGAGAGAATTCATTATTGCATTGAAAAAAAAATATTGCCCATAATAGTAGAAACTGATTCTCTTTCAATGACAAAAGTTAGTAAGATACTTTGGTTATTAATTACTTGTATACGTACCTGCGCGTTGCGCAAATATTTTAAAATATAATAATGTTTTAAATTAAATAACTAATAAGATTTACTATGCATTTAGTATTGAACATATAACAAAAATAATGATATAAATCATTAACTTATCTATTTTTGCAAATTAAATTAATATTATTATTACACAAATTAAAATTTTATAATATTAAAATATTATTTTATAGTTTCATTAGGTATATTATGCTTTTAGTTTTATAATAAAGTATGTTGAAGTTTCAATAAGGATAGATTATTTTTTCTTAATTTTACCTTGATAAAAAAAACAAACAATTTATATGTTTCTACATGTTTGATATACTATTTATTTATTTTTAAATGAAATAATATTATTTCCTTGTTAGCAAGTATTTTATTCTAACTTTTCACATGAAATGATTAATATTATAAGATTAAAAGGTGCATATTGATACATTTTACATATGTTTTATGTAGAATCAAAAGTTTCAAAAATATTTTTTAATGTTTTATAGCGGGTACAATTATAATATAAAAAAAAAATTAAAATAGAGTGAGTAATAGATAATCTAATATTAAATACAAACACAAACATAAACATAAAATTAATATATACATTTTGTATTTATTATTAAAATTAATTAAATAAAAATAGTTAAGCAATTTTATTATTTTATTTTATTTTATTTTATTAATTAGATAGAAAGTGCTTGTGAACCCGCATATATATATATAGTAGTTTTCTCTCTGTAACTTCCTATCAAAGATTCTTCTTAAAATTAGTAAAAAAAAATGGATGACAATTACTTCCAAAATCATTAGGCTTATTAAATGTCAACTTCCACTATATTTTTTTAATTGCATTATTATCTTTTTCCTTGATATTTATTTTAATCAATTTCATAGAGACTTTGACCTTTGTTTCCCCTCTATCATTCTATACATAAGTAATAGAATATACTAACCTGTTTATAGAGTATTCATTTGGTACTTATATAATTAAATAAAATATTTATGATAATTACTAAACTTTCATTTTAATTGAAAGTAGAAAAATATATAAGTTTGTTAAAAATAAATTAATTTATTTTTAAATTAGATCCTAAATCGTCTTATTCTTCCTAGGATTTTCTATTTGGAAATGACTCTTTGGTTATAATAATCTTTTCCATATAACTTGTTTGATTTATAAAAAATGTTAAAGTTCTAAAATTAGTTTTATCTTTATTGGTATTTGATTAGAATAACTTATTTAAAAAGAAACAATTACAATAAAGTGGAAAAACTGTAACAATTTTCAAAATTGCAAGTTGTTAAATTCAAATTTCTAAATCTTTATCTCTCAAAATTATTTTTATCTTGAAGTTTGATTTTGTAAAAATTCTTTGTAAAAAAGGTATATTTGAATTTTTGAACTGCTACAAATAGAAAGTGGGGAAGTTGTAACCATATAAAAAATTGTTTTGTATTAAATTTAAATTTTAAATCTTAATCTTTCAATTAAATGTGTGTAATCGTTTCAAGATAAACTTTTTGTTATAAACCCAAATTCAAATGCAGATACATTTTAAATTATTTTTTTGAGTTGCTTAAGATTCAAGTATGAAATAGAAATATTTCAAACATATCTATGTTCAGTAAATTAAATAACATATAGGAATTTTCGATATTATATGACCTTGTCATTTTTACTAAAATTTGTATATCTTTCAATATAATTAAGTTTGAAATTTTTGGTCTTAGCAGGCTTTCGCTTTTGTTACTATTGTTGCACGATTATATACATGTATAGGTGAAACAAAGAGTTGGGGCAAATATACATTTAAGAAAAAAAATATTTAAAAAGAAAATTTTTAAAATAACCACTCATTTTACTAAAACAAATACAAATTGTTATGAGCAATGAGAAATAGCAAGTGTATGGTATTTATAGTGTGTCAATTGAATGTAACACTCAAATAATTCAAAACAACTGACTTCCAACCATTTAACGGGTCATAGCTTGTAGGAATCTAAACCTTTGCCCTTGCGTTCATCACCCCGTTTTCTCGATTCTAAATTAAAAAAAAATAAAAAATTTAATATAAAAAATAAAATAAAAAAGTTAAATATTTGATTTTTTTTCCAGCTACTTCATCCATCATGCTTCCTTTCTGCTGCCTATACGTTCATTACCTCATTTCTTTGATTCTGCACTTAATCTTAAAAAATAAAAGGAAAGAGATAAACCATTAATTTCTTCGGCTACTTCATCCAACATTCTTCCTTTTCCCCTGCCTCTACGTTCATCATCTTGTTTCCTCGATATTGGATCACTAATATAGATGTAAGCTAAAAAAATATACAGAAACAAAGAACAGAGAGCTAAGAAACGGGAATTCTGTTGAGCCATCATCACACACAATAAAAACACCATTGGACCACAACCCTCTGTTGTTTCTTCAAAAGCTTCTCATCATTCAATTGCTATCGACCTCCAACAGATAAAAATCTATTAAAATTAGCTGAGAATAGATCATCACTATCTAATCATTGTGTAGGGATTTCTAAAAATTTTGAATACTATATTCATGATTTACAAGAAGACATCTCTAGAAAGAAAAAAATAATTCTCTCAGTGCTGGTGAATTTTTTGAAATTTGAGAAAATAAAAATTGTTCAGTGATTTAATTAAAAAGGGACTCTGCAGTAAAAAAATCTACTGTATTAGTTATTTTTTATTTTTTAAAAAACGTAGGCAGTTATCATTTTGTTGAAAACTGTTCAGTGGTTTAATTTAAAAGGGACTCTGCAGTAAAAAAAACCATTGTATCAGTTTTTTTTTTTAAAAATTTTTTTTTTAAAACGTAGGCTAAATAGCATTTTTTTTGGAACTAAAATTCATTCAATTTTTTTCTTGCACCAGTATTCCCTTTTATTTTAAATTTGAATATATATATATATATATACATAACAAATACAGTATTTAATTAAATAATAAATACAGTATTTAATTAAATAATATGTAAATGTTACAGCCATAATAGTCGATTAACCGATTTTGCAGAGAAAATTTAGGATAAGGTGAAAAATAAATTATATAATTTTGAAATAAATACATATTTTTAAAAATAGATGACAGTAATAAAGATATATATTTTGATTAGGATAAAAACAAGAGTCCTAAAAAACTTTAACATTACTCACATGTAGAATCAGTTAATTATTTTTATAATAAAAAGAATATAAAATAGTTATTTATAAATAATTCTAAAAAGAATACGTTAAAAAAAATTCTTAGATTTTTTTAACATTTTAAAATTTAAATTGAAAATAACTAACTAATACAAATTTTAATTATTTTAAAAATTAAATTGAAAAATTTTGTAGCGCAGACATGTGGCACTTTTTTCCTCTCCTATTATGTATAGATAGATTATGCTTGCACATAAAGGATACTACGAAGAGGGAATTTTACTCTAACGTAATACCAGAAAGGATTTCATATAGTCTATATATAATGCTATCTGGTGAGAGTTTAAGGTTTATAATTATTACAGACTAAGACATAGACATTGGGTGAGGTTTTCTTTTACTTCTTTCTAGTGCAACGAAGGATAACTGGTTACTTTTGGTTTAAGGATATTTGGTCACCTACTTTTCACTGATTCTTTTCTTAGAGTTCCCCTTATGATATGTGGTATTAATCTCTTTGATATTAAACCTATCAAGGAAGAACGGTTGGAAAAGATTACTGAGTAGTGAGTGACCTTTTATCCTTTAAATAACAACAGAAAACTATCTATTTTTTTTCATTTGTGTTAGAACTTAGAGATTATTTTTGATTTGTTATTGTAGTTTCTAGAAATCTCATCTTATCAATGATAATTAATAAGAAAAAGCATAGTGTTTCTTACCTAATAGCTTTCCGGATGAAGAAATAGTTTTGTTTTGAGTATGTTTCAGATCGAGAATTGATACTTTTGTATTGACAACATTTCTATTATTCTTCTATAAACCAATAGTAGAGGCTTTTCAAATCTGAAGTTGGTAGTGAAAGAAGACGATGACTGCGTAGTGGTGCTTGAAATAAATAACGAGGTTCATTTTAACAGCCTCTATAAAAAAAGGAACAAATCAGATCTGAGTAGCAAGAATTGAATCAAAGCGTACCTTGAACTGCAAATCCTCCTCCTGTTTCTGTTGTTGCTGACTTTCCTATCTTCATCTTCATTATGGGTTGTAGTGGAGGATAAAGAGGAAGCGTTGAAGATATCGCCTCAAAATATAATAAGGGCCCAAATAATTGGGACTAAGCTTCCCTTTCTTTCCAAACTTTATTACACACTTCATGGGTAAAATTTTTAAGTAAACTCAATCATTAACATAAAATTCTAGTTCTCTTATCGTAACGTTGGCATAGGATTTTTGTCGACTTTGAGCCATTTTTAACCTTACTCTAATAAGCCAAACTTTCTCCAAAGCCTCATGTACCAACTCGGGACCTATCAAAGAAACTTCACCAACTTCTAACCAACCTATAGGAGATCTACACCTCCTACCATATAGAGCCTCAAACGGAGTCATACCAATACTTGAGTGCTAGCTATTTTTATAAGTAAACTATATCAAAGGCAAATGCTCATCCCAATTACCCTTGAAGTCAATCACACAGGCTCTCAACATATCTTCCAAAGTTTTGATAGTACACTCCGATTGCCCATCGGTTTGCGGATGAAAGGCCTTGGTAAGCTTAACACTAGTACCAAGGCCCTTTTTAAAATATTTCCAACACTGAGAAGTAAATTAGGTACCACGATCGGATAAAATGGATAGGGGAACTCCATGCAACCTAACCATCTCCCTTAGGTACAACTTTGCATAGTCTTCAGTGGAGTACGAAACCTTGACGGGAATGAAATGAGCTTATTTCATCATTCAATCCATAATAACCCAAATCGAGTCATGTTGTCGCTGAGTGCGGGGTAAACCAACAGTAAAGTCCATATTAAGATATTCCCACTTCCAAGTAGGAATACTAATGTCTTAGGACAAACCTCCCGACCTTCGATGCTCTACTTTCACTTGCTGGCAATTGGGACACTTAGCCACAAATTCTGTAATATCCTTCTTCATCCCATTCCACCAATAGACCTCCCGCATGTCACATTACATCATGGTGGGTCTTGGGTGAATGGATTATCAAGAACTATGGGCTTCTGATAAAATATGTTCCCTCAAATTCTCAATATTGGGAACACATAAACGACCTTGATATCGAAGTACACCATCTCCCCCTTGGAAGAAAGTTGGGAGAAAGCCTTAACGGACTTTTTAAGCACCGCTTCCTTCAATTCAATCAAGATTGGGTCAAAACCTTGCTTTGCCTTTACATCTGACACAAAAGACGATTCAGAGCCATCATGAACCATAACACCACCTTTAGTAGAGTCTGCCAACCGAACACCCAATCTGTCTAACCTATGTACATTTCGTACCAACTCCTTCTTATAACCCTCAATATGAGCAACACTACCCATAGATAGCCGACTAAGGGCATCCGCCACCACATTCACCTTACCGGGGTGATAAAGGGAACTCATGTCATAATCCTTTAGCAACTCAAGCCACCTTATTTGGTGAAGGTTTAGATCCTTTTGCTTGAACATTTATTGCAAACTCTTGTGGTCGGTTAAAAAGTCAACATGAACACCATATAAGTAATGCCTCCAAATCTTAAAAGCAAATACAATTGCCGCTAATTTTAAATCAATGGTAGGATAGTTCTTTTCATGGATCTTAATTTGACGTGAAGCATAAGCAATAACTTTCAAGTTTTGCATAAGAACACATCCTATCCCAATCCTTGAAGCGTCACAATAAACCACATGCCGATCGGACCCTTCCAGTAAAGTCAACACCGGAGTGGAGGTAAGCCTATCTTTGAATTCTTGGAAATTCTTTTCACATGCTTCAGACCATACAAACTTAACCTTCTTTTGTGTCAAATCCTTCAATGGAGAGGCAATCAAAGAAAACCTTTCCACAAACCTCCTATAATAAACAGTCAAACCCAAGATACTTCAAATATCTAAAGGGGATGGAGGTCTAGGCCAACTCTTAACCACGTCCGTCTTCTTAGGAGCAACCTCAATACCCTTACCGAAAACAATATGACCAAGAAAAGCAAGGGATCTCAACCAAAACTAACATTTACTGAACTTTGCAAAGATTTTTAAATCCTTGAGGACTTGCAACACAATCCTCAAATGATTGGTATGCTCATCCTCACTCCTTGAATAAATCAAAATATCATTGATGAACACAATCACAAACATATCTAGGTATTGTCTAAACAACCTATTCAACAAATCCATAAATGCGGCAAGAGCATTTGTCAAGCCGAACGACATTACCAAGAACTTGTAGTGACCATACCTAGTCTGAAAGGCCATCTTCGGAATGTCATCTTCCTTCACTCTTAATTGGTGATAACCCGACCAAAGGTCAATCTTGGAGAAGTAACTTGCTCCTTGAAGTTGATCAATCAAATCATATATTCTTGGAAGAGGATACTTATTCTTAATAGTAACTTTATTCAATTGATGGTAATCAATACACATACGAACTGAACTATCCTTCTTTCGAACAAACAAAACTGGAGCACCCCATGGAGAGATACTTGGTCGGATTAAGCCCTTATCTAACAAATCTTTCGATTGCTCTTTAAATTCCTTAAGTTCCACCAGAGCCATTCGATAAAGAGGGATAGAGATAGGTTGGGTATTTGGGAGAAGGTCAATACCAGAGTCTATTTCCCTTTCAGGAGGTACACAGAGTAAATCATTGGGAAAAACTTCTTGAAACTCATTAACAACAGGGACTGACTCAAAGATAGGGTTTTTGGAATCCATATCCCTAACCCGTAGAAGATGGTGTATGCAACCCTTAAAAACCATCTTTCTATCTTTAAAACAAGAAAGAAACCGACTCTCAGGGATAGAATTTCTCCCTTTCCACTCTAGAACGAGTTCGTCATAAAATTTAAACTTGAATACTCGGGTTCTACAATCTATAGAAGCATAACATGAATGCAACCAATCCATCCCAAGAATAACATCGAAGTATAACATATCAAGCTCTATAAGATCGGCATGAGTGACTCTATCGGAGAAGGAGACAGAACAATTTCCATAGACACTCTTACCCACTATAGATTCACCAATATGAGTAGAGACGAAAAAAGGGTCTATTAACACATCTAGAAGAACATCAAACCTCATAGCCACATATAGCGCCACAAAAGATACAGTAGCAACGGGATCAAGTAAAGCATAAATATTGAGATTAAAGAATTTCAACATACCGGTAATCACAACAGGAGAACCCTCTTGCTTATGACGGGTTTGAAGTGCATAGAATCTGTTTTTCTTCTGACTCCCACTAGAACCTGATGAAGGATAAGGTTGAGCCCGTCGACGGTTATCTCCTTCATTCTTAGCAATGGAGTGACAATCCCTTATCTTATGACCCGTTTTGCCACAACCAAAATATGCATTGGAACTAGCTAGGCATTTACCCTCATGCTTTCTTTCATATTTAGCACAGATAGACAATAAAGACCCACTACCATTTCCTCTTTGAGGCTTAGGGTTACACACCCTTTCCTTGTTAAATTTAGGAGCCGGAGCATTGAAGGAACCTTGACCAGAGGATCTTTTTCAGAATTTAGAACGACCATGCGCATTGGGCCATGAGTGTGAAAACTCACTATCACCGGACCTAGCCCTCTTTGTCTCCCCAAACTTCTCCTTTAGTTTCTCCTCTTCGATTTGTTGAGCATGAACCATTAGACGAGAAATGTCCATATCATGGATAAGCATAGGGGTACGATATTCTTTGACCACCATTTCGGATACACCCTAAACAAACTTATTGATCCTTGCCCTAGGATCGACAATCATAGTAGGAGCATACCTAGACAATTGTGTGAATTTCAAAGCATACTCCTTCACACTCATGATTCCTTGACGAAGGTTGATGAACTTAAGCACCTTTGCCTCCCTCATCTTAAGGTGAAAGAACCTATCAAGGAAAGCAACCTTAAACTTTTTCCAATCTCTGGACCCACATCAACCGCTCTCTCACTCTACCATTGTTCAACCCACACTTGAGCCACAACCTTAAGTTGATATGCAGCCAATTCCACCTTTTCCACTGGTGTCACACCAATGATCATTAGCACCTTGTATACTTCATTAATGAACTCTTGAGGATCTTCCTCAATATTGGAACCATGAAACTCAGAAGGAATCATTCTAGTGAAGTCCCTCACTCTAGATGTCGCCATACCCATATTTGGGTTCACGGGGACCACAGCCTCCCTATTGGCTTGAGCCGTCGTGGCTTGGGCAAATACTTAAAAAGCAGCCCTAAACTCTGCATTAGTCACTTGCTCGGCAAAAGGGTCGATCGAAACTTGAGGAGCTTCTCGTTCCACATTCTCTAACACATTCCTTCTAACATATGTTCTTTGAGGGGCCATCTCCTGGAAAAGCATCGAATAGGGATTAGGAGAGAGAAATATAGAGTTAAACTCTAATGCACGACTTTAGAATGATGAAAGAAGTGGAACTTCCTAAACATCTTATAGCGTCTAATTCATAAGTGTGGCGCACTTCACAATCATGAACAAGACTCTACTCTACATGGCTTATGAGACTTCTTAGGACTTTGCTAAATCTTGTGCTTTAAATACAAAGTTTGTCATGACCTAAAGTACTCCCCATACGTGACATGACACATAAGATCCCGAGAGGCCCTATACAAGCCACTTACCAGAGATCATACAAGATAATAGAGTTAAAGAGTTCAAAGACATTTTCATATCTTAAAGAGTTGACAAAGGTAGTGGAAGTCTAACACAGTCTCAAAGCCATCTAGTACATGATAATAAAGGTAATTGGGACGTAACCCATATATCACATACAAAATCTGAAATGAAAAGAGATGAAAGCAATAAAAGAAGCCTCAGTCCTCGAAACATGAGGACTCACCAATCTTCAAAGCTCACTATGGGATCACAAGCCATGAGTGTGTGGAATAGAAGCTTCAGATCCTACATTAGTGAAATAATGTAGGCAAGAGTATGCATTAGTACATGGAATATACCAAGTATGATAGAAATGCATAGAAATTATGAATTCATGCAAAAAAGGGGACTTTAATTAACATGCAATGGCCAAGCTAATTCATAAAATAACTTGGTAGAAATCATAAGCATGCTCATGGTCAAGGCAAGATAAACATCATTTAAAACACATTTGAGATACTTCTCAAAGTAACCTTTATTTATTATTATGGGAAATGAGCCTTAACTGACATAGACCATGTGATTTATAACATGGAATCCGATGTCTATCCCACACCAAAAAGAGATGTGCTTACTTGCCAAGGTAATAACCATAAACTTCTAGCTTAAGTGAATCCACTAGCTAATGTCTATTAAGACAAATCTATTAGTTTATGGAACACGGGTAATCAACACTTGTCCACGCATGCTAAGCATAATTCCCATGGATTAATCATAATTCTTAACATGTATTATCAGTAGAAGACATGGGTAATTACCTCTTGTCATATTATTAGGGGACATGGGTAATCACCTCTTGTCTTATCATCCATGGAAGGGCACATCAAATAGCCAATCCAAGCTTGAATCCATTAGAATAGCTCATAGTTCTTGATTCAATGTTTAGTTGAGAAAACCTTTCAACCCTATGAATCCTTCTTGTGAGAAAATCCTTTCACAACAACAACAATGATGCTTCACTCTCTAAGCAACCTTAAATTATCATCAACTTCATAAGAAACATACATATCTTCATAAAATTCATCATTTGATCAAGCATAACTTTATCATGTAATCATAGCTTAGAAATCATAAATCATGCATGGCTTCATATAATTTCATCTTAAAATCATTCAATTATCTCAATTCATGTATAAAAAGACATAAACCAATCAATTAGATCATAAATAGAAAGAACCCATAAGATAGAAGAAAACCCTAATTTCAATCGGAGATTCTAACTTGTGAAAATAGGAGAATTTAGGAGCCCTATGGAGGAAACGACCCCATAGGTGAAAGCCACCATACCTTGGAGTTCAAAGACCACAATTAATGGAGGATTTGGAGGCTTGACTTGAATCTCTAGTCTTCTTCTCCAAGCTTTAGAAAGAGAAATATTTAGGGAAAAACTTTTGAGAATTTTTGGGAAATTTGAAGAGTGACTTAGAATAGGTAGATTTTAGGCTTAGAAGGCTTATATAAGGTCTAGGATTAGGACAAAGCCGACTTATTTTAGGTATAAATCAATTAGTGAAAAGACAAAAAAACCCTTAAAAATAACTGTCAGCCCTCCACTAATGGTTGGACTTACAGTTCGTAGTCCAACTACAGACCATCCTGTCAAATCATCGTTGGGGTTCTGAGGGTACATTTTTTGACCTCCAACGACGGTAGCTATGTACGATCCGTTGGTCCATTTACGGGCCGTAGATACCAACCGTAGGTTTCAACCTGGACCCTCAAAATTACACAAAGTTTGGGGCTCACCTACGAGACCTATCTATGACCCGTATAAGTAGTGACAGATCGTCCTGTTGAGCCATAAAAAGGGTTATGAAACTTGACATTTTGAAATTATTTAACTTTCCATGTATGGTTCCCACCTATGACCCGTAAGTCAATCTACAGTCCGTTGGTGCCTTCCGTCAATATTGGCACCAGTTCTGAAAACCTGCATTTTCCTTCCTTTCAAATCTGAGGTGTTACACGGATCAAGGAAGTAATAAATGATAAAGAGATTAACAACAGAGATTTAGCGTGATAATCCGCTATCTAATAGCCTAACCCAAATAAGTGATGGCTAATCTGGGGTCAAGGGTAAGGGTTAGTAAAGCATACACCCGTAGACGGACCAAGTTGCCTGGTGAAATTCTCTATTTGGAGGACCAATCACTTAGGATGTACCTAACTTACCAATCTTGCATGCTAAAAATTGAAATAGATTACTACTATAATATTCTTGCTATGTTACGAAATCACGGGGAACACATTCCTAGTTATTTTTAATAATCTAAATACAAATAATACTTAGTTCTAAACTATTGTGATTCCTTTTATTTTTGTTTCAATTTAAATTCCCCTTTTTAAATAATCACCATCGAGTTAAATATTTGCTATCGACAATATTCTTCCATATTCTCTGTGGGATTGACCCCGATTCATAGTTGGGTAAATATATTACATAGGACTGTTTGTATTTCTTTTTAAGAAGTATAATTGGACGTTATCCATTGGCTGTCACTACAATCAAATTTTGGACAGCTATGCATGTACTATTTTGTACAGAATTTGAATAAATATGTCAAATGAAATTTGGAATATTTGTTGCCTCATTTCTGCTTCCACTTGGCCCTTTCTTGTTTGTCCAAATCAGCCTCAAAATCAGTTCTTCTAAACGAGCCTGGATGGTCAGGATTAAAACTTATATTGCTTGATCCAAAGGTTGTGAACTTCCATCTGTTCGGCCACTTGAAGTGTAGACTATCTGAGAATTGAACAACTGATTGTGTTTGTCTCTAATTTTCATTTGATTGTGAAGCTCCATTGCATCAAGAGCTTGATCAATTATCTCTCCTTCAATGGTTGCTTGTTGATCTATATCAACTTTATCAATTTTAATTCCAACACCCCCTTCAAGTTTGAGTGGAGTTAAGCAAGACCCAACTTGCCGAGAATTGAATGATTAGATGGTGCTGATAAAGGTTTAGTGAACAAATCTGCAAGCTGAGAGGAAGGGGGACGATTTGAAGAGAAATCAAACTAGAAAGAAATTGTTACCAAACGAAATGGCAATCAATTTCTACATGTTTGGTTTGTTCAAGAAAAATAGGATTGTGAGCAATATGAATTGCTGCTAGGCTATCAGAGTGAAGTGGAATCGAAACTGAAGGAGTAGCTCAATGATCATTGAGTAATCGAGTGAGCCAGGTGATCTCTGAAACCACTCTTCTTATAGATCTATACTATGCCTCAGCAGAGAATAAAGAAAAAGATGCTTGCTTTTTTGATTTACAAGAGATTAGGGATCCTCCCAAGCTGATAAAGAACCCACTGATTGATCTATGAGTGTTGGGGCAAGAACCCTAATCTGCATCCCAAAAAGCAAGTAATTTGAATGAAGTATAAGCAGATAGGAAAAGGCCTTGTCTTTGATTTGACCTGTGATATCGTAGTACTCATAATGCAGTAGTAAAATGAGGTCCTCTTGGTTGTTTCATGTATTGACTGAGATGATTAATTGTGAAAGAGAGATCTGGCCTAGTGTGGGTGAGATAATTCCATTTTCCAAGGAGTCTCCGATAAGAAGTTGGATTAGTCACAAAATCACAGTGGAAAAAATCCAACTTTGAAGATGGATCGAGTGGAGATGAGACTAGTGGTAAATGATAACAATTGAACTCATTTAAAAGCTCTAGAGTAAACTTTCTTATACTTACTACTAATCCTATTGGCTCCCAGAAGAATTTCAAGTCCCAGAAAGTACTGTAAATCTCCCAAATCTTTGAGCTTAAATTCTAAATGCAAGAACTCTTTTAGCTGCACTAATTCTGCTTGATTGTTTCCCGTTAGAATAATATCATCTACAGAGTTTGATAGAATAGAGATATTAGATCCTGATTTCTTGATGAAAAGTGAGTAGTCATTGAGTGATGAGCAAAAAACCTTTGGAATTTGAAGCTTCTGCCAATTTTTGAGTACCATTGCCTTGATGCTTGTCTAAGTCCATATAAAAACTTCTTGAGTTTACCAACAAGTTGGGAACTAGGTGATTGCATTCCTATTGAAAACTTCATGAAAACGTCCTCATCAATTTCTCCATGCAAAAATGCATTATTGACATTTAGTTGTGAAATATTCCATCCTTGCTTCACTGCTATAATCAATAAGCACCTAATAGTGGTCAATTTGACAACAGGTGAATAAGTCTAACTAAAATCAATCCCTTCTTGTTGAATATCTCCTCTAATCACCAATCTTTCTTTTAGCGTCTCTATAATTCCATCAGAATTATGATTGATTTTGTAAACCCATTTACATAGTAATGCTTTCCTTCCCTTTGGTAATTCTTCCCAAGTTTGATTCTCAAGGAGTGCTCTAAATTCATCTTCCATATCCAATTTCCATCCCAAATGTAACTCATCCTGGGCATAAGAAGTTGGTTCTGTGATGTTTGAAATAGAGTTCAAAATTTATTTTGGATAGGCTAACAAAAGAATAGCTTTTAGGGATAATAGGCTGACTGAAATAAGTATTGGTTAAATCTGTCAAAAGAATTGAATTTTAGACTTACTCTTCTAAGTAGGCTGGTTTTTTTTTTATTCTTTTTGACTTTCTTTGTGAGATTATGGAAGGTGAAATGCCATGTGTCTCATGATAGGTCACAGAGTCAAGTCCTTTTGAGTTCCCTATATCAACAGGCTATGATTCAATTTCTGTTTCCCAATGTGATGTATTAGGCATCTCATTCATACTTTCAGGTTCAGGATTTTGAGGTGAAAAAGGATCTGGTTCAGTGTTTGGTAGAAAGTTAGTTTGTGAGATAGAATGATCAGTGGTAAATATACGAGTTGAGAATGAGGTTTGTGAACTTGAGAGGGTGGAAAAGGGTAAATATTTTCATGAAACTTGACATTTCGTAAAACTATTATCTTTCTAGTATCCAAAACAAGCAGTCTCTATCCCCTTTTTCCATAAGGATAGCCTACGAAGACACATGGAATGGATCTGGGCTCAAACTTTACTAGCATGACATAGACAACCAAAGATCCTAAGATAGGAGTAATTAGGATGACTTCCAAATAGAACCTCATAGGGAGTTCTATTTATAAGGACTTTAGAGGGATATCTAATTACAGGGTTTGTAGTAGTTAGGAGACACTCTCCCTATTATGAGATAGCAATTTATATTGATAAGTAGTGACCTTGATACCTCGAGAAGATGCTTGTGTTTTTTCTGCACAACACCATTTTTTGTGGAGTATAAACACAAGTGGTTTGATGAACAATACCTTGTGAAGCAAAAATTCAGCACATGTTGCTTCCACCTAATTTCAGTGCATTGTCGGACCTGATTATCTTAACTTTAACATTTAATTGTCTTTCAACCATCACCAGAAAATACTTCAAGACAGTGAAAGCATTACTTTTTATTTTTAGAAGATGAGTCCAAGTTTCTCTACTATAGTCATCTTAAAAAATATTTGTATCCATCATGAGAAAAAGTTTTGTATGGCCCCCAAGTGTCAATATGGATTAATTCAAAGATTTTCTTACAACTGATGTTACTAGAATGTAAAGGTAACTTTGATTGTCTAGCTAAGAGATAGATATTGCAATCAGAATAAAAATGAAGAGGAGAAACAAGAACTGAATAAATATTCTTCATTTATTGAAATACCATATGTCCCAATCTAAGTTGCCCCCAGCCTTACATCAGAAGCATTCTTTACAGGAATTCAAAACGTGCTTGAAACAAAAAGACATCGAGATTTTTCTTGATTGCACAAATTAATTGATGTGCTGACGAAACTCTTAAGGTACTTGTAACTTTACTCTAGGAGTTATAGACCCGCTCTTGCTTTAGCAAATGCTAGAGGCCTCCTCATTGAAGAGCCCTGCAAGAAATAACCAAAAAAGGAAAAAATGACACATCTTGTAGACTGAAATGAGGTTATATTTGAAACATGGAACAAATAAGACATCCCTATAAATGAGTTTAGTATTTAAAGAGACACTTCCAACTTGAGTAACCTTGACCCTATGAGAATTAGGAAGATCAACAAATACAGGAGTCTTAAGAGTATTAAGTTATAAGAAGATCGTTGAATCAAAACACATAAGTTGAGTAGCACGAGGATCCAATATCAAGGTTCCTTGATTGAAATCAATAACTCTATGAGTTGCTTTATTGAAAACCTTACCAGCACAAGACACTGCATTGGCTGAAGCATCAGCAGCTGAACCTTTTGATTGATTCTCCCTAACATTCTAAAGCATATGAAAAAGTTTTGAATATTGATCCAAGGTGAAATGTTGTCCCTGTCCTTCGCCATGAAAATGTGCTCCAATTTGTCCTTGTGTTCCTTCTATATAAGCAGCATTGCTCTTCACACTTTCTTGGAACCTCTTTGTTTTAGTAAACTTAAAATCACTTGCAAATCCTATTATCTTATAGCACTTATAAACAGAATGCACATGTTTCTTATATTGAGAACAAATCATGGTGGTTTTCTTTCCCTTAGACTCAGAATATCAAGATCTTTGACAAAGAGTATTCTGATTTGTTGCCAAGAAAGAAGCTGAGTTTCCTAGATAATGTTTACTCATATACACCTCTCTTTGCTTTTCATCTTGCATTAGGAATGAGTAAGCATGATTCATAGAGGATAGAGGTGAGAGCATCAATATGTTACTCTTTCCAGCAGCATAGACATCATTCAAACCCATAGGAAATTGAATCAATCTCTCATCTTGAATAGACTTAGCCATTTTTCCTTTTACACCACATTGGCGTCACATAAGTAGTTGACAGAACTGTTCAAAGCATCAAGCTTGTCCCAGAGACTTTTGATCTTTGTGAAATAGCCAGTAATGTCATTTGAACCCTGTACCAAGTCACTTAACTCCTTTTGTAGATGATAGAGTTATGCTCCATTAGACTGGCCAAATCTATCTTCAAGTTCTTTCCACAGATCCTTGTCTATCTTTGAGTAGATATCACTGTCAACTGTCTCTTTTGAAAGAGAGTTGAGCAGCCATGATAGAACCATATCATTGCATCTATTCCATAGCTTGAAATCTGGTGATATCAAAGTTTGTTCTTTGTGAGTACCATCAATGAACCCAACCTTACCTTTTGCTTAAAGAGCTATCAAGATTGTTCTCCTCCATCCACCATAACATTTTCCATTAAAGGGTATGATAACAAGATTTATTCCTGGAAAATCCGAAGCATGAAGATAGAAAGAATGGGTGTGATCAGTTCCAAAGTTGGTGGCATTTTCGGTGCCTTTAGGGCTACCAGAAGTGAGATCTGTTGTTGTCACCATTGTTGAACTAAGATATGGAGAGTAGGGAAGGAGAAAAGTGAAGAAGAGGCAATAACAAAGAAATCAAATTCTCAAGGTTGCTCTGATACCATGTAGAAAATCAAAGTCTAAGAATGGAAAAAATTTTCTTGCTTTCTATTCATTCAATTGTGATATATATATACAAAATACCTAAAGAGAAAAGGACAAAAGTATTCCTATACGTGTATGGAATCCGATTGGCTATCACTACATCCAATCTTGGACAACTATGTATGTACTATTTTGTACAGAATTTGAATAAATCTATAAGGGAAATTTGGAATATTTGTTGCCTCATTTCTGCTTCCACTTGGGCCTTTCCTATTTATCCAAAGAAGCCTCTAAATCAGCTCTTCTAAATGAGCTTTGATGGTCCGGATTAAAACTTATATGTTGATCCAAAGGTTGTAAAACTTCCAACTGTTGGGCCACTTGAAGTGTAGACTCTCTTATAATTGAACAACTGATTGTGTTTGTCTCTGATTTTGAATTGATTGTGAAGCTCCATTGCAGCAAGAGTTTGATCAGTTATCTCTTCTTCCATGTTTTCTTGTTGATCTTTATCAACTTTATCAATTTCAATCTCAACAAATTCCTGACTGTATTAATAAGAGAATTTGAAAGCAATTAAAACTTAAGAATCGTAATTGCAATACACAAACTACAGAATTATAATGGAAATACTAAAATAAAAAGTAACTAAGGATAGATATAAGAATGAAGATGAGAAGCTTAGATATTAGAAGAAGAAGAGAGGAAAAACATTTTCTTCAATGTATAACTTATAGAGCTATTCTCATGCTGTAAACAACACTATTTACCTTATTCTCAACTCATTTATAATCAAAACATTTAATATCACAAAAATAAGAACTTCAGAAGGAATGTTCAAAGCCAAAATATGGAGTTTTATAAAAGAGAAAAAAAAAGTTTAAAATAACATGTTTAGCAGTCACAAACATGAAAATACAATAAAAACACAACACTATTTGCCAGGATAGTCTATAAAATAAATAACGAGTTTGCAGTTTCAAAATAAGAGCATAGAGTTTTAAGGCCTCTAATTAAAATTTGACTTTAGTTCACCGATTGTTCAAAAACCCCTTGACTAGAAGCACAAGATACATCAGCAGATCAAAATGGTTTAATTTGCTGCTTCATTTTTTGCAAGTTGATATTCTCTAGCATCCTGTACGTACTTTGGATACAAGACGAAGAAATGAGTTTGTTAGAATACAAATAAATAACAAAAGATAATTATGACTATAAGGGTGCATTCATGGAGATCAAACAAAGTATTCACCTTTGAAGGTTTGAAAAATTTCCGGGTTGATTGGAGAACAAAAGATATTTTGAATTACTCCAAAGAGCACTTCCGGAGGGATCATTTTCAACTCTTGGACAACAACATGCATTGTCTTCCAGCTATCAAAGTAAATATGATTGTTAGCATTATTGTTCTTGCAACCAGCATGCCTCTCGAAGTCCAAAGCACTTAGATATTTCTTCTTCTGCATAAGAGACAGAATGCCCCGTTAGACATGGATAATTCGCAAGAATAAGTAACAAAAGAGTAAAAGAAAATCTTTCCTGGGACAAGATGCAGTTATCGCAGCTACATAGGTACCCATTCCCTTCAGTAACTCCTTCAAGATTTATCTACATAAAAACATACTTAGAACCAAAAACCTCGAAACCTCAAAGAAGAACTCAAGATCAATACTCATCACCCATGACGTTGGGCTATACCTCACAAGAACTCCATCAAGTAAACCACTTGACAATAAACTTTTTACATGGGTAGGGAAAGTGTTGTGATAACTCTGAGGTGTGTTCTTAACTTTCTTCTTAGAGCCAACACCAATATCCTTATCACGATTCACAGGGTTTTTTCCCTTCCCAGACTTGTCCCCCATTGAAATGACATTTTCTTTTCCTTTTCCTTTTCTTTCTGAAGTCAGAGTGATGTAGCAATTATGCTATAGGTGTTGGATATGTTCGCGCTTGAAGGTGTTGAAATTAGTGTATCACTGATATATTGCACAACTTTTTTCTTATTAGATAATAACTCTCTTTCTGTAGCACGGTTCTTTTCGATCTTCATAGACGTCCCTCTACACTTTTCTCCATCAGCTAGAGCGTCAACATCAATAAGCACTTCAGGGCCCTTATTCTCAAAAGACTGGAAATATCATAAATAGTTATTAGAGAGTAGAAAAGAAATTACTAAGGCTATGCGAGTTTCAATAAAATCTTTTCTTTGAGAAGGCATATAAATGCAGAAATTTTTAAGAGTTAATAAATAGTTAAAAACTATTGGGGTGTCTGAGTTTTCTACCTGAACTATTACCAACTATTTTTCAAAACACACCTCAAATAATATTAATTGTTCATTTTTCGTACCTAAAATATCACCATCATTCAGAAGTAAAAGTGAATAATTAATAGTTGAGGTGTGTTTTGATAATTGTTGGTGATGATTCAGGCAGAAAAATCGCACACCGTATAGTTCAGGTATGAAATTAAAAAAAATGGGAAACTATAGATGTATTTTTGATCCTTCACTCAAAGTTTCATATTGTTTTGAAAAAGGTTTTCTACTACAATTATATATGGAAATACAGATGCTTGCTAAAAGCTGAAGTGTCTGGAGATAGAATTCTTCAATAAACACAGTTGAGAGAGAATAAGTACTATATACTTCCCTGTTTTCACATACAATAAAGTACTAACGGTAGAACAATCAAGATGCATATAAGCTAAACTTTCTGAGAATCTTATTTTTCTCTCACAGATGGCTCTGATTCTTAAAGATGCTTGTGACAGCGTAAAAATCTATTAATATGAGTTGAACTATAAAAGCAAAAGTCAAATTTCTCCATCGATCACTACCTTAGCATATGTCATCTCCCACCCCCCTCAATCCTCATGCCGCTTTTAACTATGCGGTATTTATGAGTTATCTTGAGAAATAATACTTCATATACAAGTAAGTAACATTTAACATAAAAGCTCTATACCTAGATACTTAGAAAGATATACATGACTATTCCAACTTTCTCTTATGAGATTAAGATCCTTCACAGATGTATAAGCAACAGAGTTAAACTAAAACAGTCGAAAAATAAATAAAAAAGATTATTCCATTGGGATATTTTATTCACTTTTTTCTGAAGAATCTACCAATGTGGAAACTTTTATCTTCCTTTATTAATTTTTCCATATCATCTTCATTAATTATGGTTTTGACCAACTCTTTCAAGTTAGGTTCGTTATCAATAATTTTCTTTCCATTTCTTCTTAGTGTCTGAAGAAAGAAATCATCACCTGAAATTCGGCATGCGAGAAGATGTCATTACGTATAAATGATACCTTTAATTTGTGTCTTTAAGGGAAAGGTGATGGAGTTGTCAAAGGCATTTTCTATGTAGCAACGAAATCTCCTTGCATATCAAATTTTATTTCATGATTCACTTTCTTTAGTCAATAGAAAAAAGGGGAGAGGAACATTAATATTATTCCACAAAGAAAAATATCACAGTGCACATTCGATATTGAAAAAATAACATAGATCAAAGCAGGAGTATTCTTACAAAATTTTAAAATATTGTTGCTAAAACAGAATTTACATAATTGTTGAAATAATTCAAGTCTAAAACTTTACAGTTTTCAAGTATTTCAGATGCAGTCCTCCAACAACGAATAATAGCTATCGAGCTCTACCAATGCTAAAATCTCCCACTTTAAAAATCAAAGCAAAAGATGTACATAAAATAAGTAGAATATATTATGAGAATTAAAAAAAAGGGCAAAAATAAATAAATAAATAAATCTCATTTAGGTAGATTTACTAATTTCTAAATCATCGCTAACATTAACAACAAAAAAATAATTCAAAATCACCAATAAAATCATTTGTTTAAAATGAGTAAATAAACAAAAAAAGAGTTTTCCTTTTTCTCACTTTAAAACATTTACAGAAGAAAGTTCATATGATTCAACAATAAAAGTGAGGTTACAGCTTAATAAAATGGATGATGATTGCAAGTGAATTCTACGTGATGAATTTCAACGAAATCGATGAACAAATCAAAATGGTAGAGTTTTTTTTATTTCAAACAGTTCACCTCAATTACAGCTCGCTAGTGAATTCTCCGTAATGATTTCTTGTGAAATCAATTGGTGAGTGTTTCTAATTTCGTAAAACCTTGAGTAATATTTTCAAGTATAAATTTCTAGATTCAAACCTTAATTTTGATACTAGAGTTTATGTTGATTGACCCATTTTCAAGAGAATTGGTGTGGGTATTGTGATTTCCGATAGATGACTGTGAATACTTGATTAATATAGATTGTGTGGCTTTGGAAGTGACTCGGAAGGGGAAGACTCCACTCTTGAAGTGATTAATCAACAAAAAGGGGGGAAAATGAAAAGGCTTCCTGATGATGAATATAAATTATGAATTGCCTTGTTGTGACCCCTATGTGACTGATTGGTAAATTGCTTGAATGAATGTAAGTGGACTTGTGTGATATGAATGGTTGTCTCTCTGTTTTTTGTTATATTGATTGCGTGCATTGTTTGATGAACACCGAGATGAGACAGGTGATAGCTTGTAATGCCGAGGTCATTTTCGGCTAGTGATTGATTTGGGCCGAGGTCATTTCCGACTAGTGATTGATATGAGCCGAGGTCATTTCCGGCCAGTGATTGATATGAGTCGAGGTCATTTCTAGCTAGTAATTGATATGAACCGAGGTCATTTCCTGCCCAAAAGTAAACATCCAACCTTTTAGGTGGAATACACTACTAGTACTCTGACTCCGACGTGGATTGCCAATGCACAAATGACTCGTCAGATCCTCTTTATCCATATTAGCAGATGTATCAACTGAGTTCACAATAGTTTCTATGCCAAATATTTAACATAAATTGCATCACTTAAACGGGTCAAACTATAAATGAGCAAAATAATTATGACTATATGGGCATTAATGGAGAAACAAAGTAATCACCTTTCCATGTTTGCAAATTTTTCTGGTTGATTGGAGAACCAGCGATATTTTGTATTGCTTCAAAGCGCATTTCCATAGGGGTGTTCTTCAACTCATGGACCAGGGCATGAATTGACTTCCCGCTCTCGAAGTATATATGATTGGTCTTGCACGCAGCATGCCTCTCAATGCAGAAGCACTAATTACATTCTGCATAAGACACATTAATCATGAAGTGACTTGGATAAAATTGGCGAGAACATATAACACAAGAGTAAGAAAATCATGCCATGTAAAGCGTGCAATCATCGCAGCTACATAGGTAACCATACCCTTTCATAACTCCTTGATGTTTCTTTTATATAAAAAAACCTCAAAAAAGATTAAAAACAACTTTTTTCACTTGTTCCTGCAGTCAGATCACTAGGTTCTGTCCCAACACAAGTCGGAAGATTATTTCGAAGAGGATTAAAGAAATGACTTCTTTCAGCAGTTCCAGCTTTCATGTTACTAGGTTCTTTCCCAATACGAGACGAAATTTTGTTTTTAAAAAAGATTAAACATACGTCTTCTTTTGGTTATCACATTATCATTTCCTAAAGATAAGATTTTTTTAATGCCAAAACTAAATGTCTCTTCAGGCTCAGGTGCACATAAACAATCACTACAATGATCTTGAACAGACTGAAAATTTGATGTGTTAACCTAGAAGAAGTTTGAATTTATAGGTGTTGAAATTGGTGTATCACTGGTAGACTGCATGACTTGTTTCTTATTGGAGTGTTAACTCCTCTTCCGAAGAATCCATTAAAGATTGACTACCTATCTCTCCATCAATGAGAGCATCAACATTATTTAGCACCTAAGGGTCCTTATTGTTGATAGACTGAAAATATCATATAACAATTGTCAGGACATAATAGTGAAACAAGCTCTAAAGTTTATGACAATGATTAAGGCTATTCGAGTTTAACCTAAAATCTTTTCTTTGAAAAGTTAAAAATAAACAAAAGTGCCCGAAGGGCAAGAACTCTTCAAAAAATACAGTTGAGATATAATGTCTACTATACACTTCCCAATTTCCACATACAACAAAGTTACTGAGGGCAGAGCAATCAAGATGTGCATAAGATATAATTTTTTGAGGACTCCTAAAAGCCTAATGAGTTCACATAAGAGCTACAACTATTAAAAACAAGAACCAATGAATCAAGAATAGGGGAATGCATAACCTTGACAGTGAACCTGTAATGACCTTCCAAGTCACTTATGTGTTTATGCCTCCTTTTGATCATTCAGAGTATTCCTATAGTGAACTTAAGTCATTTATGACTTGCTAGGACTAACAGTTCGGTCACCTGGTTGTTCGTTTGGTTTTTATGCGAGTTTCTGTGATTTGGATCTTTTAAACCTTGAACGGTTAGTTTTGACCAAAATTTCAAGAAGATGACCTCAGAATCTAATTCCAACGATTCCATCAGCTCCGGAAGGGTCATTTTAGACTAGTAGCAAGGTCGGCATGAAATATGAGGCTTTTAGTACAGGTCTGTGCAATTCGACATTTTAACTTACAAGTTAAAGCATAAGTTGACTTTAGTTAGCATTTTAAGTAAGTGTGCTCGGATGAGAATTTTGTTAGTGTGTTTAGCTCTTAAATATTGAGTTTGGTCGAGAATGACTCTTCATTTGGATCTCGAGGATTTTGGGCTAATTCTGAGCCCCCTTATGGATTTTGAATTAAAATACAGTTTCGGTTTAGGCGTGGGACCCACTTTATTCTGAGATGACCTAGTATGGAAATTTCAACTGCTCCGTTGAATCAAGAATATCAAATTTGGCATGGCTAGATATCATGTTTGAGTGCACAAGGTTCCGACCAATTTCAAAACAACCCTTCAGAGATTTGGCCTTTCCCAAAAACCAGCTGATATGCATAAGCTGGTGCAGGCCTTAACTGATTTCGCGTTCACACACCCTTTGCTACGTTCACAGAGGTTATACATCCTAATAGCAGTGATCGATGGAGCCATGCCACGTTCATGGAGTCCGTATTTGTAGAATTCAATGCCGCTTTTCTAGGGGCCCAGTTTCCACTTTGCCTCACTGTGGGACCCTCGCCACATTCACAAGGGACCTCCACATTCGCAAAGATCAGTGATGGTCTGTTTTTGTTAATAATGACAGATGCGAGGCAACTTAGTTTGCATAGTTCAAATTTCTTTGTCTTAATCGTTTTAAGTCTAATTTGGGTAATTCAAAGTCCCACACATCTGAAATTATCAAGGCTACATTGTGGAGTGTTTAGAAGATTTTAAAGGGCAATCGTTTGAGGTGAACTTGCATTTTAGCTGCTGTCCTAGTCTTTGTTTGAGATTAAAATTGATTGTTATTGCGTATTGTAGTTGTTTGTTGTTTCGAGCCCTAAATAGTGTTCTATTTTGGAACACAAGTTGGGGGCATGATTTAGAACCTTTTGACTAAGTCAATTTTAGAAATTCGGGTGTGTGCCCCACAATTTCCATTTGACTCCGAAATTGGTCTATCTCCATTTTATGTGTTTTTAGTTTCTAAACAATCATTCTGACATTGTGATCCTATTTTTGATAGCGTGGCAGCGTTGGAGGCCATTCATAAAGGAAAAGCTCTGGCCTTGTGATTTAAAGCATGCGTGGTAAGCCTACAGTAGGCTATGACTTCCTTCCTATTAGTGTGAGCTTGAATGCGTAAACGCATGTGGATTAGAGTGAATTGGGGGTGCGTACATATTTATTCTTATTTCTCTCCTCATATACCATGTTTTAGGATTGATCGATATTTGTTTTGGGTTTATTACCATGCTAGTTAGGCTTCTAATGATGTTGCATGCTGTGTGATTTAATTGCATTATTATTTTGGGTAATGAGCATGATCGGCCTTAGTCCAGGACTAGACTAGTGTTACCTTAGACTTGTGATCCTTGTAGCCTTGTTTTGTTTCGGATATCATTTTGGACTGGCAAGATCCTTTTAGACTGGAATAGTAGACATGAGTCTGATAGCATGAGTTTTACTAAGGGCGATTTCATAGCTTAGTGGATCTTCTGTTCTCTCCCCCTACATCTACGGCTCTGATGCATTACTAGAGGTTTTGTGCTTTCGTGGTGATATGGGATTGGATTGTTCTAGGCTTGTAGCCTTCTATTGAATCTTTGTGTGTGGACATCATTCCACGGTGACTTGGTAGTGTTATTTGAGATCCTATTCGGAGTCGGCATGCCCCCCTAGGAGTGGACTAGTTAGCTGGGCGGCCTTGATATTTGAGATCCTCTTTGGAGTCGACACGCCTTGAGTCACTCTTGCTAGTTGGGCTGGGAGTTGACCGTATATCATGGTTACTTGGGTTGGGTGTCTAGCTTTCACTTCATGGTCATCTTTTCTCAGTATGCTTAGTTATTTTATGTACCTATTGAGCTTATGGCGATCCGTTTGCATTTTATTTAAACTTGCACACGAGTGTACCTTCTGTCTTATGGGGGTACAATTAGGCTTAGTTTAGTTGTACTTACATTTACTTTGCATGCTCATGTACTTTCTTTCATATCCTCTTTAACCTTTATTTGTATCTAGATTCTATCTTTTCTTATTCCCTTTGCCTTTCTTGCTTAGTCAAACTATGATGCCTACTGAGTACCTTTGTTTGGGTACTCATGCTACACTCTACATGTGTTTCTAATGTAGGTTCTAGTACCAGCTATTGGCAGTGATTGCTCATGCCATCTTCTACAACTTATGAGATTGGAGACGTGAGTGAGTGCTTTGAATCATGGATAAGCCTATATCTTTTTGTATATATGTTTTGCTAGTCTTTTGCATTTGAGATGGCTTGTTGTGGTCTACATTTGGGACTTGCATTGCTTTTAGACAGCTTTGTAATTTTGACTTCCAGGTTCTGGGAGGGATTCTTTTATACATAGATTTTGGTTTGCTACCGCTTTCTAGTTATTCTTATTGTTCAGTGTTAGTTCTGTTTAGTTCTACCCTTATACTCATTACTTTCTATTCTGGGTTACGGGTTGGCTTACCTATTGGTGGGTTATACTATGTGCCATCAGGACTCAAGGAATTAGGTCATGAAAAATTTGTATCACAGCGCCAACTTCATTGGTCCCAATTGTACAAAGCTAATACCTAGTAGAGTCCTATGGATCGGTGTAGAGACGTCTGTATCCTATCATTGGGACGCTACAAGGTGTCTTTAGGAAATTTCTCTCTTTTGTATCGCTTTCATGCAATGTGTGTTTTACTAGTTTATTGAAATCTCACACCTTTAACTCTTTTAGCAAGATGGCTCATATGCGTCGTGCAGCAGCTTGGTGTAGCAGTCATACTCCCCTACCAGATAAGGGTGTAACACCACCCCCATATAGAGAGAGAGGCCCAAAGTCAGTAGTGGACATTCCAGCAGCTTGGGTTCTGGATCAGCCGGTGGGGGAGGGACTAGCCTAGCAACCACCTGAACTGGCTATGGCCTCAGATCTTTAGGTAGCCATTACTCATCTCCTTACTATTCTTGGAGGTATGCAGCAAGCCCTATGTGCAGCACCAGCACAAGCACCGGTGATTACGGATGGAGCTATGCCTCTAGAGGAGGAGAAAATGTTACGAGTGTTTCTTAGGCTTTCCCCTCTGAGGTTTTCTGGGGATGTGGGTGAGGATGCCAATGAAATTTTTACTACTTCCTGGGAGAATCTTTATATTTTGGGCTTAGTGGAGTCGAGAGGAGCCGACTTTACTGTGTATCAGTTAGATGGGCCAGCTAGGCAGTGGTGGCATACATTTATCGAGACTCGACTAGCTGGGTCTTCTCCGATCTTTTCGACTGAGTTTTTTGAGGCCTTCTTGGCCAGGTTCATCTCTCGAAGTGTTAAAGATCATCCCTAGGATCAATTCTCTAGGTTCAAGCAGGGCTCTATGAGGAGAGGTTCCACAAGCACTTCCGCATTGCCACTACAATTCTACCTACTGAGTAGGAGAGGGTTCAATGTTTTGAGCATGGGTTAAGGCTTCAGCTGTTGATGGAGACTCAATCTATGGTCTCCGTGAGTTGGTCCTTCTTGAATGTTTTTTTAACCACGCCTGCACTATTGAGAAGCTCCATTGTGAGGCCTATGGGAGCAATGATAATAGAGATAGATTTGAGTGCAGCTACAGTGGGTCCCGTTCAAGGTCAAGAGAAACTCATGAGAAGACCCTACACAGGTATCAGCAAGGTTAGCCCAGTTGGCCTGTTCATGCCTCATTTCTGATTTAAGAGGGTGAATAGTATAGCTTGAGTGAGGTGCACTCCAATCAATGTCAGGAGTCCAAATCTTGTGCTTCAGGTCATGGTGGTCGTTCTTATGGGAGTCGATCATTTCTTGGTTGCTTTGAATGTTGAGAGTTGGATAATTGGGCATGATATTGCCCTTGTATAGGTAGATTGCTCCTTCTCCATAGGCGGCTCCACCAGCTCTACGAGCTATGCCAACAGCACCACCATCTAGGAGCTGAGGTTAGGGTCAGGACCATTGCAGTGGACAATAGGGTATTTGGGGTGGTCCCCAGGGAGAAAGGTCTGGTGGAATGGCTAGGGCAAAGGTGGACAGGGCCATTTCTATGCAGCTCCAGTGAAGGTGGAGGCTGAGGCATCGGATTATCTGATCACATGTATGATTCTTTTATTCTATAAGCCTTCCTTAGCTTTATTTGATTCAGGCTCTACCTATTCTTATGTGTCTATTTATTATGCTTCTCGTATGGGTATGAGTTCTGAGCCTATGGCAGCACCGTTATGTGTGTCGACCCTTGTGGGCGAATCTTTGTAGTAGATCAGGTGTTTTGATCTTTCTTAGTTACTATCCAGCGGTGTGACACCTGGCTTATCCTATTCTGCTTGATATGTTTGATTTCGACGTGATTCTGGGCATGGACAGGTTATCACCCTACCGTACGATCTAAGATTACTTCTCTAAGATTGTTGCCTTAGCCATGCATGCTATTCCCCTGGTGGCGGTTTCTTTAGTGGCACACCGGTTGGAGTTATCTCCTATATTTGGGCTCAGACGCTAGTGGCTAGCGGTTATTTGTCTTATTTGGCATATGTGTGTGATGTGAGTAGGGAGGTCCCTCCAGTTGAATCAGTTCCAGACATTTTGTAGATGTGTCTCCTACCGAGCTACCTAGCTTATCCCTAGAGCATGATATTGATTTCCCTATCAAGCTTTAGCCAGATACTTAGCCTTTTTCTTTTCTGCCATACCGAATGGCTTCTTTACCGCTCTAGGAGCTCATTGTTAACTTTTAGGATCTCTTGGGTTAGGGATTCATCAGGCCTAGTGTATCGCTTTGGGGCACTCCCATTCTCTTAATGAAGAAGAAGGACGGTACGATGCGCTTGTGTATTGATTATAGGTAGCTGAATAAGATAATTATGAAGAACCATTATTCCATTCCTAGGATTGATGATCTATGCGACAAACTTTAGGGTGCTGCAATATTCTCAAAGATTGATCTGAGGTCTGGTTACCATCAGTTGAGGATTAGGACAGTGGACATCCCTAAGACTTCATTTAGGACTCAAATTGGCCACAACGAGTTCCTGGTTATGTCATTGGATTGACTAATTCCCCTACCTTTTTCATGGACTTGATGATGCAGGTGTTCAGACCATATATGGATTCATTCCTTATTGTGTTCACAGATGATATTATAGTATACTCACGGAGTAGGAGTGATCATGAGCAGCATTTGAGGATTGTGCTCAAGACTTTGAGAGATCAATGGCTTTACACCAAGTTCTCAAAGAGCAAGTTTTGGCTTGAGTCAGTAGCATTCATGGGGCATGTCATGACCAAGGCTGGCATCATGGAAGCAAAGATTGAGACTATTAATGATTAGGCTAGGCCCACTTTTGTTGTAAAGATTCAGAGCTTCATCATATTAGCGGGGCTACTATAGGTCGTTTGTGGAGGGCTTCTCCACTATTGCAGCACCTCTGACCAAGTTGACTCACTTTGATGTACTTTTTAAGTGGTCTGAGGAGTGTGAGTTGAACTTTCAGAAGCTTAAGGAGTTGCTGAGCACCACTCCCATATTGAATCTTCCAGTGAAGGGCGGGGGCTTCACGGTATATTATAATGCATCCAGCATTGGTCTGGGTTGTGTATTAATGTAGTGGGGCCAGGTTATTGCTTATGCATCGAGGCATCTTAAGCTGCATCAGAACAACTACCCAACTTATGACTTATAGTTTGTAACGGTAGTTTTTGCACCTAAGATCTGGAGGCACTACCTGTATGGAGTTCATTGAGAGATCTACATTGATCATAGGAGTTTTCAATATATCATGAGCTAAAGGGACCTTAATTCAAGGCAACATCATTGCATTGAGACTATGACCTCTCTATTCTCTATCATCCTGGCATGGAAAATGTGGTAGTGGATGCCTCTAGCGGGAAGAATGTGAGTATGGGTAGTCTAACTTTCATGTCTATTATGGAGCGATCTTTATCTTTGGACATTCAGTGCTTAGCTAATCAGATGGTTCGATAGGATGTTTAGATTCTAGGTATGCCTTAGCCTATGTGGGAGTTTAGTGTTCCTTGCTTGATTAGATATGTATCGATCAATTTGAGAATGAGGCTTTGTTGGTGCTTCGAGATTAGGTGTTAGCGAGTGATGCCGGTCAAGCTACATTAGATTTAGATAGGGTTTAGAGGTTTACGAGCCATATATGTGTTCCCACTGTTGGGGGTTTGATCCAGCTGATACTTTGTGAGGCCCATGATTCTAGATACATTATCCACCCGAGCACCGCAAAGATGCATCGTGATTTGAGGAAGAATTATTGGTGGAGTGGCATGAGGAGAGATATCGTAGACTATGTGTCCTGTTGCTTGAGTTGACAGTAGGTGAAGACCGAGCATTTGAGACCTGGTGGTGAGTTAATGAGATTACTCATTCCCGAGTAGAAATGGGATCACATCAATATGGACTTGGTGATAGGATTGCCTGGACTTCTAGAGGTGTTGATAGAATTTGGATCATCATTGATTGATTGACCAAGTCAACACACTACCTCCCTGTTCAGTCTTCATTTAGCACCAAGAGGTTAGCTCGTATCTACATAGGAGAGGTGGTTCATCTTTATGGTGCGCTGGTTTATATTATATCAGATCGGGGTACGCAGTTCACTATTAGCTTTTGGAGGACCTTTCAGGAGGAGTAGGGTAATCGCATTGACCTTTGCACAGTTTTCCAACCAAAGATTGATGGCCATTCAGAGCATACTATTCAGGTTCTTGAGGATATAATGTGGGCCTGTGTTTTGGAATTTTGAGGTTAGTGTGACTAGTTCTTGCCTTTGGTAGAATTTGCATAAAACGACAGTTACCACTCTAGCATCGATGGCCCCATTTGAGGTCTTATATGGTAGGCATTGTCGCTCTCCCATTTGTTAGTTTGAGCCTACAAAGCCTACACCGCATGGTTTAGACTTGATTCATGAGGCTTTGGACCATATGAGGTTGATTCAACATATGCTTTGAACATTTCAGAGTAGGTAGGAGAGTTATGCTGGCTGTAGGAAGCGGCATTTGTGGGTTTGAGTTAGTGATAGAGTTTTCCTCTATGTGTCACCCATGAAGGGCATGGTGAGGTTTGGAAGGCAAGGCAAGCTTAGCCCCAGGTATATTGGGCATTTTGAGATCCTTTAGACCATTGGTGAGGTTGAATTTGAGTTGGCTCTACCTCTAGTATTCTAAGTTTTCCACCCAATTTTCCAACTTTCGATGCAGGTTTGGTATGTTCCTAATGAGTCTTATGTGCTCTAGTATGATATAGTAGAGTTGGATGACCATTTGACTTTCGTGGAGGAGCTAGTTTCCATTCTAGCCAAAGATGTGTGGTCGTTGCATTCTAGAGCCATTATTGTGGTTAAGGTCCGTTGGAGGCATTGTTTAGTTGAGGAGGATACCTTAGAGATCGAGTATGATATGTGGGAGCAATTTCTTGGCCTATTTGAGTCTTCAAATACTTCATGACTCTTACTTTCGCGGACGAAAGTCCTTTTTAGTAGTAGATATTGTAATGACCCTCCAGGTTCTTTAGGTGTTTATGCCTCCTATTTATAATTTAGATCATTCCTATAGCGACCCCAAGTCATTTATGAATTGTTGGGGCTAACATCTCGGTCCTATGGTTGATCATTTGGCTTCATGGAAGTTTCCCTGCTTTTAAGCTTTTGAACCTTGAACGGCCAATTTTGACCAAAAGTTCAAGAAGATTACCTTAGAATCTAATTCTTACTATTCCATCGGGTCAAGAAGGGTCACATTAGGTTCCTAGGATGTTTGGCACGACTCTTGAGGCTTTTAGTGCAAGTCTGTGCGATTAGGCATTTTAACATTCAAGTTAAGGTCTACTTTTGACTTTAGTCAACATTCTGAGTAAATAGAGTTGTAAGGTCTGGAATGTTGAGTTTGTTCTAGAATGACCCTTCGTTTGGTTGCCAAGGCTTACGGATAATTGTAAGCTTCCTTGTGGATTTTTGCTTAAAATAGAGTTTGGCGGTGGGACCCACTTTTTGCCCAAATGACCTAATATGGAAATGTTAACTGCTTTATTGAGTCAAGAATATAAAATTTGGTAGGGTTGCATATCTCATTTTCATGCGCAGGGTTCCAAGTGAATTTAAAACACCCCGTCGGAGATTAGGACTTGCCAAAAACTAGCTGATATAAATCAGCTAGTGCAGACCAAAATGGCCTTCGCATTCGCGGGCCCTTGGCCAGATTTGCGGAGGTAAGGTAGCTTGATCGCTGCAACTGTGGGGGCAATGCGGCATTCGCGAAGCCCGCATTCATGGAATTCCTTGCTATATTTGCAGGGCCCTGATTTACTCTTGGCAACGTTCTCGGGACCCTCGCTGCATTCGCGAGGTCTGCATTTACGGGGGAGCCTCCGTGTACTCTATTTTTATTTATAAAGATAGACCCAAGGAAACTTAGTTTGCATAGTTCAACTTTCTTTTTCTTGCTCGTTTTAAGTTTTATTTGGGGGATTCGAAGTCCCACACATCCGAAATTATCAGCGCTATGTTGTAGAGTGCTTGGTAACTATTGAAGGGTATCATTTGAGGTGAAATTTCATTTTTAGCTGCTGTCCTAGTCCTTGTTTGAGCTAAAAATTGATTGTCATTGCATGTTACTGTTATTTGTTGTTCTGAGCCTCGAATTGTGTTCTATTTTTTAACACAAGTTCATGGCATGGTATAGGGCCTTTTGACGGAGTCAATTCCAGAAACTCTGATGAGGGTCCCACAATTCCAGTTTGACTCTAAAATTGGTTTGTTTTCCATTTAATGTGTTTTTGTGTCTAAATGACCATACTAACCTTGTGGTCCTATTTTTGATAGCATGGCAGCATTCAGAGGCCATTTAGAAAGGAAAATCTCTGGCCTTGTAATTTGGAGAGCGCCCGATCAGACTACAAATAGGCTATGGCTTCCTTCCTAATTAGACTTGAATAGCAGACTTGAGTCTGATAGAATGAGCCTTAGTTAGGATGATTTCAGAGCTTATTGGATCTTTTGTTCTCTCCCCTAATTTTGTGGCTCCGATGTGTTACATGAGGTTTTGTGCTTTCGTGGTTATATAGGATTTGATTGTGCTATGCTTGGAGCTTTATGTTGATTCTTTGTGGGTGGACGTCGTTCCATGGTGACTTGGTTTTGTTATTTGAGATCCCTATAAGAGTCGACATGCCCCCAGATCAGTCTTGCTAGCTGGGCAGCTTATGCCCCTGGAGTGGACTGGTTAGCTGGGTGACCTTGATATCTGAGATCCCCTTCAGAGTAGACACGCCCCCGGGTCACTCTTTCTAGTAGGGCTGGGAGTGGACTTGCTTGCTGGGTGGCTTGGATTGATTGTCCCTCTTGCTAGCTGAGTTGGGAGTTGACTGAATATGATGGTTACTTGAATTGGGAACCCGTCTTTAACTTTGTGGTACTCTTCTCTCAGTTGACATTGCTATTCTTTGTACTTGTGGGCTTATGGGGGTCCATTCGAGTATTATTTAAACTTGCGCACAAGTGTACCTTCTGGTCTTATGGGGTCCTGTTAGGTTTAGCTTAGCTGTACTTGGATTTAATTTTAGTATGCTCGTGAACTATCTTTCAAATCCACTTTGACCTCTGTTTGTGTCTAGATTTGATCTTTCCTTCTTGTGTTTATCTTTTTTTCTCAGTCGGCCTATGATGCTTTCTTAGTACTTTTGATTTGGTACTCATGCTGCACTTTGCATCTGTTTTGTAATGCAGGTCCTAGTACCAGCTACTAGTTGTGATTGCTCGTGCCATCTTCTGCAGCTTTTGAGATCAGAGACGTGGGTGAGGTCTTGGCGTCCTGTATTAGCTTGTCTACTTCTGTATATAGGTTTAGCTTCACTTTTTCCTTTGAGATGGCTTGTTGTGGTCCACTTTTGGGACTTGCACTTTAATTTTTGAAAGCTCTGTACTTGTGACTTCCAAGTTCTTAGTGGGATTCTCTTGTATATAGATTTTTGGTTGCTTCTGCTTTCTTGTTATTCTTATTGTTTAGTGTTAGTTCTATTTAGTTCTACCCTTAAACTGATTACTGGTCTTTCTAGGTTACAATGTTAGTTCTACCTTTAAACTAATTACTGGGCGTTCTAGGTTACAGTTTGGCGTACCTACTTCTAGGTTGTGTTATAGTAGGTGTCATCATGACTCGAGGAATCGGTTAGTGACAGAACCACAGCTAGAGCACCCAAAGAGCCCAAAAGAAACATGCTACCAATTCTCTTTCAATTGGAAGTAATGTGCCGGAATTAAGAATACAGTTGTAGATAAAATGCCTGGACCTTGAATCCGCAACTAGGAGAATGGTATTCTTTGAACTTTAATCCATAACTATACGAGCAATCAGGTAAAAGATCACATATCTAGAGTCACCATCATAAGGCCACCGTGGATCGAAGTCCACCAAAAAGTTATCATCAAATCACTCAAAACTCGAACAAAATCCAATTTGATTATTCAAATGAAGCCTGAAATCACAACCAAAATCGTTGGAGCTTGAACAGAAAAGGAGTTATGGATGAAAGGTCACTGGAGCTGAGTTACTGCCTAGATAAGGCTCAAACTATCAGACCCAAGTCTACTACATCATTCTACCTGGAGCTAAGTTGTAATGACCCTCTAGGTCATTTCCTCTATATTCCATTCTTTCAGCTTTTAGATCTTTCCAATAGTAACGTCAAGTCATTCATGACTTTCTGGGACTGACAGTTCGATCACCTGGTCGATCATTTGGATTTTGTGCAAGTTTATATATTTGGGAGCTTTTGAAGTTTGAACGGTCGACTTTGGTAGAAACTTTAAACAAACAACCTCAAATTGCAATTCTGATAGTTTCATTAGCTCTAGAATGTCAACTTTGAGTTAGTAGCATTGTTAGTTCCGCTCCAGAGGCCTACAGCGTGAGTTAGAGCCATTAGGTTAGTTATTTGTAAAATTTTTGCAATTGGTTGACTTCGGTTAATTTCTAGATAAACAGACTGTGATATGATTTTTGTTAGCACTATTAATTTCAGAATGTCGAGTTTTGGATAGTAGAGTGGTTTGCTAGAGTCTTGAGACCTTTGATTTCAATTTGAGTGTTTAGACAAAAAATTTAAGTTTTAGGCCTAAAGGGATCCCGAGGGGGTATTACTGTCAAAACAATATTTTTTGGAAAATTTTCAATTACACTGATTCTAGAATGTCGAATATAGTGGTGTAGCATATCATATTTATTTTTATCGCGTTGCAAACGAATCTCGAGGGTTCATTCGGAGAGTTTTAAAAATTGCAAAATACATTTTCTCTGGTGCAAACATTTAGCGAGGGAAAAATAGGCTTTTAGCAATGGAAAACAACTTTTTGCAATGAAATTGCTGAGTTATAAATCCCGAATTTCAGTTTAATAGTTCATTATTCAAAATGAGATTTCTTGAGGAGTCAATTCCCTAAATGGTCACCCAAGTTTAGGGAATTGCCTTGAAACATCATTTATGTTTCATTTAGGAACAAAATATCACTCAACTATCATTATTTTCCTCCAAATATACTTAACACTTCAAAAGTCTCACCCTCTTCTAGTTGGCATGGCATGTCATTCAAACTTTTTTTTTAATAATAGACTTATTTAATTCATCATACTCATTTAACTAAAATAATTATCTTATTATTATTTTTAAAATATATATATTAGTTTCTTAAGAAGAAATTTTATACTTAAGAATCTTTTATCATAATTAAACTTTTTATTTTTTTATGCTATGAAGAGTATTTTTTTAAAACATACTATAATGTCATCAATTTTGAATACATATAAACACATATAGCAAAAAATATTGATATATAAATCACTCATGAATGTTATTTTACATCAATTAATCATATATTGTATAATGAATTAATAATATTAAAGATCAATTAACTATTAAAACATAATTAATTGTGTACTTTGAAATCCATAATATATTTTTTGAAAGGAAAATAGAAAGTGAATAATATTTATATTAGAAAATAGAATTTTTGATCTTTATTTATGAGCATATTAATCTCATATAATATGTGTATTAATGAATTAAAATAGGTAATTCAATTACTTTTTACTAGTATTTCATGAATTTGGGATGAGGTAAGAATATATATTGGTTTTTAATTGCATTATAATTTAAAATATAATATAGCAATAAAAGAATAAAAATAAAAATTTAAATTTAAAAGAAAATTTAAATAATAGTTTTCTCTTTTTACAGAATTTTTTGTTAACCTTACAAATTTATTTAAATACTTTTATGAAAAGAATAGCTTAAAATTTTCAAAATAATTCACTTAGGGATTTGAAAATTTCCCAGTTAATAATTGCACACAACGTTTTTTTCATTGAATTTTGTTTGGTAGACAATTATAAAGGAATTAGATTTTTTAATTTATTTTTATAATCTTCATAAATTCTCATGTAATTTATGTATGTGTTTTGTAGAGGCATGAGTTTGATGAATTAAATAGATCTATTATTTTTAAAAATAGTGATTTAATAACATGACATATCAACTAGAATAGAAGGAGACTTTTGAGGTATTTAGTATTTTCTTTTGGAAAAAAATATTAATAATATTATTCACTTTCTATTTTTTTCCAAAAAAAAATATTGTTACCATGAATTTCAAAGTACACAATTATTTCTATTGTATTAGTTAATTGATCTTTAATATTATTGATTCATTATACAATTTATGATTAATTGATGTAAGGTAACATTCATGATTGATTTGTATATCAATATTTTTTGAAAATATGTGTTTATAAGTATTTAAAATTGATGACATTATAATATGTTTTAAAAACCTACTCTTCATAGCATAAACAAATAAAAAGTTTAATTATGGTAAAAAATTTAACTATAAAATTTCTTCTTTAATAAACTAATATAATTTTTTTTTTAAATAATAAGATCATTATATTAGTTAAATAAGTTTGATGAATTAAATAAGACTATTATTAAAAAAACTTTAATGGCATGACATGCCAACTAGAGAGAGTGAGGCTTTTTTAAAGTGTTAAGTATATTTGGAGGAAAATAGTGATAGTTGAGTGATATTTTGGTCTTACATGAAACATAAATGATATCTCAAGGCAATTCCCTAAATTTGGGTGACCATTAAGGGAATTGACTTATTTCTTGAGCTATAGAGGTCAGATTGTGTTGATTTTAGTTGCTTCTTGTTGGAAATTGTTGCGTCTTTGTGTTAGGGTCATTGGAATAGTGGTCTACGCCTATTTTGAAGGTATTTTTGTTCCCAAGACCTATTGTTTCTTTTTTGAGGAAATTCCCGAGCTCGAATTGTGCCTTTTTTTTGGCACAAGTTTATTGAGCTAATTAGTACCCATTGGTGTAGTCAATTTTAGGATTAACGATGCGGGTTCCACAATCATTTTTTGACTAGATTTTGGTCATGTCTAAAATTGTTGCAATTTTAGCGTCTAAACATATGTATTGACATTGTGATTATGATTTTGATACCATGGGAGTGATCGCATCTTGTTCAAAAGGATAATGCTCTAGAATAGTGATTTTAGTGTGTGCACAGTTTGCTTTGAGGTAGACTACAACTTACCAGATCATGTTAATCAGGTAGTTTTGGGATGGGTTTCTAGGTTATATCATGTTTAACATTTAGAATTCATATCTTTGCCTTATTTCAGGTATAGAATACCTAGAGAGGAGCTACATCAGGAACACACAGAGGTACGAACCATCTG
Organism: Solanum appendiculatum; assembly: GCA_018342035.1. Taxonomy (NCBI): domain Eukaryota; kingdom Viridiplantae; phylum Streptophyta; class Magnoliopsida; order Solanales; family Solanaceae; genus Solanum; species Solanum appendiculatum. The sequence goes on from JAGDQO010000326.1 coordinate 262,372, forward strand.
TATGATATAGCTAGTCGTCAGGATTAAGAGAACTCACCAAATTTAGGTGTTTATGCATTGTTAGATTCAGGGGATAATCTTTATTTTGTTACTCCCTATATAGCAGTAAACTTCGATATCAGTCCAGAAAATCTCCTAGAACCCTTCTCAGTCTCTACTCCAGTTGGTGACCCAGTTATAGCTAGACAGGTATATAGAAATTGCCCTGTCACAGTTTCCTAGAAAGTCACCTCAACAGACCTTTTAGAGTTAGAAATGATAGATTTTTATATCACTCTAGGCATGAATTGGTTACATTCCTGTTATGCCTCAGTCGATTGTAGAACTAGGATCGTTCGATTTCAGTTTCCAAATGAGCCAGTCTTAGAGTGGAAGGGTAGTAACTCAGTGCCTGCAGGTCGATTTATCTTGTACCTTAAGGCCAGGAAAATGATTTCCAAAGGGTATATATATCATCTTGTTCGGGTTAAGGACTCAAACTCTGAAACCCCAACTCTTGAGTCAGTCCCAGTGGTGAATGAGTTTCCAAAAGATCTTCCCGGAGTTCCTCTCAAAAGGGAGATTGACTTCGGAATAGATCTCCTTCCAAATACCCAACCTATCTCAATTCCTCCTAACAGAATAACTCCAGCTAAGCTTAAGGAACTAAAGGAATAGTTGAAAGACCTCCTAGATAAGGGCTTTATCAGACCCAGTATCTCTACATGGGGTGCTCCAGTGTTGTTCGTGCGTAAGAAAGATTGTTCCCTCAGGATTTGCATTGACTATCGTCAGTTGAACAAACTCACAAACAAGAATAAATATCCCATCCCTACGATTGATGACTTGTTCGACCAGCTTCAGGGTGCTAGTTGCTTTTCTAAGATAGACCTCAGATCCGGCTATCATCAGCTCAGAGTCAGAGATAGTGACATACCGAAGACAACCTTCAGGACTCGATATGGTCACTATGAATTTGTAGTTATGTCTTTTGGACTAACAAATGCTCCTGCAGCTTTCATGGACTTAATGAATAGGGTGTTCAAGTAGTATTTGGACTTGTTTTTTATCGTCTTTATTGATGATATCCTCGATTATTGAGCTGCTGAAGAAGATTGAGCTCTATTTCCCTATTACTTTGAGACTGAGTACCATTAGCTCCAAAATACTGAGAACTCTGATTCCTGTGATCATTCCTATTTCTGGGTGCATGTGCACTAGCTGAAGATAGAGCAGGTCCAGACGAGTTCTGCTAAAAGATTGCTGATGCCCATTCCTCGTCTTTTGCTGGAAAGTCTCATTACTTGTTGTCTTGGCCCTCTTGTTGCGAAACTCTTCGCTATCCTTTAACTTATCCTCCTCAACTTGCTGCATGTGAATCATGAGTCTAGCTAAGTCCATGTCCCCTGTCAACACAACTGCCTTGCCTTCCTTGTTGGATAGGGGGGATAGCCCTAACACGAACAAACTCATCCTGCTCCTCCTATCCGCCACCATCTCCGGTGCATAGCAGGACAGCTGAGTAAACTTGGGATTGTACTCCTACACACTCATCGCTTCTTGTTTTAGATTCATGAACCCTCTCACTTTAACTTCCCTTAGCTCTAGGGGAAATAAGCGTCTCAAGAAAGTATCCTCAAACATAGCCACACGTATGTACAATTTAGAAAAAACTTTTATAGAATTGAACTCTATCGCACGAACATGAGTAAGAAGAAAGTGAGATGTTCCTAAATGTTTGTAGCCTCCCAATTATAGATGTGGTGCGCTTCACACAAATAAGGAGGACTCTACAGACACGACTTTCAAACATCCTAGGACTCTTGAACCTGATGCTCTGATACCAAGTTTGTCACACCCCGAGACAACCCCCTAGGAGAAACACGGTGCTTGGTGTAACTAGTGACCCCAAGCTAACCCATGGCACTGTATATCTAAACAAGTTCAATTAAATTAATACTGTGCGGAAGCTAAAAAAACAATTTCATGTCTGAAATGGGGAAAATAATCCAACATATCTGGAAGTATATAAACATACGAAGAGTTTAGTGATGACTGAAATAAACACCAATTACTCAAGCTGAATCTAATCTATGTCTTAAAGCCTCTAACTGACTTGAGATGCTGGGACATGCCCCAACTAACTCTAGCAATACTGAAACTGAAAAGTAAAAGCTGAAATATAAAGCATGACTATCATCCTCGATCTGTGAGGACTCACCACTGAAGCTGCGGAGTAAGGACTATAATTCGAGCTAAGTGTGGTCTTGATGCTGAGCGCCTGAACCTACATTATGAAATGATGTAGCGCAAAAGTATGCGTCAGTACTTTGAATGTACAGAGCATGCAAGATATAGATTCTAAGCTGAACAATATAAGTTGTACTATATAAACTGAGCATGGAAATAGGCTACACTGAAGTATAACTGAAAACTCAGCTAGATGCAATGACCAAGTATTAATCATGAAGATAACATGCTGAACTGTATACTGAAGTAAATACTGATAACATGGTCAATGCACTAACAGTATGACTGTGGGAGCTACTGTTAACCGACTTAAACCACGTGAGCTAAACCTGGAGTCCGATGTATACGCCCCATCTAGAAGACCCATTATACCTTGCCAGGGTATAAAGGCATAATTGTGGCATGATCACTAAAACTTATGCCCAACAGAGGGGACTTCTTAACCTACATTGGCACATAGTTCTAGGACTTTGTGGGTACACTGAACCCTAGTTCAACTCGGTACTAAGTCTACTCCTAACTGAATATGCAAAGGTAACAATGCAACTAATATACTGAGTAGCTCAAAATATTGACATGCTATCTGGGAATGCAACATAAATATACTGACAAATATGGCGTTCAAATACTGGAGCATGATTTTCTGACTGATCTGTCTAGCAAGTATAATTCATGAAATGATGATAATTAATACAAGCTAGGGTTCTGAGTTCTATACACGGGACTACATTAATTCTTCAAGAAAATAGGTAATCAGTGCAATGGAACTATAGCAACTAACTTTCAATGGATTCCTAAGATTTTGGAAACCCTAGGTCTAAGCAATTTATGGAGAAACTGAAGAACTGGCTGAATTCTAGGGACCTAATGGGAGAAAGGAACCCACTGGTGAAATCCCACATACCTGGTGATGAAAACTATTGAGAAATCCCTTGATTTGGGGGCTGAACTTGAAGAACACCTCTTCTCGTTCTTGGCAGAAACTGTCGCCTATTCCTCTTCTTTTCTTTCTAAGCTAGATTATTTTTGGAGAACGAGGGTTCTAGGTAGTTTCTGACTATATTATTAGGCTTAGACTGAGTAAAACGACGCAGTTTAGGCATCAAATGACGTAGTTTAAGTGCCCAACACATAGGGAAAAAGACCAATATGACCCTGACTTAAAGCTGTCGAAGTGACTTCAAGACAGGCTTCACGGGCCGTCTAGAGCACCACGGTCCGTCAAGTGGGTCGTGAAGATTTATCAGCCTGACAGCGCTTCACTAAAATGGGCATATCGTTATACTCCGATCTTCAAATGGGCAAACTTGGTAGCGTTGGAAAGAGGACTCAAAGAACTTTAATTTGATATGGTTCTCAGGCCAAAGATGGGTTGATGGTTCCCCATTAGGGTCCATCATCGGTATCAAAGTATGTCACAAGATTTCTTGAGTGGGCTGGGCATAACCCTACGTCATTCCCTACGAATCGGGATATGAGTGAGGAGTTCGTCAGGGGGTTGTCTTTGCCACTCTGTCTGGCATCAAGGGACTTGATAGAGGCTGGGTCTACCTTTCCCCAGGTTGTTAGTCATACAAGGGCCATGGAGCAATCATGCCTTGAGGCTTAAAGAGATAGTGGTGAGAGGCCTCACTATCAGCACAAATGTGACAACATCTCACTTCGGGGTGAGTATCAATTCAGCGAGGGTCATCTTCCTTCTCAACCCATTAGACCTACGGCGGTAGCACCTAAGGTTCTAGGAGGTTCTTAGGTAGGTCATGGAGCTTACAACAGACAGAGTTTAGGTCAAAGTTCTCAAGGGGAGCACATTGGGCCTTCAGGTGGTGGAGCTCGACCTATTCCAGTTGGGTCCTTTTAGCGGGTTGATATTGATGATGGTGGCTATGAGTGTGGCGAGGTACGCCACTTTGTTAGAGAGTGTCGCAGGACCCCGATATAGTCAGCCAGGGGTGGTTCCCAGAGGGTTGGAGATGGTTCGCAGTTTGTTAATGGCCGAAAGAGGAGTTCGTCGCATTCTTCACGCTGGGCTTTAGACTATAGAGGTTGTTATGATTTTGGGGAGTTTGATCACTGGTCCAGGCAGTGCCCCAGGCGGGAGATGATCTTCCAGACATTGCACACTTCTCTTACTCCAAGACTAGAGCAGTTGGACTTTGTCGCATCTGTGGGAAGCTTGGCCACCGATCTAGATTGTGTCCCCAGCATGGGACCATGGTGAAGTTTCTTCAGCCGAGACAGTTTCATAGGAATACAACACCTCGAGCCAACGGTAGTGCCCCGATGGTAGCAGGTGGTAGTGTGGGTGCTCAGTTTGAGGTCTATCGTGATCCGTTCCATGCATCTATAGGTCAGCCATAGGGCGAGGATCCAGGTATTGGCTGTGTTTGCTTGATTTCCTTTTTTTGCCCTACATTGTTCATATTGTGTGGTTTTGGGGGTTTTCATACCCATACGCTCATATTTGACTTGATATTTATCTCCTGATTGTTATGGCCGCCTTATTTGGGATTGTGTTTTTGTTTTAGTTTCGTAGTTGATTTCTTTTAGTACTGGATCAATTAGGTTGAATTCCTATATCTGATAATAGTGGTTGAGCAACTACCCATGCCTTTGCCTCGGTGGCTGTGTTATGAGTTTACAACCGGTTAGTTAGTTGTACCTTTTTTTGTCTCCCTTACAAGTTTTTGTTGTTGTGGTGCTGATCCTTGTTAGATAGGTGCTTAGACCTTCTTTGTTAGTTCTGGGAGCGGTGCTTCTTGTGGATCTAGTTGGCTTAGAAGGTTGCCTTAGTTGCGTGCCATCCCGTTAGACTAGTGGTTGAATGGCTCTTCTTACCTTTGTGCATAACTAGTGCTACCTTGATTAGTATTTCTCTTCTGCCATTCCAGTTTTCTTGGCTTAGACGACTTTCTTCATTGTTTGGCATTGTTTGGTTCGTAGTTGAAAGGTTAGTTGTTGAGGTAGTATGTGAATAGAGGTATACCATCTTTGGAGTTATAGTGGATCCCTCTTGTCGATCCTTCTCTATGCCTTATCAATATTCTCAGCCCTTAGGCTGTGAAATTGAGGTTTGCTCCCTTTTTACCTACCTGGTTGGTTAGTTTGTGGCATTCTTGGTGTTTGGGTTTATTGGTGGTTGGAAGATTTATGGCTGTTGGAGTTGTGAGAAAAGTGGAACAGCCTTCAGTGGTATTGTAGTAATCCTAGTTTGTCGTCTCTTCCCATTTGCCTTAGTCTTGTTCTCAGTTGCAAAGTTGTGGTCCGTTCGTTCAATCTTTTGAAGCTGTCTCTTTTGAGGGTTTTGGCGCTTGGCTATGGCTTGTTGGGAATTAGGAAAATGTGTTTACTCATTGTGCCTTTTTACCGCTGTTGTGGGTTCTTCGTGGTTGTGTTGGTAGCTCTCGAGGCTTTGTTTGTCATTGGGAGTTAGAGCAGTGGTGTTCGTTGGTGGATTTACATGTAGCCTAAGTTAGAGGATGGGAAATTGTTAAGGAGGTTCATATACAGAATGGGGTAAGAGTAATTCATGGAATCCATGATTCTAAATTTTTTTAGAATGCGAGGTTCGCTATTGGTCTATTCGATAGCTTACGGTGTTTGTGAATGGGAATCAGTGCCCTTGGGCCTTTACCGAGCAGCTGTCCATGTTTGTACGCCGCCTACCAGCTTGGTTTCCGTTGGACTAGGATGGTCGGCTTAGATTTGAGGTGACAAAGTTGTTTATGGGCACATAGTGCCGACTCTTCGGAAGTTCCTATGGTAGGAGTAAGCCGCTGGAGCAGGGTTCAGTGTGGCCTTGTCGTTCACGAGATAATCGTCCCTTGGAGTGGATTGTTCAGTTTTAGAAAGTGAGTTTCAGCTGGGATTGTTTGTTTTTAAAGTGGAGACTAGAATTTTGGGCTTTTCCCCAGGTTGTTTTCCTAGTTTGGGTTGTTGTCATCCCTAGAGGTTCAGTTGAAGTATGTGACTCTTTCGAGGTTTGTGTTGTATTGTTTTGTAAGTAAGTTTCAGATGGTGTTGGAGGTATTCAGGATGGCCAAGGACCCGCAGAACGCTCTTGGTGGCTGGAAGAAGATGAATTTGAAGCATAAGGCAAGTATTTTGAATTATGAGTTGAGTTGCATCTGCCATGGTCCTGTGGTTCTCATTTCGATGGTTTCGGTGTGGTTTTTGGTTTTCCTTAGATGAAGCTAGTGTTTTCGTTCAAGTTCAGGTTAAATGAGTAGGAGTTGGAGCCCAAAAAGGGAATTGGAGGAGCTTTTGGAGTTTTAAGTGAATTTGAGGATTTTCCCCTAAGCCTGATTTCCATTCGGCGTTGTTCGATCCGTGAGGGTGTCTGAGGGTCTGGCGGAGCATGTAGGCCTTGTATCCTCGTCTTTTCGTTCCTTCAGATTGTAATTATCCTTCTACTTTCACGGGCGAAAGTCCTTTTAGTAGTGGATGTTGTAATGACACTCTAGGTCATTTTCTCCATTTTCTGATCTTTTCAGCGTTTAGAGCTTTTCTGTGGTGACCCCAAGTCATTTATGATTTGCTGGCACTGATTGTTCGGTAACCTGGTCATTCGTTTGGATTTTATGCCCATTTTTATGTTTTTGAGCTTCCGGAGTTTCAACGGTTGACTTCGATCAACACTCCAAGAAAACAGCCTAAGAATGGAATTCTGACGGTTCCATCAGCTCCGAAATGGTCATTTAAAGCTGATAGCATTTTCAGCTCAAGTCTCGAGGCTCTCGGTGCGAGTTTGAGCCATTCGGCGTTTTACCCTTTAAGCTTTAGCCTAAGTTTGACTTTGGTCAACATTCTTGGTAAACATGCTCAGTTTGAAATTATGTCAGCGCGATAAGCTCCGGAATGTCGAGTTTGGTCTCGAACGACCTTTTGTGTGCTTCCTGAGGCTTCCAAGCTCATTCCGAGTTCCCTTGTGGATTTTGGCTTAAAATGGCACATGGGTGTGGGACTCACTTTTCGTCGAGATGACCTTGTAAGGAAATTTCGACTGCGTCATTGAATTCGAAATGTCGATTTTTTTGGGGTAGCTTAGCTGGTTTATTTTCATCGGGTCCCGAACGTATTCCAAGGGTTCGTTCGGAGACTTTAAAAAATAGCAAAAGTGTTGATATCTGGTGCAAGCTTTTAGAACCAAGAAATGGGACTTTTAGCGAGCAGAAACAACCCTTTAGCGACTAGATTTCTGCTATTTATATAGCAGAAATAATAGTTTCTTTTGAAACTTCGAAACCCCTTATCTCTCTGATTTCTTGGCCAAATGAGGTGATTCAAAGTGTGGAAGCTTCGTTTTGATGGTGGCTTTGCTGTAGAGTAATCGGAAGTTTTTGGGTGCACGTAAATCGAGATAAAATCGTGATAGACCAGACTGCTGCAGCTCTTTTCGAGTTCTAGATTTTGGCTATATTGATTTGGTAATATCTTGCCCATTTTAGCTCCGTTTTGGGTGATTCTATGTCCAACGTGTTTGGCAAGTTCGTGGCTACGGAATGGAGTGCTCGGGGATTGTCCAGGGACCTTTGTTTGAGGTATTTTCTTAGTTTTAGTTGTTGCCTGCTCTCTTTTGTGTTCTTTAATGGTGGGTTTGTTGCATGTTGTAATTCCGGCCTATTCCAACCCTGAATTGTGTTCCATTTTGGGACACAAGTTTGGGGAGGTAAAATGAACCTTTTCCTAGAGTCAATTTCAAGATTCCCAATGCGGGTCCCACAATCGTGTTTTAGACCCGATTTTAGGTCCGTCTCTGAATAATGTGATTTTTGTGTCTAAACGACCTTGCTGATACTGTGATTCTATTTTTGATAACGTGGTAACATTCTTAGGCCGTTCGGAAAGGAAAAGCTCCGGCAGAGTGATTTGGAGTGCGTGCAGTCGGCCTTCTAGTAGGTTACGACTTCCTTTCCTTTTAGATTGAGCATGAATGTGTGAATTCATGATGATTGGCGTGAATTGGGGAGGGTACCTAGTAGTTCTTCTCTTTTTTTAATGAACCATGATTTAGGGTGATTTTTTCGTTGTTTCGAGGGTAGTATCATGCTGATAGGGGGTTGCTTGCGTGTTTTTGCATGTCTTGTGTTTTATCTAGTTGATTGTTGTTTTTTGGAGCATGTTGTGGCCTTAGTCTAGGCTAGACTAGTGTTGCCTTAGACCCAAGAACCTTGTGACTGTGGTATGTCTCCTACGTCGTTTCGGATGGATTAGGTCCTTGTAGACCGGATTAGCAGACTTGGGTCTTTTAGTGTGTGCCTTAGCTTAGACTATTATGCTGCTTGTTAGCCTTTCTGTGTCTTCTCCCCTTTTCTGTGGCTCCGACGTGTTAACAAAGGAGGTGTGTTTTTAGGGGTTTAGAGTGTTTCTGGCTTGGTGTTGGTAGTGCAATTGATTGAGAGTAGATGTCGAGCTACAATGACTTGGACTTGAGATTCTCTTCGGAGTTGATATTCCCCCCGCACACTCTACTGGCTGGGCTAGTGCCCCCGGAAGTTGCTAGCAGGCTGGGCGGATTGGTATTTGAGTTATTATGCCCCTGTGCACTCTAATGGCTGGACTGGTGCCCTCGGGAGTGGCTAGCTAACTGGGAGGATTAGTATTTGAGTTGTTATGCCTCCACGCACTCTACTGATTGGGCCGGTGCCGCCGAGAGTGGCTAGCTGGCTGGGAGGATTCGATATTTTGTCCTTGTTGGAGTTGTTATGCCCTCGAACATTCTTACTAGTTGGGTTGCTGATGCCCCTGGGAGTTGCTGGCTGGCTGGGCGGCCCGATTTGGAAGTCAGACTTGTGGATTGGGCGGAAGTTGTCTGGTTTTGAGTTGTTCTGGGTTACCCTTCGTTCCTGTAGTTTTAGCTATTTTGTGTACCTGTCGGGTTTATGGGGGTCCGTTCGGGTTTTATTTTACTTGTGCACGAGTGTACCTTCTAGGCTTATAGGGTCCAGTTAGGTTTAGTTTAGCATCTTTTTTATTTCTTTCGGTGCGCTCATGTTTTTCTTTAATACGCGCTCGGGCTTCTTCTCTAGTCTAGATTCTATCCTTTCAGATTGCTTTTACCTTTCTTGCTCAATCGGCCTATGATGCCTACTGGGTACCATTCATTTGGTTCTCATACTACACTTTTGCACCCTGCAGATCATAGTATGGGTTATCGCCGATGATTGGTCTTGGTGGGAAGCAGCTTGCATTCGGAGATTGGGTGAGCTCTTAGTGTCCGGAGTTGCTGATTTCCATCTATTTTTGGCTAGCACTAGTCTTTACTTGCTTTCGAAGTCTGTCTGTATCTATTTTGTATTTGTAAATGCTTTGTACTCTTATTTTGTTTAGATGCTCAATTACTGACTGATGACAGGTCTAGGGGACAATTCCTTGGATATATCTATGGTGGTTCCTCTTTCTTCTCATTATATTTGTTTGTTACTTCATTGGTTCCTTTTCCGCTTGATGGCCCGTTACTTCTGGTTTCGGACTATGGGTTAGGCTTACCTACTGGTGGGTTTTTGTAGGTGCCATCATGACTTGAGGAATCGGGTCATGACAAGTTTGTATCAGAGGTCTAGGTTGACCGACATCGTTGGTATGAGGGAAATGACTAGTAGAGTCCTGTGGATCGATGCGGAGACATCCGTATCTTATCTTCGGAAGGCTATGGGTCATATTTAGGAAATTATGTTCTTGACTCCTCATCGTGTGTCCATGATTTGAATAACTTCTAAAACTGATCTTTTGGAATCTACTCTCTCATAGATGGATTGCACGAGATTCCCGGTGGGCACGGTCGAAGCATCAGTAGGTTCTACTAGTGTTTCGGTAGATGGTTCTCAGGCCAGAGATGGATTGATGGTTCCCCATCAGGGTTCATTATCAGTATCCAAGTACGTCACGAGATTTCTTGAGTGGGCTGGGCATAACCTCACGTCATCCCCTACGAATCGGGATATGATACAGGAGTTCGTTAGGGGGTTGTCTTTGCCACTCTGTCTGGCATCAGGGCACTTGATAGAGGTTGGGTCTACCTTTCCCCAGGTTGTTAGTCATACAAGGGCCATGGAACAAGCATTCCTTGAGGCTTACAAAGATAGTGGTGAGAGGCCTTACCATCAGCATAGAGGTGACAACATCCCACTTCGGGGTGAGCATCAGTTTAGCGAGGGTCATCTTCCTTCTCAACCCATTAGGCCTACGGCGGTAGCAGCTCAGGTTCCAAGAGGTTCTGAGGCATGTTATGGAGCTTATAAGAGATAGAGTTCAGGTCAAACTTCTCGGGGGGAGCACATTGGGCCTTCAGGTGTTAGAGCTCGTCCTATTCTAGCTGGGTCCTTTAAGGGGGTTGATATTGGTAATGGCGGCTATGAGTGTGGCGAGGTAGGCCACTTTATTAGAGAGTGTCATAGGACACCGATACAGTTAGCCAGGGGTGGTTCCTAAAGGGTTGGAGATGGTTCACAGTTTTTTAAGGGCCACAAGAGAAGTTCATCGCGTTCTTCACGCCGAGTTTCAGACTATGGAGGTTGCTATGATTGTGGGGAGTTTGATCACTAGTCCAGGGAGTGCCCCATGCGGGAGATGATCTTTCAGACATTGCATACTTCTCCTACTCTCCAGACTAGAGCAGTTGGACCTTGTCGCATCTGTGTAGAGCTTGGCCACCGGTCGAGATTGTGTCCCCGGCGTGGGACCATGGTGCAGTTTCTTCAACCGAAACAGTTTCATGGGACTACAACACCTCGAGCCAGGGGTAGTGCCCCAATGGTAGCAGGTGGTAGTGTGGGTGCTCAATTTGAGGTCTGTCATGATCCGTTCTATGCTTCTGCAGGTCAGCCTGATGCCGAGGATCCAGGTATCGAATGTGTTTGCTCAATTTCCGTGTTTTGCTCTGTATGTCTCACATTGTGTGGTTTTGGGGGTTTTCAGACCCATATGTGCTTATTTGACTTGCTTTTTATCTCCAGACTATTGTGAAAACTTATTTGGGATTGTGTAAGTGTTTTAGCTCCGTAGTTGATTTCTTTTAGTAGTGAATCAATAAGGTCGGATTCCTATATCTTTTAGTAGTGGTTAAGCAACTCCCCATGCCTTTGCCTTGGTGGCTGTGTTATGAGTTTACGGCCGGGTTAGTTAGTTTTTCCTTTTTTTGTCTCCCTTGCAAGTTGTTTTTGTTGTGGTGCCGATCCTTGTTAGATAGGTGGCTAGACCAGCTTTGTTAGTTCTGGGAGTGGTGGTGCTTGTAGATCTAGTTAGCTTAGAAGGCCGCCTTAGTTGCATGCCGTCCCGTTGGACTAGTGGTTGAATGGCTCTTCTTACCTTTGTGCATAGCTAGTGCTGCCTTGATTAGTATTTCTCTTCTGTCATTCTAGTTTTCTTGGCTTAATTGACTTTCTTCGTTGCTTGGCATTGTTTGGTTCATAGTTGAAAGGTTGGTTGTTGAGACAGTATGTGAATTGAGGTATAACATCTTTGGAGTTATGGTGGATCCCGCTTGTCGAACCTTCCTTATGCCTTATCAGTATTTCCAGCCCTAAGGCTGCGAAGTTGAGGTTTGCTCATTTTTTAACTACCTGGTTGGTATGTTTGTGGCATTCTTGGTGTTTGGGTTTATTGGTGGTTGGAAGATTTATGGCGTTCGAAATTGTGAGAAAGGTGGAACAGCCTTCTGTGGTATTGTAGTAATCGTAGTTGGCCGTCTCTTCCCATTTGCCTTAGTCTTGTTCTCAGTTGCAAAGTTGTGGTCCGTTCGTTTAATCTTTTGAAGCTATCTCTTTTGAGGGTTTTGGCGCTTGGCTATGGATTGTTAGAAATTTGGGAAATGTGTTCTCTCGTTAAGCCTTGTTACCACTGTTATGGGTTCTCCTTGGTTGTGTTGGTAGCTCTCGAGGCTTTGTTTGTCATTGGGAGTTGGAGCAGTGGTGTTCGTTGGTGGATTCACATGTATCCTAAGCTTGGAGGATGGGAAGTTGTTTAGGAGGTTCATCTACATAATGGGGTAAGAGTAATTCATGGAATTCGTGATTCTAAATTTGTTTAGGATGCGAGGTTTTCTCTTCGCCTATTTGATAGCTTACAGTGTTTGTTAATGGGAATCGGTGCCCTTGAACCATTACCGAGCGGTTGTCCATGTTTGTACGCCGCCTACCGGTTTGGTTTCCCTTGGACTAGGATGGTCGACTCAGATTTGAGGTGACAAAGTTTTTTGTGGGCGCATAGTGCCGGCTCTTCGGAAGTTCCTATGGTAGAAGTAAGCCATTGGAGCTGGGCTTAGTGCGTCCTTGTCGTTCGCGGGATAATCATCCCTTGGAGTGGAATGTTCAGTTTCAGAACGTGAGTTTCGGCTGGGATTGTTGGTTTTTAAAGTGGAGACTAGAATTTTGGGCTTTGCCCCGTGTTGTTTTCCTTGCTTGGGTTGTTGTCATCCCTAGAAGTTCAGTTGTAGTATGTGACTCCTTCGAGGTTTGTGTTGTATGGTTTTGTGTTTGAGGTATTCAGGATGGCCCTGTATCCTTGTCTTTTCGTGCCTTCAGATTGTAACTGTCCTTCTACTTTATTGGGCGAAAGTCCTTTTAGTAGTGGATGTTGTAATGGCCCTCTAGGTCATTTTCTCCATTTTCTAATCTTTTCAGCATTTAGAGTTCTGGAATGTCGAGTTTGGTCTCAAATGACCTTTTGTGCGCTTTCCGACGCTTCCGGGCTCATTCCGAGCTCCCTTGTGGATTTTGGCTTAAAAAGGCTCATGGGCGTGGGACCCACTTTTCTTCGAGATGACCTCGTATGGAAATTTTGACTGCGTCATTAAGTTTAGAATGTCAAATTTTGTGGGGTAGCTCAGTTTGTTTATTTTCAGCGGGTCCCGAACGAATTTCAAGGGTTCGTTCGGAGACTTTGAAAAATAGCGAAAGTGCTGATATCTGGTGCAAGCTTTTAGTGACAAGAAATGGGACTTTTAGCGACAAGAAACAACTCTTTAGCGACCAGATTACTGCTATTTATATGGCAGAAATAGCTGCTTTTTTTTTAAACTTCAAAACTTCATATCTCTCTGATTTCTTGGCCAAATGAGGTGATTCAAAAAGTGGAAGCTTCATTTTGATGGTGGCTTCGCTGTAGAGTGATCAAAAGTTGTTGGGTGTGCGTAAACCGAGGTAAAATCGGGATAGACCAGAATGTTGTAGCTCTTTTCGAGTTCTAGATTTTGGCTATATTGATTTGGTAATTTCTTGCTCATTTTAGCTCCGTTTTGTGTGATTCGAAGTCCAATGTGTTTGGAATGTTTGTGGCTACGCATTGGAGTGCTCGGGGATTGTCGTGGGACCTTTGTTTGAGGTATTTTCTTAGTTTTAGCTGCTGCCTGCTCTCTTTTGTGTTCTTTAATGGTGGGTTTGTTGCATGTTGTAATTTCGGCCTGTTCCGAGTCCCGAATTGTGTTCCGTTTTGGGACACAAGTTTGGGGAGGTAAAATGAACCTTTTCACGGAGTCGATTTTGGGATTCCCAGCGCGGGTCCCACAATCCTATTTAGATCTGATTTTAGTCCCGTCTTCGATTAATGTGATTTTTGTGTCTAAACACCCGTGCTGATGCGGTAATCCTATTTTTGATAGCATGACAACATTCTGAGGCCGTTCGGAGAGGAAAAGCTCCGGCAAAGGGATTTGGAGCGCGCGCGGTTGACCTTCTGGTAGGTTACAACTTCTTTTCCTTTTAGATTGAGCATGAATGTGTGCATTCATAATGATTGGTGTGAATGGGGGGCGGGTACCTAGTATTTATTCTCTTCTTCTCATGAACCATGATTTAGGGTGATGTTTTCATTGTTTCGAGGGTAGTATCATGCTAATAGGGGGTTGCTTACGTGTTGTTGCATGCCTTGTGTTTTATCTGGTTGATTGTTGATTTTTGGAGCATGTTGTGGCCTTAGTCTAGGCTAGACTAGTGTTGCCTTAGACCCATGTTCCTTGTGATTGTGGTATGTCTTCGACGTTGTTTCGGATGGACTAGGTCCTTGTAGACCAAATTAGCCGACTTGGGTCTTATAGTGTGAGCCTTAGCTTAGGCTGTTATGTTGCTTGTTAGCCATTCTGTTTCTTCTCCCCATTTCTGTGGCTCCGGCGCGTTACCGGAGGGAATGTGTGTTTTGGGGTTTAGAGTGTTTCTGGCTTGGTGTTGGTAGTGGTATTGATTGGGAGTGGATGTCGATCCTTCATGACTTGGACTTGAGATCCTCTCCGGAGTTGATATACCCCCGCGCACTCTACTGACTGAGCCGGTGCCCCCGGGAGTGGCTAGCAGGCTGGGCATATTGGTATTTGAGTTGTTATAGCCCCGCACACTCTACTGGCTGGGCCGGTGCCCTCGGAAATGGCTAGCTGGCTGGGTGGATTAGTATTGAGTTGTTATGCCCCCGTACACTCTACTGGCTGGGCTAGTGCCCCCGGGAGTGGCTAGCTTCCTGGGTGGATTGGATATTTGGGCCTTTGGTGGAGTTGTTATACCTCCGGGTACTTTTACTAGCTGGGCTGCGATGCTCCTTGGAGTTGCTGGCTGGCTGAGCGGCCCGATTTGGAAGTCAGATTTGTTGACTGGGTGGGAGTTGTCTGGTTTGGAGTTGTTCTAGGTTACCTTTCTTTCTTGTTGTTTTAGCTATTTTGTGTACCTGTCGGACTTATGGGGGTCCATTCGGGTTTTATTTTACTTATGCACGAGTGTACCTTCTGGGCTTATGGGGTCCAGTTAGGTTTAGTTTAGTGGTTCTTTTATTTGTTTCGATGCGCTCATGTGTTTCTTTTATAGCCGCTTGGGCTTCTTCTCTAGTCTAGATTTTATCCTTTCAGATTGCTTTTTCCTTTTTTGCTCAGTTGGCCTATGATGCCTACAGGGTACCATTCGTTTGCTAATCATACTACGCTTCTGCACCCTACATATCAGAGTACGGGTTATCGCCAGTGATTGGTCTTGGTGCAGAGCAGCTTGCATTCAGAGATTGGGTGAGCTCTTAGCGTCCGGAGTTGCCGATTTCCATCTATTTTGGGCTAGGACTAGTCTTTACTTGCTTTCGAAAGCTGTTTGTATCTATTTTATCTTTGTAAAAGCTTTGTACTCTTGTTTTGTTTAGATGCTCGATTACTGACTGATGCCAGGTCTTGGGGATGGTTCCTCGGATATATCTATGGTGATTCCTCTTTCTTCTCTTTATATTCGTTTGTTACTTCATTGGTTCCTCTTCCGCTTGATACCCCGTTGCTTCTGGTTCTGGGCTATGGGTTAGGCTTACCTACTGGTGGGTTGTAGTAGGTGCCATCATGACCTGAGGAATCGGGTCGTGACAGAATAAGAACAATGATTCGATCTGTAATGTTTTGGTTGATTATATTAATTTTTTTTAATCATAAATAGATAAATAAATTCTAACGCAAGATTTGCTTCAAACTTGATTTAATTTTAAGACAATATTTCTCATGTTGTTTTAAAGATATGACATTTGTTAACCTATATTTTTCAATCGCTAATATTTTCTACTTCATAATTTAGATTTCATATAAATATTCCTTATTAAATAGAGAACGACTTTAAGATGATTTGGAAACCATCCATCTTCGGTCAACACACCACCGTCTCAGTATGTTCACTCCGTTTGATAATTGGTGGTACGTTCAGTCCAAGAGGGTAGTCTGGGCTCGATGTCTCATTATAAAAGATAGGTTCCCGTAATTCAAGTGATCAGATTTTCATATATAGTGCAAAAGCAGATATATATGGTCAAAATCAACTTATGCTAAAAATAATAGTATAAATTTTTATTCTTGAATAAAATATTATAGATTTGATGAGTATCATCAATGTAAAAAGAGATACAACCATAGTAATTAGTAAAGATGAAATATTTATAAAAGGATGTTGCGAATTTGTCTGAGAACGTTTTGACAAATACCAATAATATAATCATTACTTGATGAAAGTGTAGCATCTTTAATATGTAGATATTGAGAAGTTTCGGTGTAACTCTCAGCAGCATCAAGATCATCTCTGGCTTTTGAGATATCCTTTTTCTTAAGATCGTCTATAGAAACGTTCAAACTGTTTGGAACCAGACTATAAAATTTTACACAAACAACTCTAGCCTCTACAGTAGCATTTGGCTGCCCTCCTTCAAGGTAGTCATAAGTAGCTGATGTATTGGCATGTCCTAATTAAATTAAGGATATGATTGAATCAAAATCTTTGTCTTCTTTTATTTAGAAAGACAAAAACAAGAAGAGGGTGACAACAACTAAGGTACTTCTTAGACAAGCCATTTTTATGTTTGATAATTTCAAGAATGTGATTGTAGTGTATATATAGCTACTTTTGTTATAAGAGGTTAATGCTTTTCATTAATATTTCCATAAAGAAAAATCTGATTGTCAAGATTTTGGCCATGACTTTTGAGTAACTTTAATCAAATGAAAACATATCCCATAATAATTTGGTCAAAAAAGTATTAATATAATATTTACTAATACACTAACATTGTTGACTTCTTCTAATTAGTACTTGTACATGTATAAATTATTGGGAAACTTACATAAATTTTTCTATTTTAGGAGCTAATTACTTAGATATAATGTAGTTTCCAATATTATGTATTTTACCAAATTTTGGTGCGTCCAGATATGTCCAGATACATAAGATACATGAGGTCACATTTAGGTGTAATTTATTCTAAATACATTGTATCCAAGTGGATTTGCATGTAAGTTTACATACTTTAATACACATCAGGATCTTGAACACGATAATATTACATGGAGATCATTGAGGGCACATACCTGATGAGGAAGACATTATCAAAGAGAGAAGCGGAAGCGTTAGTCGTAAATTGGTTTCTACCTCCTTGCCCTACCCTTACATTACCACAGCTGTCAGCAATGGAAATAATGTAGAGAATATGTGGTAACCCTAATGGGTGGAGGGAGGACCAATTTATAGAGATTAATACTTAATCTGGTACGTCCATCAAATAACCAATGTACAGACAAGATCTATTCTTCATTAAATATTATTTATGGTATTACTTGGGTCACAAGTAAACTTGGGCCATAAGTAAGAAATTATTATTATTCTTACATTCTCTCACTTGGCCCAATAACCATATGACATTAATATTTCATAAACATTAGTTGCGCATACAATAGACCTCTTTTATAATGTCCATCATACATACCACAATATAACAAACTATTAATGCGAGTTATGACGGTTGTACATAATTTTATGCTACATACTTCCTTCCATATACTACTACATCAGCAACTTATCATACTAGGCTTATAAGCCATAAAACATATAACATTACGGTCCACAATAATGTCTCATAGAGACTTATCTTGTATTATCTCAAAACAATAATGTGTACACCATTACGAGAAACAAGAGATTCATTAATGTATATCAGAAACACATAATTGAGCTCAGAGTGTCAAAACATCATAAATATATCAATCTTAAGCACAACCAAGACCCATTCTTTGAACATGTTCTTTAAATGTCTTTGGTTGTAAGCCCTTTGTTAACGGATATGCAATCATAAGATCAATTCTAATATTCTCAAGTAACACTCTTTGTTTCTGAACTTCTTCCTTGACAGTAAAGTACTTTAATTTCATATGTTTGGCACCTTTGGAGTACTTATCGTTCTTGGAGAAGAATATTGTTGCAGTATTATCATAATAAATTTTCAGCGGCTTGGTTATGGTGTCGACAGCCCCAAGTCCTGAAATAAAGTTTCGCAGACATAATGCATGAATTGTGGCTTCATAACATGCCATAAACTTTCTTTGCAGCTTTCCAGTGATCAATTACAGGGTTACTTTGATATCTTCCTAGCATTCCGACCGCAAAACTAATATCCGGTCTTGTGCAAGTTGGAACATACATCAAACTTCCAACACTAGAAGAGTAAGGAATTGATTCCATTTCCTTTCGTTCTACATCATTCTTTTGGCATTGCATGAGATTAAATTTGTCCCCTTTTTGAATAGGAGCAATTCCTGCTGAACAATTGTTCATGTTCAATCTCTCTAGAACTTTTTCGATATAGCCTTTATGAGACAGTCCCAATAATCCTTGTGATCTATCACATAATATTTATATCCCTATCACATAGGATGCCTCACCCATATCTTTCATTTCAAAGTTCATAGAGAGAAAGTCTTTCGTCTCACGCAATATGCCTAAATCATTAGTAACAAGTAAAATGTCATCAACATACATGACTAAAATATAAACTTACTTCCACTGATCTTTTGATATATACACCGATCAACGGTAATCTCCTTAAATCCAAAAGATGGTATGGTGTCATTAAACTTTATATACCATTGTCGTGAGGCTTGTTTGAGTCCATATAATGATTTTTTTAGCTTACACACCATTTGATCTTTTCCTTTAATTTTGAAACCCTTATGCTGGTCCATATAAACTTCCTCCTCGAGGTCTCCATTTAGAAAGACAGTTTTCACATCCATTTGGTGTAACTCTAAATTATAATGAGCTACCAAAGCCAAAACAATTCTTAATGAGTCTTTCTTTGAGACCGGTGAAAATGTCTCTTTATAATCAATGCCTCCTTTTTCAATATAACCCTTCGCAACAAGTCTGGCTATATATCGTTCAATATTACCACTTGAATCACGTTTGGTCTTGAAGACCCATCTACACCTGATTCTTTTAGAACTTTCTGGCAATTGAACGAGATCCCAGACTTTGTTGTATTTCATGGATTTTAACTCTTTTTACATGGCATCAATCTATTTATCAGACTCAGTACTTTCTATGGCCTTTGAAAATGAAACCGGATCTTTACTAAGCCCAATGTCAAAATTTGACTCTTGCAAATAAATCACATAATTATCTGAAATGGCCGATTTTCTTTCTCTTTGAGATTTTCTTAATGGCACTGTTTGTGGTTCATTTGCGTCAGATATTTGTGAGTTAGTTCCTTCTTGAAGTGTTTCACCTAAATGTTGTTCAACATTATTAAAGTGTTCTTCAACAAGAGGAACAACATTTGTTATTGGTGCGGAAGTAGGTACATTCATGCGTAATGGAATATTTACCCTTACCTCATTAATCTCCACACTTTGTTGTTCAACACTCCCACTAACTTCACCATTCTCAATGAATCTTGCATTACCGGTTTCAACAATTCTCGAACTATGATTTGGACAGTAAAACCTATACCCTTTAGATTTCTCTGGATAACCAATAAAGTAACCACTTACTGTTCGAGAATCTAATTTCTTTTCATGTGAATTATAAATTCTAGCTTCCGCTGGACAACCCCAAACATGCAGGTGTTTTAAACTAGGCTTCCTTCCTATCCACAGTTCAAAAGAGGTCTTTGGAACTGCCTTACTAGGAATCCTGTTTAATAAATATACAACGGTTTTAAGAGCATACATCCAAAATAATTTGGGTAATGAGGAATTACTCATCATACTTCTAACCATATCCATAAGTGTTCGATTACGCCTTTCTGCGACACCATTTTGTTGAGGTGTTCCTGGCATAGTATGCTGTGCACATATGCCATGTTCTTCGAGGAACTTTGCAAATGGACCTGAACTTTTTCCTTATTCGTTATACTTTCCATAATATTCACCATCTCTATCTAACCTAATGATTTTCACTTTCCTATCTAATTGTCTTTCAACCTCATTAACGTACACTTTGAGAGCGTCCACTGCTTGAGATTTTTCTTTCAACAAATAGATAAATCCATAACGTGAAAAATCATCGATAAAGGTGATAAAATATTTTTCTCCACCAAAAGATGGAACATCAAAAGGTCTGCAAATATCAGTGTGTTATAATTTCAAGAAGCTGAGTACTCCTTGTGGCACCTTTCTTTGTATGCCTGGTTTGCTTTCCTTTAATGCAATCCAAACACATATCAAGATCAGCAAAATTCAGATTCGGGAGAATCTTATTCTTTATTAATCTTTTTAATCTTTCTTTGGATACATGACCCAAACGTCTGTGCCACAAATAAGCAGAACTTTCATTCAGTGAACTACGTTTAATTCCAACATTTTTGATGAATAACAAGAAGGGATTCAGAAAAAATATTATCGAGTTTCAATCTATATAAACCATCAATAAGAACACCAAAACCATAAAAAGTAGTATTCTTATATAAATTGAAACATCCATGTCAAAACTTAAAATCAAATCCAGAAACATCAAGTCTGGGAAGAGAAATCAAATTTCTAAAAACTGAAGGAACATAAAGAGTCTGTAATAGGTCAAGGTGATGTCCAGTCTCCAAGATCTACCGATAAGTCCCTATGCCTTCAATTCGATCCTTCATACGATTTCCCATGAACAAGAAATCCTTACTTGGATTTATGGTTTGGATCGTAGTGAATCCCTGCAACATAGTGGATACATGAGTAGTTGCACCAGAATCATACCACCAAGTATTATTAGGAACTTCGACTAAATTTGATTCGAAACATACAAAAGCACTAAATGTACCTTTCTTTTCAAACCAAGCTTTACGTTACTGACAATCTTTCTGATAGTGTCCTTCCTTTCTACAAAAATGATACATATCAGCCTTGAGTTCCTTACAAGCATCCTGTGGAACTTTAGCATGTGCTTTCTTCTTCTTAAACTTGTTGGCCTTCACTTTAAGTCCTTTACCAACTCCTTGACCCATGAGGTTAATGGAATGACCTCCTTGTTTCTTAAGTCTTGACTCTTCTTGAGGAAGCATACTGGACAATTCACTAATATCCCACTTATCCTTAATAGTGTTATAGTTAATTTGGCATGGTCCCTACTCAAGAGGCAATGAGTTCAGAATAAACTGAACCAAGAAGGTGTCATCCACTTTCATCCCCAAAGTCCGAAGTCTTGTTGCAATGTTAGTCATCTCGATGATATGATTTTGCATACTACGCGACCCATCAAACTTCATGGTCGTGAGTTCAGCCATTAGTGTACCAGCGAGAGACTTATCAACAGAATGAAAATGTTCTTCCACAAACTTCAAGTATTCCCTGACACTTTCTGTTTGTGGAATAGTACTCTTAATGTTGTTAGCAACAATCATTCGCTTGGACATAAGGCTCAATCTATTAGAGCGCTCCCATGATTTATGAAAAGACTTCTCATCCTCACTGCTCTTATCAGTAATGACAGTAGGTTTGTCATTCAGCAGAGCCAAGTCAAGATCCATCACACCTAAGTGGAACTGGACTTGTTCATGCCATTCAGAGAAGTTCAATCCATTAAACACAGTAACAGATGAAGCATGCGAATGAAGAGGAATAACTACAAAATAGATATACATGCTCACAAATTAGAAAATAATGTGAATTTAGTAAAACGATAAAAGTATATCGTAATTCTCCTTTGGGAGAATACTACGACACACTATCATAATTTAAATGTCATTTTTGTCTTTAATAGGCAATTAAATATTTTTAATCAAACATATGCGTCATCTTTGGATATACAATATATGTTTGATTGAAAATATTAATTTACCTCATAATGTTCACTATTCGTGGAATGATAGATTCACCTTTGGGTACATTGTTTTTTTAGTTCTAGCAATAGTGAAAGTCAATTTATCTATTTATTTTCAATATAGGCATTTCATTAATTTTTATAGATAAAAGAAAATTTTATGAATTCATATTTTTCTTAACCATACTAGTTTGACCACTTTGGTGATTAACAAACTATATGAATACAAATACACACGTAATATCATAATTTTTTTGGTCATATGAGTAATTTTAAATATTTTACTTTGGCCGCTTTGGTGACTAGTAAACTATAGAAATATAATACATGCATTAAGTGATCATAAATATTATATGTGTAAACGTTACTTTCTCTAGTTTGACCACTTTGGTGACTAACAAACTATTTTACACTAAGTACACACATATTATTTATTGCTTAGTATAACAATCACTTTAATTTTTTGCACAATTTAAAAATAAAACATAATTATTACATTATGGGAAGATTAAGGTTTTTTTTAGAATTTGTGCAAATTAAACTTTGCTAACAACACTTTATTAACTTAAAAGTCCAAACACCTTAAATAGTCAAGCACAAAATTACGTTACGAGAAAAGGATTCAACAGTAAGTTTGAACATAATTTGATTGGACAAAATTAAACTTTCAAGAGATTAATTTTAAACCACAAAACTAAATCCAATAAATATCACAAGAACTTATACAAGTGATTAAATTTTTGGATAGTTGGTCCCCAAGCAGAAATTCACACCCAGAGAATCATTACAAATTTATTTTTCTTAAGCTCTTTAAAAGTTTTAATCATCTTTTTGATGCGGAAGCAGGAGATATTAGATCAATAAAAGTCTTTTAACAATAGAATAGTTCTTGATGTAATCAGTTCAGTTATTGTCACTAGTTAACATATTCATTAAAATTATCAGTTCAAACAATCCAGGCTCGGATGCCACATGTAAGATTAAATACTTTGATACACATCAGGATTTTGAACACGATAATCTTACATGGAGATCGTTAAGGGTACATACATGATGAGGAAGACATTATCACAGAGAGAAGCGGAAGCGTTAGTCGTAAATTAGTTTCTACCTCCTTGCCCTAACCTTACGTTACCACAACCATCAGCAATGAAAATAATGTAGAGAATATGTGGTAACCCTAATGGGTGGAG
This sequence comes from Solanum appendiculatum, assembly GCA_018342035.1. Lineage (NCBI taxonomy): Eukaryota > Viridiplantae > Streptophyta > Magnoliopsida > Solanales > Solanaceae > Solanum > Solanum appendiculatum. The sequence goes on from JAGDQO010000326.1 coordinate 285,302, forward strand.
GGAGGACCAATTTATAGAGGTTAAGACTTAATCTGGTACGTCCATCAAATAACCAATGTACGGACGAGATCTATTTTTCATTAAATATTATTTATGGTATTACTTGGGTCACAAGTAAACTTGAGCCATAAGTAAGAAATTATTATTATTCTTACATCGCATGTATCAGGGATACATAACAAATCTTGCTTACCTCCCTCGCCTCTCTCCCATCTCGCTAGCCACTCTCCCCATATATCTGGACAAATCTATATAGATACATACAGATACATGTATCTAGTGTGATTCGCATGTATTTGGGATACATACGCATCTCGCCCGCCCGCCCCCTTTCTCACTGGCCGCTCTCCCTATTTTTGTGTATCTAGTAGCAAACAAGTATCTAAGTGTAAGATACATAGGAAACTCTTAATTAGTGGTAAGGTACATAATACTTTGAATGATTAAGTAATAATAGTATATGTGGTTGTGAACAGTGGATGATCCAGAATTTTATGGTTATGGGTGCTCACTATTTTTAATATAAACTTATATCAAACAAAGAGAGTAATTGCGAGCTAAAATTCTTTAACATAGGCGTTATTTTTTTTTCCAATTCAATGCAATAGACAATCGGAATCTTTGGATTGGTTCAAGAAAAAAATGAGGAGAAACAATATACCTTCACATACAATTGTAGTTACCAAAAAGGCAAACCAGCGAGAACGAGGACTTTTTCGCTTTTGAATTGGAGAACTGAAATGAAGGCGCTATAACAAATTATTATTTTCCTTCCCTTTTCATTTTTCCTAATTAGACTGATGAGAAAGAAAAAGCTAATAGACATGGAAGATCATGATTGTTTATATTTTTGGGAGACTAAGTTGCATAATAGACATGAGCAATGACCGATTCAAGATTTTAAGATCGTGGTTACTTTTCAAGCTATCAATTATAAAATATAAATGTAAAAATTTAGCACTTGTCATAAAAAATACAATAATATTTAAATAAGATAGAGAAAAAAATCAATAAGAAAAACTAGAATAAAAATTATCTTGAAAAAGGAATTTTGTTTAAGAAAAGTTAGAAAAGGACAGTTTGTGAAAAGGGAAAAAAGAAAAGGTAGAAAGAAAAGAGCTAGATTTTAAAATAAAAACATTGCCCCTAAAGGGGAATCGAACTTGGGCATAGAAGCAATATATCACCTTGACCACCCACTTACAACTTCCACACCAACTAATTCATTTGTTTACTAGGAGCTCGCCTTTATTTTATACGATACTGTCTTAATTTTGATATAAGTATATATAGTTCGATATGAGGTTAATGGGTGCTCGAGCACCCGAACATCCCCATGTGGGTTTACCCTTGGTAGTGAAGTATGTCTAATTATGTAGTTTTTCCTAAATTTTATTGGGTTAAATTCATACAAAATTTTGAATTTAATTCATATTCATTTGGGTTGATTAATTAATTTGGCCTTTTTTTACTCTCCCACTAGGAGATCCTACCTTTTTTGCTCTCTTGGTGACTCGAACTCACAACCTTAAGGTTAGAATTTATAAATTAATTAGTCTATTTTCAATAAATTCAAGTCCAAGGTCCATTACACCTTGAAGTCCAAACTCATGCCACGTTTCACGGTGACTAGGCATCCAAAACCAACAAGATGATGCCACCTGTCACAGTGACTAGGCAAATCAAAACGAACAAGATGATGTCACGTGTCCAAATGATGTGATAGTCACAGTCAAACTCAAGAACTAGTCACAATCTGACAAGTCTCAAAATGACATCTTTTGGCCAATCATAAGCAAGCTTGCCAACCCCCTACAATTATAAATAAGGGATAGACATGCTACTCGTGGGCGTTCTACAAACACTTCAACAAGCATTGGAGCAAACATTGTAGAAAGTTACAACATTTATGTACTACATAGTTCTTCCAAGGAGTGGTCAACAGAGTTTTACCCGGAGATCTTTCCAAAGTAACGAAGTACTATTCAACAATTCCGTCTATTGAATGCATTTCTAGGAGATCCAAACCATCCAATAATTCAAGAAGTACGCTACTGAAGGGTCTCAAATCTCGAAGAAGTTTAGAAAAGAAGAATCAAGAGAGTAACATAATTGTACTCACAAATTCATCAATAAATATTACCTTTTTTTTTATTTTTTACTCTAGTTATTTTTTTACACTATGAAAACTTTGTTGCAAATAGCATTTATAGGTATAGTCCGTGCCAAAATGGGCCCAACACATTGATACAAACAATTGCTCGAAGAAATCATTAAACTATCCAAGATGACCTCAACTGATTAATTTTTTGTAATGCTTAAAATCCTTGCACATGCTCAAATGCAACATAAGAGAGGATTGAGTTATATCACAAACTGAATCTCTATACAACCAAAAGTACTGCAACATTATCAACTTTCTTAGAATTTTAGATTGAAGAAACCTAGACCACCTACACAAGAACCAGGTTCTTGTTGGATTACCAGAAATAAATAGAAACAAACGAACCAGAGATTTACCGTGGAAAACCTCCTTGGTCAAGGAAAGAAAAACCACGACCTACATCTCGTAGGATTATACCAAACTTCAATAACTTCAAAGAATAATTTAGATTAAAACTATATAATCAAAGGGACTAACTCAAGTACCATACCTCAACAATTCACTCAGACTGTTCAACGATTAACTATAATCGAATATTCTACTTTCCAAGAAGCCAAACCCTCTTCTTTTCACTTCAATCATTAACTACAATTGAATGCTCTACTCTCCAAAAAGCCAAATCCACTTCTTGTTAATAAACCTCACAAAATCACTTTCACACATTTTGAAATAACACAAACTAAGCTTTAGAAAGAAAACCTAACCCTAGTTCTTCTTTCTTCTACCGTCTTGCTCGTTTCAGCATCGCATGAGCTCTTGCTGCAAAATATTCTCGACTTATAATTGCGCAAAAATTTGTGATTCTTTGCGTCGATGATCCTTTTATAAATGTAGATTAAACCCTAGTTGAATCTTATAAGGAAAATAGTTGTTTTAACACAACTAGCTTTCTTTTTCTTATAAGGAATCTTCTGCACATCTTTTTCTTATTTAGGAGTCTTTATCTTATAAAGAGTCTTTTGCACTTCTTTTCTTTATTTAGGAGTCTTTGCCTTTTAATAAGGTTTCTCAGTTTCCGTGTTGGTTCTACTGGATTGTGAACCTGGTTCACTTTGTCCGGTTCACTTTGTCATTATCAAAACCTATTCAGAAAGTTGTCATGTCATCAATTTCGCCCTTTTTGATGATGACAAACTATGCTTTATCCATGACTCTTGTAACCTGCATTGTATAATCCTATAGAGCACAACCAGAAACATATTCCCCCTTTTGACATCTCAAAAAATTGGTAGAATTAGGTGTAGGCATGCATATACATAACTAGACTCAAAGCCACACTAGGAGACACCACACATATAAATAAACCAACAGAAACTCCCAATCTAAGGATATGAGCTATCCAAACAAGAAATGACAGGAAGCAATCAGACATAAGCAAGATGGACAATAAAATCATAAGACACATAATTTAAGCCCACATTGGGAACCAACATTGTCTTTGCAAAAGAACAATTAACCATCCCAAAATATCAACACTTCAAACAAAAACAAAAGAACAAGAACTAGTTCCAGGATGCGTAGGCTAAGACAAAAGGCTAGGAAGAGGGTTGGGAAGCAAGAAGCTGGAGCAGTGTATCCATTCCAACATTTTTTTCATGTTGTTGATGAAGCACCTAATCTTTCAGTCTCGTGACCTCTCCTTGCGACTCTGCAAGAGCATTCCCTAATGTATCGATCTCGATCTGAAGCTCTGCATCCTACTTCCTAGCAACATTTAGATCAGCAAGTAGTTGTGCCACATGACCAACAATGCGGGGACTAGGTGAATGAGATGGGTTGTCCACCAGCAAGAAATCACACTCTGCAAAAGTGGCCCGTAATAAAATCTGTGTTTATCACCTCCTACTTCCACGTAGGAATGCTAATCTCCAGAGTCACACGTCCTGCTTTTTGATGTTCTACTTTAACATGTTGATAGTTAGGACACTTAGCCACAAAATCTGTATTGTCCCTCTTCATGCCGTTCCACCAATAGGCTTCCTATAGATCACGATACATCTTAGTGGCACCTGGATAAATAGAGTATTTGGAATTATGGGCTTCTGTAAGGATCTACTACCTCAACTCACCCACATTAGGGATACATAAGTGACCCTGGTAACGAAGCGCACCATCTCCCTCTTGGGAGAAAACTTCAACTCACTGCTGATGAACTGCACCTTTCAACTGAAGCAATATAGGATCACTATCCTGTTTCTCTTTAACCTCCGCTACCAATGAAGATTTTGATCCATTCTGGACTATTACACCACCATCTGACGTGTCTATAAAACTCCTAAGTGAGCAAGCCGGTGAACATATCTAGCTAATTCTTTCTTCTCTTCCTCAACATGTGACACACTACCCATGGATAGTCTGCTGAGGGCATCAACCACTACAGTTGCCTTACTCGGATGGTAGAGCACATTCATGTCATAGTCTTTGAGGAGTTCAAGCCATCTCCTTTGAAGAAGATTCAACTCTTTCTGGGTGAACACATACTGGAGGCTCTTATGATCTATCAACACATCAACATGGACACCATAATCTTAAGGTCATGAGTCGGGTAGTTCTTCTCATGGACCTTAAGATGTCTGGAAGTATAAGTTATGACCTTACCCTACTGCATCAACACACAACCTAGGCCGACCCTGGATGCATCACAATAAGCCACATAACTGCCTGAATCCTCTAGCAGAGTCAAGACAGGAGTTGTAGTCAACCTAGTCTTCAGTTCTAAGAAAGCTTTTCTCACACTTATCTAACCATTGAAACTTGACCTTTTTTCTGAGTCAGCTTGGTCAGTGGGGCAGATATGGATGAAAATCCTTCAACAAACCTTCCGTAGTAACCGGCCAAACCCAAGAAACTTCTTATATCAGTCAGAGAGGTGGGTCTGAACCAATGCTTTACTGCCTAAATTTTTTGAGAATCCACTGGATCCCTTCACTGGATACCACATGACCAAGGAAAGCGACCGACTGTAACCAAAATTCACATTTTTTGAACTTAGTGAATATCTGGCGATCTTTGAGGGTTGGCAGAAGAACTCTCAGATGAGTTTCATGCTCTTCCTCATTCCGAAAATAAACAAGGATATCATCAATAAAGACGATGACGAATAACTCCAAATACTATTTGAACACCATATTCATTAAGTCTATGAAAGTTGCAGGAGCATTTGTTAGTCCAAAAGACAACTACAAATTCATAGTGACCATATCGAGTTCTGAAGGCTATGTTCGGGATGTCACTATCTCTAACTCTGAGCTGATGATAGCAGGACTTGAGGTCTATCTTAGAAAAGCAACTAGCACCCTGAAGCTGGTCGAACAAGTCATCAATCCTGGGGATGGGATATTTATTCTTGATTGTGACCTTGTTCAATTGAATATAGTCAGTGCACATCCTGACTGAACCGTCTTTCTTCCGCATGAACAACAATGGAACACCCCATGGAGAGATGCTGGGTCTGATGAAGCCCTTATCTAGAAGGTTTTTCAACTGTTCTTTTAGTTCCTTAAGCTCAGCTGAAGCCATTCTGTAAGGAGGAATCGAAATAGGCTAGGTATCTGGAAGATGATTTATCCCGAAGTCGATTTCCCTTTTGGGAGGAACTCCGAGAAGATCTTCTAGAAACACTTCTGGAAACTCATTCACCACTGGTACTGACTAAAGAGTTGGGGTCTCGGAGTTTGAATCCTCAACCCTAACAAGACGATAGATATACCCTTTGGAAATCATTCTCCTGGCCTTAAGGTAATAGATAAATCGACTTACAGGCACTGAGTTACTACCCTTCCACTCTAAGACTGGCTCGTTTAAATTTCTGGACCTTGGCCTCCCTGAGTTCAAGTGGGAAAAACCGGTCCAGAAAAGCATTCTTGAAAATATTCCAACTCACCGGACCTGCATTAGTAGTACGAGATTCCTTCCATTGCTGGTATTAAGTGTAGGCCACTAACTTCAATTGATAGGCGGCCAAATCTACACTCTCGACTAGATTGACAATCATAATGTCTTTTACTTTCTGGATGTCGTCGAAAAACACTTGTGGATCTTCTTCTGACTTAGACCCATGAAATTTTGGAGGGTTAATTAGAGTGAAGTCCCGAATTCTTGCTCCAGTAGGGTTAGTCTGCAGCAGAGCTTGGGACACAGCCTGCTGATTGACCTGGGCGGTCATGGCCTAAGCAAGCACTTGGAAAGCAGCCCTGAACTCATCGTGCATGACTTGCTCATTCAATGTGTCTGCTAGAGCTGCTGGCTGATTTCTGGTGTTAGCTCTTCTGGGAGGCATTTTTTGAAATGCGTAGAGCAGGAGTTTAAAGGAGATTAAATAGATGTATACTCTATAGCACGAGCTGGAAAAGAAAGAGGGAAGTTTTTCCTAACGATGAAACATAGCTCCTCCTTCATAAGTGTGACGCGCTTCAAACCAATTAAGAAGACCCTACTTGACGCGGCTTTTAGACACCCTAGGACACTTGAACCTGATGCTCTGATACCAAGTTTGTCACGCCCTGAAGCTACTCCCTAGGCATAATACGGTGCTTGGTATCACAAGTAACCACAAGCCAATCATGAATCTGGCATATCACAAGCATACTAAAATAATTCTATGTAAGCGAAAGCATAACTAAAAGATGAGTAAATCTAAAAGAGTTCAACTGAGAATATAACTGAGCTCAAATGAGGAACATCCCAAAAAAATTGAGTTTGACTCTTTGTCTGAAAGCCTCTAATACTCATGAGCTGCTGGGACAAGTCCCCAGCTAACTCTAAAATGATCAAAACAAAATAATGTACTAATTGAGTCAAAAATATAAAGAAACGTCCTCGGATGATGAAGACTCACCACTGACTATCGCTGATGTGGCGTCGGTATAAGCTAATCACGAGGTTGAACCTGAGAACCTGGGCCTGCATCATAATAGGATGCAGCATAGAGTATGCGTCAATACTTCGAATGTACTGAGCATGAGGCATATGCAAAACTGACTGAATATATATAAACATGCTAAAAATACCGGTCAAGTATGTAAAGTGATCTGAACTGAAGTACATAGGCCCATGATACAATAATGCATAAAAACTAGAATGCAATAGTAAACTGGAAACGTGCTGAAAAACTGAGTAAATACAACTACGGTCCTGAAGTACCTTATTGAAGCTAATATAGTGGGAGAGTTTATTAACCATCATAAACCACGTGAGCTAAACATGGAGTCCGATGTATACGCCCCATCGAGAGGACCTAATATACCTTGTTGGGGTATAATGGACTGACTGTGGTGTGATCATTAAAACTGATGCCCAACAGAGGAGACTTATCCACCTACGCTGGCACGTAGTTCTGGGACTTGAGGGTGCGCTGAACCCTAGTCCAACTCGGTGCTAAACACTACTCTCAAACTGAATACTAGAACTCATTTTAACTGTGGTCCTGAATTCATGAAACAAAACTAAATTGATCTAAAGACAATTTCTGAGATAAACTGTGGACAAAAAATTGACTAAATTCTAACACCCTAAGCTAAATTCTAGAGAAAAGCCAATTCATGTGAAAATACTACAATTTCATGCTAAGTTCTTTCCTTTCAAATCTCCATAAGAATTCATGCAAACTCATTTAAACAAGTATAGAATTTGAGTAGAAATCAGAAGAATTTAATGGGGTAATGAGTCTGCATAGTTGGGCAAAAACCCTAGTTTCATAAATCATATTAATCGAAAAAGGAGTCTGAAGTTTTGGGCATAAGGGCAAACAAAACCCTTACTGAATATCCACATACCTGGTGAAGAAAACTATGGAGAAATCCTTGTATTTCGAGGCTGAACTTGAAGGAGAGCTCTACTTGTTCTTGAGAGAAAACTGTCGATTCTTTCTCTTCTTTTCTTTCTAGGTTAGATGATTTTTGGAGAATGAAGGTTTTAGGTAGTTTCTGACTAGATTACTAGGCTTAGACGAAGTAAAACGACATAGTTTAAGTACCAAATGACGTAATTTAAGTACAAAATGTATAGGGAAAAAGACCAATGCAACCCTGACTTAAAGATGACGAAGTGACCTTCACGAGGGGTTTGATGGGCCGTCTAAGGCATGATGGCCCATTTAGTGGGTCGTCATGCTGTCCTGCCCGACAGGGCTTCACTAAAATGAGCATAATTGTTTACTCCAGGCTCGAAATTAGGCAAACTTGGTGGTGTTGGAAAGATGACTCAAAGATCTTTAATTTGATAGGTCATGGGCCACCTAATGCATTTTATTCTGAAAGATAAGATTGTTTGAAGTTGACCCAAAAGTCTAAGTCTGATAAGTCTCTTTCACGGATGACTTCACGATCCATGTGAAGCTTCACGGACCGTTGAGGAGTCCGTGGTCCTTCACAGTGGACTTGGGGTGCAACCTCACTGTCTGGGTGACTTGTACGGACACTTATACAGGCCGTCCAAGTCACCATGGGCTGTCTAAGGCACCGTCCAGGTTACTCCTGCCTAGGGGCAATCTTGGATGGTCTCACGATGCCCTTAACGGGTCGTGGACCCTTAAACGGATCGTCTAGGGTATCTTGAAGTAGGGCTGTTCAAAAACAAACCGAATTTGATAACCTGAACCAAAGAAAACTTATTGGTTTATCAGTAATGGGTTATTAGTTTAACGTTTTGATTTTTTTTGTTATCGGGTTATCAGTTCTAACTGTTTGAGGTTTTTTCTTAATGGATTAACCGATAACCCGATAGTAAATTAAATAATTATATTTATAAAGTTTTGTATATAAAGTCCTAGACTTAGAGTTTAATTTCCTACTTTTATTTCTGGCTGTCTCAAACTCTTGGGTATTCTAAAATATAAAAGTATTTGTTTATCAACAAGATGTAATTTGTGAAATCATGTGCATGGTTTATTTGGTTTGTCACCCTGTTTCTAAGTGATTTTCAATGACTTTTTTTTGTCGCAAATCTTAACGGTAAAACCAATAACCGAATCGATAACGATCAATAACCGATAAACCAATAACCGATAAGCCAATATCTTAGTGGTTCTTTAATGGTTTAGCATTTCTACAAATCGATAATCAATACGTCAAACCGATAAACTTCAAAACCGAACCAAACCGACCGATACACAGCCCTACCGTGAAGGGTCCATGGTCCATTTTGGGTTCGTGGACTTGCCCGTTTGTCTTTTCTTGCCCTTTCTTGAAGTTCGAGGTTTTACATTTATGGCCTCTTTTGATTTTCTGGGTCATTTTCCTTGTACTCCAAGGATTACATAGGACATAACTTGATGAAGTGATCTAGACTTCCACACTTGTGACATAGCTGGTCTTGCAAGTCTTTATCAGTCATCTTCTGAAAGTTTCTTCGTTGATTTGTCTAGCCTTTCTTCAGCATTCTTGAGAACCTATTAGTTACTAAGGTAATGTGTTCATCTCCTTTGTAGACATAAGTTGATTGATCGAACCATGTTCAATCTCTGTGTCTTTTGACATATTTCTCGTTTGTCTTCTTACTCATGATCTTTTGAAGTTTTCTTTGTTAGCTTCCACATGACACCTAACTATCTCGGTCCTAACAAAGTGATATCAGAGCCAGATTCAATGGTTGAACCAAGTTAAAAATGAGTGTTCATCTTGGTGGGTTTAGTTCTAGCTGAAAGTAATGAAGATTTTTGTTAGAGAAATATTTTCAAAGATATTCTCTGTGTCGAGACATGAATTTTGCAGAGGAGATTCAAACTATTGAAGATTATGTGAAGAAATTGGAGCAAATTTATCTTGTCAGAAATTCATGCCAATGGGGAGATTTATTGGGTATTTGCTCTGAGTTTCTTAACATAACTGGAATTTCCTTTTAGGAAAAGTAAAACATGTAAACTCCATATTTGACTAGTCTTTTTCTTATAGAAAAAAATGTATGACTCTATAAATAGATGTTCATTTCTTCTAACATAGTAGCATTCACAATGTAGTACTAGGGGCTTTGAGAGTTTTGTCTATGGGAGAGAATTTGTGGGACACAAGTGATATGTTATCACTTATGTTAACCTCTTCGTATTCCGAGTGAAATGGGTGAGGTTATTTCTTTCTATATTTTGTACTCTCATATTTATATAGTGGATTGTTCATCTCCTTTATGGACGTAGGTCGATTGAACGAATCACGTTAAATCTTTATGTCTTTTGGTATATTTCTCATTTGTCTTCTTCTTCATTTGTTAGCTTCTCCATGACACATAATTCTATCGACCCTAACATACAAATACAATTGATACAAAAATACAAATATAGTGTGTGTGTGTGAGAGAGAGAGAGAGAGAGATAGTGAGAGCGCAAAAGTTTGCTAAAAAAATTACATATAGTGATTTTTTGTAATTCTTTTTCAAACTATAGTGGTTTTCCATAAATATGTTGACATTTTTGTCTTGTTCCATAATTTTTCCTTTTTTTAAAAAAAATCAACGAGTCCATTGAACTCTTTCTCTTGCATTCCAATTGGGCTGAAGCCCAATAATCTATCAAGTGAACTTTTGCAAAATTCTGAAAAAGGAAAGCAAGATATATGGCCGAAAAACCAAGTGATATAGCAGCAACGGCTAGAGGATCAAAAGAAGACAGATACGGAACTAATACACATGGTCTAGATAGCATAAATGGACCTTTTCATATTCATTTGATTATGCTTGTAATTTGTGTTGTTCTAATTTCTAATACTAACTCTTTACTTAACTTAAATTAATTATATTCCATAAAAGATGAACCTATTTCTTTATGTTCCTTTTCTTACTACATTCGTTTATATCAACGGCCAGGCCCGACTCAACAAGAAGGATCCTTCGTGCACTTCCCGAGGCTTCTGATCTAATTTCGAGGCCCTTGGTTGAAGTTGGCTAAATTGGCGATTGGGAAGTGGGACCCAATTTTAGTCGAAATGACCTCGTATAGGAATTCTGACTGCACCATTGAGTCCGGAATGCCGAATTTGATAGGGTATCATATCTCATTTGCATGCGTGGGGTTCCGAAAGAATTCCGAGCATCCCGTCCGATTTTTTTGAAAGCCTAGTTCAGCTAGTGCAGCAGGTGATGTTGCAGACTAATTCCTTCTCCGCGTTCGTGGTCCATGATCTGCGTTCGCAGAGGTCTGAGTGTTTCTTCTCCGCATTCGCGGTGGTTTGGGAGGTCTGGGGAATCTTTCTCTCCGCGTTCGCGGATAGACCTTCACATTCGCGGAGCTGTGTAGTCTTTCCCTTTGCGTTCCCGGAGGCTTGTGTTCTCTACCTCTGTGTTTGCGGGCCTCTCGCCGCGTTCGCAAAGGTCAACGTGTCTGGTAGTTAGTTTAAAAGGGGCAGTCAAGTTCATTTCTTTTCAAAGGTTTAAAATTTGATATCTTCTTCATTTTAAGTCAGTTTTTGGTGATTAGAAGTCCTAGGTGTTCGGAATTGTGTAGGCTTGGTAGGGGTTCGTTCGGATAGCATTGGGTGACCTCCGATTCCTATGAATTTGAGGCGTAAGTGGCCGCCTTAAGCTAATTTTATAAAGTTTTGCACGTTTTGTTTTCTTGTGTTGTCGGTTGTTTCGAGCTCGAATTGTGTTCTATTTTGGAACATAAGTTCGGGGGAGGGTTTAGGACCTTTTCATAGAGTCAATTCGGGGATTTCTGGAGCGGGTCCCACATTTTTCTAAATTTCACTCCTAAATTGGCCCGTCTCTGATTTTGATGTGTTTAGTGTCTAAACGACCATACTGTTGCTGTGATTCTATCTTTGATAGCGTGGTAGCCGTCTGAGGCCGTTCGAAAGGAAAAATCTTTTGCGGAGTGATTTGGAGTGTGCGTGGTCGGCCTTCAGATAGGTTACGGCTTCCCTTCTTTTTAGATTTAGCCGGATTGTGTGAATACATGTTGATTTGTGTGAATCGAGGGTGGGGACTTGGATTTCTTCTCTTCTTCTCAGAAATCATGCTTTAGGGTTGATTTTCTGACTGTTTCGGGGGTAGTACCATGTTATCGGAGGGATTGTTTATGTGTTGTTGCATGCAGACTATCTGTTGGTTATTTTATTGTGTTGGATTATATTTTCGGCCTTAGACTAGATTAGGCTAGCATTGCCTTAGACCCATGTACCTATTTTGACCTGGTATGTATCCGAAGTCGATTCGGATGGACTAGGTCCTTGTAGACTGGAATAGCAGACTTGAATCTGGTTGTATGAGCCTAGTTTGGGCTTTGTACTGCTTATGAGCTTCTGGATTCACTCCCCATTTCTGTGGTGCCGATACGTTATCGGAGGCATTGTGTTTTCTGGGGTTTGGGTGCTTCTGGATCGATTCTATGGTGACGTGGTTGGTGGTGGATGGCGATCCACATTGGTTTTGTAATTGAGATTCTCTACGGAGTTGATATGCCTCACGCACTCGTCTGGCTAGGGTAGGGCCCCCAGAGTATTAATGGGCGCACTTGTCTGGCTAGGGCAGGGCCCTCGGAGTATTAGCCGACTGGGAAACTGGATATGAGATATGTGAGATCCTCTTCGGAGTCGACATGCTCCGCTCACTCATTTGGATCGGGCAGGGCCCTCAGAGTGCTGGATATTAGGGCCTTCTGAGAAGTCGTTATGTCCCCCTTGGAGCACTCGTCTGGATAAGTAAGGGCCCCCGGAGTGTTGTTATCATGATGGGCGGCCCGATTTTGGAAGTCAAACTTTTGACTAGGTTGGTAGTTCGGTTGAGTTGGTTGGTGGTTTTAGTTCGCAGTTGGGTTTTCCTTTGGTCTTGTAAGTTTAGCTTTTTTGTGTACCTGTCGGGCTTATGGGGGTCCGTTCGGGTTTTGCTTGTCAGTGCTTAAGTGTACCTTTTGGGTCTTATGGGGGGCCAGTTAGGTTTAATTTAGGTATTCTTAGATTTTTTGTCGGTTAGTTTGTGCTTATTTCTTTTGACCTCTTTATTATAGATCTATCCTTTTAGTCTCTTTTTACCTTTCTTGCTCAGTCGGCCTTTGATGCCAACTGGGTACCTATTGTATTGGTACTCATGCTACACTCTGTATTTGTTTTCATGATGAAGGTCCGTGCACCAGTTATCAGCGTTGAGTTCAAGCTTGCTGCAGTCTGTTCTGGAGGTGAGGGTAAGCACATGGCGTCCTGAGACTACCTGCCTCCTTCTGTATTTATATTTGGCTTATCTTTTGCTTCTGAGATAGTCTTGTTTCGGTGGTCCACTATTGGGACTTGTACTCATTTTGTAGTATCTCTGTACATGTGACTTCCAGGTTCTGAGAGGTATCATTTGTTTGTATATAGTTTGGGTTCGCTTCCGCCTTTCCCTTATGTGTTCCTTATTTATGGTTTCTCGTAGTTGAGGTAGTTTCCACCCTCATTCTCATTACTGTTAAGTTTTGGAACATGATTTGGCTTACCTACTGGTGGATTGGTAGGCGCTATCATGACTCAAGGAATCAGGTCGTTAAAAGTTGGTAGCAGAGCCTAAGGTTCGTCGGTCTCCTGCAGATCGACACGGAGACGTCCGTTACTTATCTTCGGGAGCCTATAGGATGTCCTTAGGGGGTTTTCATGTTTGTAACATTTTCATGCATTGATGTTCAATTGGTTTCATGAAATCGTACTTGTTTCACTCTGTCACAGGATGGCTCACACGTGCCGTCAAGCGGCCGGGGATGATGCACCCGGGCACACAGATAGAGCCCCATCTAAGGGTAGAGACCGACCCCGAGGTCGAGGTAGGGCTGCGGTGCCAGCTCGATATATAGAGAGGACTCCAGAGCCAGAGGTGGAGCCTCAATTTGACCAGATTCCTCCTCACCAGGTTGAGCCGGGACCAGTCCAGCCACCGCCCGCACCAACAATAACCCCTGACCTTCAGGCTATGCTTGTGCAGATTTTTGCAGCAATAGGGGTATGCAGCAGCAGGCCCCCGCACCAGTTCCAGAGCCAGTACCATCACCGCAGGGTCAGCCTGCAGTAGCTGCCCTAGAGGTTCAGCATCCGCCATCACCGGCCGCCATTCAGCTGAATGAGTTAGATGGGGTCATTCCATTGTGGGAGCACAAGATGCTCGGGGTGTTTCTGTGATTGTCACCACCGAGGTTTTGTGGGGCGGTTAGAGAGGACGCCAATGAGTTCATTACATCCTACCGGGAGCGATTGCATGCTCTGGGATTAGTGGAGTCGAGAGGAGCTTACTTCACTGCTTATCAGTTAGATGGGCCAGCCAGACAGTGGTGGCACTCGTTTATGGAGACCAGGCCAGCTGGGTCCCCGCCAGTGACATGGACAGAGTTTTCGGAGGCTTTCCTAGCTTTGTTTATCCCGCGGAGCATCATAGATCATCTTCGTGATGAATTCTCGAGGTTGGACTAGGGCTCTATGACGGTATCTAAGTACGAGGCCAGATTTCATGAGTTATCCATCATGCCACTATGATCTTGACCATAGAAGAGGAGAGAGCCAGGTGCTTCATTAGAGGTTTGAGATTCCAGCTACATATTAAGTCGTAGTCCATGGTATTAGTGGGCCGCTCTTTTATGGATGTACTGGACCATACCCGCACACTCGAGTAGCTCCATCGAGAGGCCCAAGAGGGCAGCGGCAAGAGGGCCAGGCAGGATGCTCCTTTTTGTGGGCCCCGTCCTAGGCCTAGAGCTACTCAGGATCGAGTCCAGCAGAGGTTTCAGTCAGGTTAGCTTAGCCGCCTGATCCAGGCGTCGTTGCAGATTGTGGAGGGTGACCAACACTGTCAGGATGGCTATAGTGCTGGTCCGAGTCAGGGCTAAGGCGGTATTCAGACGGGTTCCTCAGGTCGGGGTGGCAACCTGCAGTTGTGAGCAGGTCGTCTCAGAGTTTCTTTACTTATGGGGGGCTTGATCATTGGTCCAGGGAGTGCCCTATCTCAAGACCAGCCTTACCAGCTCCTTAGGCAGTGAGACCGGTATTAGCAGCAGCACCTCCAGCTAGGAGAGGAGGACAGTATCAGGGTGCACGGGGAGGTCCCCGTGGAGGCAGGACAGGTGGCAGGGTGAATGCACGAGGTAGAGGCACCCAGGGCCATTTTTATGCAGCTCCAGCCAGAACAGAGGCCAAGGCGTCAGATGATGTGATTACAGGTATGGTTTTCTTATGCCATGAGTCCGCTTCAGCTTTATTTTATCTTGGTTCTACCTATTCGTATGTGTCTTCTTATTGTGCTCCTCGATTGGGGGTGAGTCCAGATCCCTTAGTGGTACCGTTGCGTGTTTCGACCCCTATAGGTGATTCTTGAGTAGTGGATTAGATTTGTAGATCATGTGTGTTGACTATTAAGGGGCAGGACACTGGGGCTGATCTTATTGTGCTTAGTATGCTCGATTATTATTTTATTTTTTGCATGGATTGGCTATTCCCTCACCGAGCGGTCTTGGATTGCTATGCCAAGACCATTACTTTAGCTATGCTTGGTATCTCGCCAGTGGTGTGGCAGGGTTCTTGTAGTCACACACTAGTTGGGGTGATTTCTTGTATTCAGGCCCGGAGGCTAGTGGATAGCGGATGTTTGGCTTATTTGTCTTATGTTAGAGATCTTAGTAAGGAGGGCCCTACGGTGGATTCAGTGCCTATAGTCTGAAAGTTTGCTGATGTATTTCCTGCCGACCTTCTTGGCCTATCCCAGAGTGAGATATTGATTTTACCATTGACTTGGAGCCGAGTACTCGTCCCATTTCCATCCCACCATATTGTATGGCCCCCGCAAAGCTCAAGGAGCTCAGTGTTCAGCTTCAGGATCTCTTGGGTAAGGGATTCATTCGGCCTAGTGTATCGCCTTGGGGTGATCCAGTCCTATATGTGAAGAAAAAAGACAGTACTATACGGATATGTATTGATTACAGGCAACTGAATAAGGTGACGGTGAGGAACCATTACCCCATGCCTCGTATTGATGATATGTTCGACTAGCTTTAGGGTGCCACAATGTTTTCTAAGATTGACTTGAGATCTGGCTACCACCAGTTGAGGGTTAGAGCAGCGGACATCCCTAAGACAACATTTAGGACTCATTACGGCATTATGAATTCCTGGTGATGACTTTTGGGTTGACTAATGCCCCTGCCACTTACATGGACTTGATGACTCGTGTATTCAAGCCATATCTGGACTCCTTTTTCATAGTCTTCATTGATTATATCTTGGTATACTCACAAAGCCATAGTGAGCAGGAGCAGCATTTGAGGATAGTGCTTCTGACTTTGAGAGATCATCGGTTTTATGCCAAGTTCTCATAGTGCGAATTCTGGCTTGAGTCCATAGCATTCTTGGGGCACGTGGTGTCAAAGGATGGCATTATGGTAGATCTGGTAAAGATTGAAGTTATCTGTGATTGGGCTAGGCCCACCTCTGTGAATGAGATTCGTAGCTTCGTCGGATTGGCAGGGTACTACAGGCGTTTTATTGAGGGTTTCTCTTCTATCGCAGCGTCTTTGACTTGGTTGACTCTCTAAGATCTTCCCTTTGTGTGGTCGTAAGAGTGTGAGAGGAGCTTTCTGAGGCTAAATAAGTTACTTACCACCGCTCCTATATTGACTTTTCCAGTTAAGGGCGAGGGCGTCACGGTTTATTGTGACGAATCCAGCGTTAGTTTGGGTTGTGTTTTGATGCAGTAGGGCTGGGTTATCGCTTATGCGTCGAGGCAGCTTAAGCTGCATGAGCGCAACTACCCCACTTATGATTTGGAGTTGGCGGTGGTAGTTTTTGCGCTTAAAATCTGGAGGCATTACCTATATGGAGTTCATTGTGAGATCTACCCTAATCACAGGAGCCTTCAGTACATTATGACCCAGTGGGATCTTAATTCGATGCTGCGCCATTTGATTGAGCTCCTGAAGGACTATGACCTCTTTATTCTCTACCATCTGGGCAAGGCGAATGTGGTAGCAGACGCCTTGAGCCGGAAGGTAGTGAGTATAGTAATCTAGCCTTCCTTTTTGTTTCAGAGCGATCCTTGGCTTTGGACATTCAGTCCCTAGCCAACCAGATGATCAAGCTTGATGTTTTAGATACCAATCGGGTATTAGCCTATGTGGGAGTTCAATCATCTCTGCTAGATCAGATCTGTGGCCATCAGTTCGAGGATAAGTCTTGGTGGCACTCCGAGATAGAGTATTGGTAGGTGATACCAGGTAGACTACATTAGACTCAGATGGGGTGTTGAGATTTGCTTGCCATTTGTGTGTTACGAGAGTTGGGGATTTGATTGAGTTGATCCTTAGCGAGGCCCACGACTCCTGGTATTCTATCTATCCAGGCACCGCTAAGATGTATCATGATTTGAGGCAGCATTACTGGTGGAGCAGTATGAGGAGGGACATCTCAGTGTCCCGTTGTTTGTGTTGTCAGTGGGTGAAGGCCGAGCATTTGAGGCCTGGTGGTGAGTTGCAGAGATTACCCATTCCTGAGTGGAAGTGGGAGCATATCACCATGGATTTTATTGTGGGTTTTCCTCAGACTTCTAGAGGTGTTGACAACATTTGGGTCATCGTGGATCGATTGACCAAGTCAGCACACTTCCTTCCAGTTCATACTTCCTTAAGTGCCGAGAGGTTAGCCCGTATCTATATTTTGGAGGTGGTTCGTCTTCATGGTGTGCCTGTTTCTATCATTTCAGACCCAGGTTCACACTTCACTTCCAGCTTTTGGAGGGTATTTCAGGAAGAGTTGGGCACCCGTGTCGACCTTAGTACAATATTCCACCTGCAGACTGATGGCCAGTCAGAGCGTACTATTCAGGTCCTTGAGGTTATGCTGCGGGCCTATGTTATGGACTTTGGAGATCAGTGGGACCAGTTCTTGACTTTGGTGGAGTTTGCGTACAATAACAGCTACCACTCTAGCATTCAGATGGCCCCGTTTGAGCCTCTATATGGTAGGCGTTGTCGCACTCCAGTTGGATGGTTTGAGTCTACGGAACCTAGGCCGCGGAGTATAGACTTGTTTCACGAGGCCTTAGTTCATGTGAGGATGATTCAAGATCGGCTCAGGGCGGCTCAGAGTGGATATCAGAGTTACGCAGATCGCAGGCGACGACCACTGATATTTGTCGTTGGTGATAGAGTATTCCTTCGAGTATCGCACATGAAGGGTGTGACTAGATTTGGGAGGCGGGGCAAGCTTAGCCCCAGGTATATTGGGCCTTTTGAGATTTTGAGGACAGTTGGTGAGGTGGCCTATGAGTTAGCTTTACCTCGAGCATTCTAAGCCATTCATCCAGTTTTCCATGTTTCGATGTTGCATTGGTACGTTCCAGATGAGTCTCATGTACTCCAGTATGATGCCATTGTGTTGGATGACCGCCTGACCTATATTTAGGAGCCAGTTGCTATTTTTGCCAGAGACGTAAGGCAACTGAGGTCTAAAGCCATTCCTGTGTTTAAGGTCCGTTGAAGGCATCGTCCAGACTAGGAGGCTACCTGGGAGACCGAGCGGGAGATGTGAGAGCAGTTCCCCAGCTTATTTGAGCCCTTAGGTACTTCTTGACTCTTACTTTCACGTACGAAAATTCTTTTAGTAGTGGAAGTTGTAATGACCCTCCTGTCATTTGTGTGGTAATGCCTTTTTCCCATCGTTTAGAGTGTTCCTGTAGCGACCCCAAGTCAATTATGACTTGCTGGCACTAACTGTTTGGTCGCCTGGTCGTTCTTTTGTGTTTTATGTCCGTTTCCCTGCATTGGAGCTTTTGAAACTCGAAAAGTTGATTTCGGTCATAACCTCAGGTAAACAACCTCAGAATAAGGTGTTGATGATTCCATCAGCTCCAGAGCAGCCAAATTAGGCTAGAAGCATGGTTTGTCCGAGTCCCGAGTCTTCCGGTGTGACTTTGGGGGCATTTGGCGCTTTAGCCATTGAAGTTTGGCTCAAGGTTGACTTTAGTCAACATTCTTGGAAAACGTGCTTGGATAAGAATTCTGTCAGCGCAGTTTCAAGAATACCGAGTTTTGTCTAGAATGACCCTTCGTATGCTTCTCAAGGCTTTCGATCTAATTTCGAGTCCCTTGGTTGAAGTTGGCTAAATTGGTGATTGGGAAGTGGGATCCACTTTTACTTGAAATGACCTCGTATGGAAATTCCGACTACGCCATTGAGTTTGAAACGTTGAATTTGATGAGGTAGCATATCTCGTTTGCATGCTCGGGGTTCCGAACGAATTCTAAGTATCTTGTAAGAGTTTTTGGGAAAGCCAAGTTTAGCTGGTGCATCAGCTGATGTTGCAGACCCATTCCTTCTCCACGTTCGCGGAGGTCTGAGTGTTTCTTTTCCGCATTAGACGGTAAGGCTCCACGTTTGTGGAGGTCTGGGGAATCTTTCTCTCCGAGTTCGCGGAGGTGTGGATTCTTTCCTTCGGCGTTCGCGAGCCCTGGCCACGTTCCCAGAGGCTTGTGTTCTCTCCCTCCGCATTCGCAGAGGTCAGCGTGTCTGGCAGTTAATTCAAAGGGGCAGTCGGGTTCATTTCTTTTCAAAGGTGTAAAAATTGATATCTTCTTCATTTTAAATCGATTTTCGGTGATTTGAAGCCCTAGGTGTTTTGAATTGCATAGGCTTGGTGGGTGTTGGTTCGGATATCATTGGGTGACCTCCGATTCCCGTGAATTTGAGGCGTAAGTGGCTGCCCTAAGCTAATTTTGTAAAGTTTTGTTTTCTTGTGTTGTCGGTTGTTTCGAGCCTCGAATTATGTTCTTTTTTTTAACATAAGTTCGGGAGAGGGTTTAGGACATTTTCATGGAGTCAATTCTGGGATTTTCAGAGCGGGTCTCACATTTTTTTTTTATTTTGACTCCTAAATTGATTCGTCTCCGATTTAGATAATTTTAGTGTCTAAACAACCGTACTGATGCCGTGATTTTATTTTTGATAGTGTGGCAACAATCTGAGGTCGCTCGGAAGGTAAAAACTCCGGCAGAGTGATTTGGAGCGTGCGCGGTCGTCCTTTTATAGGTTACGGCTTCCCTTCTTTTTAGATTGAGTTGGATTGTGTTAATGCATGCTGATTTGTGTGAATCGGGGTTGGGAAACTAGTATTTCTTCTCTTCTTCTCAGAAATCATGCTTTATGGTTGATTTTTGGGATATTTCGGGGGTAATACCATGTTATCGGAGGGATTGTTTCTGTGTTGTTGCATGCAGGCTATCTGATGGATGTTGTATTGTGTTGAATTATATTTTCGACCTTAGACTAGGTTAGGCTAGCATTGCCTTAGACCCATGTACCTATTTTGACTTGGGTATGTATCTGACGTCGATTCGGATGGACTAGGTCCTTGTAGATCGAAATAGCAGACTTGAGTCTGGTAGTATGAGCCTAGTTTGGGCTTTGTATTGCTTATGACCTACTGGATTTTCTCCTCATTTCTATGGTGCCGATATGTTATCGGAGAAGTTGTGTTTTCTGGGGTTTGAATGCTTCTGGATCGATTCTGTGGTGACGTAGTTTGTGGTGGATGGCGATCCACATTGGTTTGGTAATTGAGATTCTCTACAGAGTTGATATGCCTCGCGCACTCGTCTTGCTAGGGTAGGGCCCCCGAAGTGTTAGTTGGTGCACTCGTCCGCTAGGGCAGGGCCCCCGGAGTGTTAGCTGGCTAGGAAGCTGGATATGAGATATGTGAGATCCTCTTCGGAGTCAGCATTCCCCGCTCACTCGTCTGGATCGGGCAGGGCCCCGGAGTTCTAGGTGATTTGGTGGCTGGATATTAGGGCCTTCGGAGGAGTCAGTATGTCCCCCTTGACGCACTTGTCTGGATAGGACAGGGTCCCCGGAGTGTCTTCATCTGGATGGGCAGCCCAGTTTTGGAAGTCAGACTTTTGACTGGGTTGGAGTTGGCTGGTTGTTCGATTGAGTTGGTTGGTGGTTTCAGTTCGCAGTTGGGTTTTCCTTCGGTCTTGTAAGTTTAGCTTTTCTGTGTACCTGTCGGGCTTTTGGGGGTCCGTTCGGGTTTTGCTTATCTATGCTTGAGTGTACCTTCTGGGTCTTTTGGGGGGCCTAGTTAGGTTTAGTTTAGGTATTCTTAGATTTGCTTTCGGTTAGTTTGTGCTTATTTCTTTTGACCTCTGTTATTGTAGATTCTATCCTTTCAGACTGTTTTTACCTTTCTTGCTCAGTCCGCCTTTGATGCCTATAAAGTACCTATTGTATTGGTACTCATGCTACACTCTGCATCTATTTTCGTGATGCAGGTCCGAGCACCAATTATCAGCGTTGAGTTTGAGCCTGTTGCAGTCTGTTCCGGAGACGAGGGTGAGCACATGGCGTTCGGAGATTACCTGCCTCCTTCTGTACTTATATTTTGCCTTGTCTCTTGCTTCTGAGACAGTTTCGTTTTGGTGGTCCACTTTTGGGACTTGTATTCATTTTGTAGTAGTTCTGTACACGTGACTTTCAGGTTCTGGGAGGTATCTTTTGTTTGTATATAGTTTGGGTTCGTTTCCGCCTTTCCATTATGTGTTTCTTATTTATGCCTCCGCTTAGTTGAGGTTAGTTTCCACCCTCAGTCCCATTATTGTTAAGTTCCAAGACAGGGTTTGGCTTGCCTATTGGTGGGTTGGTAGGCGCCATCATGACTCGAGGAATCGAGTCGTGAGATGTGCAAGCTTATATTTAATCAATAAGTATTTAATAATGTATTCATGTTATACTAAATTATATTATTTTGAACAACAATATATAGGTTTACGATGAATACTCAAATGTCGAACATTTGCAATTAGTGAGAGAAGTTGCACTTGGACCTGAACCTCAAATTAAAACAATGAATAAGTATTGTGTCAATGTTTTTAAGTTTCAAACTGATGAAGTTTCTAAGAATAAGAAAACAAATAATAACGGTGTCTGCATACAAGGTGATGTTGATGGTACTGGTCAAACTATTGAATATTATGGTATCATTCATGAGATTATTGAAGTAAGATATTCAAGCTAGCCTAAAAAGAAGATCGTATTATTTTGATGTAAATGGTTTGACCCATTAGATAGAGGCACAAAGGTGGACCAATAACATAATATAATTGAAGTTAAACACACCAGGAAATACAAAAGTTATGATCCTTTTATCATTGCACAAAATGCTAAACAAGTGTATTACGCTCCATATCCATTGCGTAGAGACAAAGCTGATTGGTTTGTTGTTATAAAGACAAAACCTGTAGGAAGAATTGAAATTGACAATGTCTTAGATGTGGCACACCAAAATGAGGTTGCAATTGTTCAGCAACAAGTTGATGTTGAATTGGAAACCACACTAGAACATTCTCAACACATATTAGAAGAAGTATCTGATGATGAGATAATGACAAATGTTGAGGAAGAAATAAATGAGGACGAGGGAAATGAATCATTCGATGAGGAAGAATGGGAGAATTGAAATGAAACAACTGAGGAGGAAGAGTGGGAGAATGATGGAAATGAAACAAGCGACGAGGAATAGAAGTAGAATGATAACTAGTATGTAAGTTAATTTATTTTGCGAATACTAATTTTATTTAATTTATAATTTTTTTATATATTATCCATATAAATTTGCATACAGATGTCATTAAGGGGTGACGGTGATAGATCTCGTGAGCATCTTGGAGTTAGTCAGTCTAATAAGGCTAAAAAGAAGAAGTCTAGGAGACCCATAGATCCTGAGGATATTCCTAGATCTCTTTCTTCTGCACCGGAGAGTATTACTCATGACACCCATTTATTTGCTATCCGTTTGGTACGGCGGATCCTTGAGCATATTATCCTAACTACTGTCGACCAGCCGGTGCTTCTTCTACTTCGCAGTCATTGCCTTCAGTGTGCTACAAGGACCTACCTTTACAGGCTATTCGTCGACATAGGCCCTTATCGGCAGATAGGATATCGTCTGCTACTCCATCTCCCACAGGTACATCTCCTCAGCTATCTGCCATGAGGATTAGAGATTCTAGTAGTGAGCAGTCAGATGATATGGCCGGTACGCCTCCATTAACCCAGCATTATGTGTATCTTGGTGTATAACCTTCACCTACACCTGCACCTAGTGCTACACCAGATGAGACGTCTGCTTTGGCACCTGGAAGAAGGACAGGCTTGGCAGAGTCATTATTGAGCCGGATGGATCATCGTAAGTTTATTTTGTTATCTACTTGTTACTTTATTTTATTTATTTCCTATACTTTAATTTATTATTCATGAACTAACATGTTTATTATGTGTTTTGCAGGTGAAATCCTGCAAAGGATGTTGCTCGACCTTTTAAAGAGTGTGTTAGGAGGCTTTTTACACTGGCTTATCACTCTTGGAGTGAGATCCCAAATAGTGTACGTCAGGATATGTTTAATGAATTTAAGGTATATATATGTTTAATTATATATTTTTTAGTTAAGTTTAATAATTTTAGTATACTTTACTTTTTTTATCATCTAATGCTATTCTTTTTTATTCAGACTGTGTGTACTTGGGAATCGAGGTACAATATGGTCATTGTGACCATATTTAAGAGGAGGGCATCCATTACACTCTCTAGCTGGCTAAAGAAAGCCCGGGATACTAATCAATGTCCGCCTTGGATGTTGCCTCATGTTTATGATGAATTGCGCCAGTATTGGAACACAAATAAATTTAAGGCAATGTCCGAACAAGCTAAAAAGGCTAGAGGTAGTCTTAAGGGTGGCTCGTTACACACCGAAGGATCAAAGAGCGTTGGAACAATTAGAAGAGAGATGGTAAGTTCTAATTCAAACTTTTAAATAAATAAATAGTTGATTAAATATAATTAGTTGATTAATATCATCATATATTTTATTTTTATTTATAGGAAAAAAAATTGGGCCGCACTCCCCTTTTACCGGAGGTTTTCAAGAAGACTCATGTGAAAAAGAAAGAAAAAGAGTCGGATCCAGATGTGTGGGTGGAGGAAAGGGTTGAATGAAGTTTTGTAAGTTATTTAATTTAATATGCAAATATGAATAGTGATATATATATATATATATATATATATTGATGGTAATTTTTATTTTTAATATGCAGGGAGAGTATCATCAGTACGTTAATGAGAATTTAGATAGTTCGGTCGAAATGACGCCTGAATTGTCCACTCAAATTTGGATAGAAAAAGTGGTAGGGGGCACACAAGGGGAGAATCTATGGTCGAGGCTCTAAGAATGATCTACGACGACTCCAGTCAGGCTTAGAAGGTATTGGATCGTCACATCAAGTCGAGGCACTTGATGGTGTTCAAATAGCTGCTATGTCAGATCAAATAACAAAACTTACAGCAGCACTGCACAGTCTGAGCGAAGAAGAGTAGCTGAATAAAAAAGCATGAGTGCAACCATTCAGCAAATCAAAGAACAAGTGTTGAACCTCGCTCGTCGACTTACTACATCGTCTTCTGGAGACAGAGGCGGACCTACTTTCATAAGTTGGGGTGCATGTGCACCCATTAACTTCGGAAAGAATCATGTGTGTATATGTATATCTATCTTGAGAAACTGACAAAAACAAAGATATAATTAATAGTGCACCCATGAGAAGCATATGAGTGTTCTTGTCTCGCTGGTACAAGGCAGTGTTACCACCCTTGAAACCAGGGTTCAAATCTAGCTAGAGTGCTATTTTATTATTTTTATTTTAAGTTTTACTTAGAGATCATATTTGGTGCACCCGAAGTCTTCAAATTCTAGGTTCGCCTTCCTGGAGAGGACGCAAACGATGAGAGTCAGGAGGATGATGATGATTACATAGATTGCCCCCCTTAGCTTCCATCTCTAGTTTGTGGACTTTTTACAAATTTTGAAACGAATATTGAAAGACTTTATAAGTCTTTAAATTGTGATTTAAGTACTTTTGAAGGTTAATTTAAGTTTGTTGTTTTATATTTTGTGTAGCATGTTTATTATGTGTTTTGATTGATTGAGTTGAATTGAATTGGATTTGCAGGTGGGCAGTAGAAACTGTCAGTTTTTGCTTTAAAAAAAATGCAGAAAAAGCGATGGACAGGATGGTTTTGTCTGTTGCTTTTCTGCACTTTTTAAAAAAAAATCCAGAAAAACGACGAATAGGGTCCTTTAGTCCGCCGCTTTTCTGGGTTTTTAAAAATATAATTTCTAGAGAAGTGGCAGACATCGTCGCCTTTTTGAATTTAAAAAAAATTAAATTAAATAAAAGCGACGGACAGGGTCTCTTTGTCCGTCACTTTTTAAGATTTAAAAAAATTATAAATTAAAATTAAACAACGGACTGTGTCGCTTTTTGGAGATTAAAAAAAATTAAAAATTAAAATAAAGCGGCGGACAGCGTCGCATTATTCAAGAAAAAAAAATTTCTAAAAAAAAGTGACACTCTCCGTTGCTTTTTTGCGATGCTGTCCGTCGCTTTATTTAAAGCGTCGAGCAAATAAACGGCGAACATGACTGCGTCGCTTTTTCGGTCAAAATTGACGGAAAAGCGACGCAGTCCGTCACTTTTGGCCATCATTTTTAGTAGTTTTTTAGTCGTGATATTTTATTTTTTTTACTCTTTTTGTTTCAATGACTAATTTAAATTTATTATTTTGATGGCCAAATTTATTTAGGAAAAAGGGTCCGGAATTTTGACCGAAATTGCTGTAACAATCTCAAACTTTAGGCAGGACATATTACCCTCTGCACTATTTAATAGTGTATTCTAAAGATATATAGATGCCCAGCTGGACAAGTGCGTGAATACACGAGGGACGGATGCGTAAGGCACGAAATAAAAGTTTATGAGCCTCTCTTTAACTTCCACGTATCAATACCTTCATTAATTTATACCCATTTCTTTTTACCTCTTTATAATTATAATTTTAATTCCTCTTACCCTCTTCGTTTTTCACTCAAAAAGAAATCACACAGATCACCATTGTAGGGCTGAAGAAGTAAGTTTTAACGAATTATTCTCTTTAATTTCTGATTATTTTATTTGTCTTGTTTGTTTGATTGTTAATTAGGGCTTCTAATTTATTTTCTTTGATTTCTAATTTTTTTTTAGGGTTAGCTATGGAAGATGTAAAATTGGATTTGAATAGCATTTGTTTTGATAAAGATGATTCAGCCATGCTATCAAGAACTATCACACATCTACGATTTCCATGTTTTCAGTCACGATATCAAGAAACACGAAAGAAAAGTGTAGAAAAATGTCGAATTTGGTCTTTGAAAAAATGTCAGATTTGGTCTTTGAAAAAGGTTTGGGAAAGAGGAAGGTCAAGCCCAAAATTTCTTCTTTTTGACTTTTAATTAATATTTCTTAAAATCAATTTATTAAACTAATTGAATTTAATTAATTAAATGAATTAAATAGCGCGTGTGACATAGTCAATTACGATTGAATGAATAACTTGTCCAGCTGGGCACCTATATATCTTTAAAATACACTATTAAATAGTGCAGGGGTAATAGGTCCTGCCCAAATTTTGGGATAGTTACAGCAATTTTGGTGAAAGTTCGAATATATTTCGGACCTTTTTCCCATTTATTTATGTTTCACTAATTTTCTTGTAAAATTTATTATCGATGACCCAATTTTTTTTAAATACAAAAGCTAAATTACAATATAGCCGAAAATATAGTTTTAAATTATAATATAGCAACAAAAAAAATTATTTCTAATTTTTTTTCTTTACACTAAAGAACGAAAGAAAAAAAATAAGAATAAGAAACGCAAATAATGATAATCAAAGAAGTTAAAAAGCAATCTATGTATGAAAAAGATTAAAATATACCTTGAACTTTGCTAGAAGGATCATATATACCCCTACATGAATTATTTTTAAAATTAAAAGTCAAAAATAGATTTAAAACTAATTTTTTCACTTCCATTAAATGAAGGGTATATGTGAGCTTATTTTGTAACAGTAGAGGTATATGTGAGCCGTTTGTATAACGGTAAGGGTATATATGAGTCACTTTCATAACGAGGGCATAGCAACTCTAAATGACAAAGTTGAGGGGTATATCAGACCCTTTTCCATATATATATATTAGTTTGGCTTAGGATCTGTTTGATTTTTTCTTTTAATACCAAAACAAATCAAGAGTGGTCGGGTTTTTTTTCCAACACCAAACCACAAGTCGGTTTTGTTTTTCAATTTGACTTGGTTCGTTAGTTCGATTTGACTTAACGATTTGATTTATACGCCCTACTCTTTAGTATTGATAATATCAACTTTATAGTACGTATTTCATTGAAGAATTAAGTTAATATTGTTCATCGCTTAAGTTGATGTAATATTAAAGTTGTTCTCTCTTTACTAAGAAATATTTGTATGGAATCTGAATTATTATTGGATAAGTAGAAAAGATTTTCAATCTGAATTATAATTTGAATCAACGTTCGTTCATGAGTTTTTGTAAAAATAAAAATAAAATTGACGGACGAACAATGTTTTTTTTTTCTTTTTTTTATTTTAAAAAATAACAATTTCTGTTTGAAAATTTCTCTGTATTTTGCATGAAAAATAACCGACGAAAGTGCATTGATTTTCTTTCTTAAAAAAACAATGACAACCCAACAAAGTCTGTCGAGTTTTAGTCTTTTAAAGGGATAAGACACAAGTACCCTCCTAGACTATGACCTAAATCTCAGAAACACACCTTAACTAAACTAAGGTCCTATTAACCCCCACCCAACTCATTTTTTTGTAATTTTATACACCTTTTGGCTTACGTGGCACACTGCGTGACTCCACGTAGTTGAGGCACGTGAGAGATATTTGGATGCCACAAAGCCAAAAAGGTGTACAAAATTACAGGAAAAAATGGGTTCGAGGGAGGGGGAGTTGTAATAGGACCTTAGTTTAGTTAAGGTATGTCTGTGGGATTTTGGTCATAGTCTTGGGGGGGGGGGGTACTTGTGCCTTATCCTTTTTTTTAATGGTAAACAAGAGTCTCTTTTTTTAAGCTCGTGTTGAAGATGAGTTCTTTTTACCCATATTGAGTTGAATTACGACGTAAAAAGCTAGTATTAGAGGTAAACCCGATAGCCTGGATATGAAAAAATAAAATATGTGGTGTTATTTAATTTAATTGTCGTTTAAGAAAGAAAACAACACACTCTCGTCGGTTATTTTTCACACAAAAATATTGAGAAATTCTAAAAAAAAATTATTACTCACTCTGTCGCAATTTATCTGGCACTTTACGTTTTTCGAGAGTCAAACAATTTGACTGACAATTTACGCATGGAATCTTCAAATTTTTTGAAATGAAACTTATATATTTATAAACTACGTAAAAAGTACTATAAGTCACAATAATTGACAATTCAAAATATTTAAAAGATGTATGGAAAATTTACGGTAAAAAATAGACTTGTTTGAATATAGAAATCTGAAAAGTGCCACAGAAATTGAGACGAACGGAGTATTTTTTTTAAAAAAATAATGTTCATCCGTTATTTTTTTAAGAAAACTAATGGACAAACGGCAAAATTTTAAATGAAAAAAATGCAATTAATGAACATAAAAAAATTAAGAAATTATAAATTTAATATTTAGTGTTTAAATGGTATATAAAAAATAGAGTTAAAAGATTAAAATGGAACCAGACTAAGATAGAATGTCATGAGGACAAGTGTTTATGTATTTGGCCTATAAATGTTGGTTCTTCAATAAAATATTATAGATATGATGAGTATCATCAATATTAAAAGAGATACAAGCATAATAACAAAGATCAAATTAAATATTAAGAGGTTGATTTAAAGTTCTTTCAGAACCTTTTGACAAATATCTCTAATATAATCAATACTTGATGAAAGTGTAGCATCTTTAATATGTTCATCTTGACAACTTTTGGTGAATTCATCAGCTATTTCAACATCATGTGCGGCTGTTGAGATTTTGTTTTGCTTAAGATCGTCTATAGAATCATGCAATTTGTATGGAACTTGACTATACCATTTTGTACTCATAGCTCTAGCCTCTGTAGAAGCATTTTTTGGGTTCACTTCAGAAAGATACTCAAAAGTGGTTGTTGCATTGGCTTCTCCTAATTTAAGTAAAGATATGATTGCATCTATATCTATGTCTGCTTTGATTTGAATAGTGAAAAACACGAAAAGGGTGATAACAACTAAAGTAGTACTTCTTAGACAAGCCATTTTTATGTTTGATAATTTCAAGAATGTGATTGTATATATAGGTACTTTTATTGCAAGAGGTTAATGCTTTTCATTAATATATCGCCATGAAGAAAAATGTCAAGATTTTGACCATGACTTTTAAGTAACTTAATCAAATGAAAACATATCCCACAATAATTTGGTAAAAAGGTATTAATATAATATTACTAATATTCTAATTAGTACTTGTAGACGTATAAATTTTAGAACTTACATAAATACCATTAATTTACAAGCTAATTACTTAAATACACGATAATTTGTAATATTGCATGCGTATTTTACCATATTTTGGTGCCTCCAGATAGGTTCAAATACATGTATCTCGAATACATTGGGTCAAATTTAAGTGTAATTTGTTCTAAATACATTGTATCTAAGTGGATTTACATGTATATGAGATAAAAAACAAATCTCGCTTGCCTCCCTCACCTCTCTCCCATCTCGCTCTCCACTCTCCCATGTATCACGTATCCTAGATACATGCGAATCACTCTAGACACAGGGGCGGATCTATTGAGGGTCGTGGGGGTGACACGCCACCCACGAACTTCAACGGAAACTCTTTATATATATAGCTATATATATACAATATTTATATAAATATATAACGTGCCACCCAGAGAACTAAACTGGCCTATGATTCCCATGGTAAGAGGGCGAATCTATGAGGCTCACGTTGTGGGATCAAATCCTTGTAGCATTCATCATTTTTGGGAAATTGCTGCACGATTTTTTGAAGAAATGAAAGCCTACAGACACGTTTTTTTAAGGAAAAAAATTGGCACGTTTTTTAAAATTTGTTTTATAATTGTTGTTGACTTAAATTAAATTAGTTAAATTATTAGTTAATACTTAATAATAACTCTTTGACTCTTCTTTTATTTGATTAAACACAAATAAAAGTGATATTCTCTGTTTCTCTTCAACTAAAACCCTTCTTCCTTCAAGTTTCAACCTCTCTCGAAAGTCTTCACTACCCATTCAAAACCCAGTCCCCTTGCTGTCACGGTGTCACCCCCGCCCGCTGCCCACCTTGGCATTCCGTCCAGCGGCTAAGCCTCACAAGCTTATTATTTTCACTTTTCTTCGTCCATCCACAACCTTTTATAGATTGTAAGTTTGTAATTCTATTTTTGTAAGATTTTTTAATTTTTTCTTTCTTGAGTTCTTTAAAGTTTTGATGAGTGATGATTGATTTCATATTAGACAAGAATTTTGATTTTACTTTGATATTCTAAATTTCTAATAAACATTGTAAGAAGTAAGAATATTATTAGTTACAAATTGCGTGATATGAATCACATGACTTTGAATTATGACTTACCCTATTAAATTTGAATTAATTGTGAGTTGAATTGAATTTTAATTTTTGTAGGAAAGTGTTCTAGTTTTGTGGATTGAGATGGATAAGTTTCTTGTGAAATTTAATCATTCTCATCTAATAGATGACCTTAATTTGGATTCACTTGAAGCCGATCCAGGAAAAAGAGTACCAATTGCTCAATATAACCCTCGGATAAAGGATGAAGTAAGGAAACATTATATTCGAAGAGGGCCTTGTCAACCTCACATGGATTCATATCCTCCAACTGAAATTGGAAGTAGAATGCACCAGTTTTGTAAAAGTTGGTTCGAAGGTCCATATTCTAAATGGTTGGAGTATAGCATGAAAAAAGATTATGTCTATTGTCTATGTTGTTATTTATTCAAAGATGATTTTTTTCATGGAAGTACGAGTGAGTTTTACACAAAAAGTGGTTTTAGGAGTTGGAATAAGGCACTTGAAAGATTCCATAAACATGTTGGTGATGTTAATAGTATTCATGACAAATGTTTCAATAAGATGCTAGATTTGTCAAATCATCATCAATCAATTCAAGTCGCTCTTGACAAGAATTCTCAAAATTTTAAAAATGAGTACCGGATGCATTTGGAAGCCTCAATTGATGTGTAAAGACTTCTTTTGCATTTGGAAGCCTCAAAACTTTGATTATGAAAGATAGTCAATCGTCATATTACATTCATTGTTTTGCTCATCAATTGCAACTAACACTTGTGGCTATTGCTAAAAAGCATCTGGATGTTGAAGACTTTTTTGATCATGTTAGTAATGTGTTGAATGTTGTTGGAGGATCTTTTAAGCGTAGAGACTTACTCCGTCATCACCAAGCCAAAAAGTTAGAGCAATTATTTGAATCCGGTGAAGTTCATAAAGGCCAAGGATTACATCAAGAACGTGGGCTTCAAAAACTAGGTGATACTCATTGGGGATCACATTTCAAACTTTAGATAACTTTATTGTTGTTTTCTCATCTATTGTTCATGTTCTTGAAGTGATTGAACTTGAAGGGTCCATATCAAGTGATAGAAATCAAGCAGAGTATCTTTTGATAAAGATTAAAACATTTAAATATATTTTTGTGCTTCACTTGATGTTGAAAGTGTTGGCAATGTCAAACGAGTTGAGCAAGATTTTACAAAAAAAAGATCAAGATATTATTAATGCCGTGGAGTTTCTTAATATTACAAAGAAAAGATTGCAAGATATGGGAGAAAATGGACGGAAATCTTTGTTGAATGATGTTTCCTCATTTTGTGATTTGCATGATATCTTAATTCCCAAGTTGGATGAGTCTTATTTTCTCGGAAAGTCAAAACGTAAGTCTTCGGATGTTAGTTATGCGCACCACTTGCGTGTTGAAGTCTTTTGTGTTGTCGATGTGCAACTTCAAGAGCTTAATGATCGTTTTGATGTGGTGAGCAGTGATTTGCTTCTTTGGATGGGTAGCTTGAATCCAGTCAATTCTTTCCCTAATTTTGATAAAGGTAAAATCATGACTTTAGCAAAGTGTTATCCAAGTGAGTTTGATGATGGAAAAATTAGAGATTTGAGCTATCAACTGGATACTTTCATTATTCATATGCGAAGTGGTAATCCCAAGTTCTCCAACTGCAAGGAATTCGTTATTTGGCGAAGGCATTGGTTGAAGCAAATCTTACGGAAACTTATTCACTTGTTTATTTACTTGTAAAGTTGACTTTGGTTTTACCTGTTGCTATGACAACTGTGGAGAGAGCATTCTCATCAATGAAGCACATAAAAAATGAAGTGTGGAATAGCATTGGTGATCAATATTTAAATGATTGTTTAGTGTGTTACATAGAGCGTGATGTATTTACAAATGTTAGTAATGGTGTCATTATCGATCGTTTTCAGAATATGAAAACTCGTCGAGGACAATTGTAAATGAATTATGAATATTTATGATATTAGTAATATTATTGAAAGTTTTAAATTTGGTAACTTCATGCTTTTAGCCGAATGTGAAGTGTGAATTTGTAATATATGTAATACATAAATTTTCATCTTATTATTCATATTTTATTGATTGATTTATCACATATATCGAAAATACGAATAATTTGATCAAATCTAAAGTTAATTTAATCGATGAGTCTACTTGGCACCCAGAGATTCTAAATCCTGGATCCACCTCTGCCTAGACACATACTGATACATGTATCTAATGTGTATCTAGTATGATTCGCATGTATCTGGAATACATACGAATCTAGCTCGCCTTCCTCCCCGATCTCGTTCGTCCCTCTCCCTAATTGTGTATATCTGGTAGAAAAAATGGATGTATGTAAGTGTAAGATACATAGGAAACTCATAATTTGTGTTAGATACCTAATATTTGGATAGTATAAGTAATAATAGTATATATGGTAGCGAAGTATGTCTATTTATGTAGTTTTTCCAACATTTTATTGGGTTAATCATACAAAATTTGGAATTTAATTCATGTTCATTTGAGTTGATTAATTAATTTAGCCTTTTTTATCCTTCCCTCTTGGAACTATCACCTTTTTTGCTCCTTTGATGACAAAGTGTATTTATTTACCCCTTCCGTCACCCAACCCCAAGCGCGTTTTGATCCACATACTTGAGCACGTCAACACGTTAATAAACTCTATTTTTATTTATTTTTTAATTAAAAATCTCCATTTTATTAAATCCCTTCTTATAACCCACCCACCTGACCCTAAT
Organism: Solanum appendiculatum; assembly: GCA_018342035.1. Lineage (NCBI taxonomy): Eukaryota > Viridiplantae > Streptophyta > Magnoliopsida > Solanales > Solanaceae > Solanum > Solanum appendiculatum. The sequence continues at coordinate 318,645 of JAGDQO010000326.1, forward strand.
TCTCACGAAGAAACCCTAATCTGAAGCCCCAAATTGAATTTCACCCAAAATCTGAAGCCCCAAATTCAATTTCAAACTTAGTTCTTTTGAATCAAAGGTAACTTTTTTTCATTATTATTCATTCATCTCTTTTCCATTTTGATTTATTCTACTCATTTTCATTTTGCTTTGTTTCTCTCTTATACGTAAATTTTTTGAATTTTTTCGAATTGAGTTGTTTGATTAATTAAGTTGCTATAAAGGTGCTATAATGGCTCGAGTAAGCTTGACTAGGCTCTGTATGCAAGAGGAAGATCATGAATTGGAAGAGGTGCGATGCAAACATGGATTTGTTTTGCCTTTGTTGACTTCTTGGACCCCAAGAAATCCTGGTAGAAGATATTGGGGTTGTCCTTACTATGGGATAAGTTAAATATTTTTTTAAGAGTTGATCTTCAAGAGTGATTTGTTTTGTTATTTTAAGAATGATTCGTTTTGTTATTTTAAGAATGCTAGATCATGCGATTTTTGGCTTAGGAAGGATGACTATATGGATCCAAGATCCAAATTTCTGATTCCTAAGTTGTTGGGAAAAATATCTGAGCTTGAACACAGACTTGAATCTTCTGGAAAAGTTGAAGCTTCAGATAAGGAAATCCACAAGCCTACTAAGTCGACCAACTTTGTGGAAAGCAGAATAGATATGAACAAGATAGAGTCAAAGATAGACAATTTTGATGATGATTTGAAAAAAGATGAAAGCAATTGAAAAGAAATGGAAAAACAAATTGGCCAAGTCCAAGAAAAGGGAGAAACAACTTTGGATTACTCTCTTGTGTGTTTGTATTTTAGGTATAAGTTTTGTATTTCAAAAAATATTGTTTTTGAAAGGAGATTCAAGGAAGTTGCCATGATCTCTTCTTGTAATTTACATTGCAATGTTGTATTGAACCTTTCCATTTGTGTAATGAAAAAATGTTGGTTGCAATACTATATATTTAGTGTCTACAACTATCTGCTCAACTGTCTAAAACATCACAAATAACTTACAAATTTGAATTGTGTAGTCACTGCTAAAGTAGTCACTACTTACCATTCATAAACGCATAATCATTAACCATCAACTAAAAGAGAAGCATTGCTAAATAAAGATACAGTCATAACTGCATAATCATTAACCAAAAGAGAAGTTATAATTGTCAAAGTTGTTACATAATCAATCAACACCAAAAATTAAAAGGAAAATGCAGTCACAATTGCCAATTCATTGTCTTAAATATAAGGGACCTAAATATAATCACAACTACATTGCATTGCCAAAATTCCACCAACAAAACATAATGTTTACATTGCACTGTCAAAAGTCTACTAAAACAAGTTAGATTGCATTAGATGTTCTGAGCATTGGAACTCTCTTGGCTCAAATGTGCAGCCTTAGACCTAGTCTCAATTTGCTTTCTTCCCCTCATTTCTTCAAGTTGACTTGAGGTCATAGCTTGTTTTCCCTTCCATTTCATACCACTTGTTGGTTTATACCCAAGATCTCTAGTGACAATTGCTGAAGACTTCACATTTTTAACTCTTTCACTGGGTATTCCAGGCTGTTCAAATGAATATGAATAATCTTAGTTTGTGTTAATAAAATATAATAAATGATATTTAAGTGTAGAAATAAGAAACATACATTAATAATAGTAGCACCACTTTGTTTGTGTAGTACACCCATTCCAACCATTCTTGTTCTACTAGCAACACTACCCTAAATGGCAACAAAATATTAAGTAAAGCAACTAATTTTACATTTTATACATGAAGTAAATAAAAGGGAACTACATCACCTTTTTTGTTGAACCGTTTGGTCTACCCGTTCCTCTTCCAGTTGGAGCATTAGGTGTTGATCTAGATCTAGCAGTAGGTGTTAAACCTAAGCCAACAGTAGGTGTTGATCTTGATCCAGCAGTAGGTGTTAAACTTGAGCCAACAGTAGGTGTTGAACTTGGTGCAACAGTAGGTATTGATGTTGGGCCAGCAGTTGGTGTTGAACTTGGTCCAACAGTGGTGTTGATCTTGGACCAACAGTTGGTGTTGAACTTTGTCCAGCAGGTCTTGATCCTGGGCCAGCAGTAGGTGTTGAACTTGGTCCAGTGGTAGGTCTTGCACTTGTGCCAGAAGCATGAGCACCAAGAGGGCACTTTCTTTTATTGTGGCCCTTGTTATGACAAGTGTTGCATGACATATCAATCCCTCTTTTGGATAATTTTCCAGTTTTGTTAGTTTCACCTAGCTCTTTCTTCCTAGCCTTGCTAGGCCTTCCTGGCATCTTCCTAATATGAGGTGGTATAACAGAGATGTTTTGTGATTCTGGACACAATTTCATATTCAGAACTGGCTGAATGAAGTAGTTGTATGTCTTCATGTAAGTTTCTCTATTATACCAATGAAAACTGTAGTTGATTGGGTCCAATTTTCTATGGTGAAGAGCAGCTATTGCATGAGGACATGGTATGCCTTTCAACATCCATGCTCTGTAGCTAGAAGTTTGCCTTTGAATATCTACAACATGTCTGTATGCTCCATGAAGCACCTCATAACCTGTATCTGAATTCCATTCAATGCTGCATTTCATAGACTTAGTTGTGTTATCTTGTAGAACTTTCATTGCCATTGAAGAAATGTCACAGATCCAAGTATTGCAAAACTCTCTCATCTGCCATATTATTTTCATCATTTTCACCCTAATTTCTTCAAGCATTGTAATTATAGTCTTGTGCCTTGCTGCTAATATCCATGCATTGAAACATTCAGCCATGTTATTGTCTACAATGTCACATTTTGAGGTAAAATTGAAGTAAACCTTGCTCCATCTTTCTAGATTGTAATACAGCAAATCATCAACTATCTTTTTCCCCAACCTTTTCATATAACTAATGTTATCCTTTAACTCGGCCTCAAAAGTAGACCTTGCACACCTCCAGAAATATTTCTTTCTCTCAATACCTCTCCATGTCTTTGACCAGTTAGCAAGGATGTGTCTAGCACACATCCTATGCTCAACATTTGGCAAATGAGTAGTTATGGCATTTTCAAGACCCTATAAATAGTTAATAAATACTAGATAAATAAGGGAATATTGCATACCTTAAAGAAACTAAGAAACTAAGACAATCATAAATAATTATTAAAGACCTGAAAAAAATAAAGAAACCAAAAAATATTCTAACCTTTTGCATATATGTTATGATTGCCATATTTGTCCCATCTCCCAACTAAAGATCTTCCTTTAGAAGCTTGACAAACCAAGCCCAAGTATACTTATTTTCAACCTCAACTACTACACAAGCCAGTGGCAGCATTTGATTGTTGCCATCTTTACAAACAGCAACCAATAAATGACCTTTAGATACTCCCTTCAGAAAACAACCATCCAAACCAATGCACTTTCTACAACCAACCAAGTAGGACACCTTCATTGCATCAAAACATATGTAGAAGCCTTGAAACATTTTTCTACCATTTTCAAATGTTTTCTCATGAAGCTTGACTACACGTGTACTACCCGGATTAGTTCTTAGCAACTCATATTTATAGTCTAAAATCCTTCCAAACTCAAGAACATAGTCCCCCATTAGCTCCTGTAATACTTTATTTCTTGCTCTCCTACACATTATTCTTCCAACATATAAATCCAATTCTTTTTTAATAATCTCTTGAAACTCAAAAATTCTAATGTTAGGTTATTCCTTTATCCTCTCACTATAGTGACTAGATAAGAACTTGATATTACAAAGCTTGTTCGTATTAGTAGGATCACATTTGTGAACTGGATTGTAGGTGTTTACAATAAAATTATTTGTCCTAGAATCAAAGCTAGCAAATAAAAGCCAAGGACAACCAACTGTACACCTAACCCTTACCCTTGTTGGTTCATTAATATGCATTTCAATTGCAACATGTTCATCAACAACATATTTTGTAACAACAACTCTAAACTCATTAACACTTTCAAATACAAGACCTAATTCCCACACTATTTTTTGAGAAGTTGCATCAAATACAACTCTGTTCAACTTCTTTCTCCTTCTTGCTTTAACTCTCTCTCTCTCTCTCTCTCTTTGTTGAACCTCTCCTTCATCATCACTGTAATCATCTGGATCTATTTCAAAACTGGCAGCTTCATCTCAGGGATAGTAAGGCTCATCCACAGCTAGCTTGCCTTCTAAGTTGTTATCACCTGTAGATTCATCATACCCAGCATCTGGCCCTTTTTTTTCAGTTCCTAACTTTACATGATCCGGCAATGGAGCTCTTTCTCCCATTTTCCTTCTCTTTCTTTTACTCTTTTCCTTCCTAAAAGTTCTTAGCTCTTCATCTACATCACTCCCATAAAATCCTCCATTTAATGATTCTCCATCTGAATCTTGTTCATTAAAATGATGGACTTGGTCAAGAGTTGGATCAGTAGAAGAAGGATGGAGAGGGTCAAGAGTTGGATCAGTAGAAGGCTAGACAGGGTCAAGAGTTGAATTAGTAGAAGTATGGATAGGGATAGAAGTTTGATGAGTAGAAGGAGGAGTATTTGGAGCAGTAAAAAAGGAGAAGATGTATTTGAATTGGCAGGGGCTGGGGCAGGGTTTACAACATTTTCCTAGGCCTCATGGGTTGGTTCTAATTCAGCATCAAAAGATGCATTAGACCCAATGTTTTGAGATGCTCCCTCACCTCTTATTACTTCACTTCCTCCTATTCCAATGAAGGTGGGACAAAAATAGGTTCTGCAATCAAGTGACACACAAATGCTTCCAAAATTTCTTCATCACTCAAGCATTCAGAAATTAAATTAGTATCATAGTCTGATTTAATTTCTAACATTGCAGTACTTCTAGGCAGTTTCACATATAGAAGACATTGTCCAAGTTCATACCCTAACTCTTTCACACAATCCCTCAATTCAAAATAAGACACCCTATCTATATCAACATCTAAAAACTCAGTAACTTTTCCACCATGATAGTATCCCTTTTTTCCCTTCTTCATAACACCACCGTGGTAAAATCTCAAAGTAATCAATTCAAAAGACATTTTAACAACCTGAAAACAATATTAACAAGTTATTTTTTGCAATCATAGTTGACCCCTCAACCACGACAAAATACATACAACAACAAAGGGAAATCATATGAATGAAATACTGTAAACTTGAAAAGAAGTAAAGACGAAATAACCCTAGGCTAAATCGTATGAAGTAACCACCTTTGAGAGATGTGTGACTGACCTTTCAGAAATGGAGATGATGACACAATAGATGCTCCACCAAACCCTACTAACCACCGATTTTCTTCTACCAAACGATGAACTCCTCGATTGTAACCTCGATTAAACAATTAACACGAGAAGGTTGACTAAAAAACACTATAGCATCGAAGAAATCTTTAGCAATATCTTCGATTTACGATCGAAATTGTCAATTAGGCTTTGGAGTTCTAAGAACTAAACGGGTGGGTGAGATAAAATGGATTTGGGTGAAATATAATGGGTTTGGGTAAAATGAATCGGGTTGGGGTCATTTAATACGTGGCTTCACTAGGAGGCAAGTGGCTCTCACTCTATACATAATGCATGAGGTTGGGTGACGGAAGGGGTAAATAAATACACTTTAGGGTACTTAAGGTGTGTAATAGGTCGCCCTAATAGTAGAAGCGTGTAAGTGACTTTTGGGTACAAGTTCAGGGGGCAATTTATGCCTTTTCCTTATAGTGAAAGATATACTTCTTGTGCCTTGAAATCTCACAACCTTTTGCAAAATTTAAGAACATTTATATAACTAGTGAACTTATTCGCGCTTTGCGCGATTAAAATAGATGATAAAATGTCAATAATTTTTAAAATGTAAGATAGATAGAAGATATACTAGTTTTGATGCACGTGTGTTGCACGTGAATATCAAACCATGTACTACGCTATTTTTTAATATAATGTCAATGTTATTAAATAAAAAAGTTAAATAAACTGTTATAAATAGAATGATAAAGTTTAAGCTCGTATGAATAGTGGATGTAAACTTTCTTATGATTACTACTGAAAGTTATAAAATTAACATTCGAAAGACACCTATAACTATTTATAATATAAAGCTAAATATAGATAAGGTGATCTGGCACCTCTCTATGACCTTCAATTAAATTTATCTTTTTCCCGGTTTTTTTTCAATTTTTTCTCATTTTAAAATTAATTAAATTAAAATCTCTTAGTTACAACTCTTAAATATGCTTTCTCCTCCCTCCCCTATAGTGCATTACTTAGTTATTACCGTATTGTTGGAGTTCTTACTTTTAATATAATATAATATAAATATTGATATAAAATATAAAAGATATACTAAATTGGATATTTTTAGTTGGAGTATTATATTAATTTAACATTCTTGTTAGGGAGTGTTCAAACTCCACTAAACTTCCAGATTCTCTACATATGTATATCACACATAAGTTTTTAAGAAGAGAAGAATAGAAAACATAAAAAAATCATAGTTTAAAAAAATGAGGAAACCCCTCCATTTATAGTTAACAAAGGGTAGTATGAGCATGTGTTTATTGTGCCGTATCATAAAAGTCACAATACTTTAGAAAAGTCATAACCCTTCGTAAAGGACACATCTCATCGGAAAAGTCACAACTCTTTGGAAATATCGTAACCATTCATGTGAAAATGCCTTCTTTTAATATAATATAATATAATATAATATAAATAAATAAATAAAATATAAAATATGGAAGATATACTAAATTGAGTGTTTTAAGAAGATGAAGAACAATAGAAAACTTTTAAAAATTGTAGTTTAAAAATGTGAGAATATCCCTCTTTTTATACCTGACAAAGGATAGTGTATGAAAAAAATGTTTATTGAGCCTTATCAAAAAAAGTCACAACCCTTTAGAAAAGTCACAACCCTTTATAAAGGTCACAACTCATCGAAAAACCATAACTCTTTGGAAGAGTAACAATCCTTCGGAAAAGTTACAACTTTTTGGTAAAGTCGCAACCCTTTAGAAAAGTCACAACCCATCTAAAAGGTCACAACTAATCGGAAAAGTTATAACTCTTTGGAAATGTCACAACCCTACAATGTGAGAAGGTATTTGCTGTTAATATAATATAATATAATATAAATATAATATAATATAATATAATACCATATAAAATATAGAAGATACACTAAATTTGGTGTTTTAAATTGGGGGGGGGGGGTATTATAATAATTTAACATTTAAGTTGGGTAGTTTATACTTTTTAGGTAGTATAGATAGATATTCTATCCATCCGGGAACAACGAAGATGTATCATGATATGAGTCAGCATTACTGGTGGTGTGGTATGAAGAGAGATATTGCAGACTTTGTATCTAGATGTTTGACCCGTCAACAGGTCAAGTGTGAGCACCAGCGGCCCGGAGGTGTATCTCAGAGGATGCCCATTCCTACTTGGAAGTGGGAGCATATTACCATGGATTTGTTTGTGGGACTACCTACCACCATGGGTGGTTATGATTCTATTTGGGTGGTTGTTGATAGGCTTTCATTCCAGTTCGGGTGAAGCATACAACGAAGAAGTTAGCCCAGCTCTACATCAGTCAGATTGTTAGACTTCATGGGGTGCCGATATCTATAGTCTCGGATCGGGGTTCTTTGTTCACTTCACACTTCTGGAGGACTTTGCAGCATGGGTTGGGTACTCATTTAGATATGAGGACAACTTTTCACCCTCGGACAGATGGTCAGTCCGAGCGGACGATTCAGGTGCTTGAGGATATGCTTCATGGTTGTGTGATTGATTTTGGTGCTAGGTGGGATCAACATTTGCCCCTAGCGGAGTTTGCCTACAACAACAGCTATCATTCCAGCATTCAGATGGCCCCTTTTGAGGCATTGTATGGCAGACGGTGTAGATCACCGATTAGATGGTTTGACTCTGCAGAGATGGATTCCTTAGACACTGACTTGCTTAGAGATGCCATGGATCAGGTTCTTCTGATTTAGAGTAGGTTGTTGACTGCTCAGAGTCTGCAGAAGAGTTATGCCAATCAGAGAGTCCGAGACCTCGTATTCATGGAGGGCGATCATGTTTGGCTGTGAGTGTCACCCATGAAAGGTGTTTGCGGTTCGAAAAGAAGGGCAAGCTTAGTCCTAGATTCGTTGGTCCTTTTGAGATTCTGAGTCGAGTGGGACAGGTGGCCAATAAGTTGGCCTTGCCACCTAGCTTGTCAGCTGTGCATCTTGTGTTTTATGTTTCTATGCTTTGAAAGTACATTCCGGATGAGTCTCATGTGATTACACTAGATTTGGTAGAGTTGGGTCCAGATTTGACTTATGAGGAAGAGCCTATGACCATTCTAGATGGGCAGGTCGGTAAGCTTAGGACTAAGGAGATTGTTTCAGTGAAGGTGCAGTGGGGACACCGTTCAGTTAGAGAGGCTACTTGGGAGTCCGAGTCTGACATGCGTGCCAAATATCCTTAGCTTTTCGAGGTTCCAGGTACTTTCTTTTACTTTATGTTCAAGAACGAACATGGTTTTTAGTGGTGGATAATGTAATGACCCTGAAGGTCATTTTTGATAACTTTTGTAAAACGATCCTTTTACCTTTCCCGAGAGTTTCCCCGAGTCATGTTTGATTGGTATCCGAAGTTGGTTTTGTGAAGTAGCTTGTTAAAATAAGGTTTTTTGAAAGTTTTGAATTCTAAAGGCTTAAGTTATAAAAATGCGGTTTTTGTGGTAATTCGGAGTTTCGGGTCTTGGACGGGGATTCCATTGATTCTACCAGCTCCAGAATGTGAAATTTAATCTAGGAGAGTTGACGGAATCATATTTGGGGCTATATCGGGGATTTGAGGCTTTGAGTTGGAAACTAGTGAGTTTTTGGCCATAGAGTTGACTTTGTTGAACATTCAGAGATCGGATGCTCGGAATGGGATTTCGACAACTCCGTTGGATTGAGGGATGATTCTAGGCCTAGGAGTGGCCTTGGTTGAATTTTTAGAGGTCCCGAGCTTGATTTGAGTTTTTGAGGCTTAAGTTAGTTTAGTTGCGCTTTATTGGGTTCCGGGTCAAGGAGACCTCAAATTCAAATTTTGACGGTTACACTGAGTCCGGAATGTCGAATTTAGTAGGGTAGCATATATGGTTTGTGCGCACCGGGTTCCAAACGAATCCCAAGGGTCCATTTGGAGACTTGTTTGCATTTTGTGTTTGCTGATGTCTGAGTTCTCGTGCCAACTTCCTTGGCCTTTGCATTCGCGGAGAGTAGTTGTCCGCGTTCGCAGAGGGTCCCCTGTAGCCTTGGCCTCTGCGTTCGCGGAGGGTGGTGGCCCACGTTCACAGAGGGCCCTTGTTTTGGTCTCCGCGTTCGTGGAGGTTGTGGCGCATTCGCAAAGTGTTGTTTTACTGGTCTACGCATTAGCGAGCCAAGTGGGCCGCGTTCGTAGAGGTCATTTTTGACCTGAACAGTGTAAATTTGGGAAACACCCCATTTTCACCATTTTCAAACTTTAGAAGCTTGGTTGGGCGATTTTGGAAGGAGATTTTCGTGTGAAACCTATTGGGTAACTGATTTTAACCTTAAACCTTTATTATCCATTGATTTTATCATGATTTCAACTTGGATTTTGGGTTTTTAAAGTGAGATTTTGGGGGTTTTGCATGAACTCAAAATTTGTGATCAAAGAGGGTTTGTGATCTGATTTGAACTCCTTTTCCAAAATGGTTTTCACTAATGGATTTCTAATGCTTTGAGGATCACTTCCATGTAAAAATTTCTGGATTTAAACTCCACTTTTGGAATCGGATTTTTGAGCCATTTTTGACCCTTTTGCCCAAATTTTGTGTTCTTGGAGTTGTTTGTTCTAGAATTTGATTGTAAATCATAATTTGGCTAGATTGTGGTGTTCCGGATGATATTCGCCGGAAGGGGAAGGCTCTGATTATTGATTGATCGTGATTTGGCTAAGGAAAGTGGACTTCTAAAACTCCGTGAATCTTGTAGAATTCCTGAATTTCCATTCTTGTATGTGTTGGGGAGTAATGGGAATGAGGTTATGAGTTGATATCTTGCCTGAACCAATCCTTAATGATCAATGGGGTTAATAAAAGACAATTTTTGCTAATGTTGTGAATTAGGTGTGTTGTACGTTGAACTCGATTTTGATGTGTAGTTGTAAAATGCCTTGAGGGCTTGTTATGATTGTGATTGGTAACGTGAACACTTGACTAGAACTTAATATGAACTCAATAAAATGCTATGATAGCCTTGATGTGATCGTGCACTTGATGAATATGTCTTTTGCTTATTGTGGATTATGGGAATACACTTGAAATAATTGCTCATCGATTGATCCTAATTGTGATGAAGGGGTAATGAAATGGAGACTTGGTGACTTACAATGATATGAATGATGTAAATGTTGATAGTGTGACGCGAATTGCATTGATATGAATTGCGTTGTGACTCTGAACACTATCATTTTCTCATTATTTGTGTGAACATGCCTATTTGCATTGGTTTTGGAACACTATGATGAGACCAATTGATATTGTGATACCGAGGTTTCTACCGGCGATATTGTGATACCAAGGTTTCTGCTGGCAACTGTGATATATGCATGAGCATCAACATTCATGCATATTATTGCGTGTTGAGCATGATTCTTGTGATTGACTTTGTGATTACTTGCAAGTTGTGACTTATGTATTTGAACTGTGATTATGGAGACTATTAGACTGTGTATAGGAATCTGTTAGATTGGGCTGATTTTATGTGCGTGTTGTAGTTATGGAGGTTCGGTTGGGTTGAAAGGATTTCACGTATTTTATTAGATTTGCTTTGTTTCGTTAGTTGACTTGCTGAGTACCATGTTGTTTGGTACTCACCCTTGCTTCTACATCTGTGTAGGTTCCAAGCCCGGACCGTGATCTAGTTCTCTCTTCTTCTTATTCCGAGGCCTTTTGAGGAAACTTGAGAGGTAGTTGTTCGATGTTGGCAATCTCTCTTGACCCTTTTTTATTTATGTTTTCTTTCTATTTGAAATACAAAGACATTGAGACTTGTATTTTAATTTGAATTATGTACTAGTGGCTTGTACATGTGACAGCCAGTCTTAAGGAGGACTGTTTACGTTTGAAGACTTCCGCTTATGTTATCTTTCTGTGTATTGTTTTTTTTCGCTTTGTTGGGTTTAGGCTGACTTGTTATGGTGGGGTAGGACCAGTTCCATCACACCCGGTTTTTGGGTCGTGACATTACCTTTCTACTCCCTCTATTCCACATTAACTATTGTTTTAATTATTTTCACATTTTTAAAGCAAAATAATAAATATAACGTATGGTTTACTAAGTTATCCCTATCAATTAGATGTTTCTTTTCGAATTGAGAAATAATTAAAAAGATATCTTTTTTAGTGTTAAGGGTAAAGTTGAAACAATTTTTAATCTTGAATTTCTAAAATGACTTTTTTTTAGCTAAAGTAACTTTAAAATGAAACAAAGAAAATCTTTAAAAATACTCAATATTTCCTAATAAAATATCTACAAGATTATAAACCTATAATTGTTTTTTTTTAAAAAGGTGTTTGAAAGAAGACTAAAGGTGTACCAATTCTTGAAACACAGAGGACTATTAATGCTCCATGTTAAAAGACAAAGACTAATTTGATTCTTAACTCAAAGATAAAGGGAAATTTTGATCCTTTTGTTGGCCTAAAGCCTTAGATTTAGTGGTTTTAGATAAAATTTGTCCCAGCCTCTACCTTGGAAAGTAGAGAGGTTGTTTCTGATAGACCATGACTTAAGGTAGAGCATATCAAAATAGATACGGGAAAAAAGCATTACCAGGCATGATGAAGTGAAAAGCATGATGAAGTGAAAAGCATGCTGAAGGAGGAAAGCGCTACACTAGATCTAGATCATTAAATGCTGCATGAACAAGTTGGTGAACTCAAATGTGGGTTGGCTTTGAAACATGGTTTGAGTTCTTCCATTTGTTCACGCAGCATTTACTTTTGTAGCATAACGCTTTCCTCCTTAGCCGTGGTTTTTTAAGTTTCTCCATGAGATCTTTTTCATTTTGTTCCTTAACAGCCAAAAGAACCTATTTTAGCAGATGAATATTTTTTCCCATCAGTCGAACAACCACCTGATGTAGAATTGAAAATTTAGCACCCAAGGCCTTCCCTTCTATCTGAAGTTGATCATTCCACGTTGTTGTTAGTCTAGAAAATTCGGAAACCTCATTGTATTTTCCATAACGGAAGGGATTAATGAGGTTGAATCCTGCATTGAAGGTGATTGAAATTGGACATGTATCTATTGCTTTTTCGTTTTCTCTACTTAGAATTAGTTTTCACCATGGTAATTGTGCAAACGGCACATACCAAATGATGTGATGGTCATTAGGGTTAGGTTCGTTATGGTTTTATAGTTGAAATTATTAGCAGTCTTAAAATATATATATGGTAAGAAAAACATATTTGATAAAATGGATTAGGAAAATTAATTATTAAACAATCCTAAACTTTATGGTATGAGAAATAATATATTTTTAAAATTTAGATATTCTAAAATCTATATGGTAAGAAAAACATTTTTGGTAAAAGTATTAGGAAAATAAATAATCAAACAATCCTAAAATATATGGTAAGAGGAAAAATATATTTAAAATTTTTAGATTTCCTAAAATCTATATGGTAAGGGAAACATATATATAAAACAAAATTAATTTATTAAATGTACTTATCCAAATTATAAGAAAGTTATTTTTTTCTACTATGGTTAAAAATTAATGATGGTAAGGGCTTAATTTCTACTAACCTCCCTCCCCGATCTTTAAAAGATCAAAATAAATAGGACCACGTCAAATGCTGGAAATATCTATTGGATCGGGTCCACTCATATGGATTGCTAATCAGCTCGTTAGCCCAATAACTTATCCCCTACATAACCCTAACCCTTAGTGTATAAATACATCATTATGGATGGAAACAAAGATATTCCACATTAGTTGATGGCTAGGATTTATAAGAGAGAAACATTCTATGCATCCCTAAAATTTCTAGACTAGTGAAACATAGAGCTTAACCCATCATGTGAGAATTTCTAATGACCATGACACAAATCGTGGTTGTTGTTGATCCACTTTCTTTATAGAGAAAATTATTATTTTAAACTTAAGCAAACAAGGGGAGTTTGTCCTATTTTTCTCTATTTTTCTTTTTGAAAATTGTGGTCACTAGCAAAAGTTGCAGATTCGTTATAGGTGGATGTTGTGAGAAGAAATAGTTTTGGGTGGAAATGCAACAAGGACTTACTCTATGTGGTTCAACATTGCTTCCTTTTGCAGGTAAACTAATTTTGATCAAATGCTTCTGCGTTCTTCTTATGCATGACTTCGTTTGGATTTTCTGTGTGTGTGTTTATATGTATGTCTATGATTATGCATATGTAACCCTTTTCTTTTTCATTTTTAATATGTGTTGATTATAGACTTCAGAATTAAGATTTAGTTATCTTATTTAATTTAACTCAAGCTATATTCATTCGAGGCTTTACATCTTTATACATATACTTCTAATTATACATCTTTAAAACGTCTATTTGAGTGGTGATTGCTTTTTGTTTTTGAAGATTTGGTTTTGAGATTTTGTGGTAAATATATTTAGAAGGAAGAAGAAGGTGTCATTTTGAAGTGTCTGATATGAAATTTTGAAACTTTCGTAAAATAAAGTACATTTTTTGAATTAGAAATTGGTATTTGTTTTTTTTATTAGTTTAGAATTGTTTAAGAATGAAGATTTAGGATGCATCGTGAAGATGTCAAATTTTACATTACTTTCAGAGAAAATTATTTATTTTAATACAAAAGCCAACCCTAGAGGGGTATGTAAGAATTTACACATCTCTTTCAAGAGACTTTGAATTGACCTACATACTTTAGATCATATCATATAAAAGTGGGAACAAAAAAATTTGAAAGTTGCAATACCGAAATATCCCTACAAAGTTGAGTTGCTACAATAATGCCATTAATCATATATCACATATAGGCTATATAAATATATATATATACCAAAATAATCCTACAAAGTTGATTTACTACAATAATGTCAGTAATCATATATATATATATATATATATATATATATATACCAAAATAATCCTACCAAGTTGAGTTACTACAATAATGTCATTAATCATATATCATATATAGGCTACATATATAAAAAAATAACCCTACAAAGTTGAGTTACTACAATAATGCCATTAATCATATATCATATATCATCCTAATAATAATAATAATATATATATATATATATATATATATCAAAATGTTATAAAATATGTACTCTTATATAAAAGTAAAATTACTACTACAAATTTTCGGGTAAATTAATTACATTAAGATTTGTTCCACCATCACCATTACCACCACCGCTAGCAGGAGGAGGAGGAATATTTGTTTTTTTTTCTTTCTTCCACGTCGTCCCTTTTTCCCTTTTCCTTTATCAGTATTATTATTATTACTACTTGATGGCACTTCTATAGCTTGAACAACATCTAATCTTTTAACAACATTTTCTTTACGAACTTTGTGTTCCTTAACTTTTGGTGAAGGCACATACTCCTCGTCTTCTTCTTCTTCCTCTTTTTCATCATCATCATCATCGTCCTCAACTTCATAATCATCAAGATTAATTAGTGGAGTACAATTGATGAACTTTGAAACTCACTGGCCTTGGAATTGTGTAAATTGACACCTTTTGTAACCAATAAATCATATATCCAACGAACTGAACGCCTAATATTTTAGCATCCATGAGACAACAAAAATGGATAAAAGTTACCGCACCTGGTGTATATACCCACGTCCCAAAAAATATATACTGAAAATTTTAATGTGATCCAGGTTTAATATCATAATTTAAATGTAGAATGTATGCAGACCTTATACCTACCTTGTTGATATTGAGAGCTTGTTTTTGAAGGACCTTAGCTCAAGTCCATCTGATAAAAGTAGGTATGGAAAGGAAAAACAACAAAGAAGTAAACATGACAACTAATAAGGAAACCAATGCAAAGCACTCAGGAAAGGAACATTAACAACAAAACAATGCAACAATCGAAATACAATAAACAACAAAAATATAGCTTAGATCAAGTAATCATGTTTAGTCCATCATTGAAGGCATTAAGTGCACCTCCGTGAATAATATATACATTCTTAAAGAAAGTTCTTTAAATTTCTCTACACATATATACGTAAGAGGGCCTGAAACAACGGATGCAAGTCCATCCATGGCCTACAAGTTCTATAATCAGTTACAACGGGGTGGCAACCTATGTTTCTCAACTCTCCAAGACTGTTGGGTACCCATGCCGAATCCTGAAAAAATGATTGAAAACATGTGATGTATTAATGTTCTCGGAGAGTATAGTCATTATTGTATCCAAATAATTCCTACATGTCCCTTAAACCAACATTACAACCTTTTGAGTCTTATTTGATCTTAAACTTGACATGCTTATATTAGTAGAGTATTTACACTATGGACAAGTTTATGATTCTTCATATGTTGCATGTGAAATTCTTTGTTAGACTATCCATCAAACACCCATCTAACATTTTGTAAGAGTCCGAGCAACATAGATGACAACAAGCAAAATTTTATGTTCTTCAAACTTTTGAAAATTTTCTTGTAATTTAAAAAATTTGGTTAGAACACAACATATCCAGTGTAATCAATCGACATGAGTGAGGTATGGAGAGCATAAAGTGTATGCAAACCTTACTTCTACCCAGGGGTGGTTCACTATACTTAGTGGCCTAAAGCAAAATTGCAAAATGAAGCCTTAAATAGGAAGTCTTGATGGGAAACTTTCTCATGTGCAAAAGAAAGCATGGAGGACTATTAGTGGTCCATGTTAATAAACAAGGAATATTTTGATTCTTAACTCGAAGATAAAGGATAATATTGATCCTTTTCTCGGCCTAAAGCCTTAGCTTTAGTGGCTTTAGGTAAAAGCCGACCCTGCCTCTACCTTGGGAAGTAGAGAGGTTGTTTCTTATAGACCAGGACTTAAAAAAGATCATATCAAAATAGATACCGAACAAAGCATTACCAAGCATTCTAAAAAAAAGAACAGCAATGACAAGTGTGACAATCGAAGTACAAGACAAAGTAGATTATGTTGGTTATTAGTAAAAAAAATACATCACAAAACCTTAAATATCCTTCTTTTTTATCTTTCAATTTCTAGCATTTTCATGTGAAGACAAAAACTAAAATGATTTGGCTTCCTCACTAGCACTACTCCGGACAAAACATGACTCTTGTGTAATTTTTTGCTGAAGAAGTCAGATAGAGATAACAACAATAACAACAATAACAATAGAGAATGATCATCCACAACCTAAAGCTAAGTCTGAAGTTTCAATGCTACATTGGTTGCTTGTTGACTAATTGGAATAAAATATCAAGGCTTGAGCTTCAATGACTGGAAGACCTCCAACGTCTGCTGAATGAAGTTTTTTTGGCTGTTAAGGAACAATTGGAATAAGATTTCATGGAGAAACGTGAAAAAGCACACTGAAGGTGGAGAGTGCTATGCTAGAAAAACAACTGTTGCATGAAGAAATTAAGGAACTCAAACGTGGTTTGGCTTTGAAGATGGATCCAATTGATGATCAAGAAACTTGCTTGTGTTTAGGATTGCCACTTGATTTTCACTTGTATCAAGTGGAAACCCTAAATATAAGCAAGTTTCAGATTATTAAGTGGATCCTTCTTCAAAGTCAAATCACATTTGAGTCCCTCAATTTATTCACGCAACACTTAATTTTCTAGCGTATCGCTTTCCTCCTTTAGTTGTGCTTTTTTAAGTTTCTCCATGAGATCTTGTTCTTTTTGTTCCTTAACAACCAAAAGAACCTGTTTTAGTAGACGCTCATAGGAATTCCAGTCATTGGAGTTCAAACCTTCATATTTTTCCCAAGGCCTTCACTTCAGTTGAAACATCATTGTACCTTCCGGAAGGAAAGGGATTAATGATGTTGAATCTTGTGTTGAAGGGAATGGAAATTGGACATGGCTATTGTTTTTTCGTTTTCTCTACTTTGAAGAACTAGTTTTCACCATGGTATTTGTGCAAAAATGGCACATACCAAATGATGAGATGGTGATTAGGGTTAGGTTTGTTATGGTTTTATAGTTGGAATTAGAGAAAATGGTCAAATGCCCCCCTGATCTATTACCATATTTCCAACTACACACTTAAATTTCACGGGGGTCCTTTCACCCCCCTGAACTGTTTAAAATTGAAATTATTATACCCTTTAAAAGTCACAACCACATTTATGTTGATGGGTGAAACTCACGCGTTTGACACGTGGAAATTCCATTAAAAAAAGCTTTTCTTCAATTTTTTTCATTATTCTTTACTCTTTTCTTCTATTTTTTCACCATCTCTACAAATTCAAAAATATTTTCACCATTTTCACTATTACCATAATTACCAAAGGTCTACCAATCACCACAATTTCTCATCCATTAGTCGATTTAGTGTATATCATTTCTATCAATGTTGACTTGCTACAACATAAATCTCAAGAAAAAAGAGAAGCCGACGAAGTGTTCCACATCATCGTCATCGTTGGCAGTGACAACTGCAATTTTGAAAAGGATAAGATCGGGAAGAATTTTGATTCTCATATGTCATTTCGTCCATTGTTTGATTGGTAGTAGGATCATTTTCATGAATGCATATGTGAAAATTTTCAAATTGGAATAATGAATATATAACAATGGAGAAAAGTTGAATCTGGCGAGCCGACCGGAGAAGTTTCTCGACCATGTGAACAGATCGAGATGCAGGGCCTAAAGTGCATACGGTCTTGGTCTTAGGACTCTTGATGGTACAAATCAACACTCCATTGTTGTTTTCAATTGTGATAGCCAAAAACATTTTCATTCTCAAAATCAAATCTGGGTTTCACCAAAAATTTAAAATTCCTTGTGGGTTTGGATTAAATTACAAAATTGGAGCTCCGAAGAACCAAAATAAGAATTTGCCAATCGAATTGACTTGTGGGTTGGCACGAAAAAGGATGATCAACAACTCTAATAATATCGATAAAGTGTTGATTTCAAAATTTCCTAAATCCATACACAAATTAGAATCAAGAGGAACACTGAAATTCTATGGTAAATTCGTGGACATAGTAATGGCAGCAGTGACTTAAGAATGGTAGGAGATGGAAAGATCTGGCCATGAAGAAGAAGAAGAAAGTTTCTATGAAGAAGAAAGAAAAGAAATAAAGAAAAAAAATAAAAGATATATATATACTAAAAATAAAAATAAAATTTTAATATTTATTTTCGCTGCTCACTCTCTCAGGGAGAGTGAAATACACTAACTTCGCCACATAAGCATTTAGGGAGATGATAATTTCAGTTTTAAACAGTTCAGGGGGGTGATAGGACCCCCGTGAAGTTTAAGTGTGTAGTTGGGAATCCGATAATAGATTGAGGAGGCATATGACCATTTTCTCTTGGAATTATTAAATGAAATGGTTAGTCTGTGTTTTTAGTCAGAATTGTCCCTTGCCTGTATGACTAGTATTATTTTTATCTTTTAAATATAATTTTAAGCATCTTTAGCCTCTGCTAGCTAGTAGAAATCCTTTAATCTATCATTATATTAACAGCCTCTAAAACTTTTGTACTTAATTAAAAGACTCTAATCCTCTATAATAGATAAGAATGTCATTTGCTATTTTTTTCAAATTATTAATTAATTATCTTTATGATATTTAAAATTTAGGAGTCTTAAAATAAATATGGTAAGAGACACTTATATAGAAAGCAATATTAGGAAAATTAATAATTAAATAATCCTAAACTATATGGAAAGAGGAAAAATATATGTTAAAAAATTAAGAAATCCTCAAATCTATATGGTAAGAAAAACATATACGGTATGATGTATTAGGAAAATTAATAACTAAGCAATCCTAAAATATATTGTAAGAGGAAAATACAGATTAAAACTTAAGCAATTTAAAAATATATATGTGGTATGAAAAACATATATGGTAAAAAAATATTAGGAGAATTAATAATTAAGCAATCCTAAAATAAATTGTTAGAGGAAATTATATTTTAATTTTTGTATCCTAAAATTTATATTATATATGGTAAGAGAAACACATATGGTAAGAAGAATTAGGAGAATTAACAATTAAGTAGTCTGACTATATATGGTAAGAAAAAATATATTTTAAATATTATAGAATCCTAAAATATATGGTAAGATATATATATATATATCACATTGTAATGAGTATCACAAACTATTCAACAAAAAAAATAATTTGAAATAGATAAACTATCAACCTATTCAAACAACTTCCTTATTGTCTCTCAAATGATTAGACATTCGATGAACCTGCAAAATTTGAACAACACGACATGGTTGGGTAATTAAAATTAATACTGAGTTACATTTTTATGTTATTAAGTTCAAACATGTGATATATTAGTATGAACAAAATTAATGAGTAACACAAAATTAAATGATTAAATGACTCTAATTTGACTGCGGAAGAAATTTTTACATACCTAATACTTTGTAGTTATCCTCTATTATATATTTCATCCAATGAGTTTTGAACTTTTTTTATATATATATATATATAGTCAGGCAAATAACTAAAAACACTTATGTAATATGATATAACTACATATATATCAAACATTTATATCCCTTATATGAATTGCTTTATACATGTTGCAATTTAACACCTTGAGTTAAAAGGAAAAAATGTATTGTCTTACATCCCAAATTATGTGACAGTTTTGGCTTATAGAGAGTCAATTTGACTAATTTATAAAGCTAAGTTGGATTAAATCAATTCAATATTACAAAATTGAAATACAGATATTCAAAAACCTATACGAAAAATATTATAAGTTGTAATTTACTCAATATAGATTAAGGTTTATATAATTAAAATTTCAAGAAATAAAAAATATCACACAAATTGAGATGAAGGAACTATACTTTTTCGAGTTTCTATGAATTCTGAAAATAATTTTTTATTTGATGTTGTAACACTCTTCTGTTCCTCATACCAAATTATACACGTTAGGTTTTACAATTGTAATGAGAAGAAACTATGAATAATGAAGAAATATGAAAATTATAAACCCAACCATATTTAAAATGTATGAGCTGCAGAGGAAAAATTCTTTTATAAACCAATAGAGAAATAGTAATGTATGAGCTCTTACCATGTTTTTTTCCGTTAAATATGCTCTTATAGGAAGGCGACAACAAATAAGGGACGTAATGCAAGAAAATAAATTTAAAAATTAACACAATTGTACACTTTCATAATGTGATACAAAAACTGCAAAGTGAAAAGTAAATGAGAAGAGGCTACACGATAGAAAAAATGAGTTAACAAAATAAAATTGACATGTCAAGTGGTTAATCAACTTTATTTTTATACAACTTCCTTTTTAAGTAATAGTGATAGGCACCATAAAATTAAATATTACAGTCCCTTCAGATTATGGAATAACTTTTCGAATTCTCCAAAATAAAGAGAAGTTTAGCTTGATATGAATTTCCATTAAGAGGCAGACAAATATTAAATAGTGCAAGTAAATAATTTGATGAGAGATAATACATTGTATGAGACATTGTAATAAATTTTGTAACTGATTTAGATTTGAAGGGGCTAAATATTATTAGCGGTGAAGATTTTGATATGTTAATAATCCTTGTTTTATTATCTAGGTTAAAAATTAATAAATTATTAAATAAGTAAAGTGAGTTTTTGGACTTCAACTTTTGTCATTATTTTATTAAAATATTAGTATTTAATTAATTAAATTAAATTTTAATTTAGTGGAGGGGCGAAATGGTAATCCAACTTTGAAGATTGGAGCTTCCTACTTTTAATAATATTTTAATTATTATTATTATTATATATTATATTATACTAGGTAAATTACTCCTGTTTCACTCGGGATTGAACTATTTTATTAAGCTTACATATGATCATTCGGTAATATTTTCGTATTTTCGATACATACACTACATTATCAAGAACATTTTATCTTAAGAAAAACGTTCCTCCGAAATCTTAAAGTGCTACATTTTTTAATTTTTGTTTTTGTTATACAAAAATTATGAGTCATGGAAATATTTTAAGTATAAGAAAGAAGTCTAAGAAAATCTCCATGGAAATAGTTGGTCAGAAGTAACAAAAAATTTTAAATTCCAAGAAGTTATAAAGAACAACATCAAACATTAAAGAAGAGACCAAAAAGCCTCGAACAACAACACTCCCAAGTAAAGTGGAACATCACGTCCATACAAGAACATAATTAACTAAATTCAAATGGAGGACCTTCGGCTCCTTTCTTATGAACCTCCATCAATCTTTTTTTAATTATAGTATGTTGTATCATGTATATGTTAAAAACGACCCTAAAATTATTACTTATTAGTATCATAAAAGGTTTTCCTCATTGTCTAGGAATAGTCATTACTATTGCTTAAGTTTCATATCACTGGGCCCAATTTATTTAGAATTGAACCATAGTTATTGTTATGGTTATAGTATGCAGTTACAAATAATTAATGCAATGATCAATCAAGTAGTAGATGGCATCTGAATGAAGTTGTTCATAGCTGGATATTTTAAACCAAAATTTTGATACATAACATATTAAAATTTCACAGCATAATTTTGTGAGCACTTGAACTCACAAATATCTACAAATAATAATATAGACGACCTTACTTTCCTAACAATTAAGAAGAAAAAGGCATGTTGCTTAACATATTTTTCAAAAAGATAGTTTGTCGGGCTGTATTCAAGTTTACAGTTCACAAATTTAATAGAAAGAAGCCAAAGAAAGAGTTATCACGAAAGCAAAAATGATCTTTAACGATAATTAATAGTTTAATTGCCACTATATGTATTTTGAGAGGGAATTAGTACTCTTTATAAATGTCTCTTAAGTCTATAGCGACATTGAATCTAATGAAACTTATTTAATGTTGGTAAAGGCTCTAGCACTCTTCGTTTAATGTGCATATTTATTGCCGATAAAAAATATTTTTGTTATAGTGTATTTTGGGCATATTTTAGTTTCAAGAAAACTTAATCTCTTATTATGCCCAAAAATAAGAGAGGAAGAAAAATGACAAATTAGTCAACTTGTGATAAAAGAACTGGACTAATTGTCTTTATACTAATATTCTAAGAAGAGTGCAATGACCTACAAAATGTTTGTACCTAAGATAAAACAATCAAAATAATATACGAATTGTGGCAAGCAAGAGAGCAATTAGTTTGGTTCTTTTAACAAACTTCACCATTGGTTCTGTATTAGTTATCACATATTTGTTGTTGTGTGCTATCAAATATAGCATAGCCCACAAGCAATTTTCCCAAAAATTATATGAAGAAACCTGTAGAAAGGGACAAAAGAGAAGATCAATTTTCAATCATCCTTACTGAAATTTTTAACGAAGTTCAAAAGAAGTCACCAAAATAGCAAAAAGAAATTGCAATAGTTACATGAATTACTATGACTTATAGTAAAAGATTAAGCTTCATGAAATAGGTGGAAAAAAGCTTTGAGGAATGAAAAACACTTCATAAGAATATTAATTAATGTATTTGAATTCGACTCCCCTATAGCGGAAAAGAACATACAAATAATAGTGGCAGAAATAGAAGTTTTGTTACTAAAGAACCAAATAATTCAACCATTCCAACAACGTTATGAGTTATGGAGTGAGAGGTGCAAGAGTAGTAATGTCGCATTGTAATTGAAATCAATTTTCATTGTTTATTCTTTCTTCTTTTGGTGCTTTGGAATTAAGTGTTGGGTTTTAAAAGGTGTGAATAAAAAATAAACAGTTGAAACTTTTTTGAAAAGTTGTGACTTTTGTGAAAAATTTTATTTTTTATAAAAAGTTGTGACTTTTGTGAAAAGTTATGACTTTTATGAAGAGTTCTGACTTTTATAAAGAGTACTGACTTTTATGAAAAGAAGTGATTTTTTCGTAAGGTTGTGACTTTTATGAAAGATTAAATAGGAATCCTAATTTGTCAGGACACCACATAGTCGGGTCAGCTGTTGTAAACAAGCGGAACGTTTATGAAGAGCGGCAAGAGTGGTAAAATGGGAGAAGCGGTTGTTGAAGGCTGAAGCGGCGTTCCTATTGCAGAGGGGAAGGGCAGTTTTGGATATAATTAAATAAAAAGAGAATTCTTGCTTCAAGTGACGCCACGTCACCGGGTTGAGGGTTTTATTTTATATATGTACTAGTTAAATTACCGTGCTTCGCACAGGATTGAATTATTTTATCAAGCTTACATATGATCATTCGGTAATATTCATATTTTTGATACATACACTACATTGTCAAGATTATCTTAAGGCAAAACGTTCCTCCGAAATCTTAAAGTGCAATATTTTTAAAATTTTTGTTTTTGTTATACAAAAATTTTGAGTCATAGAGAGATTTTAAGTATAAAATAAAATTCTAAGAAATTCTCTAGGAAAATAGTTGGTTAGAAGTAACGAAAATTTCTAAATTCCACAAAGTTATAAAGAACAACATCAGACGTTAAAGAAGAGACCAAAAAGTCTCGAACAACAACACTCCCAAGTAAAGCGGAACATCACGTCCATACAAGAACATAATTAACTAAATTCAAATGGCGGACCTTCGGCTCCTTTCTTATGAACCTCCATCAATCTCTCTTTTATTATAGTATGTTGTATCATGTATATGTTAAAATGACCCTAAAATTATTAGTATCATTTAGGTTTTTCCTCTTTGTTTTAGAATAGTCATTACTATTGTTTAGGTTTCATATTATCGGCCTCAACTTATTTGGAATTGAACCGTAGTTATTTTTATGGTTATAGTATTCCGTTACAAAGAATTAATGCAATGATCAACCAAGCAGCAGGTGGCATCTTATTGGAACTGTTCACAACTGGATATTCTAAACAAAGATTTTGATACATAATATATTAAAATCTCACAACATAGTTTTGTGAGCACTTGAACTCACAAATATCCATAAATAATAATATAGACAACCTTACTTTTCTAACAATCAAAAAGAAAAAGACATGTTACTAAACATATTTTCAAAAAGATTGTCTATTGGGCTATATCCAAATTTACAGTTCACAAATTTAACTAAAAAAAGCCAAAAGAAAGAGTTATTACTACAGCAAAAATGATCTTTAACGGTAATTAGTAACTTATTTGCCGCTAAATATGTATTTTCAGAGGCATTTAGTAGTCTCTATAAATGTCTCTAAAGTCTATAGAGAAATTAAATCTAATGACAATTAATTAATGCCGGTAAAGGCTCTAGCACTCTTTGTTAATGTGCATATTTATTGCCGATAAAAATTATTTTTGTTATAGTGTATTTTGGGCATATGTTAGATTCAAGAAAACTTGATCTCTTATGATACCAAAAAAGAAAAGAGGAAGAAATATGGCAAATTAGTCAACTTGCGATAAAAGAAGTGGACTAATTGTCTCTATACTAGTATTCAAGGAAGAGTGCAATGACATACAAAATGTTTGTACCTAAGGTAAAACAATCAAAATAATACACTAAATGTGGCAAGAAAGAGAACAATCTGTTTGGTTCTTTTAAAAACCTTCACCATTCGTTCCGTATTAGTTATCATCACATATTTGATGTTGTGTGCTATAAAATATAGCACAACCCACAAACAATTTTCCCAAAAAGTATATGAAGAAACCTATAGAAAGGGACAAAAGAGAAGATCAATTTTCAATCAACCTTGATGGAATTTTTAACAAAGTTCAAAAAAGTCACCAAAATAGTTAAAAGAAATCGCAATAGTTACATGTATCACTATGAATTATAGTAAAAGATTAAACTTCACAATATAGGAGGAAGAAAACTTTGAGAAATGAAACACACTTAATAAGAAGCTTAATTAATGTATTTGAATTCGACTCATCTATAGCGGAAAAAAACCTACAAATAATAGTGACAGAAATAGAAGTTTTGTTTACTAAAGAACCAAATGTAATGAATTCAACCATTCCAGCAGCGTTACGAGATGTGGACTGAGAGGTGCAAGAGTAGTAATATCGTATTGCAATTGAAATCAATTTTCTTTGTTTATTCTTTCTTCTTTTGGTGCCTTGGAATTAAGTGTTGGGTTTTAAAAAGTATAAATGAAAAATGAAGAGTTGTGACTTTTGTGAAAAGTTGTGATTTTTATAAAAAGTTGTGACTTTTATGAAGAGTTCTGACTTTTTTTAAAAGTTGTGACTTTTATGAAAAGTTGTGACTTTTCTGTAAGGTTGTGACTTTTAAGAAGGGTTAAATAGGAATCCTGATTTGTGAGGGCGCCACATAGGTGGGTCAGATATTGTAAACAGGCGGAACGTTTATGAAAAGAGGCAAGAGTGGTAAAATGGGAGAAGCGGTTGTTGAAGGCTGAAGCAGTTGTTGAAGGCTGAAGCGGCATTCCTATTGGAGAGGGGAAGGGCAGTTTTGGAAATAAATAATAATAATAAAATAAAAAATCCTTGCTTCAAGTGGTGCCACATCATCGGGTTGAGGGTTTTCTTTTGTATATACTAGGTAAAGTTGTGACTTTTATGAAATGTTGTGACTTTTGTGAAAAGTTGTGACTTTTATGAAAAGTTTTGACTTTTATAAAAAGTTGTGACTTTTAAGAAAAGTTGCGACTTTTATGAAGAGTTCTAATTTTTCTAAAGAATTGTGACTTTTCCATAACAACTTTTAAGAAGGGTTAAATAAGAATCTAGATCTGTGAGGGCGCCACATAGGCGGGTCGATTGTAGTAAACAGACACAACGTTTATGAAGAGCGGCAAGAGTGGTAAAATAATGAACGGGAGAAGCGATTGTTGAAGGCTGAAGCAGTGTTCCTATTACAGAGGGAAAGGGCAATTTTGAAAATAAATAAATAAAAAGAGAATCCTTGTTTTTGGTGGCGCCACATCACCGGGTCGAGGGTTCTCTATTATAAATATATATATATATACATTCTTTCATCAATATAACCATAAGAAATATCGATCCTATAGTTTGTGGACATGAAACAATTGGTTATTCCAATTTTAGAAGATTTTTACATGTCTTTAGAACCCTAATTATGCCCTAAAACTTGCTTTATCACTAATCATTTATCAAAGTAATAAATTTCCTCTTAAATTTTGCCAACTATAAATTATTATTTTTTATGTACTTGAAAAATTATTTTCGTTGTATAATTTATTTTTTTTCTTTTCCGAATATTATAGACAAACACTTCTATAATATTTTAAGAATGAGAATACCCTCTAGGAACGTAAAAAGAATAGTTAAATTGTCACGACTTAAAATCTTATGTCATGATGACACCTATTATAACTCACAAGTAGATAAGTAAACTCTTAGCCCGAAACATCAAGTAATGGAGCTAGGGAGCGGATGTGACAATACATGAAGAGCTTCACAGGTATGAATTATGATGAAAATCTGAGTACACATATATATATAAAAAGGGAAGGAGGACAAACTCTACAAAATGGAATCCATCCCAAGACCTAGTGAGTGACGGTACAAGAACTACTACAAAAGGGAATACTAAACCTAAACAACATATACAAACTATCTCCAAATATATGACAAGACTAGTCAAAAGTAGAAGGAGACAGTCAACTTCTATCACTTGAAAGCTCATCCTCACTCTTCGGTCAGCAGCTGCAGCACGAAGCAAGCGTCTACATGGATAGCTCATACTTAAATTTGCATGGAAAAAAGATGTAGAAGTGCAATATGCGTACCGAAAGACGATTATTCAGTAGGCATCATAGGCTGATCATGTTCAAACTAGATATAAGTATAGCAAAATATGATTTTAACTAACAAGGTAAGAAATAAAGGGCATAAGAAGGGAACAAAGATTAATGATTAATCAATCGATTGTAATACGAAGGAATAACTTAAGAAAGCATATTGTAACACCTCACAATTCTACTCTTAGATTCTGAATCAGTTGTAGTAAGTGCATCAACTTAGGTTGGGTGATATACTACTTGTTCATATATGTTAAGGTCCAATCTTAAGTATTAGAAGTGCTTTGGATGTGAGTTAAGGTCATAATGAACCTTTAGCACAAAGTCAAGTTGAGAGGTTTCCTAAAGATTAAGTTTTTCGTGTAAGTTCATTCAAGGATAAAATTCAATCAACCATACATCCTAATATATGAAGAGTTTAGTGGCTTAATACCAACCAAATGAAAGGCCTTGAATTCTT
Organism: Solanum appendiculatum; assembly: GCA_018342035.1. NCBI lineage: Eukaryota > Viridiplantae > Streptophyta > Magnoliopsida > Solanales > Solanaceae > Solanum > Solanum appendiculatum. Next base: position 346,025 of record JAGDQO010000326.1, read on the forward strand.
CTTTCAATTGTTTTTGACCGTTCGTCAATCCAAGTTATGTGCTAAAAGTTATGCCCATTTTTCTGGGCACTACGTAGTCTGCGCGAACCGGAGAGCGAAGTGGACATCCTCCATGTGGCCACGCGGCAAGGATAGTGTTAGTGTTAAGGTTGCGTGAAGTGCCGCGCGAACTAAGCTTAGGCTGCACGACCGCGCGCATTGCTTCATAATTCTTTTAGTTTTCTCTTATTTTCACATTTTAGGAGGGGTGTTTATGTCTTTTCCTCATCCCAAAACACCAACTCACGACTATTAATTTCTCCCAAAATCCAAAGTCAATCAATTTTCATTATTTCAACCCTCTCATTCTCAAAAAAATCTATGCTCAAGAACTTCAAGAAACACCAAAGCTAGGGTTCAAGGTTTCCAAGCAAGTTCTTCTTCAAGCTTTTTCAAGAACCTTGTTCTTCAAGGTATGTAAGGCTACTCGTAGTGATGGACTAAGTTCGTCCTTACGCCCTACATCTAAATTCAGTCAGTAAGAGTTAAACTTAGGATTTTTATCCCAAGTTCCTTGAATTCCAAGTATGCTTTGATCTCTTATCATTGAATTCTGATTCTTATCATTGAGATTATAATTCTTCATGTATTTTTGTTCTTGAATTGTTATTCATGCTTATTTTATCACATGAACCCTATTTAATTAAGATTGTTGAACCCTTTTGCATAATTACTTTCATGCATTGACTACTGAATTAAAGTAAGTTCAAGTATTTTAAGTTACCATTTGAGAAGAGTTTTAAGGAAACACTACATGTTTCAAATGCTTTATTTTCACAGTAAAAGCATGATTTGTTTTAAGAAAGTATAATCAATTTGAGGAAGCAGTTTTAGTCAGTTAAAAGTATGGATCTATATTCCTTAAAGAAGTAATTTTGAGTATTAACTAAACACATATATTACTATGAGCATAAATGCATATTTTTTTGAGTAGTATTGAGCACCGATTTGGGTAACAGTAAAGATAACACAAGCCCTATAAATTGCACAGCCAGCGTAGATAGGATCGTGTCATTGGTCTGGGCGACTCCTTACCCAGCCTCGTTAAGGGCTTTTTAGATGAATCCATAAGTTCAGTTTTGTTGTCCTATGCTCTGGCAAGATATAGGATGGCAGTGGCAACATGGGCTAGAAGTTGTATCATCACGAGACTCATAGTGATAGTTTTCAGTTAGAGAAACTCCCCAAGAAAAGTGAAGTATATTATTTTTAGCCTTCGATATATTGCATTGTCTCAGTTGTAAAGGGTTTTTTGTTTTCATTACATTTACATTCTCTACTTTCAGATGAGTTACTTTTCAGCTTATTTACTCAGTTAGATTGATGTTTCTTTCTGCCATTTTTACATACCATACATTCCATGTAGTGACGTTATTTGATGCTACATAATTTTATGATACAATTTTAGGCACTCTCGATAGCAGACATTCAGTAAGATCTCTCTCCATCAGCAGTTGGTGAGACCTCCTCACTTCCGGAGAGCTCCCGTTTAGTATTTCCATTTATTTAATTTTTCAGCCATTGTTAGTAGAATAGTCATGTAGCCGTGGATCTTATCCCATCACCTATCTTTAGTTAGTAGAGGCTTTATGGATAGACAAAGTTAGTGAGTAAGGCTTCCGCATGTATGTATAGTTTTTCACTCAGTAATCAGCCAGATCAAGGATTCGCTTGGGTCCAGCAATGGTTCTAAGTGCCGTCCATGTCCAGGGTGTATGCTCGGGGCATGACACATATCATAATAAACTAACTATAACCTAGACAGACTCCCATAATCCTAGAAGCACACTCAAACAATAAGAAATAGTAAAAAAAACCCAACTGAACCTCCATAAGCATGATGAGTATAAAAAATACATACGTAGTTCCACGTACGAATATAAATAAGAATATATTGGGACCAGTAAGATTGAAGAATATACGATGCCCGGCCTCGAACTGCAGCTAGAAATTACCATATTCCTTTTTAAAAAAGTCAATCCCTTTGAAGCATTTATGAAGAAACCATCATTAAATCAGAAATCATATATTATACAGGGACTTAATCAATTTGCCAAGGTAATATAGACAATGATCAACCGGAAGAATAATATACAAGTTCAAGATTAACCTTACAACCCTTACTCTATTATAACGGAGGTCCAAGTTCCGTGTCTGCTCCGAAAGTGTACTAGGCTAACTAGAACTTCCGAGAAACTCATCTACGGCAAGCATTTATCCTAAATTTAGGTTAAGTCCTCAATAACATGCTTGCTAACGTGATTAACCTAAAATAAGTCCAAAAGGAAGGCAACAACATAAACTAAGGATGAGACGGTACGTTCTACCCAAAAATGCACAAATATGATAAAAGTCTAAAATGAATTGCAAGTACAGGGTAAACAATCCTAGAAGTCCAACCCACAACTAGCAAGTTATCATACCAATGCCCTCAATGACCCATGTCTAAGAAAAGCCTCGTAGACCTACATCAAGATGTTCAAATATTTGCTTTAAATTTGGATTAAGTCCTATTATGTTTTAAATGGATTTTTTAAATGGGTCTTTGTTCTACATTTACAATAAAGGCTCATATTGAATGTTAAGCGGTTCTATCGGGGCTTACGGGGTTTTGGGTGCCTTATAAATTCAGGGTCTAGTCTTCGATCGTGACAAATGACGAATAGGATGACAGGGATAAGAGATTCAAAGAACCCAAAGTGACATATTCAAAAAAAGAAAAAGGAGAAGAAAGTAGAAGAAAGTACCATTGAAGCCGAGGGAGAACTAAGTTCCATTGCCGCTGAGGGCCTCTAGCCTTTGAAGATTAGTAATAATTTGTGCTAAAAGCAATTAATGAAATATTTAATTCAGAAAGAAATCCAAAACGTACTACTACTACTTTTTATATGTATGTAGCTATTTAATATTAAGGGTAGTATGAGAAAGAAACATTAAAATTCTCTTGATTTGCGAAAATGGACAAGTGAACTAAAACACTTATTTTTTGGCACAGGGACCAAGTAAAAACAAAACCAGGGGAGTATATGAATAAGTATTTTTGGCTTTTATTTTTTTGTAAATAAACAATTGTATTACCAAGTAAAGAGTTATGTACAAAATCTCAGAAGACTAATTCAAGGTTAATGTTCAACTGGTGTTTCCATTACATCAATGAACATGTGTTTTACTTCATTAAATCCTGATTTAATCATTTTACTTCAGCTTCCTTTTGTTGCTATGGTTTAAGTTTTTTGTTTTTTCAATAGTTATTAATGGAGATGAAATAGTTAAGTTTGACATAACTTTTTTTGTAAAATAATAATGAGTTTTTGCATCAGGAACTACCTTTCTGTTCAAATATTTTTCTTGATTCTGATTTTGACGAGCATTTAGTCCACACCATGGGATTTGGCACTTGTGAAATCGAATTGAGATTATGTACCAAATTTTTTAACAGATGGATCAGCAGCAGAATGATAATGCTCAAATTACCCTCAAAACAAGATCGAAGAGTAAACGATCGTTAGCAATAAAAATCCAACAAAAGAATCACGGTCGAATCCCACAAGGAACAATTTATCGGCAATCGAAAAGACAAAGGATAAATAGATACAAGTTTGAACCTAAACATACAATAAACAAGATTATCAAAAGAAGAGCAATTTTGGTAACTAAACAAAGGATTTGAGCAAAGACACTATCAAGCAAGGGATATATGGGAATTGAGAAATTTGGAATTAAATCACTCATTCAATGATCCATTGCAATTCATCACATGCTCACTAGCCGGAACCATTTCACTTCAGTTTTTATCAAGTGTCTCATCACGAGGTTCAACAATTCAATTGACAAAAGCAATATCAGACCACAACAAGAGAAAACAATTCATACAATTCAACTCCACTTTAATGCATTCAAGCAATTCACCAATCAATCAAATAGGGGCCACAAAAAGGCAATTAATAATTTACCATTATCATCAAGAAACCTTTTCATTTCCCCCCTTTTTGTTTGTTAACATTAATCAAGTGGAGAAAATAACGCTTCACCTCATTCCCGATTACTCCCCAACACATAGACAATAAAGAGAAGTAAACAATTCAACCAAATTACAAAGTTTAAGAGATCACTTGCCTTAAAGAAATCAATCAATCAATCTGAAGCTTGAGTAGGTAGGCTAGATCATCATCAATCAACCCTACTCTCCTTACGGTCTCAAAGTATTTTAGCACGAAATCTACTTTAGGTCTCAATCGTGTTCAACAACAAAACAATTTAATACCTTAATCTAAACCCCTATTTCAAGCAAGTTTAGCATTCAATAAAGTAGACCCAAATCTTCTCCTTTTGGTCTCAAATTTAGGACAGACCTAAATATGATTATTAACCTAATTCTCCACTTCATGAATTATCTTTCGAGCAACCCACAAAGATCGGAAGCTAGATTTGAGCGTGCACTCTCAAATCATAGATTAAAGCATGAAAACTTGATTAAGCCCATTTCATGAATTCAAGCATGGAATCAAGGAATCACAAAAGAAATAGAATGATAAATTAAATACTCAAATGAATTGTCTATTCTAGCATAAAACTCCAATTTTATATACACAATTATACCCACAACTCTGTGCTCTGATACCATATTTGTCATGATCTGAGACTAGGCACTGGATGTAACAGGCATCTAAAACCGCATAAGACTTGAGAGAACCTCTTACCATTCAATATGAGCCTTTTATTGTAATTGCGGAAGCAAATACCTATTAAAGAACACCCATTTAAAATATGCTAGGACTTAATCTCAATTTAAACAAACATTTGAACATTTTCATGTAAGTCTATGAAGCCTCTAAACATAAGAGTGAAAATGTCTAAGTCTGGACATGGCCCTCATATACCATAAAACATAAAGCTTTGACTAACATAATGATTAACCAGCCTTCTTGAAGATGGAAAGCTCACCACTTGCTTACGTTGTCCTGAGAGATCCTAGCTCCACAAAACCATGAAGATGTGTCTCCAAACTTACACATGAAATCTGAGGACGGTCAGTACAACGAGTTAGTACTAATATGAAACCCGAGGGAAGGGACAAAGCAATTTATAAAGCAAGTCATTTAAGTAAAATATAGTCACAAGGAAAGGAGCATAAATAGTAATTCAAAATAAATAAGATATAAGCATTATCAAACTTTACATTTTGAGTTAAGTAGTGTCATCAACATCATGCGACCCACGGGCTATCTGGGTCCGGTTGACACTCGATTGACTGAGCCCTAATCCATGTTAGCTGCATGGAATAAGATAACATAGTTTGTGCAAAACATAACAAAGATTGCACACTACTGCATGAAGCAGGCATACAATGGTCATCGATATTTAAAGATAGGGATCTTACCTAGGTCGGCAAATACGGTTTCCGGTGTTGGGTCACAAGGACTAATTACACCTTCTCCTAGAACTAACAAATTCTCTTTGTGCCCCATTAAAACATTATTCATGATCATTTCTCTATAGAGTCTTTCAAAAAGGAATTTACATTTTGTTATCGTCATACCAAGACTTCCAAGTCACCATATCATGCCAAAGTAATAATCATAAAACATTATTGACTCTTAACCCAGTCATAAAAAAGAATAAACAAAATCATCATTGAATTTCCATTGAGGGTCTAAAAAAAATTTCCTTGAATTTAATACTTTAAATTTTCAAAGGACAGGGTGACAATTTGCTCCCTCAATATGAGTTTAAAATGTTTGAAAGACTTGGCAACCATAGTTTCATTATTCATAACATTTAACATTCAATTTCGAATGAGAAAGTTCGTAATCTTCAAATAGATGTTCCAAGTCTCAAAACCCTCAAATAAAGACTAGAAAAATGGTATTCAATAGCAAAATTTAGCAAAAATCATTCAAAATTGTATGTATGTATGTATGTATGTATGGAATAAGTAAACTAAAGCTTTGTGACGTTAGTAGAAAGAGGATTGTTCAACACACCTATTTGACAAAGAACTAGAAAAGGACCCGTGAGAATTAACCTTAGAGTTTGCTTCTTAAAGCCTTGAGATTTCATGGACACAGAGAGGATAATAGGAAAGTTCTTAATTCGATTTAGGGAAAACCCCAATTAGAAAGAATCTTGGAGAACCATCTTGAACTTGGGAGCTTTTGGTTTTGAAAAACCCTTCTTGAGTTCATGATAATTGGGAGAGAAGAGGGATTAGGGATTTGGAAATGATTCTAATAGTTTAGGATGACTTTGCAGGGCTTAAAATGAGTTGAGGTCAACGTTACATGGGGTTAAAGGACTAGTTTTCCCCTAATTCGATAACAGAACATTAGAATCTTAAATTTCGGAATGGTGGCAGACGCAGAGCCACACTAGTGACCTTAGACTTTTGAGCCACAACTTTCTTCCCAATGTGCATCATAAGCTCCACAACATGGAGCCCGACGCGTTGCTCAGATGGTGTCTCGCTAAAATGTCCATAAGTTTTTACTTTGAACTCGGATTGAGAAATGGTCGGTGGGGATGAAAACTAGATTCAAAGACCTTTAAATTATTAGGTAGTAGGTCACCTAACTCATAATATTCTAGGAGTAATGGTTGTTGAAAGTTGACCCAAGTAAGAAAATATACTAAAACTAAATCAGTAGGAAAGATTCTCAACTCAAATTGGGTCTAGGAGATTTCTATGACCTTAATTCACCTACAAATAACTAGCCATGTAGAGAAATGTTATAAAAATTTATATTCAATTAAAAATTATCCGGTTTGATCCTATACACGTATGAAGAATGATAAAAGTTCAGAGACACATCCTCATGGTTTTGTGTAGCATTAGGGTCACTCGGGACAATGTAAGCAAGTGGCTAGGCCTCCATCTTCCGGAAGGCTGTTATTCATGATGTTAGTTCAGTCTTTGTGTTTTTTATGGTATGTAGGGGCCACTTCCCGACTTAGACATTTTAATTCTTATGTTTAGAGTCGTTGTAGACCTACGCCAAGATGTCCAAATGCTTGTGTTAAATTGGGATTAAGTCTTATTATGTTTTAAATGGATTTTCTTAAATGGGTCTTTTTTCTGAAATTACAATGAAAGGCTCATATTGAATGCTAAGAGGTTCTCTCGGGCCTTACGGGGTTCCGGATTCCAGGTACATCTAGGGCCTCATCCTTAGTAATGACAAAGGGAGAATAGACTGATAGGGATAAGATATTCAAAGATAATGACATATTCAAGCAAGAAAAAGGAGAAGAAGGCAGAATTTCTTTGTTTTTGCCATAGTCCAAATTGTTTCTTTTCTTTTCTCTTTCTTCAAATTTTTAACTTCAGTTTCTTAGCTTTTCTTATTTCTCGGTTTTATACTGCTTCATTGTGGAAGAAAATTCTTCTAATGCAAACTAAGTACTCAATATTGTGGAAGAAAATCCTTGTATAAAAGATTTGAAATTTTAATTCCTTCTTTAAAGACTTGAATATGATATTAGTCCAAGTTCATCCATTGAAGATCAGCGATAATTTGTGCAAAAAACAACTACTGAATCATTTAATCAAGAAAGAAGTCCAAATAGTACTACTACTACTATTTAGAGCTAGACCATAAATCAACCATCTTTACATGTAGACTCATTACTGAATATCGTGGAAGAAAATCCTTGTATAAAATATTTCAAATTTTAATTCTTGAAGATAAGTAAGAGTAGTAATCAAACTCCAGTTATTGAAGTACAGTAATAATTTGTGCAAAAGGCAATTATTGAATGATTTAATTTGATACAGAAAGAAATCCATGTAGTATACTACTACTACAGTACTACTTTATACTCCATCTGTTCCTTAACTATTACTTGTCATATTTTTTTCTTTGCATGTCGCTTAAAAAAAATATTAACTAGAGGGTAATTTAGTCAAACTTCTTTGTTTTACACTATATTAATAACTCTATATTTATTATTATGGGTAAAGATATAAAAAGATAACTAATTGTGTCATGATTTTCTTAAATGACAAGTATTATGAAACTTTTATTTTTAGTAAGGACGGCGAGTATTTAGTGTAAGTTTTGGATCATGGGTCGCCCATGTGGACCGACCCGACCCGATCCGGTTTTGCCCAATCCGATTTAATTAATAAATTAATTAAATGAATAATCCTTTTTAAAGGGTAAGATGGAACAGTTACTTCGTAACTGCCCAACCTCTCCTTAAAAGACTCCTAGTGGGAGTGTCTTTTGAGATGTGGGAAAAAGAAGAGAATGTGCAGTAGAAAACAGAAAGACGTGAGAACGTTGAAAAGAAAAAGAAAAACAGAGAAAACAAAAAAGTGATCCTTTTGCTAATACTCAATCGACATAATCTCAGACATTTAGTTTGTGAACGTGAAACAATCTTTGTTTTCATGTGATTCAAAGAGAGATCTGGAGCAATTCGTTTCGACAGCAAAATCAACAACAATTATTTCCGTTGCGAGTTATAAGGTACACATCTTATTGTTATTTTACCCTTAAAATTCTTTCATTGGTATCAGAGCCATGATTATTTGATCCCATTATTCGATACTTCTATATGAATTAAAAGTGTTGTTAAAAATAAATAAATTGTGACTAAGTTTTTCTTGAAAATCGGTGAAAAGGAAAAAATTGGAAGAAGTTAAAGTTTTTTTTTTTTAAAAAAAACTTTTTGAATGTGGATTAAATATATTGTAAATAGGATTGCGTTTCCTATATGATTCTGACTCATATTGTAGATATGATTACTTGTTCTACAATTAAAGAGTTTCTGGACTATTTTTTTTTAGAAAATCTGCTTCTGTTTTCGGTTATTTTGGTTCTGCATGTTAAAAGAAATTCGGCATGAAACTTCTATATTCATGATTTACTCATTCGTAGCTTTCCATAAATATATAATATTAGAATAACGGATTTAAAACGAGTGAGATATGAATTTTTGAAAGTTGACTGTTTTTTGGACTGTTTTTCTGAAAAATCTGCTTATGTTGGTTGTGATCTAGAAATTGGGTGTATAATATTTTAGTTCGAAACTTAATTTTTCATGATCTACTCATTCGTAGCTTTCCAAAAATATATTATATTACAATAACAAATTTAAAACGAGTGAGATATGAATTTTTGAAGTTGGGCTGAAAAATTAAAAAAAGCATTTTTTAATATTTATTTTTGGAAAGCTTTGTGTCCTTTTAGGATTATTCTTTTAGAAAAGAATTTGTGTCCTTTTAGGATGATATTTTATAATATATATGTGTTTATATTTTTTTTTAAAAAATATTGATCTTGATAATTCGTGTAGTCCTTATGTTCCTTAATTTTTTTTTGTCTTCTACAAATGAAAGTGACATATGTTGTCACATTGAATGGTTCAACCATTCTTACTGTTTCCTTGTTCCTATTTTAGGCATGGCTGAACAGGAACAAACTCGAATTACTCCAAGTGGGAGTTCTCGAAGTCGAGCAAAAGGACGATGTAGAAGAGCACGTCGCCATAGGACATGGTTTTGAGGGCGTGAGATCATAAGGATTGGTGTTCCAAGGGCAACACAGAATCTGTTAAGAAATCAAAGGGCTATTCGAAGGAAAATAGATAAAGATCTTAAAAAGTTTATGTCTTTGAAGATGGATCCCCTTGACTCGTCACTAGACTTCCTCAAAACTTTTATGACGAAATTTGATGAAATTAATGAAAATTTCATTCAAGTTGAGGAGTTGGTTGGTTGCGATGTTTTGTATCATTCCTTATCAGAATACTGGAAGAATGAACTCATTAAACCTTGTTTCGACATTGGATTTAATGAACCATTATGGAAGTATGCGGTGAAAATAGGAGTTAAGTGGGTGAAACTTCACAACATAACCATAACTTAGTATTGTTTTGTTTTATTCTTTACAAACTTTGTACTGAACATCTTTGATTATGTTTCAATATAAATATTTGAGTTTTATCCTTTTTTATGGATTAGTGGATTATTATTCTATTGCACATTACCATATGGCGTTTGATTATTAGACATGTAAATCTTTGTGATTATGGTCAAAATATATTAATATACACACTTTAAGAAATTAGTTTTGAATTTATGTTAAATATTTAGTTCGTAGATGATGATTGGATACTTACGTATCTTTTCTATTTTACATTAAATATGAAACCTTTTTGAGAATTGATTTGCTTGAATGTGTATGTCACATGCAAAATTGATTAAAAATTTCCTTGCCTAATTGCCTCTCAAATACAGTCATGGAATAAAAAAAATACCATTGCTGACTTAAACAAATATGAAAAACTGAATGGTGACAATTACGACATGTGGAGTCGTAAAATATGGTATGGAAGAGTAAAATGCACTCGAAGGTATAAATCATGTTTTAAATCGACTAGAAGAGGGAAACACTGTGCAACACATAAGAGACCTTGAAGCTTAAAAAGCTTGGAAAAAGGCTAATTCCACTGTACGTGAAATAATAGTTAGTTCGGTGGTTGATGACCTCATACATGAATGTGTGGAATTTCCTACTACTCATGCTATGTGGGCACATCTGTAACCCGCCTCTGAAAGTTGACTATCAAATTTGACACTTACAAGAAGCGTCATGATCAAAATGTCAAACAACACCTTAGGGTGATGTCAAACATGATAGCTCAACTCAAGAGTGCTGGACATGTCCTTTAAGTTGAGCAACAAGTTCAGGCAGTTATTCTGTCTCTTCCCAATAATTGGGAACATTTGAAGGCCAATTTGACCCATAATGATATCATCAAAACTTTTTTTGATGTTGCTCGCCATGTTGAACTTGAAGATGAGTGGCTTGGTCCCGCTAAAGCTGCTTATAATGCCTTTGTGGCGAAGTCAAGTGGTACAAAATCTCCAGGCTTCAAGCGCAAGAAGAATTGGAAAAGAAATGGGAAAGACAAAGAGACCGGAGAAGGACCCTCTAAGAAAAAGAAGAAGCCAAATTCCAAGAAAGAAAACGGTTTTTCAAGAAGAGAGACAAGAGAAAAATGAAGGGCTACAATTGCCAAGTGTTGGGGCATTTTGCTCGTGAATGTACTGAGCCGAAAAAAGGTAGCATTTACAAATGCATCTCTAAGTGCTACATATGTTTCTAGCACTTCTTTATTAACTGAATCTTATCCTATGTGGATTGTAGACTCAGGATGCACCGACCACGTAAGTCGAGATCGAGAAGCGTTTGTGGAGTTTCGTCGAGTTTCATCTAATCAAGGTGGATCTACGTAGGAAATAATTCTAAAATAGAAGTCAAAGGGATCGACACTTGCAAAGTGGACTTGCGTGGTGGCCGTTCTTTGATGTTGCATGACGTCCTATATGCTCCAGAGATTCGACAAAACTTAGTAACTATGTCTGTTCTTTTAGATGTTGATTTTGATTTGTTTTTTAGTCGTAACGGTGTTAGAATAGCTCTAGATAATGTCTTATATGGTTCTGGACTTCATTATGATCGTTTTATCAATTTAGATTGTAATCCTTCTACTTATAACTATTATGTTGACCGTTGTGTAATGGCATGTTATTCAAGTAATAATGATATTGATGTTATTACATGGCATGCAAGATTAGGTCACATAGGGCAAGATCGAATGAATAGGTTGGCAAAGGAAGGACATTTAGGTTCTTTCACCAAAATTTATATGCCTACTTGTGAAAATTGTCTTGCTGGAAAGATTACTTGTAAACCATTTGGGAAGGCTAAGAGAGCTGAGTTCCCACTTCAATCAATTCATTCTGATATTTGTGATCCAATGAATGTGAGGGCAAGGTCTGGTGCTACCTACTTCATTACATTTATTGATGATTTCACGCTCTTTGTTTATGTCTATTTGATTTCTCATAAATCTGAAGCACTTCAGTGCTTTAAAAGATATATGAATGAAGTTGAAAATCAATTAGATAAAAGCATAAAGGCTTTAAGAACCGATCGAGGACATGAATATTTGTCAAAACAATTTGAAGAATTATGCAGTGAAAAGGGTATTATTAGGCAGTTAACTACTCCTTATACACCTCAACAAAATGGTGCAGCTGAAAGAAGGAATAGAACATTATTGGACATGACAAGATCAATGATGACGCAAGCAAATTTGTCTATCTCTTTCTGGGGAGATGCATTATTGACTGCGGCTTACATATTGAACAAAGTGCGTTCTAAATTAGTGTCTTCCACTCCTTATGAACTTTAGACTGTTCATAAAATAAACCTGAATGATCTACCACCGTGGGGTTGTGCAGCATATATTAAAGATCATTTTTGTGAGTTTGGTAAACTAAGTCCAAAAGGAAATAAGTGTATCTTTATAAGGTACTTTGAACGCTCCAAAGGGTATGTGTTTATCGATGACCTGGAGGATGGAAGTATCACTTAAATTGTATCACAAGATGTTAGATTTTTGGAAAATGATTTTCCCAAAAAGGGTGAAATAGATAAAGTTGAGTCTCTCTACGAAATGTTGAATTCAGAAGATCAGGTAATGTTTTCAGACATACTTGATAATTCAATGTATCAAGAAATGATTCCTAGTCCAAGTGGGAATTAGGAATCCCAAAATCCGATAAAGGAATATGAACTTCAAATACGTAAGAGTACAAGAAAAAGTATACCTAAATGATCTTATGAGATTGAGGATTATGTTTTCTTGGTATCTCCTACAAAATTGGATGAACCTAATTCTATAATTAGAGTCCATGAAAAACCAACAAAATCTGGGATTTAGTTGACCATCCTAAGGAACGTAAATCTATTGGGAATAAATGGATTCTTAAAGTTAAACGCAAATCGGATGGGTCGATAGAAAGACACAAAGCACGATTGGTGGCAAAAGGTTTTACTCAAGAAGTTGGAATAGACTATGAGGAAACTTTTTCACTAGTTGTAAAGTTTATCTCCATACGATTACTTTTCGCTATTGTTGCACGTTTAGATCTTGAATTACAACAAATGGATATGAAGACAGTTTTTCTCAATGGAAAATTAAACGAGGAAATCTACATGGATCAACTAGTAGGTTTCGTTGTTAAAGGCCAAGAAAAGAAAGTTTGTAAATTGAAAAGATCAATTTATGGCCTAAAGTAATCTTCAAGGCAGTGGTACCTTAGATTTCATTAGGAGGTGATGTCATTTGATTTCATCGTGATCGATGAAGACCATTTAATCTATGTGAAAAAGTCCAATGGAAATTTTGTTATTCTTTCTCTTTATGTAGATGATATTTTATTAGATGGAAATAATTTGGAGTATGTGAAAACTGTCAAGTCATGTCTTTCAAAATCATTTGATATGAAAGATATGAGTGAAGCACACTATATATTGGGTGTTAAGATCCAAAGAGATCGTTCCAAGAAATTTTTGAATTTATCTCAAGAAACATATATAAAGAAAATATTGGAACGTTTTCGAATGAATATTTTCAAGTCCATGGATACTCTTGTAGCAAGGGTGTGAAACTTTAAGCCTTGAAATGTGTCCAAAGACTGAAAAAGAAAAGAAAGACATGTCCCGAGTTTCGTATTCTAGTGTTGTCGAGAGTTTGAAGTATGTTGTGATGTGTACTCACCCAGACATTTGTTATGCCGTAAGTCTGGTTAGCAGGTATCAATCCAATCATGGAAGAGATATTTGGATAGCAGTAAAGAGAATATTTCGATACCTGAAGGGAACTATAGATCATTCACTACGTTATGGTGGATCTAATTCATTCATTAAAGGTTATACAGATGCTGATTGGGCTGGTGACCAGTATGATAGAAAATCAACATCCGGTTAGGCTTTCTTACTAAATGGTGGTGTTATTTCATGGAAAAGTAAAAAGAAAACTTGCACAGCTCTTTCAATCATGGAATATGAATTCATGGCTTGTACATCTGCACTACAAGAAGTTGTTTGGTTAAAGAGATTCTTTGAGCATTTGAGTATTGCAAAGAATTATAAGGATCCCATGATTCTATATTGTGATAGTCAAGCGGCTATCGCATACACGAAGGATCCTAAGTATCACAGCAAGACCAAACACATAGACATTAAGTATAACTTTGTGAGAGACGTAGTGGCAAGTGGAGAAATAACTTTGCAATACATTCCTACACGTGAAATGATAGTTGATTCTTTTATAAAGTCCATATCTAGAGACTTGTTGAAAAACATGTTAAGGCTCTAGATTTGCGTAGGATTTGATGATATTTCAGTCTTGTAAAATAACTTGGTTTTTATAATATTCTCTTCTATACAATGCTATTGAATTTATGATCATGTGTAGTATTCATGTGATATTTTTTTAAAAATAAAATGTGTCGAACAAGTTGTGAGATTGACTCTCTCACACAAGCAATCACCTCGTACGTCGAGAAACGTGAAGAGATGAGTTACACCATCATATTATGACTTGTTTTATGAACCCGACAAGTTTTTCTCTAAGAAAATGAGTTTAAGGATCACTGAAGAGAGAAACTAGGGTTAAACATCTGGAGGTGTTTATACCAAGGTCTGTATGATGTTAGATAATCGAAAGAATGAGACACATACACCAGTATAAGGTGAGAACATCGTAGCACATGTTTCATACCTAGTGTGTCAAGCGATCAATGGGTCAATGAAAGAATGGTCCCTGCTTCTTCATTGTGTGAGACCCTGAAAAGTTAAATAAACTTTTCATTGGAATACCCTTTGACCTTTTACTGTTTTTTGAAGTTTCGATTGATGTTGCTACTTTAGCATGTTAATAATAGCCATGAGTGATTCGGCAATGCAGTACATGTCTAGGAAAGCAGTTGGTATGAAACAGATAGATTCGAGTAGAAAGGAAAGACGATTAATTGATTAAAAAACTTGTATACGCAAGCCGGTCATTGCACTAATCATATTGGAATTGAGTGTAATTGTGAGTATAAAGTTAAACATGAACTCGAGTTAACCTCTTTAAGAGGATGAATAAGTAACTATTGAAGTAGTGAATGAAGTCTGGGGTATTGTGAGTAATAGTGTCCTTAAAATAGTAGTGAATTCTTTCCACATGTGATTGGATTCCTATGTTGGGCTTGTAAAACCTTAATTGTAAGCTCTTGATGCTCACAGGTCGCACGAATTATTTGTCGTATGAATTGTGTGTTTGATTGATGTTGTGTTGGCTTGGGTCTTGTCCACCATGTGCAAAGTGGGAGATGTAAGTTTTGGATCGTGGGTCGCCCATGTGGACCGACCTGATCCGAATTAATAAATAAATAAATAAATAAAATTGATAATCCTTTTTAAAGGATAAGAGGAAACAGTTACTTTGTAACTGCTCAACCTCTCCTTAAAAGACTCCTAGTGGGAGTGTCTTTTGAGATGTGGGAAAAAGGAGAGAACGTGCAAAAGAAAATAGAAAGACGTGAGAACGTTGAAAAGAAAAAGAAAAATAGAAAAAACCAAAAAGTGATCCTTTTGCCAATACTGAATCGACATAATCTCAAACATTAAGTTTGTGAACGTGAAACAATCTTTGTTTCCTTGTGATTCAAAGAGAGATCTGGAGCAATTCGTTTCGACAGCAAAATCAACAACAACCATTTTTCGTTGCGAGTTATAAGGTACACATCTTGTTGTTGTTTTGCCCTTAAAATTTTTCATTTAGGAACGGAGGGATTATACACATGTAGTTATTTAATATTAGGGTAGTATGAAAAAAAAAACACAATAAATCTTGATTTGCAAAAATAGACAAGTGAACCGAAACATTTGTTTTTAGCATAGGTAGTGGCGGAGCTAGAATTTTTAACAAGGGGGTTCAAAATCTGAAGAAGTATATATATACATAAAACAAATTTAACCACGTATAAATAGTAATATTTTTCATCGAAGGGGGTTTAGATGTATTGAAGTGTGTGACCATCTGATCTAAAAGCTTAAGCTGTTAGAGAGAGCACACTTTTATAGTTCATTATATTCTCAAAGCTTAAGTTGTTAGAGAGAGCACACTTTTTATAGTTAATTATATTCTCAACATGCCCCCTCACGTGCGGGCCTGATTTTCTTTTCATGGGCCAAGCACGTGAAAATTCTTTTTAATTTGGGTGACGGTGATATTCAATCTCAGGACCTTTGCCTGCTCTATACCATATTGAAGTGTGTGACCATCTCATCTAAAAGCTTAAGCTGTTAAAAAGAGCACACTTTTTATACTTAATTATATTTTCAACAGGATGAAACCCCTGAATGTATGTTGGCTCCTCCCCTGCTTAGGGACCAAGTAAAATGAAACAGGGGGAGTATATGAATACGTATACTTGGCTTTTTTTTTCTTGTTGTAAATAAACAACTGTACAAAATTTCAAAAGACTAAACTTGGACATGAAAATTGATTACTTTTAGGAAAAAAGATAATCCCTAATTAAGTAGGTTTCAATTGGTTAGAGATTCGTGCTGATAACGTGTTGTAAAATGAGAGGAAAATACAAGAATACTAAAAAAGAAAGGAAGACAAATGGTAATGGAAAGTATAAAGTAGAGAGTCTTATTTAATCTCTTCAAGTGAGTCTTTTTTATAGGATTAAAAAAATCATCCGTTTACAATCTTAAACCAAATACGTTAGTACATCTTTAAATCTTACATTAAATAGATACATTATGTTAGGTTGTTAATGAAAATAAATATCTACAATTAAATGAATTTGTAACATATATGAATAAGTATACTTGGCGTTTTTTTTCTTGTTGTAAATAAACAACTGTACAAAATGTCAAAAGACTAAACTTGGACATACAATGTTGGGAAGGTTAGTGTTCAACTGGTGTTGCCACTAGAATGATGAGTTTGTGCATGATCTTGGTTTGTGACTTCAATCTTTCAAACCTGCAACTACAAAATTCTGAAAAGACAATGAATAACTATTGGTAAAATAACTATTGCAAATTTTGGCACTATTAATATATAGTTAAACTGCTCACCCAAAAACAATTCAAATTTTTTTTTGTTATCCCGTATCATAAAAAACTTGCAAGAATATAAAAAGAAAAATAGAAAAGGTTTGAGGCGCATTAAACAAGAATCCAAAATATATTTGAAGGACCTCAAACTGTTTGGAACATATATTTCCCTTACGGAAGGTACAATGAAGTTCCAAAATCTTCTGAGCTTACAATCTTCCCTTCCCTTTTGTTGTTAGCTTATAAGATTTTGAAACTTCATTGTACCTTCGGAAAGGGAAGGGATTAATGATGAAGGGGATGGAAAAGACATGGATATTACTTTTTCGTTTTCTCTACTTTGAAGAACTACTTTTCACCATGGTAGTTGTGCAAACGGCACATACTAAATGACGGGATGGTCATTAGGGTTAGGTTTGTTGTGGTTTTATAGTTGAAATTATTAAATGGGATGGTCACTTTTTGAGCTTTTAGTAAAAATTGTTTGTTCCTGTATGAGTATTATTATTTTTATCTTTTAAATATAATTTTAAGCATCTTTAACCTCTAGTAGAGCATCTTTAAATCTATCATTATATTAAAAAACTTTAAAAATTTTGTCCTTAATTAAAAGACTCTATAATACACAAAATTGTTATTTGTTATTTTTCTCAAATTATTAATTGATTATATTAATAATATTTAAAATTAAGGAGTTTAAAAATATATATATGGTAAGAAAAAAATATAATAGGAAAATTAACAATTAAACAATCCTAAACTATATGGTAAGAGGAAAAATATATATTAAAAATTAAGAAATCCTAAAATCTATATGGTAAGAGAAACATATATGATTAGATGTATTAGGAAAATTAATAACTAAGCAATCCTAAAATATATGGTTAGAGGAAACTATATTTAAAAATTAAGTAATCCTTAAATATATATGGTAAGAAAATCATATATGGTAAAAAAGTATTAGAAGAATTAATAATTCAACAATCCTAAAATATATGGTAAGAGAAAAATATATTTTAATTATAGAATCCTAAAATATATTTTATATATGGTAAGAGAAACACATATGGTAAGAAGCATTATGTAACACCCCGCCCTTTTCATAATGTCTAAATTAACTCGTACATTCGTTGAAAGACTAAGAGTGATTAATAAGTTAAGAAGGATGTGGTATGACATAGTTTAATTGTTCAAGGGTAGTATCTCAACTTTGGAAGTCAAACAAGTTGAAAAATAAAAGTTGGCGAAAGTTATCGCAAGTCTTGTTTAAAAGATTTCTCTGAAATTTGGGTAAAATGTCTTGGAGATTTTCTCCTAATGTATAAAGAGTTATAAGGCCCACAAACTATCAAATCTAAGGTCTATGAGTCTAGTTTCCAACGCACTAAACCGTTGATCCATGCTACCTCAGAATAGAGAGATATTCACATTTTTGTAAGACTGCGCAAGTAGGCACGTCAAGATGGGGCCCTAGCCACTATGTCGGTTTAGCTTTATAAAAGCTAATTTAGCTTCGTTTTAACTCAGAATAATCAACAAATATTCACATAAAACCAGAAGAAAGGTCCCTAAATTCTCCATGGATATTGATTATTTCAACTCGGAAGTTTAAGTTGCTCTACATTGTGAGCTCTTTATTTCGGTATTGTTTTCCCCATCAATTTCGTGGCGTATCTTCATGTGTGTGGTGGCAGCGAGATAGCAGGTGTTTATTTAGTATTTGGCAGCAGCTATGGATATATATTGGCAATGTAAGGATCTCATACACATATCTATTTGTTGAATTGAGATTCTAAGCTTTTAGTTACAAAAAGTTGTACTTGCCGATGACTTGTAGTAGTTTCTTGTTGGTTTTAGTTTCGGCTGTTGTTACTGCAAAGAGGTAGATTTTATATCTTGGTATTTCAAAGGTTTTTGTCAAGGAAGTTATTCCCCTACTACCCTCCTTCATAACCCTATGTGCTAGTATCGTTTTTATAGATTTTTGAGCCATGAAGTGGTGTTTTAGATATTGTTGCTCCGGGCAGCTCCTTTGTCTTATTGAGTTGGGTTATTGTTGTTGTATATTGATGGTGTTAAGGTGTTGGAGGTACTAGGGGTTGTTTTGATTCTTAGCCGAGTCATGTAAAAAGGTCGTTGGATCAAATGACGTGAAGTATGCCTAGAAATAGTGCCTCGGGAGCTCACCTCTCCTTTGAGATGTGGTTAGCATATTGTTGTTGAATATAGCTGCCATTTGTTATTGTGATTGGCCTCATTTTATTCTTTGGAGTTGGCTGGTCGTGAATGGGACATTAACAACTTATTAATTATCTATGGTTCGTTCTCGTAGCCTTGTTGATTCTAGCAATTGTTGCGTTATGATGGGTTGGGTTAGTTTCATACAAACACATAAGGCTTCAGTTGAAAAGTATGTTAAGGCTGTTCCTTTCTTTCGGCATGTTTCCTTAAAGCTAAGTAGCAATATAATAGGGTTGTTATCGATGATGTACTCATAGCCATAATTGTGGGTGGTTGGCTGATCAAGTTGTTATATTCCTCCCTTGCCGGGATTCTGATTATGTTATTAGTGACCCTATGTTGGGAACATCTTAGAGACTATTTGTTTAGGTTGTTTATAATTAAATTGCTCGCCTTTAGCATATTGAATTGTTTATTATTGCCCTTGGGGCTATTGTGGTTAGTTGCAGTTATGTGATCTTTGCCAATGGGGCTATGTTGTTGCCTAAGAGGGCTATGTGACATTTGCCTGTGGGGCTATGTTGTTGCCTAAGATGTGACGTTTGCTTGTGGGGCTATGTTGTTGCCTAAGAGGGTTATCTGACGTTTGCCTGCGGGGCTATGTTGTTGCCTATAAGGGGCTATCAGATATTTGCCTGTGCGGCTATGTTGTTGCCTAAAAGGGCTATGTAATCATTGTCTAAGGGGCTATATTAATGCCTAAGAGGGCTATGTGACTTCCTACGGGGCTAGGGGACAACCAATAGGGGCATATCGATTGAATTGGCACCTTCTAGGCTTATGGGAGCCTATGTAGGTGGTCTTGTTTGTTGTTTGTACCTGCCCAACTTATGGGGGCTTGGTTAGGTTGTTTAATTATTTTTGTATGTTTGGATTTAGGAGCAGGTCAGTATGCTTATGTTAGTCTTGATTTCCTTACCTCATTACTTTTAGCATATTATGATACCTGTTCATTTAGTATATTGTCTTTCATACACAGTACATTATTTTGTACTGAAGCCCCATTGCCTGGGGACGCTGCATTCATGCCTGCAGGTCCCGACAGACGACTGGATAGACCTCCCAGTAGTATGGTTGAGTTTCAGTAGGTTGGCTAGCCCCTTTCTTCCGGAGCTGCCAGAGTTTGGAGTTTTGTATGAATTTGTTGTATATAGTTTTGGGTAGGTCGGGGTCCTGTCCCGACCAAGCTTTAATACTCTTAGAGGCTTGCAGACTAGTGTGTTGGGTTGTATAGTCACGTTATTGGCCACGTTGGTTTTGCTTTCTGGTTGGTTGATGTGTGATAGTTGCTTGACATATTTCTTTCGGTTATGTACCTTATTTCAGCTTCTGTATAGAGATCATGGTGGCTTTGAAAGCCCACATAGCGTTTATTATGTCCTAGATACCATGGTGGCCTTGACGGCCCAAACAGGCTTTTGTGCTAGGTGGTAATTGCTTTATATAAATTATTGGAAGTAGTTGTTTTCTTTGTAGAGTTGTTGATAGGGGCCTTGCCGGCCGATGGCTTATTTTTAAGCCGAGATATACTTGTTTATTTTCTTAACTGTGTGTGGCTGCCATGTGCCGTTAGCAAGTGGTTTAGCAGGGTCGGCTCTGGCCTAAGTTTTGGCATCAGGTGCCAGTTGCGCCCCTTGAGTTTGGGGCATGACACATTAGGAGAATTCATAATTAAGTAGTCCAATTAGATATGGTAAGAGAAAAAATATATTTTAAAAATTATGGAATCCTAAAATATATTTTTAAAAATAACAAATCATAAAATATATGGTAAGAGAAAAAAATACTAAAAATTCTAGGATTTTCTTTTATCAACATAACTATCAGACATATCGATCCTAGAGTTTGCGGATGTGAAACAATTGGTTATTCAAATTTTAAAAGATTTTTATATGTCTTTAGAACCCTAGTTATGTAATGATCCTCCAGGTATTTTTCTCTATTTTCCAGTATTTTTGGAATTTAGAGCTTTTCTCTAGGTGCTCTAAGTCATTTATGACTTGCTAAGACTGAAGTTCGGTTACTGGGCAGTTCGTTTGAATTAAGTCTCGAGGCTTTTGGAATCATTTCGAGCTACCTTGTGGATCTTAACTAAAATGAAACTTTGTGGTATATGGCCACTTTTCATCAATACGACCTCCGTTGGAAGTTTTAATTGTCTCGTTGAGTTCGGAATGTTTAATCCGGTAGGGTAGCATAGTTCGTTTGCGTCCGCGAGTTCTCGGATGAATTCCGAGCACCCAAAAAACATGTGATTCTTAGCTGGTTTTTGTCTTTGCTGGTACAGGTCAAAAGCTTAATCGTTATCTCAGGAGAGGCCGTTGAGATTGCAATGGTCTGTTCTTTTTGCTCTTTGCAATCGCGACTCCTAGGTCTCGTGAAAGGGATGAACAATTTCCAGGCATTTAAATTTCACTTCGGAGCACGTTGGGGGTCGATAATCTTCCGTTATTGTTGTAAGTTTCCATCACTTCTTCTGTTAAATTTTATTTAATTAGTGTTCCTGACCCTTAAAGTGTTAGGCTGTTTTGAGGTCGTTCGTGGCTTGGATTGTGCCCAACATTTGGGCACAAGTTCCTTGAGCTATTAGGGACCTATTGACGTAGTCAATTTCAAGATTCCATGCACAGGTCTAACAGGCCTATTTTTTACCCGATTTTAGGCCTGAGTTATATTATAGCAATATGGGTATCATTTTTCTCATAGTGATGTGTAGTTTACGATATGATAGCATCTTGGCATTTAGAGGACGTGAAGAGGAGATGAGAAACTTGTGGATAGTCCGAGTTTGTAGTTTGACTTCAAGGTATGCTACGGTCTACTTTCTTTTAAATTATGCTCCATGAGATATATTGTTTAGTATACATTGCATGTGGGGTAGGGATTCATATGACGGGTGTAGGATTATTTATTTATTTCTATTGTCTTGATTCTCGTAGGATCCTCAGGCTAGCATTGTATCGCAAAATCCTTAGCTTAGGTGAGAAATTCCTTTTTTATGACATAGTCGGCATTTTAAATTTTCTAAAAATAAATTATATGATGTTGCCGATTATTGTAGTAGAAAAAACTACATTTTTAAAGCAGAAAAATGTTGTGTATTTGGTACACCACTTGCTAAATTATACTACCATCCATCCATAAAAATTCAACAATCAAACATAACATCAAATACATTTCTAAACATTCAAATTCCATTCAATATAATTGAATCTAAAAATTCAAGCAACATGAAAATCAAGTCTAATACGTATACATTATTTATTCAAAACCGAATTGTAATGACACTATAGGTTATTTCTGTGTTAATGCCTCCTTTCTGTCATTTAGAGCATTCCTGTAGCGACCCCAAGTCATTTATGACTTTCTGGCACTGACTATTTGATCGCTTGGTCGTTCGTTTAGGTTTTATGCCTGTTTTTCCGTTTCAGAGCTTTAGAACCTTGAAAAGTTGATTTCGGTCATAACTTTAGGTAAACGACCTCAGATAGGAATTCTGAGGGTTCCATCAGCTCTGGAGCAGCCAAATTAGGCTAGAAGCATGGTTTGCCCGAGTCCCGGGGCTTTCGGTGTGATTTTAAGGCCAGTTAGCTCTTTAGCCTTTGAAATTTTGCTTAAAGTTGACTTTGGTCAACATTCTTGGAAAACGCACTCGGATGAAAATTCTATCAGCGCAGTTTGTTGCGGGATGTCGAGTTTTGTCTACAATGACCCTTCGAGAACTTCCTGGAGCTTCCGATCAAATTCCGAGGCCTCCGATAGAATTTGGCTAAAATGGCCCATTGGGTGTGAGACCCACTTTTCTTCGAAATGACCTCCTATGAAAATTTTGATAGTGCCAATGAGTCTAGAACGTCGAATTCAAGGGGGTAGCATATTTCATTTTCGTGCACGGGGTTCCGAACGAATTTCGAGCACCCCGTCGGAGTTTTGGAATTGTCCAAAACTTAGCTGGTGCAGCTGGTGTCTGCAGACACTCTATCTCTCCGCATTCCCGGGGTAGGCTCCATGTTCGTGTAGGAGTAAGGGCGTCTACTCCGTGTTCACGGAGGTGTGAGGTTTTGTTCTCTGCGTTCGCGTGAGTTGCTCTGCATTCACGGAGGTCTGTGGGGTGGGGGTTATCTCTTTCTCCGCGTTCGCGGAGGTCTTGGTCTGTTCTCTCCGCGTTCGCGGGTCCTTGTTCGCGGGCCCTTGTTCGCGTTTGCGGAGTAGTTTTAGTTTTACCTCCGCGTTCGCGGGTCCTTGGCTGCGTTCGCGGGTCCTTGGCCGCGTTCGCGGAGGTCAGCGGGTTGCTGTGGCTATTTAAGTGAGGTCGAGGTCATTTGGATGAAACATTCCAAAAATGATATCTCCCTCTTCTTTTGTCCGTTTCCGGTGATTCGAAGTCCTAGTCATTCAGATTCTCGTTGGCTTCTTGGTTTCGTGGTTGGATTGCGTTCGGTGTACCTCATTTTCCATGAATTCGAGGCGTAAGTTCCTATCTTAGACCTATTTTATAAAGTTTTGTTTTTTCTTGTTGTTGGCTGTTTGGAGCTGATCCTAGCCTCGATGGGTGTTCCGTTTTGGAATACCATTTTGGGGGAGGATTTGGGACCTCTTCACGGAGTAAATTCTAGAAAATCCAGAGCAAGTCCCACGTTCCTCATTTTGATTCCGAAATTGGTTTGTCTCAGATTTTAATGATTTTAGTGTCTAAACAACCGTATTGACGCTGTGATTCTATATTAGATAGCGTGGCAGTAGTCTGAGGCCATACAGAAGGGAAAAGCTCTTGCAGAGTAACTTGTAGCGCGTGTGATCGGCTTTCTGGTAGGTTACGGCTTCCATTCTTCTTAGATTGAGCTTGAATGCGTGATTACTTGTCGACTTGTGTGAATCTGGGCTGGGTAGCTAGTATTTCTATTTATTTTCTCCAATTTCTTCATTTAGGATTTGGTTCTTGGTCTGTTCGGGGCTAGTACCATGCTTAGTTTGGGTTGTTGACCATTGTTGTTGATGAATTATTGTGGGTTATCTGTTGTTGCATGCGTGGGTTTGGGATATTATCTTGTGTTTTTGGTCTATTGTTGTGATGTTTAGGCCTTAGCGTAGGTCAGGATAGTATTGCCTTAGTCCCATGTACCTGTTGACTTGAGTATGTACCCGACGTTGATTCGGATGGACTAGGTCCTTGTAGACTGGCATAGCAGACTAGGGTCTGGTAGTGTGAGCCCTAGTTTAGGCAGATTCATGGCTTGTTCGATCTTCTATTCTTTCTCTTCCTATTTCTACGGTTCTAGAGTAAGGCCGGAAGACTTGTTGTTGCGTCGATTGGCGGTTGGGTTATGTAAGGCTGGGAGCCATCGGTGGACATCCTGGTGGGAGCGTTGTCCCGCGGTGTCTTGTTTCGTTGTGAGTTAGTTGATGTTGGCTTTGTTCTGATCGAGGTGGCTAGCTATAGTCAGAGGCTGACATTACACAGTTAGACTTCGTTATTTCCAGCCTGAGACTGTAGAGCGAGGGCTGCTAGCTCCAGTCCGAGATTGACGTTACACGGTTAGAGTCTGTTATTCCCAGCTTGAGACTGTTGAGCGAGGGGTGTTATTTCCAGTCCGTGGATGATGTTACACGGTTAGATTTTGTTATTTCCAGTTTGAGACGGATGATTTGGGTTCGAGTCCCAGGATCTATTATTTACGGTTTGGTCCGTTATTTCTAGGCTGAGGCTTACGTTACACGATTAGAGTCCATTATTTCTAGCTCAAGACCGTGGGTTTGGGTTAGAGTCCTAGGTGCTATCTTTATTGGGTTCAAGGTTCTTGGTGTTAAGGCTTGCGGAGTTGGGTTCCCTTGTTTTCGTGGTGTAGATTCTCTGTATACCTGTCGGGCTTATGGGAGTCCCTTCGGATTCTTGTTTGTCTATGCCTGAGTGTGCCTAGTTGGTCTTATGGGGGGCCCAACTGGGTTTAGTTTAGTTATTCTTTGATTTCTTTTCGATTTTCCTATTCCTGTTCTGTTGACCTCTGTTGTGTTGATTCTCTCTTATCCGCCTGTTTTTACCTTTCTTGCTCAGTCGGCCTATGATGCCTACTGAGTACCTATTGTTTTGGTACTCTTGCTACACGTTGCATTTATTTGTGATGCAGGTCCGAGCACTAGTTATCATTGTTGAGCTCGAGCCTGCAGCTCTCTGTTTAGGAGACAAGGGCGAGCACATGGCATTCTAGGATTACCTGTCTCCTTCTGTATTTATATTTTGTCTTGTCTTTTGTTCCTGAGACAGTTGTTTCTGTGGTTCACTTTTGGGACTTGTACTCTTTTTAGTAGTTCTTTACTCGTGACTTCCAGTCTCTGGGAGGTATCAGTTATTTATATAGTTTTGCTTTTTGCTTCCTCTTATCTTGTGTGTTCCCAGTTGTGTTTCCTCTTAGTTATGGTTTAAATTCCACTCTTAGTCCTATTACTGCAAATTTCTGGGATAGAGTTCGGCTTGCCTACTGGTGGGTTGGTAGGCGCCATAATGACTTGAGAAATTAGGTTGTGACAAGTTGGTATCAGAGCATAGGTTTGTGGGTCTCACTTGTACAGAACTAGCATCTAGTAGAGTCCTGAGGATCGGCACGGAGACATCCGTGACTTATCTTCGGGAGGCTGCAGGATGTCCTTAGGATGTTTTCTTATTTTGTATCATATTCGTGTGTTGTTGTCCATTTGGTTTCACGAAATCTCACTTGTTCCATTCTATTGCAGGATGGCTTACACGCGCAGTAGAGGTCGACCCCGAGGTCGAGGTGGTGCTGCGGCACCAGGCCGCGACAGAGCAAGGAATCCGGAGCAAGAACCTCAGGTAGAGTAGATTCCTCCTCAGCTGGTGGAGCCGGGACCAGCCCAGCCACCGCCCGCACCAGCTGCCACCCTTTATTCCGGGGCATGCGTGCCCAGATCCTAGCTGCTATCGGGGGTATGCATCAGCAGCAGCAGCCGGCCCCAGCACAAGTCCTAGAGCCAGTTCCAGCACTGCAGGGCCAACCTGCGGTAGCGGTTCCAGAGGTTCATCAGCTGCTAGCACCGGCTGCGGTTCAACCGGACCTTTTGGATGGGGTTATGCCACTGCGAGAGTAGAAGATGCTCGGGGTATTTCTCAGACTATTACCGCCGAGGTTTTTCAGAGCTGTTGGGGAGGATGTCCACGAGTTCCAGACCATTTGTCGGGAGAGGTTGTAGACTTTGGGGTTAGTAGAGTTTAGAGGAGCTGACTTCACAGCTTATCAGCTAGACGGATCGGCCAGACAGTGGTGGCGTTCTTTCATCGAGACCAGGCGAGATGGATCACCACCGATATCGTGGACAGAGTTTTCTGAGGCCTTTCTGCCTAGATATATTCAACGAAGCATTAGGAATCACCTCCGTGATGAGTTCATGAGGTTGGAGCAGGGCTCCATGAAGGTCTCCGAGTATGAGGCCAGATTTCTTGAGTTGTCACGCATGCCACCATGATTTTGCCTACAAAGGAGGAGCGGGTCCGATGCTTTGTTATAGGTTTGAGGCTGCAGTTGGGGATTGAGTCGCAGTCCATGTTATCAGTGGGCCATTCTTTTCTAGATGTGATGGATCATGCCTACACTATTGAGTAGCTCCATCGCGAGGCCCACGGGGGCAGCGGCAAGAGGGCCAAGCCAGATGATAGCTTCGACGGGGCCCGTCCTAGGCCGAGGGATACCCGAGACGAGGTTTATTAGAGGTTCCAGCCAAGTCCGCCCAGTCGCCTATTCCAGGCTTCATTACAGATCTCAAAAGGTGACCAGTACCGTCAGAGTGGGCATAGTGCCGGCCCAAGTCAGGGCCGAGGTGGGTTCCAACCAGGTGCATCAGGTCGGGGTGGCCGGCCTTCAGCGGTGAGTAGATCTTTGCAGGGCTGCAATACTTGCCGGGAGCTTGGTCATTACTCTAGGGAGTAACCTGTCTCCAGATCAACTTTACCAGCTCCTCAGGCGGCGAGATCGGTTTCAGCGGTAGCACCTCCAGCTATGGGAGGAGGTCAGCAGCAGGGTGCTCAAGGAGGTAGGACAGGCAGTAGAGTGGATGCTCGAGGTAGAGACGCTAAGGGCCATTTCTATGCAACTCCAGCTAGAGCAGAGGCTGAGGCATCAGATGCGGTAATCACATGTACGGTCCTTTTATGCCATCAGTCCGCTTGAGCCTTATTTGATCTTGGTTCTACTTATTCTTATGTGTCGGCTTATTGTGTGCCACGTTTGGGAGTGAGTCCTGAGCCCTTATCTATACCCTTGTGTGTTTCGACCCCAATAGGGGATTTTTTAGTACTGGATTGGATTTGTAGATCTTGTGCGGTGACTATTCGGGGCCAGGTCACTCAGGTTGACCTTATTATGCTTTGTAAGGTATATTTCGATTTGGTTCTGGGTATGGACTGGTTATCCTCTCACCGGGCTGTCTTAGAATGCTATGCCAAGACCGTTACATTAGCCATGCCTGGTATTCCGCCGGTGTTGTGGCAGGGTTCTTGTAGTCCCACGCCGGTTGGGGTCATTTCTTATGTTCAAGCTCGGAGGCTAGTGGCTGGCGGTGTTTTGGCATATTTGGTGTATGTTAGAGATGTTAGTAGGGAGAGCCCTACAGTTGATTCAGTGCCTATAGTCCAAGAGTTCGCAGATGTGTTTCCTACCGACCTTCCTAGCCTACCCCAAGAGTGGGATATTGACTTTGCCATAGACTTGGAGCCGGGTACTCATCCTATTTCTATCCCACCGTATTGTTTGGCCCCTGCAGAGCTCAAGGAGCTCAGTGTTCAGCTTCAGGACCTCTTGGGTAAGGGGTTCATTCGGCCTAGTGTATATCCTTGGGGTGCCCCGGTCCTATTTGTGAAGAACAAGGATGGCACCATGCAGATGTGTATTGATTACAGGCAGTTGAATAAGGTGACGGTGAAGAACCATTATTCTATGCCTCGCATTTATGATCTTTTCGACTAGCTTCAGGGTGCCGCAGTGTTTTCTAAGATCGACTTGAGACCCGGTTAGAATCAGTTGAGGATTAGAGCAGCAAACATCCCTAAGACAACATTTATGACTCGTTACGGCCATTATGAGTTTCTAGTGATGTCTTTTGGGTTGACTAATGCCCCTGTCACCTTTATGGACTTGATGAATCGTGTATTCAGGCCGTATTTAGACTCCTTCATCATTGTCTTCATTGATGACATCTTGGTATACTCGCAGAGCCATAGTGAGTATGAGCAAGATTTGAGGATAGTGCTCTAGAATTTGAGAGATCATTGGTTGTATGCCAAGTTCTCAAAGTGCAAGTTTTGGCTTGAGTCCGTAGCATTCTTGGGGTACGTGGTGTCCAAGGATGGCATTATGGTGGATCCGGTGAAGATTGAGCATATTCGTGATTGGGCTAGGCCTACCTCAGTGACTGAGATTCGGAGATTCAGAGCTTCATTGGATTGGCAAGGTACTACAAGCGCTTTATCGAGGGTTTCTCCACTATAGCAACACCTCTAACTCGGTTGACTCGCCAGGACGTTCCCTTTGTGTGGTCGGAGGAGTGTGAGAGGATCTTTCTGAGGCTCAAGGAGTTGCTTACCACCGCTCCTATATTAGCCAATCGGATATCAGACTTGATGTTTCATATTCCAGCCGGGTGTTAGCTTATGTGGGGGTTCAATCATCTTTTCTTGATCAGATTTGTAGTTGTCAGTTCGAGGATGGGTCTTTGGTGGCACTCAGAGATAAAGTTTTGGCGGGTGATGTCGGACAGGCTTCCTTAGATTCAGATGGGGTTTTGAGGTTTTCTAGCCATTTGTGTGTTTCAAGAGTTGGTAATTTGATCCAGCTGATCCTTAGCGAGGCCCATGATTCCATGTATTCTATCCATCCGGGCACAACTAAGATGTATCGTGATTTGAGGCAGCATTACTGGTGGAGTGGTATAAGGAGGGACATGTCAGACTATGTGTCCCATTGCTTGTGTTGCCAGCAGGTGAAGGCCGAGCATTTGAGGCTTGGTGGAGAATTACATAGATTACCCATTCCTCAGTGGAAGTGGGAGCGCATCACCATGGACTTCGTTGTGGGGCTGCCACGAACATCTAGAAATGTTGATAGCATTTGGATCATCGTGGATTGATTGACCAAGTCAGCACACTTCCTTCAAGTTCATTCGTCCTTCAGTGCTGAGAGGTTAGCCCGTATCTACATTCGAGAGGTAGTCCGTCTTCATGGTGTGCCTGTTTCTATCATTTCAGAACGGGGTTCACAGTTCACTTCCTACATTTGGAGAGTATTTCAGGAGGAGTCGGGCACCCGTGTCGATCTTAGCACAACATTTCACCCACAGACAAATGGCCAGTCAGAGCGTACTATTCAGGTTCTTGAGGATATGTTGCGGACCTGTGTTATGGATTTTCGAGGTCAGTGGGATCACTTCTTGCATTTGGCAGAGTTTGCGTGCAACAACAGCTACCATTCTAGCATCCAGATGGCGCCGTTTGAGGCCTTATATGGTAGGCGTTGTCGTACTCTAGTTGGTTGGTTTGAGTCTACGGAGCCTAGGCCGTGAGGTACGAACTTGTTTCAGGAGTCATTAGAGCATGTGAGGTTGATACAGGATAGGATGAGGATGGCTCAGAGTAGACAACAGAGTTATGCAGACCACAGGCGTCGACCATTGAAATTTGTCGTGGGTGATAGAGTATTCCTCCGAGTATCGCCCATGAGGGGCGTGATGAGATTCGGGAGGCAGGGCAAGCTTAGCCCCAGGTATATTGGGCCTTTTGAGATTTTGAGGGCAGTTAGTGAGATGGCTTATGAGTTAGCTTTACCTCCAGCATTCTCAGCTAGTCATACAGTTTTCCATGTTTTGATGCTACACCGGTATGTTCCAGATGAGTCTCATGTGTTCCAGTATGATGCCGTTGAGTTAGATGATCGCCTAACCTATTTTGAGGAGCCAGTTGCAATTTTGGCCAGAGATATGAGGCAGTTGAGGTCGAGAGCCATTCCTGTAGTTAAGGTCCATTGGAGGCATCGTCCAGTTGAGGAGGCTATCTGGGAGACCGAGTGGGAGATGCGGGAGCAGTTCCCTAGCTTATTTGAGCCCTCAGATACTTCTTAATTCTTACTTTCACGGACGAAAGTCCTTTTAGTAGTGGATGTTGTAATAAGCCTCTAGGTCATTTCTTTGTTAGTGCCTCCTTTCTGTTGTTTAGAGCGTTTCTGTAGCGACCCCAAGTCATTTATGACTTGTTGGCACTGACTGTTCGGTCGCCTGGTCGTTCGTTTAGGTTTTATGCCTATTTTCCTATTTTGGAGCTATTGAACCTTGAAAAGTTGATTTCGGTCATAGCTTCAGGTAAAAGACTTCAGATGGGAATTTTAACAGTTCCATCAGCTCTGGAGCGGCCAAATTAGGCTAGAAGCATGGGTTGCCCGAGTCCCGAGGCTTCCGGTGTGATTTTGGGGCCAGTTAGCTCTTTAGCCTTCAAAATTTGGCTTAAAGTTGACTTTGATTAATATTCTTGAAAAAACATGCTCAGATGAAATTTCCGTCAAGGCAATTAGTTCCGGGATGCCGAGATTGGTCTAGAAGACTCTTCGAGAACTTCCAGGAGCTTTCGATCAAATTTCGAGGCCTCTAGTAGAATTTGGCTAAAATGACCCATTGGGTGTGGGACCCACTTTTCATCGAAACGACCTCATATGGAAATCTCGACTATGTCATTGAGTCCAAAACGTCTAATTCGAGTGGGTACCATATTTCGTTAGCTTGCACAGAGTTCCGAACTAATTTCGAGCACTCCGTCGGAGTTTTTGAATTGTCCAAAATTTAGCCGGTGCAGCTGGTGTCTGCAGACACTCTATCTCTCTGCGTTCGCGGAGGTGTAAGGGTGTCTATTCCGCGTTCGCGGAGGTGTGAGGTTTTGTTCTCCTTGTTTGCGTGAGTTGCTCCGCGTTCGCAGAGGGGTATGGGGTGGGGGTGATCTCCTTCTCCATGATCGCGGAGGTCTGAGTGTCTTCTCTCCATGTTCGCGGGCCTTTTTCCATGTTCGCGGAGTAGTGTTGGTTTTCCCTCCACATTCGCTAGGCCTTGGCCGCATTCGCGGAGGTAGCGGGTTGCAGTGGCTATATAAGTAAGGTCGAGGTCATTTGGATGAAACATTCCAAAAATCATATCTCCATCATCTTTTGTCCGTTTCTGGTGATTCGAAGTCCCAGGCATTTAGATCTCGTTGGCTTCGTGGGTTCGTTGTTGGATTGCATTGGTTGTACCTTATTTTTCGTGAATTCGAGGCGTAATTTGCTATCTTTGGACTATTTTGTAAAGTTTTGTGTTTTCTTGTTGTTGTCTGTTTGGAGCAGATCCGAGCCCCGATGGGTGTTCTATTTTTGAATACTAGTTCGGGGGAGGATTTGGGACCTCTTCACGGAGTCAATTCTGGAAAATACGGAGCGGGTCCCACGTTCTCGATTTTTTACTCTGAAATTGGTCTGTCTCCGATTTTGATGATTTTAGTGTCTAAGCGACCGTATTGACACTGTGATTCTATTTTTGATAGCGTGGCAGCAGTCTGAGCTTGAATGCGTGATTACTTGTCAACTTATGTGAATCTAGGCTGGGTAGCTAGTATTTCTTCTTCTCTGATTTCTTCATTTAGGATTTCGTTCTTGGTCTGTTCGGGGCTAGTATCATGCTAGTTTGGGTGGTTGACCGTTGTTGTTGATGAATTGTTGTGGATTATCTGTTGGGTGGTTATCTATTATTTCATGCGTGTGTTCGGGATATTTTCTTGTGTTGTTTGTTGATTGCTGTGATGTTTCGGCCTTAGCATAGGTCAGGATAGTATTGCCTTAGTCCCATGTACCTTTTGACTTGAGTATATACCCGACGTCGATTCAGATGGACTAGGTCCTTGTAGACTGGCATAGCAGACTAGGGTCTGGTAGTGTGAGCCTTAGTTTAGGCGGATTCGTAGCTTTTTCGATCTTCTATTCTTTCTCTTCCTATTTATTCGATTCTTGAGTGATGCTGGAAGACTTGTTATTGTGCCGATTGACGGTTGGGTTATGTTAGGCTAGGAGCCTTCGGTGGACATCCTGGTGGGAGCGCTGTCCCGCGGTGTCTAGTTTTGTTTAGAGCTAGTGGTGTTTGCTTTGTTCGGATCGTGGTGGCTAGCTCCAGTCCGAGGCTGACGTTACACGGTTAGAGTCCGTTATTTCAAGCCTAAGACTGTTCAGCGAGGGTTGCTAGCTCCAGTCTGAGACTGACGTTACACGTTTAGAGTCCGTTATTTCCAGCTTGAGATTGATGAGCGAGGGGTGTTATTTCCAGTCGAGGCTGATGTTACACGGTCAGAGTCCGTTATTTCAAGTTTGAGACTAATGATTTCGGTCCGAGTCCCAGGATCTATTATTTACAGTTCGAGTCCTTTATTTCCAGGCCGAGGCTGACGTTACACGGTTAGAGTTCGTTATTTCTAGCTTGAGACTGTGGGTTTGGGTTAGAGTCTCAGGTGCTATCTTTATTGGGTTCAAGGTTCTTAATGTTAAGGCTTTCGGAGTTGGGTTCCCTTGTTTCCGTAGTGTAGATTCTGTGTACCTGTCGGGCTTATGGGGGTCCGTTCGGGTTCTTGTTTTTCTCTGCCTGACTGTGCCTAGCGGGTCTTATGGGGGACCCAGATGAGTTTAGTTTAGTTATTCTTAGATTTCTTTGTGTTTTTTCCTATTCTTATTCTGTTGACCTCTATTGTGTTGATTCAGTCTTGTCTGCCTGTTTTTACCTTTCTTGCTCAGTCGGCCTATGATGCCTACTGGGTACCTGTTGTTTTGGTACTCATGCTACACGCTACATCTGTTTTTGTGATGCAGGTCCGAGCACCCGTTATCAGCGTTGAGTTCGAGCCTGCAACTGTCTGTTCAGGAGACGAGGGTGAGCACATGACGTTTTGGGATTACCTGCCTCCTTCTGTATTTATATTTTGGCTTTTCTTTTGTTCCCGAGACAGTTGTTTTGTGGTCCACTTTTGGGACTTGTACTCTCTTTAGTAGTTCTATACTCGTGACTTCCAGTCTCTGGGAGGTATCAGTTATGTATATAATTTTGCTTTTCGCTTCCGCTTATCTTGTGTGTTCCCTGTTGTGCTTTCGATTAGTTATGGTTTAAATTCCACTCTTAGTCCCATTACTTCAAAGTTCTGGGATAGAGTTTGGCTTGCCTACTTGTGGGTTGGTAGGTGCCAACATAACTCGAGAAATCGGGTCATGACAAGAATTAAATAGCTTAAAGCAACTCTATATCTCATAGAAAATTTCTAAACAACCAGAACACAATCTACTCTTCATCAGAGTCGATCTCTTCTTCACTATCATCAGATTCAGCCATATGTTTCTCCATGAACTTCTGCACTTTAGCAAAGTTAATTTCAAATGTTTGAAGTCGTTTTGTCAGCTCTGAAATCTGTCTTCGCATTTCTTCCATTTCTGCCAAAGATTGAGAAGTAGAAGCACTAGACAACAATGGTTATGGATGACACAAGGAAGGTTGTACTCCAAGCCCGTAAACTCTATCTTTCTTCACAACTCCTACCACATTTGTCCATATTGAAGTAATATCATTAGATGATAGTTGGATTGTGGAACCAGCCTCAGAAGTAAGTTGTGTTTGACGCCATTCGTCCAAGCCTCTTTGAAATTCAACCTAAAACAAATGTACAAATAAACTCCTCAGATAGGTAACAAAAGGAGCAATAAAGATCAATTCGTTCTTAGAATTATTTACTTGGTTAGTATCTAGATGCCATGTTTGATACAAGCTAGTAGAAGCAAAGAGGATAAAGAATAGAAATAATTAGGCATTCTATCACAATTACCAAAGAAAAAAATGCAAGAAAATTTTAGTCTTATTAATATATTTGAGAAATTGATGATTGTTACATTGAATTTGAGTCCTTTACAGTGACCAAGAGGCTATCAACACTCATGTAAATAGAAATACAGGTTAATTTTATGCACACTTCTGATACACTGTCTTCTTATGTAATTGTGTTATGCTTTCAAGAGTGATCCAATTTGTAGGAATTGAACATTGTTCATTCTTTTCTTGTAATGAAGGTCAGGTGCTTCTCTCTCTGTGTACCTTTTGACTTATCATTTATATCCTCACAGGAACTTTTGAAAAAAATTATTTTTAAAAAAAATGAGTGATCCAATTTAAACTTTTGAGAGATAAGAAAATCTTACAACTTAAAGTATGTACTATTCAATCGAGATTAAGGTTAACACACTAACAAGGACAATTAACTTTGTGCTTTTTTCAAAAGAAAACAACTTACTGACATGCTAAGCATATTGGGTTTCAATTCGAATTAGCTAGTTTTTTTTTTCTACTTGGCTAGATTTTAGTTGCCAAAGAATCAGCATGTGTCTTTTAGCCAAGGGAAAGCCAGCTCACATTACTTATTGTATATAAGAATCATATAACAACACTTCCTACACCATTTGGATCAATTATCACAACTACTACCTATGGAATTATTCACTCCCACTAATGTACTCATGTCTCTATTTCCCTTACTGGCTAAGGTTCTGGAGAAATAGGACAAACTTAGAAGAGAATTTCTATGATTCGAAAACAAAGAAAGGAAGGGGTACTATCCAGTTAACTGGGAAACAGTGCAGCTACCTAAGCTCTCAGGTGGTCTTGGAGTTAGGAATCTTCAAATCCACAATGAGTGCCTTTTGATGAAATAGTTATGGAGATATGTGGAAGAAGAACAGGCCAGACACAGGGAAAATATTTGAAATAAGGTGCTTTGAGACAGCTACGTTATACGAAGGTATCAGCTGCAAAATCTTGTACATATCTTGGGAAGAATGGGGTGCCCATAATAACTTCAGATCGCAGTTGCAGTTGTTCTTTTCTGAGTTATTGTCATTGAGATCAAATATTCTAAGTTTATGTTAAATGAAATAATATTGAAGTGTTATAACTTACAAATGTCTCCTCTGCACGTGATTCTATCCATTCTCCCTTGTACCATCCTTATTTCTTTTCTTATGCGTCTCCTCAAATACTTCAACAACAGACACCTCTTCACCTTTTAATTTTGTCTGCAAAATTAATAAATAAGAGTTAGATAAAGTTCAATTACATTTAGTTAAAGTAAGGAAATTCAATTAAAAAATTACCATTTTTCGTCGGTGGGCTTCGAAACTCATAGAACCTCTGGTGTGCAAAGAGCCACCCTTTATGGAGGCCCGAGCTGCCTTTGCTCG
Source organism: Solanum appendiculatum (assembly GCA_018342035.1). Lineage (NCBI taxonomy): Eukaryota > Viridiplantae > Streptophyta > Magnoliopsida > Solanales > Solanaceae > Solanum > Solanum appendiculatum. The sequence continues at coordinate 381,498 of JAGDQO010000326.1, forward strand.
CTCACACTTCTTCTTAAATTCAGGAGTGTTCCATTTCTCCAAAAATTTAACCCAGGTTTCTTCTTGTAACCAACCGGGCTTTTTATTATTTTTTAGAACTTCAAACAACATATCTGCGACTCGTATACGAGCTTTTTTTCTCAAAAATGAAATTTATTTTGTTCTCATAACATGGCTGCCATGTGCCCTTCATCTGCATAATAAGTAATGTCATTACCTTAAAAATTCTATATTTGATAACTAATGTAAAAATAAATTTTGTTAGTACCCTAAACTGATTCCATATTTGTTCCCTGATATTGTACAGGAAGTCTTTCCATCTGCACCAAGCATCATTGAAGAATGGTTGAATAGATTCTGAAACCGTATGCAAGCCAACATATGATGCGCACACCTACATTAAACTTAATTAATGTAAGAAGTATATTCACCAAATTAAAAATAACATAAAGATAACTTACCCATCTTCATCAGGGTGATAATCAGCATATGAAAACATTATATGCTCTAGCGTCTCCAACATTTTGAGTCTTTGAACAATCTGGTGCAGTAGTACTACTGATGGATGATGATGCTGGTACAGAGACTATAGTATTTGACCTAGTGCTAAGTGTAGATAATGCTGGAGATACAGCTAGAGTCGATGATGGAAGCAGAGATGAGGAGCTGCTATTCTGACTTATCTGACAGCGCGAAGTAGAATTTATACGAGGTGTGAGCACAATATATTATTGTCAAGAATTGTATTCATGCCAGGTGGTGGTATACTAAAAAAGGAAGGTAGTAATGAAGTCGACAGGAGAGGAAATCCAGGTGGTAATGAAGTTGACAGAGGAGGAATATCGGTTGGCAGTGAAGGCCGTTGAGGAGGAACGACAGATTGCAGTGAAGTCAGTTGAGGAGGAAAGGTGAGTGGCAATGAATTCGCCTCAGGAGAACCTACATCTGGCTGGCTTGAGTGACTTGTAGGTGGCAATGAAGCTGGTTGAGACTCGTGTTGTTTCTTCTTATTTGTATGCTTTCGACGCTTTCCAGATGCCTTCTTCATTTCCTAAAAAGATACTCAAAATAGATTCCTTGTATTCATCCATCTGAACTTCAGAATCTCTGAATGCTCTAAAACTCAAATAAAAATCTTGGATTTGAATGGAACGCATTCTTTGAATAGGAAAGAAGCAATCAAAAGCTGTCTGATGGAGTTCTTGGAACATTTCTGCCAAAGAGGCAGCAGTGAAATCTGCATTATTGCAAATATCATTTTCAATAATCGATTTCCTTAGTGAGTTCTTGTTACTGTTGTTACCAATTGGAGTGGAGACCACAGATGGATTGGAGGAGCTCTTTACTCCTCCAGGAGTAACTTCCTCACAATCTTCAGTTTCATTTTCTCCCTGGCCAAGTGAATTCTTAGGGGAGGCCCAACTGTTTACATAAGGATATGACAGGTACTTGCTCTTCTTCTGTTCTCAGCACTCAAAACCTTTTTCAGATTTTCCTCCGGCATTTTCATTCGCAATCTGTGAATGGGATATCATGCTCCTCATTCCTCTAGGAAATTCCAATGAGCCAGACAGCCCCATCTCGGTCATTTTACAATCATCAGAACCACTTCTACAGCTCTTAAGGACACTATCACCACTAGACAGCATGTCCAGATCTTATTTGTTGGCCTGAGTTTGTACAAAGGCATGCTTATAGCCTATTGAACAGTAAAAGGCCAATAGGAAATTCTCAGTAACTGTGAACTCAATATTACCTAGGCGACAAAGACCCAAAGCATATGATTTGCATGTAAAGTTCTTTTTTAGAAGATCCGTCCAACATCCATCTAACATTTTGTAAGAGTCCGAGTAACATAGATGGCAACAAACAAGAAGTAAAATTTTATGTTATTCAAACTTTTGAAGTCTTGCTTGGGATTTCGAAATTTTTGTTAGAACACAACACATCCAGTGTAATCGATCCTGCGAGTGAGGTTTGGCGAGAATACAATATATGCATACCTTACTTCTACCCAAAGGCGGCTCAATATACATGGTTGCCTAGAGCAAGACTTCAAAATGAGGCCTTAAGACCATCTTCAACCCCACTTTATTTTACTCTCCATTCTCTATATTTGGAGAGTAAAATTGAGAATTTGGTCTCCAACCACACTCTAAGAAGCCCTCTATTCTCTATTTATAGAGAGGTGAATAGTAGTTCTCCAAATTTGGAGAACTACTATTCACCTCTCTATTTCACTTTTTCATTAGTTTAATATTATTTCTATTATTTTGTAACTAACATATTATTTTTCATATATGGCTATTAATAAAAATTTTAATATTCATAATTCTTTTTAAATGTAATACAATATTTTAAAAATATATTATTTAATATTTACTACTTTCATCCCGAATTGATAATATTTCAAATACTTTATTTCAATTTTCGTCACTTTAAGAGATAATTTGATATTATTATTAATTTTCACTATGAAGAATGCACAAAATTTAAATGATAAGATGAAAATTTTAATTAAAAATACAACACATGACATGACAATTTAAATACAAAATAACAATACAATACATAATATAACAATTTTAAAAATCACAACAATAATTTAGTAATCTGGTAGGCCGTTTTCAGATTTAACAATATTCGAAAAAAAGATAGTGTATGACCTAGAGAGTTGTTGTGCTTCTGATTGCGGTTATGCTTGTTGATTTCTTTTTTCAATTATTCGTAGTTGTTCTTTAAAATTCTAGAATAAAATATAATTTCATATTAAATAAAGAATTTGAAAAAAAATAAATTGTATTACATGAAAATATATATAGGGTGATTATTTTGAAAAGAAAGAATGGATTTATATTATGAAATAAGAAAATAAAATAGAATTAGAAATAATAATATAATATTGAGGAGAGAAGAAGATTCAAGTCCTCTTTTTTGGACTAGACATGCATAGCCTCTATCCTACGCTGGCTACGTAGTTTATGGGGTTTGAGTTGTTATTTCCTCTTACCCAAATTGGTTCTCAATACTACTACAAAAAGACTCAATGTGCTCATATGCTCAATCAGATCAATTTATTCAAATCATTTCATCTAGTCTCATTGGACTCTCATCAAACTCAATCTCATCTCAATCATCAATTTTTTCATTTAAAACATGCTTTCAATCTCATTCATATCTCCTCAAGACTCTATCTCAATCAATTATTTATACTCAAAATACTCGTGTTCAAAATAATAGAAGTTTAAGAACCTTTCAGACTCAACTCATTTTCATTCAAAAACGTTCACAAATCATGCTTTAAAAACTCCATCAATGCATATAATAACCAATGTCAAAACTCAATTAGGGTTCATGTGAATGAAGACATGAATGTATACCTAAAGTACTCAACTCATAGACATCATCAATACCTATGTAATTATACACAAGAACTCAATAGAATTTATAGATAATTCAAGAACACAATTCATGGAAACTCGAAACTCAAACTCAACTCGACTCAATGAAGATGTAGGGCACGTGGACGAACTCAATCCAACGTTATGGGAAGCCTTAGATAGCTGGGAAGAACAAAGTTCTTGGCGAAATCGATGAAGCTTGAAGAACGCTTGAAACCCTAGCTTTTCTTATCTTGGAACCTTGCTCTAATGTATTGAAGTGTTAATGAACGTAAAAGATTGATTAACACTTTCTAAGCCCTTAATTTGTTGTGAAACGACGTAGTTTAGGCTTTGAATAGGGTTAAAAAGATGTAGTTTGTGGTAACAAATACTTTGGGAAAAGACCACATTGACCCTAACTCAAAAACTCATGAAGGGCCTCACAAGAAAGACTTCACAAGCCGTCTAATGCTTCACGGCCCGTACAGCCGGTCGTGAAGCTTCATCAGCCTGACAGTGCTCAACTAAAATGGGCATAACCTTTTTCTCTAATCTTCAAATGGAGAAAACTTGATTGCGTTGGAACGAGAACTCAAATATCTTTAATTTGATAAGTAATGGGCTACCTAATTCATTTTATGTTGAAAGATATGGTCAATTGAAGTTGACCCAAAATTCCAAGTCTGACAAGCCTCTTTCACGAGCCACTTCACGGCTCGTGTGGAGCTCCACGGGATGTTTAGGCGACCGTTGTTCTTCACAGTAGCCTTAGGGGTGCAACCTCACTTAAAATTGATTAAGTGACCTTCAAGACAGGCTTCACGGGCCGTCTAGAGCACCACGGCTCGTCAAGTGGGTCGTGAAGATGCTCTGCCCGATAGGGCTTCACTAAAACGAGCCTAACTTTTTAATACGGGCTCAGAATTAGGCAAACTTGGTGGCGTTGGAAAGAGAACTCAAAGACCTTAGATTTGATAGCTTATGAGCCAGCTAATTCCTTATATGCTAAGAGATATGGTTGTTTGAAGTTGACCCAAGTAAAATCTCATATTGTTACTCAATCGGTAAGAAAGCTTTCAACTCAATTTTGTGCTAAGGGTTCTTGTGACCTTAATTCATATTGAAATCCATTCAAACACTAAAGAATTGACCTTAGAATCAAAGAAAAATTAGGAATCACTCAATACGATCTTATACGAATTTCAGGAACGGTTCGAGTCTTAACTTTGAAATTTTCATGGTGTTATATTACATGTCATAAAAAACCCCTTTTGAGCATGATTTCATAACTCTTATGCATTGCTATAATACTTGGTACATTCTATTTACTAACACATACTTTTTGCCTACATTGTCTCATAATGTAGGGCTTGACGATTCTTCTCATTCCCCTCATGGCTAGTGACTATATAGAGATTTGAAGACTTGGTGAGTCCTCATATGTTCGGGGACATTGCCACATTCATCTTTTCATGTTTCTTTACGTTTGGACATGTATAGGGTTACGTCCCAACGTTCTTTCATTCTATGATGTCTAGATGACTTTGAGACTATGTTTAGATATTTCCCCTACTTTGATGACTCTTTGAAATCATAATTGTCTTTGAATTTCTTACTTACTATTATCTTGTATGATGCACGCTAAGTGGCTCGTATTGGGCCTTTTGGGGTCTTATACGCCATGTCACGTCAAGGGGTACATTGGGTCATGACAGAGACATTGATATGAAAGCTGAAGAGAAATGGTTCTGGCTAGTGATATAAATGCCGAAGGAAAATGGTTTCGGCAAGTGATATTTTGTGATAAAGCTGAAGGTAAATAGTTTTGGCTAATGATATAAATGCCGAAGGGAAATGGTTCCGGCTAGTGATTCAATGTGAAAGAAGAAGGGAAATAGTTTCGGCTAGTGATATAAATGTCGAAGGGAAATGGTTCCGACAAGTGATTAATGTGAAGAAAGCCGAAGAGAAATGGTTTCGGCTAGTGACATTGTGCCGAAGGAAAATGGTTCCAACAAATGTTGACCTTTGTGATAAATCTACTTGATGCATATATTTGACTTATTTGGTGTAGGTGATTGAGCTAATTGATATGTTAGATTGATTTATTTGATATGCCAGTTGAATATGCTGATATTTGTGATCAAATGCTTTGTACTTGAGAGTAACTAATTTGATACTTGTCGGTTGTTGAAATGTAATTTTTGGTCTATGATGTTTGAGCCTTATGACTTGTGTATTGTAGAACTATTAGGATGGGCTGATTTCTATACAAGTTGTAGTTTGTGGAGGTTCAGTTGAGATGAAAGGAGTATCAGATTCCAGCTAAGTTGCCTAGTTTATTAGGTTGATTGTTGGGTACCGTGTTGGTGGTACTCACTCCTTGCTTCTACACTTGTGTAGGTTTGAAGTATGGAAATGTGCGATCTTCTTCTTCTTCTTCTTCTTCTAACTTTGAGGCTCGTGGAAGAACTTGAGAGGTAGCTGCTTATCATCTCGGCGGGCCCTCTTTTCCTTTTTGTTATGCTTTGTTCTATTTGAGAAACAAACATATTTGAGACTTGTGTCTATTTTTTTAATTCTATATTTACGGTAGTGACTTGTACACGTGACAACCAGATTTTGGGGTATTTCTTAGAATGAATAAGTTTTTTGCCTTTGTCGTGTTCTTATTTTACTCTTTTCGCAATTTCTTTGTTTTTGTTGGGTTGAGACTTACTTGTCTTGGTTGGAGTAGACAAGTGCCATCACGTCCGTTTTTTGGCCGTGACACTATTAGTGCTCCATGTTAAAAGACAAAGACTAATTTGATTCTTAACTCAAAGATAAAGGGGAATTTTGATCCTTTTGTTGGCCTAAAGCCTTAGCTTTAGTCGCTTTAGATAAAAGTTGTCCTTGCCTCTACCTTAGAAAGTATAGAGGTTGTTTCTGATAGACCACGACTTAAGGAAGAGCATATCACAATAGATACGGAAAAGAAGCATTACCAAGCATTCTAAAAGAAAGCATAGCTGCGACAACAAAAATTTGTGATAATCCAAGTAACAGATCTCATGGAGAAACGTGAAAAATCATGCTGAAGGAGGAAAGTTCTATGCTAGATGTAGATCATTAAATGTTGCATGAACAAGTTAGAGAACTTAAACAAGGGTTGGATTTAAAACCTCGTTGAGTTATTTCAATTGTTCACGCAACATTTACTTTTGTAGCATAGCGCTTTCCTCCTTAGCCGTGATTTTTTAAGTTTCTCCGTGAGATCTTGTTCTTTTTGTTTCTTAACAGCCAAAAGAACCTATTTTAGCATATGCTGGTACAACTTCCCGTCATTGGAGTTAAACCCTTCATACTTTATCCCATCAGTCGAACAACCACCTGATGTGGAATTGAAAATTTATCTCCAAGGCCTTCCCTTCAGTCTGAAGGTGATAATTACATGTTATTGTTAGTCTAGAAGATTCTGAAACATCATTGTACTTTCCATAACGGAAGGGATTAATGAGGTTGAATCCTGTGTTGAAGGTGATTGAAATTGGATATGGTTATTGCCTTTTCGTTTTCTCTACTTAGAATTAGTTTTCACCATGTTAATTGTGCTGACAACACACACCAAATGATGGGATGGTCATTAGGGTTAGGCTCGTTATAGTTTTATAGTTGAAATTATTAGCAATCTTAAAATATATATGGTAAGAAAAACATATTTGGTAAGACGTATTAGGAAAATTAATTTTTAAACAATCCTAAACTATATGGTAAGAGGAATAATATATTTTAAAATTTTAGAAATTCTAAAATATATATGGTAAGAAAAACATTCATGGTAGAAGTATTAGGAAAATTAAACTGAAACAATCCTAAACTATATGGTAAGAAGAAAACTATATTTTAAAAAATTAGAAATCCTAAAATCTATATGGTAAGAGAAAAATATATGGTAAGATATACAAGAAAATTAATAACTAAGAAATCATAAAATATATGGTAAGAGGAATATATATTTGAAAACTTAAGTAATCCTAAACTATATGTATGGTAAGAAAAATATATATGGTAAAAAGTATATATTATTTTTTGTGTACTTGAAAAATTATTTCGTTGTATAATTTCAATTTTTTCCTGAATATTGAAGACAAACACTTCTACAATATTTTAAGAACGAGAACACCCCTATAGGAACATAAAAAGAAAAGTTAAATTGTCACGATCCAAAATATCAGGTCACGATGACACTAACCATAACCCACCAGTAAATAAGTCAGTCCTTAGCCCAAAACGTCAAGTAATGGGCCTAGGGAGGGAAGTAACCATACAGGAAGAACTTCACATGGTATGATGAAAGTACAAACATACAAATACATATAAAAGGGGAAGGAGGGCAAACTGTACTAAATGGAATCCCTCCAAAGGCCTGATGAGTGATAGCACAAGAACTACTACAAAAGGGAGTAGTAGACATGTAATGACTCTCGAGGTCATTTCTCTGTTTTTGTACGCTTTTATTGTTGTCTCTTTCCATAGATTCCTTCTAACTTTTGTCTAGTGTTGAGTTGGGTGGCACACTTCTCAAGGTGCTCGGTTGAGTTTGGTGCGAGTTTTTCAGTTTTGGAGGCTTAATGTTCGAAAGAGTTGACTATAACCAACATCACGAGATTCAGATGTCGCATTAGAGTTCTGTCAGTCTCATCAGCTCTGAAAGAGTCATTTTGGTCAAGTATGATGATGGGTTCGAGTTTCGAGGCTTTCCTTTAAGGTTGGTGCGATTAGGCATTTTATCTTTTGAGTTTTACTCAAAGTTTGACTTTGGTCAACTTTCTTGGTAAACGCACTTAGAATAAAATTTTGTGTGTGATTAGCTCCAGAATGTCAAGTTTGGTCTAGAATGACCTTTGTTTTGGGTCCCGAGGTAGCCGGGATAATTTGATGACATCTAGCATTTTGTTTGTGTTTCTTTGTAAAGTGTTGACTTTAGTCAATATTTTGATGAGACGACCTGTGTTTGTTGTTTCGAAGATTCCTTTGAGTCCAAAATTTCATTTCAGAGTGGTTTGTACTTTTGGTTTGCGTCGTTTGGACTCCGAATGAATTATGAGGACTTGTTCGATGTTTGGGAACACTTAGGCAATTTTTTGGTTTCATGATTCTGGTGCATTCGCTTTTGCCAACCCTTGATCGTTTCAGCAAAGTCTGCTTTAGCGACCAAGGGGTCACTTAAGCGAAGGGCACCAATTGGGCTGGGGTCGCTTAAGCGACCAACCCTCCACTTAAGTGAGGGTCACTTTTGCGACCAAGAGGCCGTCTAAGCTACAGGCACCTCTTAGGCGAGGGTTATTTTTGCAAGCCATTGTTGGCTTAAGGGATAATCGCTTAAGTGACCAAAGGGCCGCTTTTGCGAAAATCGTTGGGATCAAAATCTCTTTTCTCATTTTTTTTCTTCAAAGATGAAACCCATTAAAGTAAAGCTCGACCTTGGGCATTTTAACTCGTTTCTTGACCTTTTTTGATGCTTCAAAGGTAATTCTCTTCCCTTTCATCTTCCAAACTTGTTTCTAGCTTTAATTCCTTAATTCATTTCCATTTTTAGCCTCAAAATCCTTAATTTCTAACCTTCAAAGTTTTGTAATTTGACCATTTGAGGTTTGAATCGAACTCCATTTTCGCCCACCTTCTGGGCATGTGATCCTCATTCCGAGTAGAACACAATGACAATTTTTGTTTCTTAATTACATAACATCGTTCAAGGGGCAATATTTTACCCAATTTCTAGTCCGAACTTTGTATTATTGATATGGGTATTGTTATTACCATATTGATTAGCTCATTCTATTCTTGATAGCTTGGTAGCAGTCCGAGGCTCTCTGGAAGGGAAAAGCGCCTGAGTAGTGTTCGTGTGTGGTTTCGGCCTTGAGGTAGGTTACGATTTACATTTCGTAGACTTGGATCTTTTGGATTTAATGTATTTTGAGTAGTATCAAATGATTTGGTTGGAGTTTAGGACTAGTTTGGGCTTTATGATCCTTAGACAATTTATGGCCATTATTGAGTTGATTAGTGTAGTTCTTAGCCGGAAAAGCCTTAGTTTAGGTAGATCCTTGTGTTTGTTTGGATAATATCCTTAGAAATTGCTCTTAGGTGGCGTGAAACATAGGTTGTCATGTGATTTGATTGACATGGTTTTACCTTTTGCATTTGTTGATGAGCTCCAGCAACCCACAAACTAAATTTTGGGTTTCACTTTGCATTTGTTGATAAGCTCCGGCAGCCTACATGTTGATTATCGGGTTTTACTTTTAACATTCATGATTCATCCTTCATTGGCCACATATGCATAACATTCTCTTGGTGTAGTTGACTATTTGTGTGGTTGATTGGTGTGATAGATTGGTTGTTGTTCCTCTTGTCGATTATCTTTGTTGCTTTTCGTTATAATCAGACTTCTATTAGCCTCATCATGCTATATATATGACTTTTTGGATTTCGATCGACATATGATGCCTACTGAGTATCCCATGTTTTGATACTCATACTACACTTCTACATCTTTTTCTGATGCATCACCGAGTACGAGCCACCCTCGGTGAGCGTTGGATCTCCTGTGGCCATCAAAGGCTTGGATCGTGGTGAGCACTTGGCGTTTAGAGACTTGCTGCTTTCCCTCTTTTGTACCACTTATATTTTATATTTTGGATTAGTCAGTTCTCTTGTATATATGACCTTTATGTACTTAGTAGCTAATGTATAGGTGACACCGCGTCCAGAGATTGGTTCTTGTGCTAGTTTGTATTCTCGGTCACTTTTGGACCTCTTTTGTACATTTTGCATCGTATTCCAGACTTATGATATGGCCCATTTCTTATATTCTATTTCTACCTCCGCATATTATTATTGTTATTATTTAAATTGTTTCTTCCGCAATCTTGCTTTGGGTTTAGGCTTGCCCACTTAGGGGGTTATAGTGGGCTCTATCATGGTCCGATTTCAGATCGTGACAAGACATAAACTAAATATACAAACTATCTCCCAATGTACAGCAAGACTAGTCAAAATTTAAAGGACATGGTAAGTTGTGATCGCGTTAAAACTCATATCTATCTCCGATCAACAGCTGCAGCACGCTGTAAGCATGTATGTGGATATCTTGTACTTTAATCTACATCAAGTAAACAAGATGTAGAAGAGCACTATGAGTACTAAAATTAGATATTCAATAGGCATCATAGGCTGACCGAGCTCAAATAAGACATAAGTATAGAAAAATATGAGTACAACTAACAAGGTATGAAACAAAGGGCAAAAGAAGGGAACAAAGAGTCATAAATAATCAATCGAGAGGAATACGAAGAAATAACCTAAGAAAGCATCCTATAATAAGCTAATTGTAACCAAGATGGACCCCATAAGCCAAGAAGGTACACTGAGACAATAAGCAATAGTAAATAAATTTTTAAAAAACCCTCATTAAGGCCGATGAGTACAGACAATAGATAGTTCTACGTACGAACAAGAATAAGAATATACTGGGACCTAGTATAATAGAAGAATATACGGTGCCCGACCTCAAACTATGGCTAAAAATTACCATATTCCTTCAAGAAAGTCAATCTCTTGGAAGTATTTCCCAAGAAATCATCATTAAGTCAGAAATCATAACTTATGTAGGGCCTTAATAAATATGCCAAGGTAATATAGACAATGATCATGCGGAAGAGCAATACACAAGCTTCAAATTAACCCTAAAACTTTTACTCTATAAAAACATAGGTCAAAGTTCCGCGTCTGTGCTGAAAAGGTACTAGGCTAAATAGAACTTCCTTTGTATTCATGTTATTTCACTCATTTTTGGTATGTTTTTATTTGTTTGTTATGATGGTGGTATATTAGTTCTTAGATGACATGATTTCTGTGGTTAAATATGTAGTTTCTATAAATAAATTTCTTGTTAAATAAGTAGTCTCTAACAAGCACTGATTTTTTCCCTTATTTACTTGTTTTGTTTTAGTAAGAAAGTCTAAGAAGGCGTTTGACCATAGGACTTAGGACCCACTTTCAAGTTTTTATTTGAAATCAATCTTTATTTTTGAAATTTTAATCACAAATGCTTCAAAATGTAGGATTTCAAATTCTTTTAAATGTAAAACTTGGCACATACATTTATATATTGCACAAAGAAAAGGACCCACCATAGTAAGCATTGGTTATATTTTTCTTTACTTGCTTAGCTTTATACTTTTCTTGATCAGCCTATGATGTGTATTGAGTATTAGTGGACCATATATACTCACTCCTACAGTTTGTACCCTTTCAGTGTGAATCCTAGTTCAAATTGCATGTCCAAATAAAATTTCAATACGAAGATTTTAGATATTAATATGTTATATAATATAAATTATATATATTCAAGGAATAATAATTATAAATTTATCAAGACGTGACTTAAAAAATGAGAATCTAAGGAAAAAAACTATCAAGGAAAATTACAATTAATGTATATAAACCAAAATTAATTTATTAAATGTACTTATCCAAATTATAAGAAAGTTATTTTTTTTCTACAATGGTTAAAAATTAATGATGGTAAGGTCTTAATTTCTACTAACGTCCCTCCCCCATCTTTAAAAGATCAAAATGAATAGGACCATGTCAAATGCTGGAAGTATCTATTAGATCGGGTCCACTCATAAGGATTGCTAATCAGCCCATTAGCCCAATAACTTATCCCCTACATAACCCTAACCCTTAGTGTATAAATACATCATTATGAATGGAAACAAAGATATTCCACATTAGTTGACGGCTAGGACTTATAAGAGAGAAACACTCTCTACGTCCCTAGGATTTCTAGACTAGTGAAACATAGAGCTTAACCCATCATGTGAGAATTTCTAATGACCATGACACAAATTGTGGTTGTTGTTTATCCACTTTCTTTATAGAGAAAATTATTATTTTAAATTTAAGCAAACAAGGGGGCTTTGTCCTATTTTTCTCTCTTTTTCTTTTTGAAAATTGTGTTCACTAGCAAAATTGCAGATTCGTTATAGGTGGATGTTGTGAGAAGAGATAGTTTTGGGTGAAAATGCAACAAGGACTCACTCTATGCGATTCAACATTGCTTCCTTTTGCAGGTAAACTAATTTTGATCAAATGATTCTGTGTTCTTCTTATGCATGACTTCATTTGGATTTTCTATGTGTGTGTTTATATGTATGTCTATGATTATGTATATATAACCCTTTTCTTTTTCCTTTTTAATATGGGTTGATGATAGACTTTAGAATTAAGATTTTGTTATCTTACTTAATTTAACTCAAGCTATATCCATTCGAGGTTTTACATCTTTATTATACATATACTTCTAATTATACATCTTTAAAACGTTTATTTAAGTGGTGATTACTTTTAGTTTTTGAAGATTTGGTTGTGCAATTTTGTTGTGAAAATATTTTTAGAAGGAAGAAGAAGGTGCCATTTTGAAGTGTCTGATATGAAATTTTGAAACTTTCGTAAAATGAAGTACATTTTTTAAATTAGAAATTGGTATTTGTTTTTTTCTTAGTTTAGAATGGTTTAAGAATGAAGATTTAGGATGCATCGTGAAGATGACAAATTTTACATTAGTTTCAGAGAAAATTATTTATTTTAATACATAAGACAACCTAGAGGGGTATGTAAGAATTTACACATATCTTTCAAGTAGGGGTGGGCATGGTATGGTATTTGAAAATTTTGATACCGTAATTTCTGTATTCGGTTTTAAAACATTATACCATTAGTATACCAATTTAGTTCGCTACGGTTCGGTATTTTGAAGTTCAGTTTTTGTATTCTACGGTATGGTAAATCGGTAACCATAGTTTGTTCAACTTCGACTAATATATACTCGTATAATAGAGTATTATGACTTCGACAATTAAAAAAAGGTCTCAATTGTATCATACTAACACATTATACATGTAGAAATATATATTCATAATAAAGTATAAACAACTCCTTTTTTTTTAATCAATTACATTTCAATCAAAAGAGAGTAGTCAAAGTTTCAACTTCTACACATTTAGTTTATACTAATACTAGGTTGCATATTTGTTAGTATTTTAATAATATATATATGTTATTTATGTAATTATATACTTCGGTATGGTATTCGGTATTTCGGTATGTCATTTCTAAATACCAAATACCGTACCGAATACCAAAAAAAATTAAAATGTATACCATATACCATACCAAATACCATAATATCAAAATAACAGTATTGAAAATTTTGGTATGGTATGGTAATTTGGTATATACCATACCATGCCCACCCCTACTTTCAAGAGACTTTGAAATGACCTACATATTTTAGATCATATCATATAAAAGTTGGAACAAAAAAAGTTGAAAGTTGAAATATCGAAATATCCCTACAAAGTTGAGTTACTACAATAATGCCATTTATCATATTATATATATATATCAATATGTTATAAAATATATACTCTTATATAAAAGTAAAATTACTACTACAAATTTTCAGGTAAATTCATTACAAATCATTTTTATTTAATTTCTATCAATTATCTCAATAGTTTCACTTTGCAGATTAGCCTCCACGTTTATGATGCATTGTTAACTTTAAATGCAGTAATGGCTATAATAATAATGCCATAGGAAAACAATACATACAAAATAATGGCTATGATAATCAATTACTCATTATTTAGTAGACTTTTCAGCTTCTACATTTAAAAAATTAAAACTTGACTATTCACATTAAGATGATATATATATAATAGATAATGAACTCACATTTAAGATAGATGTATATATAAATTTTCAGTTACAAAAAAGTGGATAAATAGGGGCATTAACATTCTAAATTTCTTCACAACACTCACAGAAATATGGCATATGCAACAAATACAATGAAGCCGCCAAACCTGATATCTAGAAGTCACATGAGCATATTCACACAAGAATTAGATATCATCTTTTAATTGATGGGTTGATGTTAATATTAGATTCATTTTCTTCTATGAATAAAATAATTGTTCTTTAATACTTAATAGTATGTTATGGTGGTTCGAAGCAAAACCAAGGTTGAAAGATGTGTTCTGTAAAAATAGTGTGCTTGTAAATTTGCTCATCTGCTTTTAGGCAAAGCTACTGTTATTCATTCAGAGGTTTTTGATGGTGTTGGAAGCTTTGGGTTTCCCTCTACCATTGATGAGTTCCCATTGATGAGTTCTTGCATAATGATCCACCAGTTGACCCTTATATTTTGTATGTATTGAACAATCAAGTCATTTGTGTAGGCTAAGTATTTATCAAATTCTGTTTGTACTTTCTTTCTTTTGATTTATACACATTTTTTAATTTTGTGTTAATATTTCAAAAAAAAATCTATACAAAATTGAAATACACGTGCAACGCACGTGTCCTGAAACTAGTAATAAAATATTTACCTAGTCTCCCAAGTAACGTAATAAATCTGTCAATTAACTTTTCTCCAACTTATGCATGAATGGTATTTTTTAATGGCAATAAATAACTATGAAGCCTCTAGAATTAAAGCTATTTGTCTAAGATTCCCTAGTCTACCTATAAATACGCTTTTGATTCCATTAGTCTAGATACACTTTGATAGGCATAGGCTAGAAAATTCTAAGGTTTTCTCTCTACCATTTATTTCTAAAATTTCTTGGTAAGACGAACACTATTATCAACAACACTTGAATACTAATGACTGAAGATACTTTCCTATTTATTTTTCCTTGCATTCTTTGTTGATGTGTGTTGAAATTCAAATGAGGTATCAAAGTCTGCTTCAACTGCGTTGTTCGATTTGTTTGTAAATCACTAACACTAGTCAACACGTGTTGAATTTCAATACACATCAACAAAGCCAATGCAACGGAAAAAATAAATTGGAACGTACCTTTAGCCATTATTATTCAAGTGTTGTTCACAATTGTGTTCCAAGAACTTTAAGAAGAAGTAGGTAGGGAGAAAAACTTAGAATCTTCTAGCTTATGCCTATCAAAGAGTGTCCAGATTGATAGAGTCACAAACGTATTTATAGGTAGTTTAGAAACTTTTAGGCAGATAACTTTAACCGTAGGAACTTGCCATAATTATTTCTCGCCATAAAAGAAATACCATATGTGCATAACTTTGAGGAAAATTAATTGACTGATTATTACCTAAAATATGTGAGTCATATCATAGTCTCTAAAAAGAGACATGTGAATTCTTGCATTCTCCTTTACTCTGAAAATATCCCTGGTAAAACGGTCATAACATTTTACTCTAAACTCCGTTCGATGTAAACTTGGTGGAGTTGGAAAAAAGACTCATATACCTTTAATTCGATAGTTAATAGGACACCCAACTCTTGATATTCAGAGAGATATGGTCGTTTAAAGTTGACCATTGTATGAACTCATGCTAAAACATAGCCAGTAGAAAGGCTTTGATGAAAAACTTAGCCGGTAGGAAGACTTAGCTGGTATGGGTCCATTCGTTGTTGTTTTCTCTAGAACTTTTGATGAAAATATTATAACAATTTTGATAGATATGTTTGATAATAGCATCTTTTTGTAAGTGCACAAGTCTGTTTTTGAGAATGAAAAATCACTTGATTTATACATCCATATGTTTTCATATTTTTGTTGTTACACAAAGATTATTATAATATGGAAAAAATTAAGTCTATAATTTAAAGAATTATCATTTTAACAAAGGATTGTAGCCTCGGCCTATTTCTTTATTGTACGATTTTTTTCGGTTACCATGAGATGTTTGATACATTGGATTGTCTTATGTAGGTTCACCCTATACAATTCTTTTTCACATTTTGATAATTAACGTCAAGTTTAAGTTAATTATTAAATTTAACTGTTGTGAGATGTCATTTTGAGATCCTTTATCGTATGTTTGAGTTAACCACAACATTCCTGAGTATAATGATATAAAGAAAATTAAGTTACTTAATCACATAAAGTTAAGTGACTACGAGAGATATTAATGACATTTGATAAAGTTCAATTATTTTATTAAAGTTGTAAACTTACCCACTGGAGATGACAAGTTTGGTTAAACTAATTGTAATGAGACAGTAAACCTTAATTTTAGTTTAAAAATTATCATATTCCCACAAGTATAAATTATTTTCTAGTTTTATTTGGTTTACTAAGCCAATAAAGTTAAGTGAATTTTATGCATAGATTGCAACCTCTAGGCTCTACCCACAGGAAGGTCTAAATTTTACTTAAAATCGGTATTTTTGTGATGTACTTTTGATTGTTATGTATTTCATAGCTTATGTATGTATATCCTGGTTTTGTAGCTACTACAGCTTTTCCTACTGCACTATTTCACAAAAATGCTCGAATTTCAAAATTTTCGAGTGACAACTTTACTGAATGTAAGGAGAAAGTCCTTCTCACTTTAGGGCGTTCGGATCTGAATCTTGAGGGAGCCCTTGGGCTGGCTTACTATTGAACGGAAGACTAAACAGGTACACGGAAGCTTCAAAAGTAGGTGAACATCGAAGCAATTTAAGCATTTAAATCACTTCATCACACTTTATGCAAAAAGTCTAAAAATAAACAAGCCTGCATAACAACAGTTTAATCATTTGAAAACATCCAAATGTGAAAGACTTAGATAACTCAACTAATTTGTCCATGAAGCCTCTATTGAATTAGAGAAAGGTGTGGGGACAAGAATGACGGCTACCTAAATAATGATCTAGAATGTCTACTAAAACTGAATGACACAATTAAATTGGAGCCCTCCGAAAGCTAAGAGGTCTCACCAAAAGCTGATGGAGAGGATCTCAACGAAGCGCCCGCTATAGATTCTAAACACCTGTATCTGCATCATTTAAAGATGCAGCGCCGAATGGCGTCAGTACACGAAATGTACGGTATGTAAAACTAGCTGAATGAAACAACATGCTAAACTGGATATATACAAATAGCAACATGGGTGTTAAAACGCATTCTAAGGCATCTAAATCACAAACTAGACTAAGGCATCATGTATCAACTCTAAAGAGGATTACTACACTAATTACGCCAACGGTAAGGCACTACCAGTGTAAGCTAAGGACACCACCGCCCAAGGCTAGCTGAAAGCTCCTATGGAAAATCAAACAAATGGAACAAAAGGGAAGGAGTAATAAACCCTTCACATATTCAATCCTAGCACAAATGCAATTCATACTAAATATTATCTAATAAAGCACACACAAGAAAAGTAAACCAGAGCCTACCGAGAAGTCATTCTCAAGTCACGCCCCGAGCCTACACCCTGGACGTGGCCGGCACTCGAGAACCATTGTTGGTCTCAAAGCGAATCCTTGGCCTGGCTGACTACTTAGCGGAAGACTTACTCAAGCGATAAAAAGCTTTAAAATAGAATTTTTAAACATTTAAATTCACAGTAAAAACTCAACTCAAACTATCTATAAATACTCGATAACATATAAATATAATAGTTTGCAAAACATCTCAAGAAAATCAAATAATGAAAGAATCCTTAACTCTATCTATCTATGAAGCCTCTAACAGTAAGATAGGTGTTGGGACAAGACCCACGACACCTCAATCAACTAATAACTGAAATAAAGTGGGTCCTCCAGAATGCAAGGAGGCTCACCAAAGCTAACTAGGAGTGCTCAGTGGTCTCAATGAAATGCCTGCTGATGACCCTGAACACCTGTATCTGCATCATAAGATGCAAGTCGAATGATGTCAGTACATGGAATGTACGAGTATGTAATATAGCTGAATAAACAGACAACTAATTGAATGACTGCAATAGATATAGTATAAACTCAATTGAATGTAAAGAATTAAAGGAATTGAATCATTTAGCTTCACAAAATACTTACTCGTCTCTAAAACTCAACGTAATAAGTGATATATAAAAATACACATTAACTCTATGGGAGATTCTCTAATCGACAACCATCACTATGAGCTACGTGATGATACAGCGTCTCGCCCACGGTGCCAAAACTGTCTTATATAGTGCCGGGTTATAGAACCCCTCAACTAAGTGGATCCACTAAGCTCTAGTCGAAGGCATAAGGAAATCATCTAAAAAGTATGAATCCTTTACCCATGTTGGCAAGACATGGTTTATGGAGGCTGTGAGTTGTCTGAACTCTCCCTCATATCGATGCTAATACTACTCCCATAATTATTGCTCATGCTTAATGTTTAAAAATATTCTCTTTTCTCAATTTGAGGTAATTACTCAAAAGATTCTCTTAAAAGAGGTAATGCTCTGAAGTATTTTAGAACTCATAATTCATTTAGAAATCAAAGTCTCTCTTTTTTCAATTTAAAATTGTTATCTTTGGGAATTACTTAGTTCCCTATACCTTTCTCGAAACTCATCTTTTTCTCTCCTCAGAATCAATTTTAAAGACAAAGCATTTGTTCTAAAAGGATTCTCAAACTCCTCTTTTTCTTTCTCAAAAACTCTATTTAAATAATTAGGTTATGTTTAAAGGATTCTCAATAAGAACTCAATGAATTACTCCAAAATAGGGTTCATGCTGAAAAATAGAAATGAACATTATTCTCAACAATCTCAATGTACTACAACAACTCAATAATTAGGAATAGAAACTCAAGATCAGAAATTCAAGAACTCGGGACTCCGCATCAAACTCATCTCAAGAATACCCAAAACTAAGGATTATGATATAACACTAGATTACTCTTTTACTTATAGAAAGTAGATGTAGGGCGTGAGGATGAACACAATTCATCACTATGATAGCCTTACGTTCCTGGAAGAACGAAGTTCTTTGGCGAATTCAAAGAAACTTGAAGAATGCTCGAAACCCTAGATTTTCTCCTCTTGGAACCTTGCTCTAATGTCTTGAAGAGTTAATGAACGTAAAAAGATGGATTTACACTTTCTAAGCCCTTAATTTTGTGTGAAACGACATAGTTTAGGCTTAGAATTGGGTTAAAACGACGTAGTTTGGGGTACCAAACACTATGGAAAAAAGACCACATTGAACCTAATTTAAAAACTGACGAAGTGCCCTACTGGAAAGGCTTCACGAGTCGTCTAAGGTTTCACGACCTGTACGACCGGTCGTGAAGCTTCATTAGCCTGACAGTGCTCCACTAAAACGGGCATAACTTGTTACTCCGAACTTCAAATGAGGCAAACTTGACGGAGGAAACATCAACTCCAAGCTAAAGCATGTTCAAAGCATCATTTCATACAGGTTTAATGCAAATCATACTCAAATGCACATAAACATAGAGAATTCAATCAAGCTAACTCATTTTCTCAAAATTAGACTCTTCATGAACATGCATAATCAAGGTATCACGGAAATAACTAAGACACATGAAACCAAAAGAATAAACCATGAGGACTAAATACCTCAAGCTAGAGTAGGATCGGAGGGAAAGAGATGAGGATATCGGGACATCATATCGGCCTCGGCCTCCCAAGTAGCACCCTCAACTAATTTATTCCTCAAAAGAACTTTCATGGAAGCAATTTCTTTATTTCTTTACTTTCAGACTTGCCGGTCTAAAATCACAATCGGAACTTCTTCATAGGAAAGGCTATCCTTTATGCCAAGACTCTCCAATGGCACTATAGACGTCGGATCACCAACACATTTCTTCAATAATGAGACATGAAAAACCAGATGCACCGATGCCAAATCATTAGGCAAGTCGAGTTCATAAGCAACCTTACCAACACGCCTCAAAATTTGATATGGGCCCACATAGCGGGGACTAAGCTTCCCTTTCTTCCCAAACCTCATTACACCCTTCATGGGTGAAATTTTCAAGTAAACCCAATCATCAACATCAAATTCTAGATCTCTCCTTCTAACATCGGCATAGGACTTTTGTCGACTTTGAGACCTTTTCAACCTTTCTCTATTAAGCCTAACTTTTTCCATAGCCTCAAGTACCAATTCGGGACCTATCAAAGCGACATCACCAACTTTGAACCAACCTATTGGAGATCTACACCTCCTACCATAAAGAGCTTCAAATGGAGCCATACCAATACTCGAATGGTAGCTATTATTATAAGCAAACTCAATCAAGGGCAAATGATCATCCCAATTACCCGTGAAATCAATTACACAAGCTCTCAACATATCTTCCAAAGTTTGGATAGTACGCTCCGCTTGCCCATTTGTTTGAGGATGAAAGGTCGTACTAAACGTAATACGAGTACCAAGGCCATTATGCAAAGACTTCCAAAATTGAGAAATGAATTGTGCACCACGATCGGAGATAATGGATAAAGGCACTCCATGCAACCTTACCATTTCCCTCAAGTACAACTTAGCATAATCCTCCACCGAATAAGAAACCTTGGCGGGAACGAAATGGGCTGATTTCATCATACGATCTACAATCATTCAAATCGAATCATATCGTCGCTGGGTGCGTGGTAAACCAACAGGAAAGTCCATATTCACATCTTCCCACTTCCAAGTAGGAATATTAATGTCTTAGGACAAACCTCGCGACTTTTGGTGCTCAACTTTCATTTGTTGACAATTGGGATATTTAGCCACAAACTCCGCAATATCCTTCTTCATCCCATTCCACCAATAGATCTCTCGCAAATCACGGTATATCTTGGTAGCTCCCGGGTGAATGGAATATTGAAAACTATGGGCTTCCGATAAATTTTTTCCTCTTAAGTCATCTACATCGGGAACACACAAGCGACCTTGATATCTAAGTACTCCATCTCACCCTTTGGAGAAAGCCTCAACGGACTTCTTTAACACCGCTTCCTTCAATTCAACCAAATTAGGATCAAGATTTTGTTTAGCCTTCACATCATGCATAAAAGATGATTTGGAACCATTATAAACCATAAAACCACCCTTGGTGGAATCAACCAACTGAACACCCAAACGGGCCAATTTATGAACATCATGAACCAATACTTTCATACCATCCTCAACATGAGCAACACTACCCATAGACAACCGACTAAGAGCATCCACCACCACATTAGCCTTACCGGGGTGATAGAAGACACTTATGTCATAGTCCTTTAACAACTCAAGCCACCTTCTTTGGTGAAGATTTGTATCTTTTTGTTTAAACACGTATTGTAAACTCTTATGGTCGGTAAAAACATCAACATGCACACGATACAAATAATGCCGCCATATATTTAAAGCAAACACAACGGCCGCTAGTTCTAAGTCATGGGTAAGATAGTTCTTTTCATGCATCATAAGTTGCCTTGAAGCGTAAGCGATGACTTTACCATTTTGCATAAGTACACACCCTAACCCGGTTCTTGAAGCATCACAATAAACTACGAACTCATCGGATCTTTTCGGTAAGGTCAACACCGGAGCCGAAGTAAATCTATCTTTCAACTCTTGGAAACTCTTCTCACACACTTCAGACCATGTGAACTTAGCCTTCTTTTGAGTCAAAGCCGTAAGTAGATAAGCAATCGAAGAGAACCCTTCAACAAATCTTCTATAATAACCGGTTAAACCCAAGAAGCTACGAATATCCGAAGGTGATTGAGGTCTAGGCCAATTCTTAACCGCATCCGTCTTCTTAGGATCTACCTCAATACCTTTACCGGAGACAATGTGACCAAGAAAAGCCACATACCTTAGCCAAAACTCACATTTACTAAACTTTGCAAAGAGTTGTTGGTCCTTGAGGATTTGCAACACCATCCTCCAATGAGTGGTATGATCATTCTCACTCCTTGAATAGATCAAGATATCATCAATGAACACAATCTCGAAAATATCAAGGTATTGTCTAAACACCCTATTCATCAATCCATAAAGGCAGCCGGAGCATTTATCAACCCAAACGACATTACCAAGAACTCGTAGTGACCATACCTAGTCCGAAAAGCCGTATTACGGATGTCATCTTCCTTCACCCTCAATTGGTGATAACCCAAATGAAGATTGATCTTAGAGAAATAACTAGCCCCTTGAAGTTGATCAAACAAGTCATCTATCCTTGGAAGAGGATACTTATTCTTAATGGTAACCTTGTTCAATTGACAGTAGTCAATGCCCATCTGAAGTGAACCATCTTTCTTCCTAGCAAACAAGACTAGAGCACCCCATGGAGAAATACTTGGTCGTATGAAACCCTTATCCAACAAGGCTTTCAATTGTTCCTTCAATTCCTTAAGTTCCGCCGGAGCCATTCTATAAGGAGGAATTGAGATAGGTTGCGTATCAGGGAGAATGTCAATATCGAAGTCTATTTTCCTTTTGGGAGGAATACCGGGTAAATCATCGGGAAATACTTCTGGGAACTCATTGACAACGGGGACTGACTCAAGAATAGGGGTTTCAGAATCCATATCCCTCACTCTAACAAGATGGTATATGCAACCCCTAGAAATCATCTTCCTAGCTTTTTGACAAGAAACAAATTGACCTCTAAACATAGAATTTCCGCCCTTCCACTCTAGGATAGGCTCATTCAGGAATTGAAACTTGACCATTTGGGTCCTACAATCAATAGAAGCATAGAAAGAATGCAACCAATCTATCCCAAAAATAACATCAAAATCTAACATAACAAGCTCTAAAAGATTAACATGAGTGACTCTATGGGATAAGGAGATAAGACAATTTCTATGAACTCTCTTAGACACAATAGATTCACTAATCATAGTAGAGACATGAACAGGATCTAACAACACGTCCGGAACAACATCAAACCTCATAGCCACATATGGCATCACAAAAGACAAAGTAGCACCGGGGTCAAGCAAAGCATATACATCAAAGTGAAAGACTTTCAACATATCGGTAACAACATCGGGGAAACCCTCTTGCTCATGGCGAGTTTGAACTGCCTAGAATCAATTTTGCTTTTGATTCCCACTAGAGCCCGATGAATTTTGAGGTTAAGTTCGTCGACGATTATCCCCTTCATTTTTAGCCACTAAGGGACAATCCCTTATTTTGTGATCCATCTTTCCATAGCCAAAGCATGCATTAGAACCAGCTAGACACTTACCCTCATGCTTCTTCCCACACTTAGCACAAGTAGTCGATAAAAAGCCGCCAACATTTCCTCATTGAGGCTTAGGGTTGACACCCTATATTTGTTGGACTTAGGAGGAGCATTGGAGGAACCTTGACCGGAAAACCTTTATCGAAATCTTGAACGACCACGTCCATCGGACCTTGAATGTGAAAAGTTACCATCATCGGTCTTAGCCCTCTTTGTCTTTCTAGACCTTTCCCTGAGCTTCTCCTCTTCTATTTGTTGAGCATGTACCATGAGACGAGAAATATCCATGTCATTGACAAGCATAGTAGTACGACACTCTTTGACCACCATTTCGGACACTCCCGAAACAAACTTACTCATCCCTGCCCTAGGATCGGCAACCATAGAAGGAGCATATCGAGATAATTGTGTGAACTTCAAAGCATACTCTCACACTCATGCATCCTTGACAAAGGTTGATGAATTCAAGCACCCTTGCCTCCCTCATCTCAAGGGGAAAGAACCTATCAAGGGAAGCAACCTTGAATTTCTCCCAATCAAGAGAACCCTCATTACCGCCCTCCCTTCCTTCCATTGGTTGAACCAAACTAGAGCGACACCCTTAAGTTGATAAGCGGGCAACTCCACTTTTTCCTCCGGCGTCACACCCATGATCATCAACACCTTATACACTTCATCAATGAACTCTTGAGGATCTTCCTCCACCTTAGAGCCATGAAACTCCGGAGGATTCATCCTTGTGAAGTCCCTCACTCTAAATGCCGCTGTACCCACATTTGGGTTCACGGGAGCCACAACCTCCCTATTGACTTGAGCCGTCATGGCTTGAGCCAACACGTGAAAAGCAGCCCTAAACGCCGCATTAGTCACTTGTTCGGCCAAAGG
The DNA here is from genome assembly GCA_018342035.1 of Solanum appendiculatum. Lineage (NCBI taxonomy): Eukaryota > Viridiplantae > Streptophyta > Magnoliopsida > Solanales > Solanaceae > Solanum > Solanum appendiculatum. The sequence goes on from JAGDQO010000326.1 coordinate 405,781, forward strand.
GTCAGACGAAACTTGAGGAGGAGCTTCTTATTCCACATTCTCTCCCGCATTTCTTCTAGTATAAGCTCTTCGAGTCACCATATCCTTTAACGCATAGGATAGGGATTAGAAGAGAGACATATAGAGTTACACTTTATCGCACAACTTTAGAATAATGAAAGAAGTGGAGTTTCCTAAACATCTCATTCATAAATGTGGCGCGCTTCACACTCATGAACAAGACTCTACTCGACGTAGCTTATGAGACATCCTAGGATCTTTCTAAAACCTTGTGCTCTGAATACCAAGTTTGTCATGACCCAAGGTACCCCCTAGATGTGATAAGGCGTACAAGACCCCGAAAGGCCTCATACAAGCCACTTAGCATACATACATATAAGATCATAAAGATTTAGAGGTTCAAAAGACAATTTCATATCAAAGCTTTTAAGAAAATAGCGGAAGTCTACATCAATGTCTCAAAACCAATCTAACATAAGAATGAGAAATAACATTTGGGACGTAACCCAATACAATGTCAAAGTAAAGGAACATAAAAGTAAGAACAACAAGGCTACGTCCTCGAATGTATGAGGACTCACCAAGTATTTCGAAAACCTTCTACTAAGCTCTAGGCACGAGTAGATGGAGAATTGCCAAGCCCTACATTATGAGATAATGTAGGCAAAAGTATGTGTCAGTACAAGGAATGTACTAAGTATGATAGCAATGCACAACACCATATACAACATGCTAAAAAGGGAACATATTCATAAACATGCAATAACCAAGTGAAAGCATGATGAAAGAGTAGAAAGGCATAAGTCATCATTTAAGGTCAATGCAAGCTAAGCATACTTCAATTACTTTAGAAAAGCCTTTAGAGTCACTTTAATTCATTATTGTGGGAAATTTACCTTCAACCGACATATAAGACCATGTGAGCTATTAACATGGAATCCATTGTCTACCCCACACAGAAAAGAGGTATCCTACTTTCCAAGGTAAGACCATGAAATTCTAGCTTACGTGGATCCACTAGCTAATGTCTATCTAGACAATCATCCTATGGTGGCACATAGTTTATGGGACATGGGTAATCGCCTTTTGTCCACTCGGTGCTAAGCATAATTGCCACGGATTAGACATAGTTCAATTATCATAGGCCGACATGGGTAATCGCCTCTTGCCTACATTAGGGAATATGGGTGATCGCCTCTTGTCCCTTAATTTGAATAGCTCCTTAATCGTCAATTCAAGTTTATTTGAGCAAGCCTTTCAAAAAGTTATGAATCATTACATGTGATAAAACCTTTCACATTCATGGGTGGAGTAATATATGAGAATTCCTTTCACAACTCAACAACAACATCCACATATCATAGACTTTGGTGCTTCAATCTCAAAGCACCCTTAATTCGTCATTAGCTTCATAAGAGACATGCATGATTTCATAAACTTCATCTTTACATAGTTCATCATGTTCATAACTTACAAATCATAGAGTTCACATAGGTTCATAAGAGTTCATCTTAAACCATGCAGTTCAATGCAAACTCATGCTTAGAAAACCATCAACAAGGCAATTTTATCATAATTGAAGGAACCCACATGATAGAGAAAAATCATAGTTTTTGATCGAACATACTTACTTTCATAAAACCATCCTTAGTTCATTCAAAATCTCATCATGAAAATCATAGCTTAGGACATAATTCATATATAGGTTCATAGACTTCATGTAATTCATCTTTTCACAATTCCAACCCACCAATCAAAGAACAATTTCGAAATTTGGGGGAAAACTTAAAGATTCATGGGGATTCATCTAATTTCATGAAATTCAACTCAATTTATACTTTAAAGTTCATAAATCAATCAATTAAAGCAACATTACAAAGAACCCATAACATGGAAGAAAATCCCTAATTCAATTGATAACTTCTAATTTGAAAATTGGAGATTTTGGGGGTTCCAGGGAGGAAAGGGCTCCATGGATGAATACTATCATACCTTAGGGTCCCAATTACTTGAGCAATTGATGAAGAAAACTTGATTTCTTGAACCCTAGCTTGCCCTCTTCTTCTTCTTTTTCTTCTAACTTCTAGAGAGAGAAATATTTGAGAGAGGAGGGTTTGGGGTAATTTGTAAACTGGTTGGAAAGGGGTAGATTTTTGGATTAAAAAAACTTATATAGTGTTAGGGAGTGAAGGGGACCGACTTAAATGAGTACATAAGTCATTAGGTGAAAAGACCAAACGATACCTTAAAAAGTTTCCCGGAACCCCTCATCAACGGCTTGACCTACGGTTGGTAGGTCAATTTACTGCCCGTAGGAGACCAACCATAGGTCAGCCTACCTAATCCCAAAAATTAATAAATTTTTCCTCCCCCAAACCAGTAGCATCGACGGCTCCTTTCCCCTCTTGACCTACGGTTGGTAGGTCCACTTACCAACCGTAGGTCACACTACCATGTTTCAAAATTTGAAATTTTTTCGTTCTTTCTGAATCCAGGGTGTTACAGAAAATTAGAATCCTACACTTGTACCACTCACATTCATTGGAACTAACATATTAATTTCTCACCTACTCTATGTCAAATCTACCATATCAAATCTCAAAGCTAATATCATCACCCTAATGTTGCCATCCTTTTTATCACGACATTCATCTCAAATTAAAGCTTAGTGTCTATTACTAAACACGGATATCAATATAATTGTTTGCTTACTATACTAACTTACAATTACTAGATAAACTTAAGAAACACTCACTCACTAAGATCTCATGACAAGTAGTCAATCTTTATCTCTCATTCTACATACTTATAGTTTACCGTCACATTCCCTATCACAACATAAGTACTATTTACCCATTCACTATACATCATTACTTAATTGGTTCTATTATCCTCTGAATACCATGGGGCTCTCCCTTACAAAAATAATAAGTCTAGCTTAGATCTATCACCTCATGAATACTCTACTCTTCTATTCAACACCTATACTTGGCCTTCACTAATAAAATGTTACATTGACATAAACTCCCTTTTGGTTAAAGTATACTCTAACTCATCCATACTAGTAACTCTTACTATACCTTCTATCATGAAATCCACACAAACTCATCACTTTTTAGTCTACCCATAAGGGAAAACTCCTCATTAATAACTTATTGGATGCATGGCTACAACTTACATACTCTACTCAATAACTATTCTCATCCCTTAGGTTACCAAACTTCTAAATATATACTCCTAACTCTTGGCACTTCTACTACTACTGCTCATAATATAATGACTCGCACTATTATTTGGGTGGGAATTTTACCCAAGCATTCTAAAACACACTTCCCTCATAAGGCTCTTACATGAATAAGGTTTAGTGAAGAGAGTCTAGGAGTATATCTCGCTTTTAGCTCGAACGTACGATTCATATGAATAAGAGTGCATTCTTTCGAATTCAAACACTTAAGCTCACTCACGGGCTTCTCTCAAGCCTCTTTGCAGTTTCGTGACTTTCTGAAGACTTTTGCTGAGAGAAACTCATCTATAAGGATCAGGGTTTTACTATTTCAACCACCTTGGGTATGAGGGGTAGTCGAATGGATTTAGGAAATGCATAGGTCTGAATAAGTTTCTTAGGTGACAACTTATAGCACGATCCAGAGTATAAAAGAAGGGAAACTTTTCTGACATTTAAAGAAGTGGGGCCCTTACAACCATAAATAAGATCCTAGTGACACGGCTTCATAGAAACCCTAGGACACTTGAACTCTGTGCTCGGATAACAAGTTTATCACGCCCCAAGCCTACACTCTGGACGTGGCCGGAACTCGAGAACCATTGATGGTCCCTAAGTGAAACCTTCGCCTGGATGACTACTTAGCGGAAGACTTACTCAAGCGATAAAAAGCTTAAAAATAGAATTTTTGAACATTTAAATTCAAAGTAAAAACTAAGGTCAAACTGTCTATATATACTCGATAACATAAGTATAATAGTTTCCAAAAACAACTCAAGAAAAGCAAATGCTGAAAGACTCCTCAACTCTATCTATCTATGAAGCCTCTAACAGTAAGATAGGTGTCTGGACAAGACCCACGACACCTCAATCAACTAATAACTAAAATAAAGTGGGGTCCTCCGGAATGCAAGGAGGCTCACAAAAGCTATCTGAGAGTGCTAATTGGTCTCAATGAAATGCCTGTTGATGACCCTGAACACCTGTATCTGCATCATAAAAGATGCAGGTCGAATGCCGTCAGTACATGGAATGTACGAGTATGTAATATAGTTGAATAAAGAGACAACTGAATTGAATGACTGCAATAGATATAGTATGAACTCAACTGAATGTAAAGAATTAAAGTAATTGAATCATTTAGCTTTACAAAATACTTACTCGTCTCTGAAACTCAACGTAATAAGTGATATATAAAAATACACTTTATCTCTATGTGAGATTCTCTAACCGACAACCATCACTATGAGCTACGTGATGATACAACATATCGTCCACGCTGCCAAAATTGTCCTTTATCGTGTCGGGATATAGAACACCTCAACTAAGTAGATCCACTATGCTCTACCAGAAGGCATAAGGAAATCATCTAAAAAGTATGAATCATTTACCCATGTTGGCAAGACATGGTTTATGGCGGCTGTGAGTTGTCTTAACTCTCCCCCATATCGGTGCTCAATACTACTCCCATAATTATTGCTCATGCTCAATGTTTAAAAACATTCTTTTTTCTAAATTTGAGGTAATTACTCAAAAGATCCATTTAAAAGAGGTAATTCTCTGAAGTATCTCAGTACTCATAAACTAATTTAGAAATCAAAGTCTCAATTTTCTCAATTTAAAACTGTTATCTTTGGAAATTACTTAGTTCCCTATACCTTTCTCGAAACTCATCTTTTTCTCTGCTCAGAATCAATTTTAAAGACAAAGCATTTGTTCTAAAAAGATTCTCAAACTCCCTTTTATTTCTCAAAAACTCAATTTAAACAATTAGGTTATGTTTAAAGGATTCTCATTAACAATTAACAAAAAACTCTTGATCAGTTAAAGTATCAAACCTCACAATTAGATAAACAACTGAGATAGTTGATAAGAGTTTAAGTATGACCTTGTTGGTCGGCGACCAGATCCCTCCGGGGGCTGGGTTGCAGCTATCAAAAGCTAATTTCCCTTCCCTTTTGAGCACGAGTACTATTCCTTAAACCATAACCCCTAATCTGCCTCTTGAGAAATCTTAAGTTGATTCTATAAATGTGAGAGAGGAGAAAAGTCCACAAGATCGTGAATCCTTACGGAAGGATATTAATTTGGTTGGGGGCATTCCTCAGGTAAAATGGACGGAGGATGAAGTAGAAAGAATGAATCATATTGAAGACCTCCAATATGCAATAATTGGGGAGTTCACATACGAGTGGTCTGATCTTGAAGAATTAAGGAAAATCCTTCCTAAGCAATGTGAGGTGAAAGGAGGGTGTCAGATTAGTTTGTTTCGGAGTAAACACATTCTTATTCGTCTGACCCTGCAGGAGGATTTTGGTAACCTTATCTCTAAGGGAGCTTTCTATATCATGTGTAAGGAAGGGTATTTGTATCTGATGCGGACTCTAATCTATGACTCTAGATTCAATGGCCATGGCATGGATATCTTTTCCTAACCTATTACCTACTTTCTTTGTCAAAGAGTGTCTTTTCTCCCCAGCATCAGCAGTTGGAAAACCTATACATCTTGATCAAGCAACTATAAACAAGACAAGGCCTAGTTGTGCACGTGTGAAGGTGTTGGTAGATCTTAAAGATGAATTTCCTAAAGCTGTGCAAATGAACATAGAAAATGTGGAGACTGGGAAAATAAGGTCTAATATGGTTGCTATTCAGTACGATTATGTACCTAAATATTGTGTTGAATGCAAGATGCAAGGGCATAACAAAGAGAATTTTAAAGTGATCAATTATAGGAGTAATGTTGAGCAAAATGTGCAATAGATACATGACAAAGCACAATTCAAACACGAGTCGCAAGCTGCTAAAGTTCAAAAATTGCAAAAAGGAGGAGCCAAAATGCTTTCAAGTGGGAAAGTAGTGGGAGATCCTAGTAATTGGAATGTGGTAAGGGATAGAAGGGGAAAAGCAAATACAGCCCCTCAGATAACTACTGTTGTGGAGAACAAGTTTGAGGCTCTTGCCCAAGAGGAGAACACACCGGAAGGCATCAGTACATCAAAGACTAATAATATAGAAAATAATGTTATTAGTAATAAAGTGAACCCATCTGAAGATAAAGGGAAAGGAGGAGGGAAAATTTCAACCAAGGAGTGGATCACAAAAGCATTCGGATCAGTCTTGCAAGGTGATGCTCAACGGTCTTCTACGCACTTTGTAGAAACGATGATAATGAGTCTACACAGAAGAGCAAAGAGCATGCATTAGATAAAAGCAATCAGCAAGAAGTATCTCAAACTAATAAAGTAAGGACTGACGGGGATAAGGAGAAATCACACAATATAGATGATGGGAGAAAGAACATGGACATGAATAAATGTCATGAGAAGCATAGAAAGCAACAAGAAGAAGAGATGAAGGAAATGCAATCTGTAAACTTAGCTACGATATCTACAGATCTGAATGTTAACAGTTCAGAGACGCATGGAGAGCTATACACTACTGATGATAAGCATAACGAAGACATGTATACAGTATTGATATCAATGGATTCAATTGATAAGGGTTACAATAGTCCAGAGAAACATGATAAGGTTCATATGAGCATTGAACAACAACAAGAATCTAGTGTTACCAAAATTTTTAAAAGTATCAATAGTGCAAATACAACTGCTCAGTGTCATAGCAGCAGTACTATGGGTACAACAAGTGAAAATCAAGATACTGAGAGGGATAATAATATGGCAGTAATGGTAGTTCCTACAGTATTACAGTCTGATGAATACCAAGTAGTGAGGGTCCATTCTGAATCACCGAATAAAGCTTTGCATGACATTCTCATTCATAAGGATGTAGATTCAAAGCCAGAGGATCTAGCAGAGCTTAAGGGGGTCGATTGTGCTACAGTTCCAGAATCAAGTGAAGAGCAGATTTATAATGATGCAGATATTTCCCCCAAGGGTAATGAAGACTGTTAAATCAGCAAGAAAAGGCAAGAAACAGGGTGATGGTGAATCAGCCCAACTTCTTCGAGTACAACCAAGGAGACATGTTATATCCCAATATTCAAAATATCAATGAAGGCTCTAATATGGAATATTAGGTCAGTAAGGTCTCAACATGCATTTCAAAGAGTACAAATGTTGCATAACTTTCACAAGTTTGCATTAGTTGCTTTGTTGGAGCCTTTTCAGTCGGTTAGATCCATCAATAGATATAGAAGGTGTCTAAGAATGCCTATAGTAACTCACAACATCAATAGAAAGATATGGGTGTTTACTAATCATGGCTATGATGTTACAGTAGTGAAAAACACAGACCAACAGCTCACTGTTCTAATGCTTGATCAGAATTCATCATTTAGCTTTTATACAACGTTTGTATATGCTAAGTGTGATAGTATCCAAAGATTAGCTCTTTGGGATGATTTATATCAATTATGTGGTGGAATGGATAGACCATGGCTAATTGGAGGTGATTTCAATGTTGTTCTCAATGGGGAAGAAAAGATTGGGGGTCTACCTGTTGTAGCTGTTGATAATGAAGACTTTAAAACTTGTATAGAGTCTTGTGAACTGTACCAAGTGCAGTTCAAGGGAAGTCCATTTACATGGTGGAATGGTAGAGCTGGAAATGATTGTATTTTTGAAAGATTGGACAGAATCTTGGTTAACAATGACTTTCAGAATATGTTTTCTCATTCTGAAGCTGAACACTTGGCAAGATTAGGTTTAGATCATGCCCCTATGCTGCTTACTTGGGAAGACAGAATTACCAGTAAAAAGAAACCTTTTAGTTTTTTGAAATTCTGGACAGAGCATGTAATATTCAAAGATGTGGTTAGATTGAATTGGGATGTTACTACCTCTCCTAATCCTTTTTTATATTTTAAGAGAAAGATTAAGAAGGTTAAAAAGGCGCTTTCCATGTGGAGTAGGGAAACCTTTGGGAAAATTTTTCAGCAACTCATCATTAGAAAGGAGATAGCAAGAATCAAGGAGAAGCTATTTGAAAAATCTCCCACAGGTGAGAATAGAAATATTATGCAGAGAGCCAAAGCTGAATATAATAAATATCTTCATTTTGAGAAGATGTTCTGGCAACAAAAAGCAGGATATGAATGGTTTCAAAGTGGGGATAGGAACACCAGATTCTTTCATAGTCTTGTTAAAGGGAGGAGAAAGAAAATGAATGTGGCTATAATTCAAAATTCTCAGGGTTCGTGGCTAGAGGAGGAAGAAGATATAGCAGCAAAAGCTGTAGAACATTTTTAGAATCAATTTAAACAAGATAGGGATGCTACCAGTTTTCCCTTGCTATCTCATATACAAGAATTAATCTCTGATGGAGAGAATACAGTGGGGGTCATTCCAGATGATGTAGAGGTTAAGAATGTTGTGTTAAGTCTTAATGGTGATAGTTCTAGTGGGCCTGATGGTCTTATAGGCAGATTCTATCAAGTATGTTGGGATATAGTAGGGTCAGATATCATAAGGATGGTGCAGGAGTTCTTTGCTGGTAACACTCTTCCAAACGTCTATAACTCATACTAATTTGGCCCTTATACCTAAGAAGGACAATGTTCAAACCTTCTCAGATATGAGACCTATTAGTTTGAGTAATTTTATAAATAAGATTTTGTCTAGAATCATTCAAGATAGACTGGGAAATATTCTTCCAAATCTAATCAGTCTTGATTTGTCAAAGAGAGAAATATTTTTGAAAACGTTCTCTTGGCTCAGTAGTTGGTAACAGAAATCACCAAAAGAGGAAAGCTTGTTAATGTTGTCATAAAACTAGACATGGCTAAAGCGTATGATAGAGTATCATGGTTTTTCCTTATGAAAGTTCTCAGGAAGATGGGTTTCTCGGACAGATTTGTAGATATGGTTTGGAGACTGATTTCTAATAATTATTACTCTGTATTGCTAAATGGTCAATCTTATGGATTTTTTCACTCTACTAGGGGAGTGAAGCAAGGAGATCCTCTCTCCCCAACCCTTTTTATTTTATCATCAGAGGTTCTTTCTATAGCTCTTAATTCCTTATTTGATGATCCTCAATTCATAGGATACAGGATGCCTAAGTGGAGTGCTAATCTGAATCATTTGGCATATGCAGATGATACAATTATTTTTGCCTCATCTCATGAATATTCTTTGGGGAAAATCATGGCTGTTTTGCAGGAATATGAGAAACAATCTGGTCAAAACGTGAACAAAGAGAAGAGCTTTTACTATTTGCACCAGAATGTAGCTGCTGAAAGTTCACTTCAGGTGGAACAATGTACTGGAATGAGTAAAGGTTCTTTTCCTATTACATATTTAGGTTGTCCAATCACTTACTCAAGGAAAAGGAAAGAACATTATACAGAGCTATTTGAAAGAGTAAGAGGGAAACTTCAAGTATAGGAAGGAAAGATGCTCTCATTTGGTGGTAAAGAAGTTCTACTTACTAGTGTTCTTCAAAGTATCCCTAATTATGCTCTTTCTGCTATCACACCTCCTAAATGTGTTATTAAGGATTTGCATAGGATCTTTGCTTAATTTTTTTGGAATAATAAGGAATCAGGTAGAAGTAAGCACTGGGCTGAATGGGTTAAGGTTTGTTTGCCAAGAGAAGAAGGAGGACTAGGTTTCAGATCTATGCTTGATGTTTCTCATGCTATGTATGCTAAATTGTGGTGGAGATTTAGGACTCAAAACTCTTTGTGGTCTAACTTCTTATGAAATAAATATTGTAAGGAACAAATTCCTACTTTGGTACAATATAAAGAGGGTTCTCAGGTTTGAAAACACATGTTAGAGAATAGAGAATGCTTAGAACAACACTTGTGGTGGGAAGCTAGAGGGGGTACTTCTAATATGTTGTATGATAACTGGACCAATCTTGGTCCCTTATACTTACACCAGTCTGATATGCACACTTGTCATCCTATGAGAGACATGGGAGAGTTTCTAACAGAAGAAGGTTGGGATTTTGATGCTTTACAAAATGCCTTACCAGTGTATGTTATGGAGCATATCAAGTTTAACATGTTTTTGGTGCAGCCAAGTGAATAGGGAGATAAACCTTCGTGGACTAAGTTTAGTACAGGAAAGTTTAGTGTCAAAACTGCCTTGGAGTTATTGAGACAAATAGTTGATAAGAATGAGGATTTAAAACTCTTATGGATTAAGGAATTACCTTTTAAATTCTCTTTTCTAGCTTGGAGAATTTTGAATGGTAAAGTTCCTGTAGTAGGTTTAATGCATCGCTAGAATCCTACCATTTCTCAGAATTGTAGGTATTGCTCTATTCCAGTAGAGGAGACTAGTGAGCATTTATTCCTTACAGGAGAGGTTGCTATCCAAATTTGAGATCATTACTTCAGAGCTGCTGGTCTCCTAGGTCCTATGCTTAATCTGAAACAGACAATAAGAAAGTGGTGGTCTTCAGAAGGTAGCTATAAAATTCAAGTAATTTTTCAGGTTGTTCCTATTGTCATTTTGTGGTGCTTATAGAAAAGAAGGAACATTATTCTACATGGTGGTTCATTCTCAGAGAGTAAGGTTATTTGGGAGATTAATGACGTTATTTTGAAGGTAATTAAAACCAGGTTCAAAAAGGAAATTTGAAGAAATAATTGGCCTGATATTATTACTGATTTACAGGGGTACAGAAATACCTATAGCACTAATATTGTGAGATGGATTCCTGCCCTTGCTAACTGGGTGAAGTGTAATACTGATGGTGCATCTAGGGGCAATTCAGGACCTAGCTCTGTAGCCTTTTCCATTAGAGATTACTCTGGGTCATTGGTTGTGGCTAAAGGTTTCAAAATACAAGATACCTCTAATTTGGTAACTGAAGCTAGGGCTATTAGAGAAGGTTTGGTTTTTTGTAAAGAGCATCTTTTATCACATGTCATCATGAAAACAGATTCAATGGCCATGGTACAAATTTTGACTAAGGGGTGGGATATCCCTTGGAGTGTGACCTTGGAGGTCAACTCTATAAACTGCTTGAGGAGATCTTTATTAGCAAGAGTACAACACACCTTTCGAGAAGGAAATACTCTTGCTGATTATTTTGCTAACCTAGTTTTTGATTTTGCAGGTGATTATCAGTTTAGCCATTTTCAAGACATTCCTATGGAAGGGCGAAGAATCCTAAACTTGGATAAAATTGGAACTCCTCATATAAGAAGACGACAAATGGATTGAACCAATAAAATGACAACATCTTTATGCAGGTTCAGTAGAATACAACAGATTACAGGAAGCTCCAACAAAATGTCAATCAAGATTCGAGTTAGAAAAACATAAAGGTACTGATGTCAGAATTAGACTAACAGAGAGTCAAGCACAATAACATACTTTTAGTGAGGGTTAATAATGAGAACTAATGTATTCGAACAAGATAATTGCTACCTTTATATTTATGATGTCTAAATTATGTTTGGTTGGTAAGCATATCATGCACCTGGTGAGAGCTTGAGGTGTTGTTATGTTATGTTACCAAGACTCGTAAGTTACTGGTAGCTAGAGATTTTGTTCATGTCAAAATACTTGGTGTACACTCACAGTACATCAGTCCATCTTAGAATAAGTATAGTTCTACAATTTCTGTCTTAAGATGGTGGTATTAATCTAAGTGGATTCAACCCATTAAAGGCGAGAATTAAAAACTTAATTTTTTCTAAAGATGGGATGAATACGCCTTGAAGGCACCAGTGGTTTGGTTTGAAGTTGTTTGACATTGAAGGTTCCCAATAGTTGATCGAGATTAAGAAGAAATACCTATTAGGTACGGTGATATCCCCAAATTCAGAGATTTGCCCAAAAATTTGGTGTTTTCATCTTGATTCTTAAGATTTGGAGGTGGTATTAGCTTCGTCTAGAAGTTAAACCCTTCGATTTAAGAAAAAAGAAAGAAAACACAAAATAAGAAGGAAAAATTGGAAAATCCATAGGTATAATCAGATATTTACCTGCAAAGTGATGAATCCAGGTCTACATGAATACTCTAGTGATGGATCTCCAACAAAAGCATTGAGCTATCAAAGATACAACAATGGCGGATTGGGCAAATGAAGATGAAGATTTGAGCACCTTCCTGCAACTTTTCAGCTGACTTTCCATTTTGTTTTTGTTGTTTTTTTGACATTTTATTTGAGTTTCTGGACCGGGTCACCTTTGGACCCCGTCATGTATTACCTTTTATTTCTCTAATATAAATGGGGCATGAGCCTTCCTTTAACTTTTAAAAAAAGGATTCACAATAAGAACTCAATGAATAACTCCAAAATAGGGTTCATGCTGAAAAATAGACATGAACAATTAACTCAACAATCTCAATGTACAACATACAACAACCCAATAATTAGGAATAGAAACTCAAGATCAGAAATGCAAGAACTCAGGACTCCGCATCAAACTCATCTCAAGAATACTCAAAACTAAGTATTATGATATAACCCTAGATTACTCTTTTACTGATAGAAAGTAGATGTAGGGCATGAGGACGAACACAATCCATCACTATGATAGCCTTACGTACCTGGAAGAGTGAAGTTCTTTGGCGAATTCGATGAAACTTGAAGAAAGCTCGAAATCCTAGCTTTTCTCCTCTTGGAACCTTGCTCTAATATCTTGAATTGTTAATGAACGTAAAATGATTGATTAACACTTTCTAAGCCTTTAATATGGTGTGAAACGACATAGTTTAGGCTTAGAATAGGGTTAAAATGAAGTAGTTTGGGGTACCAAACACTTTGGGAAAAGACCACATTGAACCTAACTTAAAAACTGACGAAGTGCCCCACTGGAAAGGCTTCACGAGCCATCTAAGGCTTCACGGCCCGTACAGTCGATCGTGAAGCTTCATCAGCCTGACACTGCTCCACTAAAATGGGTATAAATTTTTACTCCGAACTTCAAAAGAGGCAAACTTGGTGGCATTGGAAAGAGGAATCAAAGAACTTTAATTTGATAGGTCATGGCCTCCTAATACATTTTGAGCTGAGAGATATGTTCGTTTGAAATTGACCAAAAACTCAAAATCTGATGGGTGACTTGTACGAACCACTAAACGGACCGTACAAGTCACCACGGGCCATTTAACGGCTTGTCTAGGCTACTCCCTCCCAGGAAGCCTCTGGATGGTCACTTCACGATGCTCTCCACGGGTTATGGACCCCTAAACGGCCCATATAGGGTGTCGTGGAGGATCCATGGTCCATTTTGGGTTTGTGGACTTGCCCGCTTGTCCTTTCTAGCCCTTTCTCGAAGTCCAAGGTGTTACACTTTCAACTCAACTTTGTGCTAGGGGATTCTTGATATCCAAAATCATTCCCCACTAATGAATTGACCTTAGAATCTAACAATAATTAAGAATCACATGGTACGACTTTATACGCAATTCAAGTACGGTTCGGTCTTAACTAAGAAACTTTTTTTGAGGTGTTACATCTCACATGCTCCCTATCCAGCAAACTTGAAATTTACCCTTTCGAAATGACTCTGAATGTTGTCACGCTAAAATATAAATGATCACGGTGTCAATACAGATGTTTAGACAATAAAATCAAACAATTGGAGATGGGCTTAAAGTAGAGTCTAAACGGAATTTTGGGACCCACATTGGGAATCCCTTAATTGACTCCATCAAATGGTCCCAAATAGCTCAAGGAACTTTGCCCCAAAAAGGGGCACAATCTAAACCCTAAATCACTAAAAATCAGCCCAACAATTAAAAACTCAAGAAACACCATTAATGGGGTTAAATGGAGACTTTGGGACAAGAAATTGCCTAAATAACTATATATGCTACCTCGGGGTTTGATAGGGAACCGATAAAAATATACCATATATGCTAACTACACTAAATTCAAAATTGTAGACTCAATAGAATCATTAGATTTTCAGAAAAAGATTGTTATGGCATAAATACACCCTCGAGAGCCCTCTAGGCCTAAAACTCAACTTTTCGCCTAAACACCCAAATCGCAATCTAAGGTCTTGGGACTCTAGCCAACAACTCTACTAGTGTAAATTCGATGTTCTGTAGCCTAACAAAACCATCAGAATTAGATTTCGAGGTTGTTTACTTTTGATCAGAGTCAACCGTTCAAACTTTAGAATCTCCATAATAGGAAAACTTGCATAAATGCCAACCGAACGACTAGTTGACCGGACAGTCAGTCCTAGCAAGTCATAAATGACTTGCGGTCTCTACAGGAAATCTCTTAACGTCAAAAATATTGGAAAATGAAGGAAATGACCTGGAGGGTCATGATGACATCCACTACTAAAGGACTTTCGCCATCAAAAGTCAAGGAACAGGAAAAGCCTGATGCCACTAAAAGACGAGGGTGTCGAACCCGCATACTCTGTCAGACCCTCAGACACTTTCTTGAAGCGAACAACACCAACTCAAAACTCAGGCTAAGAGAAAAATCTCAAATTCATTTCTTCGCTTCAAAACTCCAAACAATCCTCCAAGTCCTCCCTCTAACTCTAGCTCTCACCCAATAGAACAAAACTCAACTGAAAGGACCAGATTTATCTGAGATATACAAATACCACATCGATACCACCGACTTGAGAAACCACATGACCATGGATATACCAACCCACAAATAGGGTTATATGTCTTATTCTCCGAGTCCAATGCCTTTAAATCATCTAGAGCATCATGTCAATCCTGAACCACATAAAACGTCTCCAGCACCAGCTAGATCCTGCAAAACCACATGGTCGCAATCTCGAAAGAATATCATGCTCCACCTGAATATTGAGAAATGATAACGACCAATATAAGTAACTCAGTCTAGGGCAAGGCCCAAAATCCAGCCTCTACCTCTAAAACCAACACTCCAACTTAAAATACAATCTTCTGAAACTGAACACATTACTCCAAGGGACAACCACTTACACTGACGAAAAATCTACACTGAGCCAGACTTCACTGAATTTCTTTTACAGAGGGAACTTATGGCAAACCGACACTATATGCTCATGAACAACTCTGCAGGCACAAATGTTAGCCAACCACCCTAATCTAAGGGAAACAAAGTCAGTAGCTAGTTTATAAGCGTAGACAACTAGTCAACACTAATCCAAAAGGTACCATCCCTCAGCAACGAACACCACAATCAAACCACAATGACAAAAGCAAACCTCACATACTGAAACAAGTATGTAATCACAGATTCTACGAATTACTTTGACTTCATCTTGTAGATGCATCCTCCCACGAAGGCTGAAGTCTAAAACCATCAATGATCCACTACATAAAAATCCAAATCAAAAGTCTAACCTCGAGAACTATAAACATTACCATCATGGAACACTGGTAATACCCGAGTGCAACAAGTGACCAACTCTCTAATTCTCGGATAGCCATAACCAAGTACCAAAACCATAAAATAAAAATAAAAAGACAAACCAAATAAATACAAGCAGAGCAAACATCAATTTCACAACCTCAGAAACTACAAATAAGATTAAGGCAAGGGGAAGAATCGATCAACTAGGACTACCACAACACCACATGAGGTTGCACCGCCCTTCACACAACTCTAACACCCACCAGCCTCTCAACTACTAAACAAGCAAGATGGAACGCAATGAAGGCAACCTCCTAAGCAGACTAGATCAAATATAATAACAAATTCAAAATCAGATAAAGGTAGTCTAGTCACATATCAAACAAGGATAAATATCACAACAAAATTACACAGTAAGGGTGACAAAAGAGAAAGACAACTAGCTCACCTATAAGATCGTAACATAAGCGACCAAATCCAAATGCACATGAAGTTACTTAACAACTACTCCCTAACATAGAATCATGACCTAGTCTATCCACAACTAAAAGAAACCAACTATAGGATATAAAAATAGGCACATAATCCCCAATAAGGCTATCACAACAATCAAAAAATGAACAACAAGTTAAGTAGGCATGCATGGGTATAAAAACCCTAAATCCACACAACATAAGCAATAAGGGATAAAACAATGAAATCACATTTATATTATTGATACCTGGAGCCTCGGTCCTTGGCCTACCTGTAGAAGTATGGAATGGATCTTGTCCAACCTCAACCTGACCATCAGAACTGCCACCAAAAACACTTAGGGCACCACCTCTACCATAGGTTTCATAAACCCACTAGACTGACCCAACTGAACAACCCTCACACTAGTCCTATGTATGGGACACTCTCTAGACCAATGACCAAGATCTCCACAAATATGACATGGTTCGACAATCCTAGCCTTAAGAAGCACCAGATACTAGCAGAGTCAGGATGATCAACTCCCGCCTGGGGCACTCCTTAAACCAGTGGCCAACCTCCTCACAATCGTAGCAACCCTTATGGTCTAAAGTCTGATGTGAAGAACGTGATGAGCTGCCTAGTCTACCTCTACGAAACAGAGGACCACCCTAGCCAACTGCAATGAGATCCTATGGCAATCTTTGGAAAATTCTCCCAGCTCGCCACACTCAAAACTACTACCACCAGAAGCAACCTGTTGAGATGTTTGATTGGAATAGAATGAGCTTCAAAACCTAAAGTCCCAACATCTGATTGGAATAGAATGAGCTTCAAAACCTAAAGTCCCAAAATGCACACCCTCATAAGTATGACCCCTATTGAGATGATACCAACCTCGAGGTAGGATGTTGTCACCACTGTACTGATGGCGAGGGCTCTTACCACTGCCTCCATAAGTCCCAAAGCATACCTGCTCTATGGCCTTTGCATTACTAAACACTTGGGGTAAGGTAGGCCTAGCTGCTATCAAATTCTCCGACGCTAAACGGAATGGAAAAATCAATCCCCTAACGAACCCCTGACTCAAATCCTACTCATGAGGGAATAATATGAGAGTATGCCCGACCCACTTGAGAAATCTCAACACATACTCAGAAACGAACGACGAACCTTGCTGAACATCAACCAACCCAACTTTGGTCTGGAAATCACCCGCTGCACCAAGAACTAAAATTGTATGTGGTGTACTTTCGAAGAAAATTAGGCCTCCCAACATTGAATCTTGAGGAGCCACGGTGGAAAATAACCTTGTCGGAGTCTGGGCTACCCCCAGACTCTCGGGCTGCTAAAGAACATCCCCAACCTCAAGGTCTACACCTAACTGAGGCTCCCATCCTGAACAAGCATCGAAGTCCCGATAGTATGTGTTGATATCCCATCCGTATCCATCAAAAACAATACACAATCCATCTAAGAGAGTGTAGATTTCAAAGAAGCATTTTAGTGGTAGATAAAAGTGGATGCACAAGAATTTCCTATAGCCTCCCAAAGAGAGGATACAAATATTTCCGTACTGATCCGTAGGACTCTACTTTGCACTGGCTTTTGTACCAGTGATATCGATCAACCTAGAGCTTTGATACCAATCTATTATGACCCAATTTCTCAGGTCATAATGACACCTACTAAATCCCACCAGTAGGTAAGCAAAACCTATAGCCCGAAACCAGGAGTAACTAGCTATTACGTGGAAGAAAACAAAAGAGAAAAATATTAGAATAGAAGAAGAAGAAATGAACAAATATGTACATACAACAACCCAAGACCAGACATTAGTCGGTAGTCGAGCTTCTAGTCAACCTGAAGTACAAGGCTTTATGAACATAAATCTATACACACTCTCTCGAAAAGCAAAATAAAGACTAGTCCTGGCCAAAATAGAGGAAAATCGCTGCAACTCCGAACGTCAGGAGCTCTTTCCAGTCTCCAAATCTCAAAAGTTTCTCTGCACGAGATCCAAATCAACGGCGAGAACTCATACAATGATCTGCAGGGTGCAAAAGTGTAGTATGAGTACCAACAAGCGGTACTCAATAGACATAGGTTGATTGAGCTCTAAAGACAATGCAAGTATAAATAGCAGGTAGATAAGAAAATTATAACACAAGTAACTAACGAGGAAATATCGCATGATAATACAAGTAACAAAAATAAAGGAATATAATACACTGATTAAGAGACTGAGTCAAAGGAACATGCGTGGAGACGCTAGACCAAAAACCTAATCACGATAAAATCCTACCACGAATGTCAACTAACCAAAGATACCAATGGTAAGCACCGCTACTCGGCATAATCGCCCAAAAGGTCAATCAAACCTAACCGAATCAAAGAGCACAAATATTGGGACAAGTCCAAACCAATTATATAGCTAACAATCTAACAACACAATATACACAATACTAGTCAGGCAATAACCTAAACTAAACCCCATAAGCTCGGAAGGTATAAAACAGTAAGCATAACCCAACTGACCCCTCATAAGACCGTGGGTACAACCAACAACCAAGTATAGTGGTGATAGGCAATGCACATGAATGTAAGTTGTGTAACAAAAATCCAGGAGTGCCACTAAGCTGAATACCATGAGACCGAGTAATAGGGAAATAATGCAGGGGTAAAAACCCAAATATCACTGGTGTGCCCAAAGCTCAAACCGCTGCTAATAGTAGTGCACTCGGACCTAGAAACTACGGCTAATGCACTAGTGAGAACAACCACAACGTTTTCTATCCCAAAGATTCATAATAATGAAGGTACATGCAGCCATTTAGTAGAAAAAGTGTTGACGATATTTTCGACCGATTAAGTAAAAAGTGATCACATCCTCAATGTCTCTTTTATCTCAAAAACAAATTTATCAAATGATCCAGTACAACTCCTGTCAAAACCAGTTCTGAAGGAGTAAAGTAAAAAAATTAGTCTTTTTAAAAAATAGTCATGCAAATCCAATGCATGAACCAGGATCATACCACAAAACATGTGAGAACTGAGTATTAATGCAATGCATGCCATCGCCAGAATCCAAACAATAGCAACCACACAACCTAAAGTGTATAACCAAAACCACCTTGCTCCTAGAGTAAAGAAAGACTAACCTGGAGTTCAGCTGGTCGTCGACCAAGGCCTTAGGCCCAACAATATGCCAACAAATTCAACAATAATAGCATAACCTGCTCACCAATACTCGAGAAACTTAGGAATCAATGAAGAGTTCGACAATGAAAGGGGGATAACTCAAGAATCGACACTTTACCCCATATATACTACTCAAAGACAACCTTGCACGACTTGCGCAAACCTATGGTTGTGACAAGTAACTAAGGTTTCAATCACTAAGGGAGGGTACCAAAACCGAAGAAATCATCATAAGGAGAAACAAATAGCAATAAGGTCGGTAAAATGCATTCTAAGGTATCTAAGTCACAAACTAGACTAAGGCCTCAAGTATCAACTCTAAATAGGATTACTACACCAACAGCAAGGCGTTACTAGCATAAGATAAGGATCCCTCCACCCAAGGCTTGCCTAAAGCTCCTACGAGAAATCAAGCAATTGGAACGAAGGTGAAATAGTCCTAAATAAATCATGTATACAATCCTAGCTCACATGCAATTCAGATTAAACATCATCTAATAGAGCACACTCAAGAAAAGTAGATCGTAGCCTACCTCGAAGTTGATCATGTGTGCTCCCAATCCACCAAACTAAAATTTTACCCCCTCTAAAATGCCTCCGAATTCTGCCACACTAACAAATAAATTATCACAGGGTCAATACGCACGTTTAGACATTAAATTAAAACAATTGAAGACAAGCCAAAAATTGAGTTAAAAATGAAAGAGTGGGACCTGCATTGGCAGTCACGCAATTGAATCCGTCAATTGGTTTCAAATATATCATGGAACTTGTGCCCCCCAAAACGGGCACAATTTGAGTCCTAAATTACTATAAATCTGCAGAACAATTTAAAAAACTCAAGAAACACAATTAATGGGGTTAAATGGAGGTTTTGGGACAAGAAACTATCTCAGAAACGAGTCCACAATGCTCCCCCCCCCCCAATGACCCTAACTCAAAGCCCCAATAATTTCCAACAAGTAGCAACTGAAATCAGCTCAATCGGAGCTCTAAGACTCAAGAAATCGCATTTTGAAGAATTAACTTTTAAGCTGAAATTCGGAATTTAGAACTCAGTCATTTTGTCGCTAAAAGTCATTTGTTCGTTGCTAAAAGTCTGCACCAGCAAAATAGATTTTGCTATTTTTCAGTCTCCAAACGGACCCTTGGGATTTTTCAGGACCCAATAAAAATAAATCAGATATGTTTCCCAACTAAATTCGACATAACAGACTCAATGAAATTGTCAGATTTCTAAAAAATATTGTTATGAAAGAAATACCCCCTCAGGACCCCTTTAGGCCTAAAACTCAACTTTTTCCCTAAACACCAAAATCGCAACCTAAAGTCTCGGGACTCTAGTCAACCACTCTACTACTCCAAATTAGATGTTTCGGGGCTAACTGAACCATCAGAATCGCATTCCGAGGTCTTTTATCTAAAGTTTTGACCGGAGTTAACCATACAAACTTTAGAAGCTCCAAAATAAGAAAACTAGCATAAAAACATAACGAATTACGAAGTGACCGAGCTTTCAATCCCAGAAAGTCATAAATGACTTGGGATCACTACATGAAAACTCTAAACGTCAAAAATATTGGAAAATGAAGGAAATGACCTGTAATGACCCTTCATGTCATTTTCTTCGTTTTCTGATCTTTTCAGCGTTTAGAGCTTTTTTATAGTTATCCCAAGTCACATTTGGCCAGCCACGTTTGCGCTGCACGGGCGTGCTGGCGTGCACGTTCGCGCACGAGGTCGACTGTGTTCGCACGCGCTAACGGCCATATAAGGTAGCCCGTTTTCAGTTTTTTTTTCCAATTTTCAAAATTGAATATCTCGAGTTCTAGAGCTTCGTTTTGGGTAATTCAAAGTCCGTTTTGGGTAATTTGGGGACTCTTGGGGGACCTTTGTTTGAGGTATATTTCGAGCTTTAGCTGTTGTTCTCTCTCTTTCCGTAAGCCTTAATGGTGATTAAGTTGCATGGGCTGATTTCCTTGTTTTCGAGCACCGAATTGTGTCATATTTTGGAACACAAGTTCAGTAAGCTCAAATGAACATTTTCACAGAATCAATTTTTGGATTTCTGATGCGGGTCCCACAATCTCGTTTTAGACCCAATTTTGGGTCTGTCTCCGGTTATTTCAATTTTGGTGTCAAAACGCCCGTAACGACGTTTTGATCAATATTTTGATAGTGTGGCGGCGATTGGAGGTGATTCATAAAGGCGAAGCTTCAATTGGGAGCCTTCAAAGCGCGCGTGATCGGCTTCGAGGTAGGTTATGGTCTCCCACTTTGACTGGGCTTTATAAGATTTGGTTAGTATGAACTACATGTGATTTAGGTTGTTATTTTCTGAGTATAGGGTTTACCTCCTTCTATCTCATTTTCTTGACCCCGATTGAACATTTGACTAGAGTAGTTTCGTGAATCCTTAGATTAGGGTATGGGCCTTGGTTGAGATATTGACTTAGTGTTATTACCCTTTTTAGAATCGATGTTGATTGCCTTAGACTAGGTTTTATCCCTAGGTGCTTTATCATGTGATGTACCGCCCTTTTAGCTAGGCATAGCTTCCAATAGGGCTTGTTATGGATGGTATACCTTGTGCTAGTGCCCAAGACCTCAGAGGCTCGTCGTAGCCGTAGGTTTGGCTTAGTTGTGCTCGTTGGGAGCTGAGACGACATATTTTAGGGTAAGGCGTCGATCCTAGAGATATTTCTCCCTCTGTTTGATTTTGAGTCGTCTCCCGATTATTGCACTTTCTGATTAGCGATAGGCTTGTGATGCCTTATTGTCTATTGTCTATTGTTGGGCCCGAGGCCGGATTCTAGGAGCGATTGGATTCCAGATTAGTTTCCCTTTTGTTGGTAGTGTGGCTTGATTTGGTATTACATTTCTGATTGTGTGTACCTTGTTTGGATTCTGGTAATGGCATGCTTGCATTGATTGAGCATTTTCACTTGTTGTGGTTCGATCCCGTTACTTTCATTGGATTTTTACTACTGTTTCGAGGGTAGTACCATGCTGACTGGGGTTGTATGTGTGTTGTAGCAGGCTTGTGTTTTACTTGATTGATTACTTGTGTTTGGAGCATGTTCTGGCCTTAGTCTAGGATAGACTAGTGTTACCGGAGAGGGTGTGCTCCCTTGGGATTGGAGTGCTTCTGGCTTAGTGTCGTTTGTGATATTGTTGGAAGTGCATGTCGTTCCACGATGTCTTGGATATTAAGATCCTCTTTGGAGTTGATACGCCCCCGGGCCCTCCTGCTAGTTGGGCAGTTGATGCCCCTAGGAGTGGCTGGTTGGTTGGGCGGCTTGTATTTGAGATATTTGAGATCCTCTTCGGAGTTAACACACCCCCGGGTCCTCTTGCTAGTTGGGCGGCTGACGCCCCTGGGAGTCACTGGCTGGCTGGGCGGCTTAGATATTTGAGATACCTTGAGATCCTCTTCGGAGTTGATACGCCCCTGGACCCTCTTGCTAGCTGGGCGACTGACGCCCCTGGTAGTGGCTGGCTGGCTGGGCGGCTTGGATATTCAGGGTGCTTTGAGATCTTCTTCGGAGTTGACATACCCCCGGGCACTCTTGCTAGCTGGGCTGAGAGTTGACTGGTTGTTCGATTCGGATTTGGTTTACCCTTCGGTCTTGTAGACTTAGCTTTTCTGTGTACCTGTTGGGCTTATGGGGGTCCGTTCGAGTTTTATTTAAACTTCTGCACGAGTGTACCTTCTGGGTTTATGGGGCCGGGGGTATGTTTGTTATTGTTTGTACCTTTCGGGGGTATGGGCGTCCGGTCGGTTAGTATTTGATGATACTTGTATTTATATTGTGTTGTAATTGTAATTGGTCTACAGGGTGTCTTAGCCTAGATTTCTTTTTCGTACCTCCTGCTAGGTTCATTTCGGTTAGTTTCTAGGTGATTAGCGGTGGCAGTCAGTATTTCGTTCTTGATTAGTTGACACCTGTAGTGCTCTCTTATTGTAAATAGGTTGTGGCTTACGTTTGCAGGTGCGTTCTTTGACTCTGTTTCCTTTCTTCGTGTATCCTAGCTCTTTACTCTTATTTCCTGCTTTACCTTGTGTTAGATCCTATTTAGTTACTTGTGTTGTTCCTACCTTGTTTATATGTTATTTATGCTTGTTTTATCTGTGGAGCTCAGTCGACCTATGCCTATTGAGTACCATTTGTTTGGTACTCATACTACACTTCTGCACCCTGCAGATCATAGTACAGGTTATCGGCGGTGATTGGTCTTGGTGCGGAACAGCTTGCATTCGGAGATTGGGTGAGCTACTGGCGTCCGGAGTTGCCGATTTCCATCTATTTTGGGCTAGGACTAGTCTTTACTTGCTTTCGAAGACTGTCTGTATCTATTTTGTATTTGTAAAAGCTTTGTACTTCTGTTCTATTTAGATGCTTGATTCCTGACTAATGCCAGGTCTTGGGGACGGTTCCTTGGATATATCTATGTTGATTCCTCTTTCTTCTCTTTGTTATCGTTTGTTACTTCATTGGTTCCTCTTCCGCTTGATAGCTCGTTGTTTCTGGTTCCAGGCTAGGGGTTAGGCTTACCTACTGGTGGGTTTTAGTAGGTGTCATCATGACATGAGGAATCGAGTCATGACATTACCTGGAGAGTCATGACATTAATTCTCCTTAGAAAATACATAAATCCAACTAAGTTTGGCCAATAACGTAAATATGGTAAAGTAAAATAACTTAACAAAATAAAGTCATTCTTTCCAATCAATCACCATATATTTAGTGACCATAAAGGAAATTAACTCGCGTTGACAAGCATCGTGGAAACAACTTTGGCTAGATCAAGTTACTTGCTAAATTTCTCCTAACAATCAATTGTTTAAGACTTCAACAACCTCCAACAAGCACCAGAAAATAACTTCTACCAACCTACAAGCTTCAAATATTCTAATTTCAAGACTCATCCTCTTAAAAGGGAATGGTATGAAGGCTAGAACTTCTATTTTGTTTTGAATTAAAAAAAAAGGATGGATCGATTAGGATGTTTCTAGAATGGTTTGGATTTTAATTTGATCCAAGTTCTAAATTAGTGTTTTTACTGTTTTTTAAAATTAAATTTGTTACGTTGATAATTCTCTTAAAAAATACAAAATTCAGCCACCAATAAAGTGATATATACATATATATATATATATATATAACATTTCAAAAATAAAACATGACCATTGAGGCAATCACCTCGCCTTGACAAGCACTCGGAGAACAATTCGGCTGAATTTGAATTCATGTCAAAAAATTTACTGCTACAGGATAATACATTTCTTAAATAAAGTGGATTTCAGATTGGGGTAAAATACTCTTTAATAAAAGTAACTCTTATCAAGAGCTCGAAGCTGAGATATCTCCCTTTTTTCTTGAGATATGGATAAAAATTATTCGATAGTTATATTTGCACCAAGCCAATGAAAAGACAAGAAGGGATTGTTGAGATGATATACAACCTTCACCTTCAACCCTGATATTGTGGGTATGAGTCACCATGGAGGAAAAAATGTGAGAACTCGTAGGACAGATAAAAGAAATAAATCAGTCCCATGAATATTTTGCATAGCAATGGAGCGGTGTAGGGTGGGAGTTGCTTTTCAAAAAAAAAAAAAAAATCGGGGGTGGGACGGGTTCTTCCCTTCCTCTCGTAAGTTTGTGTTTAATTACACCATGGATCTTGTATTCAAGCTTTTGAATTTGATGCTTATGCAATCTCTTTTTGAGTTGTCTTTAATTTCTAAATACCATTGTTTATTAAGAAAAACTTTAAACATGAGTGTTGCATTTATTTAGTAATTATGATCCAGTTGTTCTATCTAAAAGAGAAAAAAACAAACAAATGAGTTTTGCAGAGGCTGACTTCATCATAGTATTTCTCATATGACCAAAAAAAAACTTTGATTTTAGGATTTGGCTCTAGTTTAGATCACCATTTGTGAGTTCTGAAACTTCAATCTAAAATGTAAAAACAATTGTTATGAAGAAAGTAAGAAAACCAATTATGTAGTGAAAACAATAAATTTTGATAGGTGGACAGAGCGGGACGGGTTGAAGTCTTTACGGGTTTGCCCCTCAATCGCCCTGCCCCGCTCCATTTGCCATCCCTAGATATAGAACATATACCATGCAATTTTCATATACACTTTTTAGCACTTTATCATGACAAAATCGTAGTATAATTTAATTTGTTGATTATTATTAATTGTTCACCCGAAAAGGTGGCTAAGTTGGTGTAACAAGGGTATCTCATAATAGAGACCACGGAACGAGTCCCAGTTGGTCCTTTCTTAGTCAGCTGAGTATTGTGTGCGAGTATGATATCTCAAAAAGGGGCACTAGGGGATGTCCCCCACTTGGCCGGTTTCAGTCAAGCTCATCCCACTATGCTTATTTGGTGCACACCCAAAGAGTAGTGGCAAGACTTTTTTCTTTTAATTTCCAAAAATAAAAAGATTTAAAAAGGTCAATTGTCCCACCACAATCTTTCTCTATAAAAAAGAAAATAAATTATTAAGACTCAAGCATGTGGCTACAAAGACAAAGAAAAATATGGACTCATTGCACA
The DNA here is from genome assembly GCA_018342035.1 of Solanum appendiculatum. Lineage (NCBI taxonomy): Eukaryota > Viridiplantae > Streptophyta > Magnoliopsida > Solanales > Solanaceae > Solanum > Solanum appendiculatum. Next base: position 431,484 of record JAGDQO010000326.1, read on the forward strand.
AATGAACATTTCAATCTCCCCTGTTCTTGTTCTGCTCTATCCTCTTACTATCTCCTCTATATGCAAGTGCACTTGCAAAACCAAAAAGATGGATTAGCTAGCTTTATATAATTTGTTTTCATAAAATTGTGTTATAATGAATTCCAAAATAATTAACGGATAATGAACTTCTCTATTTGATATCAAATGGAACTTTCATGCCAGAGCAAGAACTAGCATGAAGTCAATCTATTACTATCAATATTGTTGTTCCTGTTTCATCTTCTTCTTCCAAATCTTCTGAAAGGAACTCAAAGAGTTGCTTAAAAAATCTCAAATCTTTCTCAACAGACTAGAGAAATAAATTCGAAAAAACATTAACATGAATTAGAATTTTGATCAATCTTCCTAATGAACATTCTCACAAAATTGGGTAATTGCGCAATAGAGGCCTCCAAAGGTGGATTTGGGTCAAAACGGATTAGATAACGGGTTATAACTCAATCGACCTAATTTTTACTAAATTTTAATTGCTTTATTTGTTCTTTTACAAATTTTTAATATTGAATAAAATTATTATGACTATACATAACATATCAATCTTCGTACTAAACGTTCTCATGAAATTGGATAGTTGCACAATAGAGCTTCTAGTTTATGAGCCCTACATTTGTTTACTAGTTTTCAGTAATTGTCTTTCATAAACAACACAATCTTGATCTTAATTAATACACACAATCGAACATTGGACAAGTTTATTCTCAAATTTGATATTGCAATAATCCCTTCCTATAACTAAACGGTCCTATGGTAAAAACCGAAACATATTCAAATTATTTAAACTTTAACCCTATAGAAAAACGAATTTTTATGGGAGTGGTGAGAGATTAGAAAATTTATGCATAATGATCATCACAAAGGGTGCTAGAAAAGCTCTCAATGAGCGAAATCCAAGAAAGGATCGGACCACAATGAATCTATTGTACAAACCTGAATGACATGATTCTTGAAGCTAACACTTTGTTTCTCTTGCAAGCCCTTTAGTTTCATTGTGCCTTTCAAACGTGAAACTAAATCATGTTTGTTACTTGATTCAAGAATCAATATCTTAGAACTTCAATATAAGTGGATAACCTCCAACTTACTGCGTAGGCTTTTGCTATAAAAGTCTAATTTCTTTTGTGCCATCACTATCCATATAGAAAATCTGTCAAATTCCATTCCATTTTTGATTGGTAAGATCTGTGAAGTTCCTTTTTTAATCCTCTACAAATATGTCTTGCAATAAAGTCTGAAATGAGAAGTATATGCTACAAAATAGATATTCATGTTTCGGAGATAGTTGTTGATATGAATCTAAAGAATAGGCATACACGTGCAACACGCACGTGCGGTGAATCTAGTATATATAGTTGAAATAGGTTCTCAATATTAGGTTAGTTGAGAATTTAAGAAAAGTATTTTGGCTCACATAAACAGGTTAGGTCAATGTTTTTTACTTCCCCACGATGTTTTGTATCTGTATTGGGATCCAACTAAATTTGAGTTTGCATCGGAAAGTCTACATGGAGGGGGGAGAGGGGGGGGGGATTAAAGCGCTGCCTAATAAAGGTGACTCCGTACCCAGGGGAGCTTGAATTCGAGACTTCTGATTAAAAATGAAGAAATACTTACCACTACACCACAATCCTCGTTGATGGTTAGGTCAAATTAAATTTAAGAAAAATTGAGGAAAGTTGAAATTTGAAATATAACATTAACAACTTTTTCTACTATTTAACAACACTTGTTTCTTTATTAAAATTTGACCAAACATCTTCATTCTCTACCATAAGCCAAATAGGCTATAATAAATATACCACAAATCTGCCTCAATCTGTGCATCATGCATATCTAACTCTGGAATGTTATCCCAAAAATTAAAAACATTAATATATTCATCCAATCCCAATGCATCAAGGTTATCAGGAATAGTTCCTGGATATGAAAGTGGTGTAGAGTAACAATTATTATCCATTTGATCATTACCTTTGAATCTTCTTTTTTGCCCATCATGTTGTGGTCAATTCAACTAGTTAATGAACTAAACTTTTGATCCTTCTTCACAATTTTTCTTATAGTTATTTTGGTCCTTGATTTCTTAGGATTTGATGTAAAAGAAAACCCAAGAAGTTCAGTAATAGCTTCATCATATTTTTCCAATTTCTTACATAGTTTTCTTTGAGGTTTACGAGACTTCATCATGAATATATTGAGCACAGTATTAAAATTTTGATTGATATAATTATTCAACGAGTGTTCTTGAATCTTTCTAATAAATATGTTGGACCTTCAATATAAGTGGATAACCTCCAAACTTACTAATTTCTTTTGTGCCATCACCATCAATATAGAGAATCTGTCCAATTCCTCCTCTACAAATATACCCCTGCAATAAAGTCTGAAAGGAGAAGAATATGCTACAAAATAGATATTCATGTTTCAGAGATAGTTATTGATACAAATCTAAAGAATAGGCATACATGTGCAACGCAGTACAGTAAGAAAATTTTAATCTCGTGAATAAATGTAAATTTAGTTCCATATATATTTAGCATATATTTTTGTTTTATTTGTTGTCCAAAGTTTTGTATATGTATTTAGATTATAATTTATTTTCTAATAGCTTCATCATATTTTCCCAACTTCTTACATATAGTGTTTTCAAGGTTTATGAGACTTCATCAAGAATATACTGAGTAGAGTAATAAAATTTTGATTAATATAATTATTCAACAAGTGTTCTTGAATCAATCTAATAAATACAATAATACTAATATTAGTTGAAGAGATATTATCGCATTAATTTAAAAGTCACATTTTGACTTAGAATAGAAAAGTGTGTTTTTTTATATTTTATTTTCGAATATATATAACAATACTTATAAAATTAGGAAAGAGGATATTAGAATATTAGGAAAATAAATAAATCTATAAAACTTAAAATAGAATTTCTAAACAATAATAATTGTTAGTGTTTTGTTTCATGGTTTTTATTTCCTTGATGGAAAATCACTTTTGAAATGTCTCAATATTTTCACAACTTAAAGAAAAAATATTTAAAACAGAATCTCCATTTAATTTTCTCAAAAGAAATTAAGAAAACATTAAAGATCCAAAAAATTGGGCAAGGGTTTTATTACCCTTCAAGAAAATTCTAAGCACTCGAACATCCCGCTAATATGCGGTTATCCGAAGACTTAACTAAAGATTGTTTGACTAACTTGGAAAGATTAATTAAAGAAAGAATATTGTTTTTAGAAAGAGATTAACTCAAGCAATTTTAGTTAATCAAAGATAATTGTGTTGTCGAGGGATATAGACAATGTTGAGTTTAGATACATAAGTTGGTCTTACTTTGAGTCTGGTCTTAACTCTTAATTCGGGTAAGTTATTTCACATTCAAACTTTGCTTATTGTACTTATTTGCTGGCAATTTCTTTTCGAATTTTCCTATTACTTTCTAGTATGGTCCTAATCAGTGGCGGAGTAAAAAATTTCAATAAGAGGGTTCAAAATCTGAAGAAATAGACAAAAGAAATAGCCAAAGGAGGTTCGACATCTACTATATATACCTAAAAAATTATTTTAACCCTGTATAAATAATATAATTTTTCACCGAAGGGGGTTCGAATGAATCCCGCTCCGCCACTGGTCCTAATAGTTCATCAAGAACTTCAAACCACTGCCAGTAGATAGATAAAATGAAATATTATGTGTAGTGATCATCACAAAGGGTGCAACAAAAGCTCTCTATGAGAGGAATCCAAGAAAGGATCGGACCACAATGAATCTATTTTACAAACATGAATTACATGATTCTTGAAGCTAACACCTTCTTTCTCTTTTCTGCTTCTGTATTTGTAATATTCCACTTCTTGTGAATTTACTTTTAATTGTGAATTAATCATTTTTGCCCTTCCCCGTTCGTCAAATTCCATTTTTGATTGGTAGTATCGGTGAAGTTCCTTTGTTTAATCCTCTACAAATATGCCCCTACAATCAAGACTGAAAGGAGAATTATATGCTACAAAATAGATATTTCATATTTCGGAGATAGATGTTGATATGAATCTAAAGAATAGGCATACACGTGTAAGCATGTGCGATTAATCTAGTATATATACACGTTGATCACCATTAAGAAAAATTTTATCTCATAAATAAATATAAATTTAGTTCAATATATAGCATATATTTTTGTTTTATTTGTCGTCCCGAGTTTTTTATATGTATTGAGATTACAATTTATTTGAACTTGTACCGCATAAAACTCACATAAGGAGAAAGTGTTCAGCAAGTTAGTTGAAATAGGTTGTCAATATTAGGTCAGTTTAGAATTTAAGAAAAGTATATATTTTGGCTCAGATGAACATGGTGGGTAATTTTTTTTTTACTTCCCTCGATGTTCCGTTTCTCATTAGGATCCGACTAAATTTGAGTTCTCATCGGAAAGTCTCACATGGAGGGAGGAGGGGGGGTTTAAAGCGTTGGTTAACAAAGGTGAATCCGTACCTAGAGTAGCTTATATTCGAGACCTCTGATTAAAGATGAAGAAATACTTACCATTATCCCACAATCTTTGTTGGTGGTTAGGTCAAATTAAATTTAAGAAAATTTGAGCAAAGTTGAAATTTGCTAAAATAACATTGACAACTTCTTCTACTATTTAACAACACTTGTTTCTTTTTTAAAAATTGACCAAACATCTTCATTCTCTACAATAAACTTTTTTATAATTAAAATAAAAACAAATTGGGTCTTCTAAAAGCTTGGCTAAATAGGCTATAATAAATACAACACAAATCTCCCCAATCTATGCATCATGCGTATCTGAATGTTATCCCAAAAATTAAAAATATTAATATCTTCATCCCGTGCCAATGCATCAAGATTATCGGAAATAGGTTCTGAATCTGAAAATGGTGTAGAGTAACAATTATTATCCATTTGATCATTACCTTTTGAATATTCTTTTTTGCCCTTCCTATTATAGTCAATCCAACTCGTTAATGAACTAAACTTTTGATCCTTCTTCACAATTTTTTTATGGTTGTTTTGTTCCTTGATTTCTTAGGAATTGATGTAAAAGAAAACCGAAGAAGTTTGGTAATAGGTTCATCATATTTTTCCAACTTCTTACATAATGTTCTTTGAGATACATTTATGAGATTTCATCATGAATATATTGAACAGAGTATTAAGATTTTGATTAATATTATTCAACGCGTGTTCTTTAATCCTTTTAATAAATATGCTGGAACTTCAATATAAGTGGATAACCTCCAAACTTACTAATTTCTTTTGTGCCATCACTATTCATATAGAGAATAGGTCCAATTCCTCCTCTACAAATATGCCCCTGCAATAAAGTCGGGAAGGAGAAGTATATGCTACAAAATAAATATTCATGTTTCAGAGATAGTTGTTGATATAAATCTAAAGAATAGGCATACACGTGCAACGCACGTGCAGTAAGAAAATTTTATTTCGTGAATAAATGTAAATTTAGTTCCATTTTTAGCATATATTTTTGTTTTATTTGTCGTCCAAAGTTTTGTATATGTATTGAGATTACAATTTATTTTGTAATAGCTTCATCATATTTTTCCAACTTCTTACATATAGTATTTTTAAGGTTTATGAGACTTCATCATGAATATACTGAGCAGAGTATTAAAATTTTGATTAATATAATTATTCAGCGAGTGTTCTTGGATCCTTCTAATAAATACAATAATACTGATATTAGTTGAAGAGATATTATCGCATTAATTTAAAAGTCACATTTTGACTTTAGAGAAGAAAAGCATGTTTTTTATTTTTAATGTTTGAATATATATATAACAATTCTTATAAAATTAGGAAAGAGGATATTAGAATATTAGGAAAATAAATAAATTCATAATACTTAAAAGAGAAAATCTAAACAATAATAATTTTTAGTGTTATGTGTCATGATTTTTACTTCCATGCTCGAAAATCACTTTTGAAATGTCTCAATATTTTCACAACTTAAAAGCAAAAATATTTAGACCAGAGTCACCACTTAATTTTTTTGAAAGAAATTAAGAAAACTTTAATATAAAAAGATTCTAACAGAAAAAACTTTGAAAATCCAATAGATTGGGTAAGGGTTTTTATTACCCTTCAAGAAGATTTTAAGCACTCGAACATCCCGCTAACATACAGTTATCCGACGACTTAATTAAAGATTGTTTGACTAACATGGAAAGATTAATTAAAGAAAGAATATTGTTTTTAGAAAGAGATTAACTTGAGCAATTTTAGTCAATCAAAGATAATTGTGTTGTCTACGGATATAGACAATGTGGAGTTTGGATACATAAGTTGGTCTTACTTTGTGTCTGGTCTTAACTCTTAATTCTGATAAGTTTTTTCACATTCAAACTTTGCTTATTGTACTTATTTGCTTGCAATTTCTTTTAGAAATTTCGTGTTGCTTTCTATTATGGTCTTAATAGTTCATCAAGCACTTCAAACCACTGTCAGTATATAGATAAAATGAAATATTATGTGTAATGATCATCACAAAGGGTGCAACAAAAGCTCTCGGTGAGAGGAATTCAAGAAAGGATCGGACCACAATGAATCTATTTTACAAAACTGAATGACATGATTCTTGAAGCTAACACCTTCTTTCTTTTTTCTGCTTCTGTATTTGTAATGTCCCATTTCTTGTGAATTTACTTTTAATTGGGAATTAATCATTTTGCCCTTCCTCATTTGTCAAATTCCATTTTTAATTGGTAGTATCTCTGAAGCTCCTTTGTTTAATTCTCTAGAAATATGCCCCTGCAATAAAGTCTGAAAGGAGAAGTATATGCTACAAAATAGAAATTTATGTTTCGGAGATAGTTGTTGGTATGAATCTAAAGAACAGGAATACACGTCCAATGTACGTGCAGTAAGAAAAATTTTATCTCATGAATAAATGTAAATTTAGTTCTATATTTAGCATATATTTTAGTTTTATTTTTAGTCCAAAGTTATGTATATGCATTGAGATTACAATTTATTTTGTAATAGCTTCATCATATTTTTACAACTTCATACATATAGCGTTTTTCAAGGTTTATGAGATTTCATCATGAATATACTGAGCAGAGTATTAAAATTTTGATTAATATAATTATTCAACGAGTGTTCTTAATCCTTCCAATAAATACAATAATCCTAATATTAGTTGAAGAGATATTATCGCATTACTTTAAAAGCCACATTTTGACTTGAGAAAAGAAAAGCGTGTTTTTTTTTTTTTTTTTCGAATATATATAACAATTCTTATAAAATTTGGAAAGAGGATATTACAATATTAGGAAAATAAATAAATCTATAATACTTAAAAGAGAAAATCTAAACTATAAAATTGTTAGTGTTAAGTGTCATGATTTTTACTTCCTTGCTCGAAAATCACTTTTGAAATGTCTCAATATTTTCACAACTTAAACAAAAATATTTAAAACTGAGTCGCCACTTAATTTTCTTGCAAGAAATTAAAAAAACTTTAATGTAATAAAATTCTAACAGAAAAAACTTTAAAAATTCGAAAGATTGGGCAAGGGTTTTTATTACCCTTCAAGAAGATTCTAAGCACTCAAATATTCCGCTAACATGCAGTTATCCGGCGATTATTTGACTAACTTGGAAAGATTAATTAAAGAAAGAATTGTTTTTAGAAAGAGATTAACTTGAGCAATTTTAGTTAATCAAAGATAATTGTGCTGTCAAGGGATATAGACTATGTGGAGTTTAGATACTTAAGTTTGTCTTACTTTGTGTCTTGTCTTAACTCTTAATGCTTGTATGTTTTTTCACATTCAAACTTTGTTTATTGTAATTATTTACTGGCAATTTCTTTTAGAATTTTCCTGTTGCTTTCTAGTATGGTCCTAATAGTTCATCAAGCACTTCAAAACACTGCCATAAATATTATGTGTAATGATCATCACAGAGGGTGCAACAAAAGCTTTCAATGAGAGGAATCCAAGAAAGGATCGGACCACAATGAATCTATTGTACAAACCTGAATGACATGATTCTTGAAGCTAACACCTTTCTCTTTTCTGATGAGGTATGAGACTTGTAGCACTATGTGTGATACCATACCAGTTGAGAAAAATAGTATGGTAATGTCAATATAGCACTTGTGAAACCTGTAAAATTTACAACAAATTATGGTCAACAATAACTTATCACATCGGATAGACAGATTGTTTTCCATAGACCATCGGATGGCTCAAGTAAAACGTCATGTACTAAAACAACATTGTTTTGAGTGATCTTTTTAAGCAGTTTGTAGATTAGTGTTCTGCAAGCATCAAATTTCAAAGTTGATATAAATGCTCCTTTAAGCATGTAATGTTGGGTCCGTGTTGGCACGGTCTATACCAGTTAGTACTGTTTGCAACAAATTTTTACAGTGTAAAAAATTAACTGTAATAAAAAATAAATAAAAGAAAAGGGTAATTTTTATTGATGAATTTGTGAGTCAGTTATGTTACTCGCATAATTCTTCTCTCCTAAGCTTCTTCGAGATTTGAGGCTCTTCAGTAGCGTACTTTTCCAATTGTTGGATGATTTGGATCTCTTAAAGATGTATCAATAGCTTGGAATGTTGATTAGTGCTTTGTTTTTTGGGAAAGATCTCCGGGAAGAACTCTGTTAACCACACCTTGGAAGAACTATGTAGTTGATGTTGTAGCTTTATACAATGATTGCTCCAATGCTTGTTGAAATGTTTGCAGAATGCCCTTGAATGACATGTTTATCCCCTATTTATAGTTGTAGAAGGTGGGCAAGGTTGCTTATGATTGACCAAAGATGTTATTTTGACACTTGGCGTATTGCGACTAGTTCTTGAGTTTGGCTGTGACTATCACATCATTTGAACACGTGGCATCATCTTGTTGGTTTTGGATTCCTAGTCACTGTGACAGGTGGCATCATCTTGTTAGTTTTGGATGCCTAGTCTCCGTGACACGTGGCATAAGTTTGGACTTCAATGTGTAATGGACCTTGGACTTGAATTTATTAAAAATTGACTATTTAATTTATAAAGTTCAATCTTAAGGTTGTGAGTTCAACTACAACCAGGCTCAACTATCAGACCCAAGTCTGCTTTTCCAGTCTACAAGGACCTAGTCATCCGAATCGACATCGGATATATACCAAGGTCAACCGGCACATGGGTCTAAGTCAACTCTAACCTAACCTAGTCTAAGGCCAAAGAAATAACTCAACATAAATAAATAGCCAACCAAATACTACGCATGAAACAACAAATAAACGGCCCAACAGATAATTTCACAAATATCCACAGATAAATAACCCCTACAGTAGCATGGTTCTAACCCCGAAACAGCCCGAAAATCAACCCTACAGCAAGAAGTCGGAGGAGAAGAGCAAAAATACTAGTACCCAACCGAGATTCACACAAATCAGCATGCATTTACACAATCAAGCTCAATCTAAATGATGGGAAGCCGTAACCTACCAAAAGGCAGATCCAGCGCGCTCCAAATCACTCTATCAGAGCTTTTCCCTTCCGAACGGCCTCGGATTACTGCCACACTATCAAAAATAGAATCACAGCATCAGTACGGTCGTTTAGACACTAAAATCATCAAAATCGGAGACAGACCAATTTCGGAGTAAAAATCGAGAAATGTGGGACCAGCTCCGGAATTTTTAGAATTGACTCCGTGAAGAGGTCCTAAACCCTCCCCCGAGCTTGTGTTCGAAATCTAGACACCTCTCGGCGCTCGGAATAGCTCCATGCAACAACAAACAAATATGCAAAACTTATCACAAAAAGAGACTTGGGCCAGCCACTTACAACGCAGATACACCACAATCGGAGACTTTCCGACACGTTCGGGATCCGATGAAAATAAGCCAAATATCCTACCCCACTAAATTCGACATTCCGGACTCAATGGCGTAGTCAAAAATTCCATACGAGGTCGTTTCAACAAAAAGTGGATCCACACCCAAAACGCCAATTTAGCCAACTTCTATCGAGGGCCTCGGAATTAGATCAGAAGCCTCGGGAAGCGCATGAAGGGTCATTCTAGACCAAACTCGGTATTCCAGAACTAACCGCACTGACGGAATTCTCATCCGAGTGCGTTTACCAAGAATGTTGACCAAAGTCAACTTCAAGCCAAATTTCGAAGACTAAATAGCCAAATGGCCCCAAAGTCACACCGGAAGCCCCGGGACTTGGGCCAACCATGCTTCTAGCCTAATTTGGCCTCTCCAGAGCTGATGGAACCGTCAAAATTCCTTTCTGAGGTAATTTACCTGAGGTTAGGACCGAAATCAACTTTTCAGGCTTCAAAAGCTCCAAAACAAGAAAACAGGCACAAAACCCAAACGAACGACCAGACAACCGAACCTACAGTGCCAACAAGTTAGAAATGACTTGGGGTCGCTACAGAAACGCTCTAAATGATAAAAAAAGAGACACAAACACACAAATGACCTGAAGGGTCATTGCAGTATCTTCAAGTCACTTTTATGTCAAATTATTTCCATTCTTCTTTTTAAGAATTATGTTGCTTAGTACGTTCTTCTTCTCTACTACAAAGATACAATACCTTTCTCTATAATTTGTAAGAAAGTATTCTTTATAGATTTTTAATTCTTATTTTCACATTATTTTTATTTTTCTTGTCAGAACTTTTCAAATTTTCTTTTTAGTAACATAAAGGACTGCTTGTTCAGATCTCTTGCTCTTGTGTAGGTTACATACTTTAAATATTTTTTTCTTTTTTATATTCTGATCATGAATTTAATGAAGGTGAAAACCTAAATTTTATTTTTTTTCCATAATTCAATAGGCATGTATGGCTTCAACGCTTAAAAACCCTACTTCAAAATAATTGATCTGGTATGTTATTCATGATCATTTACAATTAAGCTTGACAAGCATTGCTTTTAAGAAAAATGCAGTGATTTGTTTGGTTAAAATTTTAGGAGCTTATTGTTGTAGTATGTATAATATGTATATAATTGAGATTTATTTTTTGACAGTATATATTTTTTTGATAAAATTTATTGATGTTAAAAATATTTAGTATCTTATATACAAATTTGTTTGTTATTACCGTCTTCTAAATTTGTATCATTCATTTGTTAATTTCATAAAAGATTTTACATGCATTTATTAATTTTTCAATCAGGAATTCATCGACATATTCATACCATGAGAGACTATATTATCTTAATTAGTTTCAAATATTTCTTGTTTGATAGAAAATGCATCTTTCCATTTTTATGATTTTTTAATGAATAAAATGTAAATAGTAAAATTAAATTGTTAATTTCAACATTTTCTATTTTATAATTTAACTTTTTAAATATATAGAAAAATTTTAATAATAATAAGGGATAAACGTGCAAAGCACATTCCCAGAAACTAGTCTCTATAATAAATAGTTAATTGATAATTACTTGATAAAGATAATAGCTAACTTGCTAGTACGTTAGTAAGTTGAGAAATAAGGAAGTCGCCTCGTTGAAAGTTCTTTGGAGAAATCAGTTAGTTGAGGGATCTACTTGGGAAGCAGAGGCAAATATGATAGCCAAGTACCCCCACTTATTTCCTTCCACTACAATTCCAGCTTGAGGTAATAATTTTTTCATAGCATCCATTCACCTTCATGTCTTTCGGTTATCCTCATGTATTAGTATCTTTTCATGTTCATGAAATAAGTACAGTCTTCATGCCTCAGTCCGGAGTCAGCCACTCTGCCAGTTTTCAGTATTTAGTTTTCAATTATGGGAATGCAGCTCTTTCCCTACTCTTTTCAGCTTAATTAAACTCCATTCGAGGACAAATGTTTCCAAGGGTATACCTCACAATGTTTAAATAAAGGTGTGAACCATTCTGCATGTGCATATCGATTCGAATTCGGCAAATTTAAGTTGACTTGGTGTAAAGGTCCAATAATAAGTGTGTAAAGTGTATTGGATATGAACAAGGTTCATAAGGTAATTCTAGTGTATGAAGAGTTTTTGTGGCCTAATACCAAGAAAATTAAAGGTCGTGAAGCCTTCTTTCCAACACATTTGTCAATTCGTCAATTCGAGCTTTGTGCTAAAAGTTATGCCCATTTTACTAGGCTCTATGTATTCTGCATGATCCACTGCGCGGCAATGGCAGTGCTACTGTTAAGGTTGCGTGAAGTGCCGTGCGAAGTAGTTTTCAGCTGCGCGATCGCGCACGTTTCTTCAAAATTCTTTTAGTTTTCTCTTCTTTTCACCTTCTAGGAGGGGTGTTTTTATCTTTTCCTCATCTCATAACCCCAACCCATGAATATTAACTTCCCCCAAAAGCCTAAGTTAGTCAAATTTCATAAGTTACGACAAATTTCATATCCAAGAACTCCATAGGAGGGTTTCTCAAGTTCAAGCTATAAAAGATCCAAGTCCAAAGCTTTTCTCCAAGAATTAATAAAATTTAGCAAGGTTTCCCATTCCAGGTATGTGAGATTTCATTGATGGATATCTTTTCATCCATTAAATCCCAAAGAAAACCTTATTCTTCAGTTAATCAAATTCTACAGAACCTAGGGTTCATATGAAAAGCATGAATTCACATCTTCTTTCAATTTTTCTTCATAAATAGTTCATGAAAACATGTTTTTACCTAAAATTCAATATTCTTATATGGTTATTTTTGTAAGCCCTCAGAATAGGGAAAATTCATGTCTTTGAAATTGTGTTGCATAAATTGCATGCTCTATTCAAGATGATAGAATTTTTTTATGATCAGTTGTACCATCAATCTTTCAGTTTCACATGTATATGATGCTTTCAGATAAAACATTTATTATTTCAGTCTCAGATTTCAGTATTATTGTGCTATCCATTATTATCAATATTATGTAGTTTACCTGTATAATTTAGTTGGGAGTATTACTTAGCACCGAGCAAACATATGGATGAAGGCTCACCCATCAGTTAGGACTGAGACGTTTAGTAGTAATTTCTAAGTCTCAGAACTACGTGCCAACATAGTTTTAAGGGTCACCCGTCAGACCACAACTGACACTTTAGTCCTTTTTTGACATCAGCTTAGTGGATCCATGTTAGACAGTGTGTACCTTGGCAAAGTACTGAACACCCTTCCAGCTCGGGTATAGATTGGACTCCATTTAGCTCAGATGGAGTATGTCGGTTAATAGTATCTCCCACAGTTCAGTCTCAGATATTTGATGACCTTGGATTTCAGTTTACTCAGCACAGTGCTGATTAGTTATATGCTTATTACTTGGTCATTGCATCAGCTCATTTATTTCAGTTTATATTATGTTCAATATCTTAAATTTACCATGTTCCGCTTGTTAGATTATTGTGTTGATCTCACATATTCAGTACATCCGAAGTACTGACCGCATACTCTTTTGCGCTATATTATTTTATAATATAGATTCAAACGCTCAGTATCCATCTCGCGGTTAGTATGATTTCCATATCATTTCATCAACTGATCTTGGTGAGTACTCATCTTTCAAGGACAAGGGCTATTGTTATTTCTTTAAGTTAATTCTTCAGTTTCAGACAATTAAAGTTAGTTGGGGGCTTGTCCCAACAAGTCGTTTTAATAAAGGCTTTCAGACAGTCAGACTGTAGTTTTAGATTTATGATTTGTTCAAACGAATTCTATTTTGACTATTCAGTTATTTTTGATTTATGTCAGTTTAGCTTCCGCAACAAGTATATTCAGTTATTATATGTATGAATCTTAGTGTCAAAGCAGGCCATGGGTTAGCTTGAGGTTACTAGTGACTCCAAGCACCGAGTTATGACTAGGGGGTAGTCTCCTATCGTGACACTCGATATCTAAAAAATGGTAAATGGATTGATTGTATATTATTATCAAAAAATGAAGAGCATTAAAAAAGAATTAGCAACTTTACACTGTTTATATACATAGGGGCATAAGGTTTCTTCTTTTTTAAAATAAAATAAAATAAAATATTAATTAAGTCTAATATTAAAATTTGACTTTAGGCCCTAAATTTATTGAGCTCCTTATCTTGACATTCCGTTTATAACATATTTTCTATAGATTTCGCTCCTCTCCATTTTCTATCGAACTACAGATCGAACGGCGCAACCATCTTGTTGCAAATGTTCTCTTTCATTTGTTTCGTTGAAACTTCAATGCTTGTAACTGTTGAATTCAACTCCATCAATTTCCTTCAATTTTTTTAAAAACTTTCTTAATTAACAACGTTCTCTCTATTTTATGTAACTTCTATGATTTATATAATCCATGAGAAGATACACAATTATGGTCACCTAATGAGTCGGGTTGCGACATCATAATTAGAATCCAACTAAGAATTGACAAGCCTCACTTTAGGTTACATGCAGCTCTCTAATAGGCAATGAACGATCAATTTCTAACCTTAACGACATAAAATTTAAGTCTAGTTCACTTATTGTGCAAAACCTATAAAGTAATATATTTCTATCTCTTTAATAAATAGTTAATTGATAATTACTTGATAAAGATAATAGCTAACCTGCTACTATATGTTAATACAGTAATTGTACAATTTATTTTTTTGGAGTAATATCATTATATATAACTTAAATAATATTAAATATTTCCATTTTACAATGGTAAATGGTTCGCTATTTCTCACATAATAATCATTTACTTTTAAGAGGTTACTCACTCTCTTGTTACTTTTAATATTATACACTATAGGTTTCGTTCAGGAAATCCTCATCCAATCTCCAATCCACTTCATCTTTTTGAGCCTCACACAAATTCTTGATGAAGTTGAAGTTGAGAAGAAAAAGAGTGAAGCACTTGACCAAATGAGGAAGACTCGTCAAAGCCAATATTGGTGGGAAGCCCCTATAGGTGAACTTGCCTATAATATAATGAGCTTGAGCAATTAAGAATTTTTTTGGAAGACTTGAGAATAGTAATTATTCACCTTTCTTAGCTAAGAATGATGTTAGAATTTTTGATAATTATGATGTTATGGATGCTTCAAATTATCCTCATTACCATACTTTTGGTTATGATCATCTTGGGTTCTTTTAATTCTTTTTCCTCATCTTTTGGTTAAATTAATCTAGCCAGAATCTCTCCAGTTGTCTTATTTAATATATATGTTTCATTATTAAAATGACATAAATACAGTGTTACCTTCTTCGTTTCTATTATGTTATTATTTAAGAAGATCGATTTAAATCATATACAACGATAATATAGAGATTTTTCAAATAAATTAGTTCCACTTATTTATAGGCAACTACATGTAGCTATCTTTTAGGTAATAGTAAATAAAAGTTCTATAACTACTCAATTAGTAATTTCCTTGAAAAGGCACTATTGAGAAATCCAATTTCCTTGAAAAACAACAATGAGCTACTAGTTGGTAGACAGACAGGACCAACGAAATAGAAAATAGAGTCCAGTCACACCACATGGATCCAAAGGTAATACTGGTAACACCAGATTTACATTACAACAAAAATAAGCTACTCCTTGGTTGACGCGACTTTGCTCAAGTCATCTGCATTATCATCTATCAACAAGGATGGTGGATCATTATCGTTTGGAATTGATGTTCCATCCTTGGATTCCTTCCGTGATATCAGATCATCGCATGGACGCTCCACAAGCTGGATGAATTTTAATTTCTTTGGTAAAAGACCAATGCTGCAGTTTTTATCATCCTTCTGTTCTCTTAAAGCAGCCTCCTTGCGTTTGTGTTTTTTTACTTGGATGTGGACATTCAGGCCATCTTGATTTGTAGTACATACCTGACAAAGTGCACAACTCCACTGTGTAACATTTTTCACTGGAGCACTGCTTAATGAAGGCTTGTCAGCAACCGCTTCAGTCAGTGTTATAGCTTTCCATTTTGCTCCAGAGAAAATCGTGTCAGGACTAGCCTGTATTATCACAAAAACAGAGTGAAACAAAAGAAAAAAGTTAGTACTTAAAAACCTTCTTTTCCAGAATAATAAAAGGCTTGTCAAACTTTTTCACTTAAGAATTTTAAACTGCTTATTAGACACAGTATTGTAGGTAAGGTTTGCATACACACTACTTCTCCATACCCATTTGAGGAATTATTCAATTCCCTCAGACAAACAAACTATACTGACAGATAAAAAAAAATTCATCTACTCAACAATTTAAGAGTTAATAAACAGGGCCAACAATAAAGAAGAACACGAACCAGCAAGATTCCACTAAAGCCAGAGGGTTGTGCTTGTGAAATCTCCGCCTTTGGACTTTGGTTCAATGTTGAAATATTTGGTTCCACAGCACGGTACCGAAAAGGCACCTCTGAGATGTGATCCTTGTCATGTCTAGACACAGTAGAGACACCCATTCCCATCTTTTCCTTAAACAACATTACCTCAGCCTGATTCTTGAAGAATGAAGCAAATCGATCTCCTCCAAGCATTTCTATTTCTCTTTCCATCATAAGCTCTCTCCTTACTTCCAACTCCAACATCTGCTTTCGAGCAACCTCTTCTGCAATCGTGTCAGGCTTAGCCTGTATCAACGCAAAAAGAAGCACTTCTTAGAAATTTAAACACCTCGTAAATGGTTTACGGATCTGAAAGCATATTGATGATTTCATAAACATTAAACATATTTTGGAGCATATTAAAATGAAAGCATATTAAACAATTTAGAGATGACTTACCTTGTAATGATATAAATAGATTTAAATAGCAGTCTGGTTATGTAAACTAGTCACCAGAAAACCACGTACGTGACTAATGCAGACGGAATACCTAAAGGAACAAAATCAGGGAATCTAGGCATCTTTTCAAAAATCAAAACAGATATACTTTCTGCAGTATAACTTAAGTAACAGTGTTAAGAAAGAGGAGATTGAATTTACATTCAGCAGAAAAAAATTACACTAGAGAAAATCTCCTAAGTTCAAAACCACATAGAAGAGAAGTTTATCATAAAGCTTAAGCTAATAAATACTACTAATGTTTTTGAGAGACGTCACTCGAAGAGGTAAAGAAGAATTTGAAGAGCTTTCACAACAATTATAAGGCAATGACATTTGTTTGGTAAAATGTGTGTACTTTTCTAAAGATAGACTTTTCAAAGGCCCCTTATTTGACATACATACTGAGAAAGAGAAGATTTCAAAGTCGTTCAACGTGTCAATCACTCAGATGAGCCTTCGGGGTCTCTCTTGAACGGCAGAATATGCATCACCAACTTAGCTTGCAGCCTACTTTGGATTGTATAGATAACAGACTTAAACATTCTAATCCACTCAGTCAATGCACAAACACAGAGTGAAACAAAAGTAAAAAGTCACTTAAAAACCTTTTTTTCCAGAATTGCAATAGTATCACTGGTTTCAAACTTTTTCACTACTTCATTTGATTTCAATATAGCAATTATTCTAAAATTTTAAAGTTCAAAACTAAAATAGTTTTCATCCTACAGATTTTTGAACTGTACTTGAACCAAGCATCTATCATAAACAAACTTTTTTCTTCCAGGTGGCGTAAAGTGTGAATATACACAACCTTCCTCAAACCCCAGGATAGAATGGATGCGTCCACGAATAGTCAATGGACCAAGTCCCTTGACATATTATAAAGCAGAAAGTAAACAACACAAAGTAAAATGGACACGATAGTTTTACATGGATACCCCCTTGCTCAAGGGAGAAGAATACCATGACCTGTCCTCATAGGATTTTCAACCCAACTCATTTTAACTATAAAATGTAGCAAAGATTAAAATTACAAACTCTTGTAACCTAGGAATTAAAATTCTTTATTCCCTTCCCCTTACTGTAGCAACTCTACTACCAGTAACTACTAAGAAATAGCTCTATTGCCCACTAAACCAACTAACTCTAGTCGATCTAGACTTCATGAGCTCAACAAGGCTAACTCTAGCCACCAACTCAGATCTCATGGATCAAAGAACAAACACGTAGCAACTCTACTGCACTTAGCAACAACTATATTGCCCACTACACCACCTAACTCTAGCTGATATAGAATTTAACAACCCGACATAGCTAACTCTAGCTAAAAATCGGAATGCTAAACAAACAATCTGATTCCCTTATAACTTGGGAATAGATCTTACAACATTAAGCACCGAAATATAAACCCTAACAACTAAGAACAATGATAACTCTACCAAGTCCCTTGCTGTTCTTCGAGAAAATATTTCCTTGAGAGAATGGCTTTTTCTTGTGAAGTATTTGATTTCAAAAAGCTTATTTTTGATAGTGAAGAATGGACATATTATAGGATAAGCACAAACATACAAAGCAATTTCATTGGTTGAGGGCCTGCTGTACCGGGAGCCGCGCACAAACAACATCAGCTTTTGGACAACTATATTTTTCCCATATGGAATTCACAGTTTCGTCAGGGATCAGGGCCAAAGTTTGTTCGATCATCAAAAACTCAGACCAAGGTTAAAATAACAATTTCTCCCTTTTTGATGATGACAAAATAATATTCAACCTCTTCAACTTTTGTTCATTTCCCTTATCATCAGTCCCAATACCAGAAGACCGACTAGATCAAGCCCCTTGACTCGACCAAAACTAAACTGTACTGCCCTTTACACAATATGTTCCCCCTTTTGACATCATAAAAAAGAGTTAATGTAGTAAACCAAATAAACCAGGAATTCAGTTTAAACAAATTCATGGCCACGAGGCAACACATAGCATAAGAGAGAGATGCAAAAGGTATTAAAGTAAGGCAGTAGAAATAGGGCCAATCTAACCATTTAGTTATCAGTATGGAGAGCATACAAAAACATTGCAAATCTCATTTAACATGAGAACCGGGATAATACCCACAGAGGACACAAAAAAAAGATAAAGGACATGATTAATATGAGGGAGGCTTGAAGGAAAAGGATGTCAGAAGTAGAGAGAGATAGATTAAATTCTTCATGAAGCTTGAGAAGTTTTTCCTGAAGTTCGGAGTTTTTGTCATCAAGAATTTGTTCTCAGCTTGCAGGGCTTCCATTCTGGCTCCACCAGGTCCCTCAAATTCTTCTAATTGCAACCGAACCTTAAGACGAGAAATCTCAGCATCTTTGTTAGACAAGGTAACCCCATGGCTTCTAACTCATGCTTGAGCTGAGACTGTTCATCCAACAATTCTGAAACCTTACTCCTTTTGCTGGCTTTGCCTTCGACACACTCACACTCAATGAGAGCGTTCATGGAGATGGACTACTTCACTGTCCCTCTGGTTACAGAACCTAGAAGTATGCCAAAGTATTTGAACACCATGTTAGCAAGAACCCATAACCCAACACATGCTTTCGGTCTTGGACCGTCATTGTCTTATGCATATGTTCAAGCAAGATGGCGGGAAGGTTAATCAACTCTAGAGTGTGTAGAGCTTCAATGAGAAATAGGTCCGCAGCCGAGGCAACTCTTCTCTTTTCGAATCGGGGCAACAGTACCTTGTTGACAAACTCAAAGAAAAGTTGATACTCACCCTGAAGATATTTCTTTTGAATCCCTGCCCGACTTAGGCAGGAGGTTTGCTCATCCGCACCACAAGTTTCTTTGTTAGAGACTTGCCATCCACTGTACTGATCCGCACCACAAATTTGAGACAGAGTTTCCTCATTAAGGTAAAATTGGATATTCCCCACTTGAGTATTTACACTATCATCTTCATTCAGCTTCAATTTGTAATAAAACTCTTGAACCCCTTATTCGTGTACCACTGGTACATGATTTGTGAACATGTGAGTCCAGCTTTGAATTTCAACTGCATCGACTAGGTCTCTCATTCCAGGTTTGGTCCTTATCTCCAGATCAAACACTCTCCCACTCAAGACTTTTTGAGATCTAAGAATTTCAACTCGCTCCTCTCGTGTTAGCAACTTCTCAACCTTTCTCTTCTTACCACCCAAACAGGGTCCCGTCTCAAAAACAGGATCAGTGTCAACAAGTGGCTCATGGGATGATTCTTCTGCTTGACGATTGTCTCCTTTTGTCTCTTTAATAAAAGAAGCTTTCCATTAGTGTGTTTCATCTCAGGAACATTTTTCTTCTTTTTGAGTCCTCTTCTTGCTGTAGAGGTGTTACACCTACACTCTTTTCTTCAACTGCAGCAACAATAAGCCCACTATTATTCCTGTCATCAAACTTATTGACCAGGTCTACATCAGGAATCAGATCCTCTTCCACAACTGTTTTTTTCCTCTTTCTCCAGTTCTCAAAATTTTTTGCTTTAGTAGACTTCATTGCATCTCCCATTAACTTCTGAGAAGTTTCCCTGGTAAAATATGGTCGAGGATTGACCTTTTTCACATCATCAATTACCTTTTCTTTCCCTTTAGAAAAGGGAACCATTCTTCTCTAAACTGACCACTTCAATGGCCTATTATCTTCTTCCTCGTCGTCATCCCTTTCCGCAAGAGTAAGATGCGATTCAACCCTAGTTTGTACCTAAATTTCAGAAATAGGTACCTGATTTTTCTTGACCCTTTTAATCAACGGCCGGTCATCTTCATCGGTTTTATCATCTCCCTCAGTGTCCATAGTACCCAACCTACCCACATGGGTTTGATCAAATCGAGGAGGTGATCTTTCAAAAGGCCAAGTAACGTGGTCAAGGGACTGATAGTCATTTCCCAGAAAATAGATCGGGTTTCCTCTTTTATTGTTTTCAAACTTTGAACTACCCTCTCATCTCTGACAGCCAAAATGTTTGACTCAGCCCCTTTACTTTCAAGTAAATCTCCATTAAAGTGTTGTTCAGAAAGGGCTGAGGACACTGGACCAGGCTGAGACTCGCTAGATAGGAGAACTTCTTTTTCACACTAAGTAACAAACTGAAGGGATCCTTTAGGGGTTGAGGGTTGGGATTCATTCAGATCTAATGTTCGAGAAAGAATATGGGATGCCTGTTGTGCAGTCTGTGCACTACAGGGTGAAAGAAGTACCTTAGTGGTTGGGGTGTCACGTTTTTCACCAAGAGGAAGGGGTGAAGTACGGGTGGAGGTTCCATTTCTTCAACTGCAGGAAAAGTTGAAGGTGGTATTGAAGAAGAGATTTGTTTAGGGGCAGTGGCACACAGAGTAGGAATAACATCCTCGACATTTTCAGTTATCTCTTGAGTAGGAAGAAGAGATGCAGACATCTAGATGATCTAGAGAGAGGGAGGAGATGGAAATTTTGAACTTGGAGAGGAATTTTAAAATTTTGTAGTGATTTTCAGAGGGGAGGGAAGATATTTCTAGAAGTGAGATGGTGTATTAGGTCTCTTGAAAGGAAGTGACCTTTCGAATTCAAAAGGATTGGACAACGATTAGAGGTTTAGATGAAGGACACGTGGCCGAAATTCTAGTTCACATGCAAAATTATGAAATGCATAGTTAGAGATGCTAACCTTTGAGTATGGACCGATTCCCTCTCTAGAGTTGGAATATAATTGCCCTGTTCCGTCTTGCCTCCTTACTTCCTTTAGCACTTCCATTATGTGTGTATACCTACAAAAGGTATAAAACTGAATTTTCTAAACAACCATAACTGAAAAACAAGGATACCTGCTCTCCTTTCATAGTCATGAAGGGTTGTATTGCTTCAGGCCGAATTAGTTTAGTCAAGTTTCAGCATCCCCAACTTCAATCTATTTTTCTCGAACAAGTCCCTATTCAGAGTATTGGTGAAGATATCAGCTATTTCATCTTCAGTCTTACAGAATTGCATGTTGATGTTTTCCTTGTCGACATTATCCCTCATAAAGTGATGTCTCACATCAATGTGCTTCCTTCCTTCTCTACTCTAGATCTTCACTAGACCACACAGATCCATATGGAGAAGCTCAAGAGGTCTAGTAGTGCTTACTTGCTTCGTTTGTTTGAATGATGATCTAATTTACTTCCATGTCCAAGTCTCATGTGCCATAAATCAACATTCTCACTTTGAGCACTAAGGCAAGTGAAACTATCACTATGAGCCATCTCCAGATCAGCTATATATATGTTCTTGCATCTCTTTTCTATCAAGATCACCTCCCGAGAGATCATGTTTCTGACCACACATTTGTTTAATAAGAATTTTATCTCATTCCCTTTGTCACAAATATGTGAAACACTTGGAAGATTGTATTTAAGCCCATTGACATATTACACATCTTCAATAAAGTGTTCCACATACTTCCCAATCCTGCCTACTTCAAGAATGTACCCTCTCTTGCCATTGTCAAAAGAGACACCTCCACCTTGAAGTGCCTTGAGAGAGAGAGGAAGTTTTCAGCTTCCTAGACATGTTTTTTGAGTGTCCGCAATCCATGAACCAACACTGACGGTTTTTACCTCCCCTCACTTGTATAATAAATCACCTTTTAGCCTTGGGAACCCATTTGAGTTTGAGTTCTCAGTAAGTAGACAAAGGACTGACAAGAGAATTTTTTGTGCAGTAGTGCAGATCGATTTTCTTCTAGTTAGGACTAGGAGCAAGACCAGGGCCCTTCTTCTGCCTATTCCTCTATTTTGAAAAGTTTGAAAAATTTTCTTCATATTTTTTCTAGACAAGATAATCCGTTTAAGATGTCCATTTCGACCACAATGCACACATAGCAAATCATCAGCAATAGAAACATATTTATTGTGAGGATTGTATTGGGGGATCTATTTTCACATAACCTAGGCCTCTTCCACCGTTGTGTTCCTGAATAGTAAGATTTGTGAGAAATTTAGCGGAAGTGGTCCATTTGAGGGATTTGTTCAATTCATCTTTTACATGAACCAGGTCCCTCTCTAATACCAAATTTCTTTCTTGGGCCAGATTCATCTTCAATTCAATAGTATGTAGCTTACTTTCAAGCTCAACCTATAGACTACTGGCCACGTTCTTTCCATTAGAAACCCAGGTAGTCATCCCTTTTATCTTTTCCTTCAGTTCCAAATTTTCAGCTTCTAGAACAGACATTTGTTCTTCCATATCAGATATTTGGATAATTAAAGCAATTTTTCCAACTTGAAAAATGTCTACGCTTTTGTTTAAGAGATCATTCTCAGTAGTTAGCTCACTGATTGAATCAATTAGTACAACAACTAGCTTTCTAAATTTACCAATTGAAAAGATATTCAAGTTTTGCTTAAAATATGGGAGAGTTACCCCTTCACTAGCATCTTCACCATCTGATTTCGCCATGAAAGAAAACATAGAATCAAAACTGTCTTCATCTTCTTTTACTGTGAGCATGGAAGCGTTATCAGGGTGTTCAGATTCGACTGACTCGCTTGAGGAATTTCATTAGACAGCCAGAGCTTTCTTTACCACATACTCAACAACTATTCTTCTACTTGACTTGTCAATGACCTGGTCCCTTCTTTTGTACTTGTGTCCTCTAGAGTTGACATATTCTTTGTGCTCAACCTTATGCATAGGGTAGTATCTGATGAAGTGACCTGGTTTACCACACTTATGGCACAAGTCATTTGTGTTGGCAATTCTTTTCGAGTTTTCTTACTTCATGAAACCTCCATGCTTTCACACTTGGAATCTATGAGTGAGATAGGCCATGTTCTCATCTAATTCAAGGATTTCACTTTGTGACAGCTTGAGAGCTAGTGATTTATCTCTTTTTGCATCTTTCTTCGAGGGGTCTTGATTCCTATGCACCTCATGGGTTTGAAGATTTCCAATTAATTCATCTATTGTGAGCACTTTCAAATCCTTAGTCTCAGTAATTGCATCAACTTTACTTGCCCAAGATTTTGGAAGTATCCTTAGTATCTTTCTGAATTGTTTACTTCCAGAATGGGTTCTCCCAGATACCTAAGTTCATTTGTGATGGCAGTGAACCTGATGTTGCATTTTTTGTATGGACTCAATTTTCTTCAAAGGGAAGTTTTCTTAATGGGTGATAAGCATGTCCACTTTAGATTCCTTCACTTTCTCAGTCCTTTCATGAGTTGTTTTTAAACAATCCCAGATCTTCTTGGCTGATTCACAAGCTGAGATTCGATTGTATTCCTCAGCTCCAATGCCACAGACCAACAATTTTTTAGCCTTACAGTTCTTCTTGATCTTCTTCCGGTCAGCCTCATTACACCTTGTCGGGTTTTGGGAACAACCCTTGTGATTTCTCCCTCTTTCACATTAATTGAGTGAATGTGAGGGACATCAAGAACAATATCCCAAAGACCACTATCCTCAGCCATCAGATAGTCGTGCATGCAAGTCTTCCACCAATTATAGAACTATAACACCTGAGTTTTCAAAAGAGAAATTTTTTTAGTTTTTGGCCAGAGTCACTTTCTACGGACGCAATCTACAGGTCGTAGACCAGTTGACGGACCTTAGAATACATCTATATAAAGAGGGTAAAATGTTTTGAAAAATCAAGTCTCTGAAGTTGAGTCTACGGGCTAATAGGACGAACCGTAGGTCTTTCCACGGACAGTAGAAAGGTCCCGTCAAAGTGTTCCAGACTTAGTCAAATTTCTGAGGGTCAAGTTGGGTTCTACCGGTTGGACCTACGGACCGTAGAATGGCCTACGGGCTGTAGATCGATGTCACATAAAGTGTCCTGAATTTTAGGTCTCTGAAGTTTTCTACGGTCCGATAGGACGGTCCGTAGGAGGTCTTACGAACCGTGGGTTGGAACCGCAGAGTTCATCCGACAGTCATTTTTCAGGGGTTTTTATGTCTTTTCCCAATTCTTTTAAGTCTTTGTAATTACTACTTTGCCCCTAAATTTACCCACTATATAAGTCTTCCTTCCCAAATTTTCCTTCATTAATTACACTCTCAAAATTCCTAATTTCCCAAATAATTTTCTCTCTAGAAAGTTCTCTAAATTCTCAAGGAAAAAGAAGAGTTAGGATCCTCCATTGAAGGTCATCGATTTAAAGTAATTTCTAGTGGGCTTTGTTGAGGTATATTAGCATTCAGCATTGGAGTCTTTTCCTCCATTGGTTCCCTAGTTTTCTACAATTTTCAAGGTTTAATTCTCAAAATTGAGTTAGGATTTTGATCAATTCTTATGGGTTCAAGATTCCAATTGTTGATTTAAATGCACGATCTAGCGTGATAAAGTAATCTAGTGCACGATCTAGCGTGATAAAGTAATCTAGTGCACGATCTAGCATGATTTATATGATTTGAGTAGAAATTGTAAGAACCAATGCATGAGCCATGATTCCTAGCTATGAATTCCTGATGAAGTATGATCCATGCATTTATAAACGTATGAAAATGATGAAAATATGCATGATTCTAGTTTATTGCATGATTCTAAGATGAATTGACATGTACCCATACTAGATCATGATTTATGAACGTAAGAATAACTTGCATAAGAGATGCATGTTTCATGAGAATTATGCTTATAATTACTAGGGTGCATATAGATAATGGCATCCATGAATTCTGAAAGGCTTTTCTTCACAATAAGCTAAGAATATGAATGTGAAAGGTTTTCTCATATAAATTAGAGCACATATTGTTGAAAGGCTTCCTCACCTATGAATCGATCAGGAGCTATTCTAAGGATGTAAGCTTGGGGCAAGCCCATGGTAGTTGAAACGTCTTGATATGATCTTAGCTTTGATTTGGTAACCCTAGATGTACCATTTCCTTGGTCAAAATATGAATAAGCCTAATTGACTATTCCTTGGGATTTTACTTAGCACCAAGCGGGCTTTTGGGATGAAGCTTTTGTTTAGCGTCCGTGGACCTTTAGTAGAAATCCATAAGTCCCAGAACTACGTGCCTCGTAGGTTTTTTGTCTCAGATAGACACATAGCTAGTGGATCCACGTAAGCTATAGATTTATGGTCCTTACCTTGGCAAGTAGGAAACCCTTTCTAGTGGTGTGAGGTAGACATCACTCCCCTTTTCGGTGTGGGGCAGACACTAGATTCCATGTTACAACTCATATGGTCTATGTCAGTTAAACGTAAAAATCTCATAATAATGAACTAGGGTACTAGAAGTATCTCACGAGACATGACTTATGATATGACTAGCTTACATTAACCTTGTTTATGCATTGAATTTCTAACCATATTGTCACATGATTTTGTTTGGTCATTGCATGTTCATGATGATATCTCATTAGCATGATTTCCTACATGAAAGCATCTGATTGGCATGATTTATGTGATTATATGCATTTGCTTCATACTTAGTACATTTCACGTACTAATGCATACACGTGCCTACATTCTCTTATAATGTAGGGTTAGATAGTCATCCTTCGCACTCTCGTGGTTAGTTTCTTTCAGAGTTCGAGCTATCAGCATTGGTGAGTCCTCATGCTTCGGGGACTAAGAGCCTTTATTGCTTTTCATTACTTTCCAGTTTCAGAGTTGTATATGATGTACGGGTTACGTCCCAATCATTCTATTGTATTAGATGGCTTTTGAGTCATAGTCAAGACTTTCGCTTGTAAACTCTTTACTTTTATGAGATTGTCTAACTCTTTCCTCATTTTTTTGTCTTTACCTTATGTATATGTATGCTAAGTGTCTTGTGTGGGGCCTCTCAGGGTCCTATACGCCATGTCACACCTAGGGGATAGTTTGGGTCGTGACAAACTTTTTATTCAGAGCGCAAGGTTTAGAAAGGTCCTAGGATGTCTCCAAGCCACGTCTAGTAGAGTCTTGTTCATAAGTGTGAATCGCGCCAAATTTATGAATAAGAGACTACAAGATGTTAGGAAATACCACTTCTTTTATATTCTAGAATCATGCTTTAGAGTTTAACTCTATACGTTCCTCTTCTAATTCATGTCCTACGCTTTTCACGACATGACACATCGAAGAGCTTTTGTAAGGAGGAACGCAAATGAGAATGTGGAGCAAGAGGCTAACCAAGTTCCGGCCGCTCCTTTGGCCGAAGAGATTATTAATGCGGAGTTCTTAGCTGATTTCCACGCATTGGCCCAAGCCATGACGGCCCAAGCCAATAGAGAAGTTATGGTCCCCGTAAACCCATATGTGGGTACGATGGCGGCAAGAGTGAGAGATTTCACAAAGAGGAACTCTACGGAATTCCATGGCTCCAAGGTGGAGGAGGATCCATAAGAGTTCATTGAAGAGGTTTACAAGATTCTGATGATCATGGGAGTGACGCCGGAAGAGAAAGCGAAGTTGGCTGGTTACCAAGTGAAGGGTGTGGCCCAAGTGTGGTTTAACCAATGGAAAAGTGAGAGGGCTAGAGATGCGAGTCCTCTTGAATGGGAGAAATTTAAGGAAGCTTTTCTTGATCAATTCTTTCCTCTTGAGATGAGAGAGGCTAAGGTCCTCGAGTTCATTAACTTGAAGCAAGGTGGTATGAGTGTCAAAGAGTATGCATTGAAGTTCACTGAATTGTCAAAATATGCACCTTCCTTGGTGGCCGATTCAAGGGCCAAAATGAGTAAGTTTGTGTTGGGGGTGTCCGACTTGGTGGTTAAGGAGTGTAGGACTGCCATACGCATTAAAGAAATCGATACTTCACGGTTGATGGTACATGCACAACAAATAGAAGAAGAGAAGCTAAAGGAGAGGTCCAAAGAGGCCAAGAGGGCTAGGACCGATGATGGTGACTTCTCAAACCAAAGGACCGGAGGACACGGCCGTTCTAAGTTTTGACAAAGGTTTTCGAGCCAAGGGTCTTCAAATGCTCCTATGCCTAAGTTTGACAAGAATAGGGTGTCTAACCCTAAACCTCAAGGAGGCAATGGTGGTGGTGAAAGAACTCAAATTTCCCCATTTCAAAAGTGTGGGAAAAAGCATGAGGGGAGATGCTTAGCCGGATCAGATGGTTGCTTCACTTGTGGCAAAAGTGGTCACAAAAAGAGGGATTGTCTAATGAATGTTACAGAGGGGAAAGATGGTAAACAAGGTGCTCCTAGTGGTTTGGGTTCTAGTGATCCCAAGCAAAACTGATTTTATGCACTCCATACTTGCCAAGAGCAAGAAGGTTCTCCCGATGTGGTTACCGGTATGTTGAAAGTCTTCCATCATGATGTATATGCTTTACTTGATCCAGTGCTACTTTATCTTTTGTGACGCCATATGAAGTTATGAGATTTGATATTGCCTCGGATGTGTTGTTAGACCCCTTTTGTGTCTCTACTCCTATTGATGATTCTATTGTCGCTAAAAGAGTCTATAAGAAGTGTCCCGTTTCCTTATTCCATAGAGTCACCTGTGTTGATCTTGTAGAGCTGGATATGATAGACTTTGATGTCATTCTTGGGATGGATTGACTTCATTCTTGTTATGCCTCGGTCGATTGTAGAACCCGAGTGGTTAAGTTTCAATTTCCTAATAAGCCCGTCCTAGAGTGGAAAGGGGGAAATTATATGCCTAGAGGCCGGTTTGTTTCTTGTCTTAAAGCTAGAAAGATGATATCCAATGGTTGCATTTATCATCTTATTCGGGTTAGGGATATAGATTCAAAAACCCCTAGTCTCGAGTCGATTCCCATGGTAAATGAGTTTTCGGATATGTTTCCCGATGATCTACCCGGTGTTCCTCCCAAAAGGGAAATAGACTTTGGTATTGACCTTCTTCCCGATATGCAACCTATCTCTATTCCTCCCTACCGCATGGCTCCGGAAGAACTTAAGGAATTGAAAGAGCAATTGAAGGATTTGTTGGTTAAGGGTTTCATCCGACCAAGTATTTCTCCATGGGGTGCTCCGGTGTTGTTTGTTCGTAAGAAAGATGGCTCTCTCCATATGTGTATTGATTATCGGCAATTGAATAAGGTTACCATTAAGAATAACTACCCGATTCCAAGGATCGATGATTTGTTTGACCAACTTCAAGGTGCTAATTTATTTTCTAAGATTGATCTCCGGTCGGGTTATCACCAATTGAGGGTGAAAGATTGTGATATTCCAAAGACGGCTTTTCGAACTAGATATGGCCATTATGACTTTGTGGTTATGTCGTTTGGATTGACAAATGCTCCGGCGGCTTTTATGGATTTGATGAATAGGGTGTTTAGACAATACCTTGATATGTTTGTGATTGTATTCATTGATGATATTTTGATTTACTCCCGAAGTGAGGAAGAGCATGCCGATCATTTGAGGATTGTATTACAAATTCTTAGGGATCGTGAGTTATATGTTAATTTCAATATATGTGAGTTTTGGTTGAGATCTGTGGCTTTCCTTGGTCACATTGTATCCGGTAAGGGTATTGAGGCAGATCCTAAGAAGAAGGATATGGTTAGAAATTGGCCTAGACCTCTATCTCCTTCGGTTATTCATAGTTCCTTGGGCTTGGTCGGATACTATAGGAGGTTTGTGGAAGGGTTTTCTTCTATTGCCTCTCCATTGATCTCGTTGACTCAAACGAATACTATGTTTGTATGGTCGGAGACTTGTGAAAAGAGCTTTCAAGAATTGAAAGATAGGCTTACTTCCGCTCGAATATTGACATTGTCGGAAGGTTCCGATGGCTTTGTGGTTTATTGTGATGCTTCAAGGGTTGGCTTAGGGTGTGTTCTTATGCAAAATGGGAAGGTGATTGCTTATGCTTCAATGCAACTTAAGGTTCATGAAAAGAATTACCCTACCCATGATTTAGAACTTGCAGCGGTTGTCTTTGCCCTAAAGATTTGGAGGCACTATTTGTATGGTGTCCATGTTGATGTGTTTACCGACAACAAAAGTTTGCAACACAGGGATCTAAATCTTCGACAACGTAGATGGCTAGAGCTCTTAAAGGACTATGACATGAGTGTCCTCTATCACCCGGGCAAAGCTAATGTAGTGGCCGATGTCTTGAGTCGGTTGTCCATGAATAGTGTTGCACATATAAAAGATGATAAGAAATAATTGGTTCGGGATGTTCATAGACTAGCTCAGCTAGGTGTTCGGTTGGTTGACTCCAATGGGGGAGGTGTGATTGTCCAAAATCGGTCGGAATCATCCTTTGTGGTGAATGTTATGGCTAAGCAACCACTTGATCAAATACTAGTTGAGTTGAAAGAGGCGGTTCTAAAGAAGGGCAATGAGGCTTTCTCCCAGGGGGAAGATGGTGTCCTTAGATATCAGGCCGTTTGTGTGTGCCTAATGTTGAAGGCCTAAGAGAGAAAATTCTAGAAGAAGCTCATAGTTCCCGATACTCTATTCATCCGGGAGTCACCAAGATGTACCGCGATTTGCGGGAAGTCTATTGGTGGAATGGAATGAAGAAAGATATTGCGGAATTTGTGGCAAAGTGCCCAAATTGTCAACAAGTTAAGGTTGAACATCAAAGGCCGGGAGACTTATCCCAAGATATAACTATTCCTACTTGGAAGTGGGAAGATGTTAATATGGACTTTATAGTGGGTTTACCCATACTCGCTGGCAACATGATTCTATATGGGTGAGGAAGTCGGCTCACTTCATTCCCGTCAAGGTGTCCTTTTCAGTGGAAGATTATGCTAAGTTGTACATTAGGGAGATGGTTAGGTTGCATGGAGTTCCCATATCCATTATCTCCGATAGAGGTACCCAATTCACTTCTCATTTTTAGAAGTCTTTCTAAAAGGGTCTTGGTACCAAGGTTAAGCTTAGCACGACTTTTCATCCCCAAACCGATGGGCAAGCGGAGCGTACTATCCAAACCTTAGAGGATATGCTAAGATCTTGTGTGATTGATTTCAAGGGTAATTGGGATGATCATTTGTCTTTGATTGAGTTTGCCTACAATAATAGTTACCATGCAAGTATTGGTATGGCTCCATTTGAGGCTCTTTACGGTAGGAGATGTAGGTCTCCTATAGGATGGTTTGAGGTGAGTGAAGTTGCTTTGATGGGTCCCGAATTAGTGCATGAGGATATGGAGAAAGTTCAGCTTATTAAAGAAAGGTTGAAAATGGCTCAAAGTCGACAAAAGTCTTATGCTGATGTTAGATGAAGGGATCTTGAGTTTGAGGTTGATGATTGGGTCTATTTGAAAATTTCTCCCATGAAGGGTGTCATGAGATTTGGTAAGAAAAGGAAGCTTAGTCCCCAGTATGTAGGCCCATATAAGATTTCAAGACGCATTGGCAAGGTTGCTTATGAGCTTGAGTTGCCTAATGAGTTAGCATCGGTTCATTCGGTTTTCCATGTGTCTCCTTTGAAGAAGTGTGTTGGAGATCCGACATCCATAGTGCCCTTAGAAAGTCTTGGCATCAAAGAGAGTTTATCCTATAAAGAGGTTCCTGTTTGATATTCTAGACCAACAAGTCCGGAAGTTGAGAAACAAAGAAGTTGCTTCCGTTAAGGTATTGTGGAGGAATCAATTAGTTGAGGGTGCTACGTGGGAGGCCGAGGCCAATATGATGTCCCATTATCCTCATCTCTTTCCTTCCAAGTGTTCCCTAGCTTGAGGTATTTTTCTCCTCATGGTTTATTTCTAGGATTCATGCGTCTTAGTCATTCTCATGTTTCCTTGTGCATGCATTCATTAAGTGTTTATGGCTTGACATTTTGTGATGAAGCATGCTTTAGCTTGGAGTTGATCTTCCTCCTCAAATATGTGCATTATGTAGTTGCATTCATGATTGGAATCATAGAATTGTTGTTTCCCCTACTCTTGTTGTTACTAGCTGAGTTCCATTCGGGGACGAATGTTCCCAAGGGGGAGATATTGTAATACCTCAATTTTCTAAAGAGAAATTTTTTCAGTTTTTGGCCCAAAGTCACTTTCTACGGACGCAATCTACGGGTCGTAGACCAGTTGACGGACTATAGAATGTATCTGTATAAAGAGGGTAAAATGTTTTGAAAAATCAAGTCTCTGAAGTTGAGTCTACGGGCTAACAGGACGAACCGTAGAAAGGTCCCGTCAAAGTGTTCCAGACTTGGTCAAATTTCTGAGGGTCAAGTTGGGTACTACGGGTTGGACCTACGGACCGTAGAATGACCTACGGGCCATAGATCGAAGTCGTAAAAAGTGTCCTGAATTTTGGGTCTCAAAAGTTTTCTATGGTCCAACAGGACGGTCTGTAGGAATTCTTACGAACCGTAGACTTCATTCGGCAGTTATTTTGCAGGGGTTTTATGTCTTTTCCCAATTCTTTGAAGTCTTTTTAATTAAGACTTTGCCCCTAAATTTACCCACTGTATAAGTCTTCCTTCTCAAATTTACCTTCATTAATTACATTCTCAATATTCCCAATTTCCCAAATTATTCTCTCTCTAGAAAGTTCTCTCAATTCTCAAGGAAGAAGAAGAGCTAGGATCCTTCATTGAAGGTCATTGTTTTTTAGCAGTTTCTTTTAGGCTTTGTTGAGTTATGTTAGCATTCACCATTAGAGTCCTTTCCTCCATTGGGTCCCTAGTTTTCTTTAATTTTCAAGGTTTAATTCCCCAAATTGAGCTAGGGTTTTGATCAATTCTGATGGGTTCTTCAATTATGATTCCAATTGTTGATTTTATGATTCTTAGTGCACGATCTAGCGCGATAAAGTAATATAGTGCACGATCTAGCGTGATTTATATGATTTGAGTAGAAATTGTATGAATCCATGCATGAGCCATGATTCCTAGCTATAAATTCATGATGAAGTATGATCCATGCATTTATGAACATATGAAATTGATGAAAATATGCATGATTCTAGTTTATTACATGATTCTAAGATGAATTGACATGTACCCATACTAGATCATGATTTATGAACATATGAATAGCTTGCATAAGAGATTCATGTTTCATGAGAACTATGCTTATAATTGCTAGGGTGCATATAGATGATGGCATCCATGAGTTCTGAAAAGGTTTTCTTCACAATAAGCTAAGAATATGAATGTGAAAGGTTTTCTCACATAAATTAGGGTTCATATGGTTGAAACGCTTCCTCACCTATGAATCGATCAGGAGTTATTCTAATGACATAAGCTTAGGGCAAGCCCATGGTAGTTGAAACGTCTTGATATGATCTTAGCTTTGATTTGGTAACCCTAGATGTACCTCTTCCTTGGTCAAATTATGAATAAGCTTAATTGACTATTCCTTGGGATTTTACTTAGCACCGAGCGAGCTTTTGGGATGAAGGTTTCCGTTTAGTGTCCGTGCACCTTTTGTAAAATCCCTAAGTCCCAGAACTACGTTCCTCGTAGTTTTTTGTCTCAGATAGACACATAGCTAGTGGATCCACGTAAGCTATAGATTTATGGTCCTTACCTTGGCAAGTAGGAAACCACTTCTAGTGGTGTGGGGTAGACATCACTCCCCTGTTCGGTGTGGGGCAGACACTAGATTCCATGTTATAACTCACATGGTCTATGTCAGTTAAACGTAAAAATCTCATAATAATGAACTAGGGCACTAGAAGTATCTCATGAGACAAGACTAATGATATGACTAGCTTGCATTGACCATGTTTATGCATTGAGTTTCTAACCATATTGTCACATGATTTAGTTTGGTCATTGCATGTTCATGATGATATCTCATTAGCATGATTTCCTATATGAAAGAATCTCATTGGCATGATTTATGTGATTATATGCATTTGCTTCATACTTAGTACATTCCATGTACCAATGCATACATGTACCTACATTCTCTTATAAAGTAGGGTCATATAGTCATCCTTCGAACTCTCGTGGTTAGTTGCTTTCAAAGTTCGAGCTATCAGCGTTGGTGATTCCTCATGCTTTGGGGACTAAGAGACTTTGTTGCTTTTCTTTACTTTTCAGTTTCATACTTGTATATGATGTACGGGTTACGTCCCAATCATTCTATTATATTAGATGGATTTTGAGACATAGTCAAGACTTCCGCTTGTAAACTCTTTACTTTTTTGAGATTGTGTAACTCTTTCCTCATTTTTTTATCTTTACCTTATGTATATGCATGCTAAGTGGCTTGTGTGGGGCCTCTCGGGGTCCTATGCGCCATGTCACACCCTTTGGGTATGACAAGAACTTGCTATTAAATTGAGGCGGCTTGGTTGATGATTGTTCTTCTTCTAGGTTTAGTGGAGCAGCCACTTTTACACAAGATTCTCTCTTGGTATTAACCAGATAGAGAGCCTAGGCTCTGGTACCAATTGATAGAATGGATGCATCCATGAAGAGTGAATTGGACCAGGTCCCTTGAAAGAATATAAAGCACAAAGTAAGTAACACCAAGTTAAATGGACACAACAGTTTTACGTGGAAACTCCCTTGCTCAATAGAGGAGAAAACCACGACCTATCCTCACAGAATTTTCAACCTAACTCCTTTTAACTATAAAACGAAGCAAAGATTTAGATTACAGACTCTTGTAACCTAGGAATTAAAACTCTTTAATCCCTTCCCCCTTAATGTAGCAACTCTACTACCAGTAACTACTAAGAAATAACTCTATTGCCCACTAAACCAACTAACTCTAGTTGATCTAGACTTCAAGAGCTCAGCAAGGCTAACTCTAGCCACCAACTCAGATCTCAAGGATCATAGAACAAACATGCAGCAACTCTATTGCGCTAAGCAACAACTATGTTACCCACTACACCAACTAACTCTAGCTGATATAGACTTTAACAACCCGACATAGCTAACTCTCGATTAAAATTGGAATGCTCAACAAACGATCTGATTCCCTTATAACTTGGGAATAGATCTTGCAACATTAAGCACCGAAATATAAATCCTAACAACTAAGAACAGTGATAACTCTATCAAGTCCCTTCTTGATCTTCGAGAAAATATTTCCTTGAGAGAATGGCTTTTTCTTGTGAAATTTCTGATTTCAAAAAGCTTATTTTTGATAGTGGAGATTGGACATATTATAGAATAAGCACAAACATATTAAACCGTTTCATTGGCTAAGGGCCTGATGTACCGTGGGAGCCACGCACCAACCACAACAGCTTTTGGACAGCTGTATTTTTCCCGTACGGACTTCACAGTTTCGTCAAGGATTAGGTCCAATGTTTGTTCGATCATCAAAATAAAGGTTAAAATAACACCCAACTTGTGGAATTACACTAGGTATGCTGTTGATTATTCTAATTATAGAAAAACTTGAAAGAGGCTATGCATATAATTCTCTCAGAGAAACTAACTATACTAATAGATAAAAAAGTTTCATCTCTGAATATCAGCATTTTAAGTGCTAATAAAAAGGGCCAACATTAAAGAAGAACACAAACCTGCAACATTCCGCTAATGCAAGCGGGCTTTGGACTATGGTTCAATATTGAAATATTTCGTTCCAGAGCATAGTGGCGAAAAGGCACCTTTGAGATCTGATCTTTGTCATGTCTAGACACAGCAGAGACACCCGTTCCCATCTTGTCATTAAACAACATGGCGTCAGCCTGATTCTTGAAGAATGAAGCAAATTTATCTCCTCCACACATTGCTATTTCTCTTTCCATCATAAGCTCTCTTCTAACTTCCAACTCCAACATTTGCTTTCGAGCAACCTCTTCTGCAATGATCTCTTTCCTGATACGCTGCTTATCAATCTCATTCCTGATACGCTCCTTATCAATCTCATTCCTTATTGCCTCAACCACATTTCTACTACGGTTCAATGACTCAGGCTCCATCAAATCAACTTAAACAAAAAAAAGAAGATTGTACTTAAATGCACGCAATGAAACAAGTTCATTATTTATTTTTTCAAGACAAACCTGCTGGGATGGTTAATGGAGTGGAACCTGAAATCTGATTAGGGGATGGATGCTCCAACACCATAGCTATCTCTTAAGCACTGTAGAAAAGGGAAGAGGAATATGAAGTAACTTTTTGAGTTGAACAACATTTAAGGATGTGACTTTTCTCCAAAAGTTTTTCTACATTTAAATCTAATTAAATATTTCTAACAAACATTCTAATATTCATTAAATTAATTAAAACCTTGTTTAAAGTTTCAATTTTTATGCCCAAACAGAGTTTGATTTGATATTTTAAAAGAAGATAAGTCAAACAGAGTTGCAAAATTTTACCTTGTGGTTATGTTTTGGATTTGTTGCTACTACTTTGGACTAGGTAGCTGTCAATAGCATGTTTCTTGAATGTAGTTTATGTTGTGGCCTTTTCTCATATTTATATCAGAAAATTATGTAATCCTCCCATAAATTCTTTTGTCTACTTCTGATTTGTTCAGGTCAAATTTATCATAAATTCTATGTAATAAGATTGCTTTGACAAAAACAAGTCATTATGGACACGTGTCACGAAGCCTCATTGTAAAATGATTTTCAAACTTGAATTTAATAAAATAAATTTATTTATTTATGAAGCCCAAATTAATTTTTTTTAATCAACATAAATATAATCTAAATTTTATATGAATTTAATTTAATAAATGTTACACATCTACAAGTGGCCCCTACCTCAAAATTCGTCAAGTTGTAAATTTGATTAATTGTAAACACTAGGTTAGTAGTACCATAATAGACAAATATTTATTTGATCCTCAATTTTGATTCCTTATATTTAGCTTGTTCTCATTTATTTATTTTTGGAATGTCGCGGACCACATTTAAGCACCATGCCTATTTTATTGTTGTAGCCACCTGAAAAACATTTAATCAGGGTACAATATATAATATTTGTCTCACGCTAATCTATAGTCAATTAGAAGTGCTCGTTCGGTATTTGGTTCTAATTTTCTAAATTTTTGATTTGGTAATTTAGTAATTAATAATTAAAAAATAGATACCAAATATCAAATTTTTAAATTTTTGTTTGGTAATTCGGTAATCAATAGTTAAAAGTAGATACCAAATATCGAATTTTCAAATTTTTGTTTGGTAATTGAATAATCGATTAATCAAACCTGGATTCAGTATGATATTCGGTAAAATAGTATTGAAGTTGTAGTCTATCGTATTACAAAGTTAATACTATTTCTCCAATAATTTTTAATTTTCAATATGGAGGCATGATATAATAGAAGATCAGCACGTAAGAAGATATCAAGAAAAGTTAATTGACACAACTAAAAAACATAGGTATTTGATTTATTTATGTCTGGTCATTAACTTTTTCATTCAACTTGTACTAATGAGTAATGGACCTATTGACATATGCCATTCATTAAGTAAATAACTTGGTATTCGAAAAATATCGAATACCAAATTATATTAATGTTTCATACCAAACCCAAACTTGAATACCATAATTGTTAAATTTAACTCCCAAATACCATACCGAATTGTCGAATACCAAATTACCAAAAGTTTCATTTCAGTTTGGTTCGATAAATCGATTTGCGGTATATAATTACATAATATGCATCGATACAAAAAATTAAATATATTAGCTGAACTGATAAGATTTGGGGTTCAAACCCAATACTTTATTGTAAAATATGATAAATAAAAAGAAAAAAGTGTGAATGAGAAAAGAGAAAAAGTAAGAAAAAAATTTGAAACTTATTTATTTGTGTTATATTGTAATTTGTTTTTTATATCTGTAAAAAAAGTTTTCTTACATCTTTGATAAATTTTACGAGAAAATGAGTGAAAAAAATATTTTTGACCATCAAATAATAAATTCAAATTTTTGTTGAATTGAAAAAATTAATAAAATTTACGTGTGAGAGGGATCAAATAACCCCTACATGATTTGTTAAAATTTTTTCTTAAAAAATAAAATCTAATTAATTTTTTCACTTCATTTAAATCAAAAGGATATATCTGAGTCATTTGTGTAACAGTAATGTATATATAACTGTATAGCTAAGGTGAACTCTCAATTCAAGCAAAGGGGTCAGTTCTATGAAGACGTTGGAGTTTGTATGGTCAATAAATCATTCTCAAGCTGTTAAGTTCTTTCCGCCATTACAAAATCTTGTTCTTTTCTGAATTTCAGGCTGCATCATTTCTGCAATATGTTGACAATCGGACTCAAGCAATATTAAATGTACTACAAGTATTTTCCTTGTTGAGAAAACTTTATTGCTTAGAAGATAATGGAAAATCCTTTAGATTTCAAGACGACATCCACAAAGGACTCCCAATGCAGTCAAGCTTAATTTTTTTTTTTGCTCTTTTGTTTTCTATTCCTATCTTTCCTTACCAATGGTCTATGAGGTCTGTTATCTAAAACCTTTTCAATAGCTTCATGTCGCTGGAACCATATCTATCGTGCCATTCTGAAATCAATATTTATTGTCGAATCAAAACCTAAATGAATTGAAGTGTTTTTTCTTTGGCAATGTGGACTCTATCCTTTTTTAAAAATTTTATTTTGGAGGATTATGGTGGAGCACCAATGGTCTCCGTATCAAACTAAAAAGATACAAATATTCTCTAACCATCACAAACAAGTACTTAGTTTGTCACGACCCAAGCCTTCACCCTGGACATGGCCGATACTCGAGAACCATTGCTAGCCCTCAATCGATTCCCTCATCCTGGCTGAATACAAGCGGAAGACGAACTCGTGCATACACAACCATCAAACTGAAAGAAATGCTAAATCAACAGTGTAATAAATCTCAAAACTTTATGAATATACTGAGTATGAAACATAAGTTTTAAATAAAATATCTAAAACTGAAAGACTCTCCAAAATTGTCTATCTATGAAGCCTCTACTGTACAAAGATGAGTGCCAGGAAATGACCCATGACACCTTAAGAGGACTACTACTAACAACTCATAAAACTGGAGTCCTCCGGAAGCAAGGAGGTCTCACTCAAAAGATGACGAGCGGATGAAGTGATCTCAACAGACTCTTGTTGAGGATTCTAAGAACCTGTATCTGCATCATTAAAAGATGCAGGTTGAATGACATCAGTACATTGAACGTACAAGTATGTAATATAGCTGAAGCGAAAAACCTAAATGAAAGGACTGCAATAGAAAAAATATACTCAAATTAAATGTAAAGAAATAAAGGAGTTAAATCATTTAAAGCTTTACAAAATACTTACTCATCTCTGAACTCAACATAATAAGTGATATATTAAAATACACTTTAACTCTATTGGGAGATTCTCTAACCGACAACCATCACTATGAGCTACGTGATGATACATCATCTCGCCCACACTGCCAGAACTGTCCTATACCGTGCTGGGATATAGAACCTTTGAACTATGTGGATCCACTAAGCAATAAGGATTCATCTAAAAAGTACGATCGTGTATCCATGTTGGCAAGACATGGTTTATGAGGATTTTGAGTTGTCTGAACTCATTCACATATTGGTGCTCAATACTACTCCCAATAATATATATACTCATGCTCAAATGTATAAAACAAACTCTTTCTCTGTTTTGAGATAATTACTCAAAATACCCTCTTAAAAGAGGTAATGCTCTGAAGTATCTCTGAACTCATAAACTCATTTAGAAATCAAAGTTTCTCTTTCTCAATGTAAAAGTAACACATTTGGGAATCAATTAGTTCACTTAAACATTACTAAAAAATTCTATTTAAACTCTACTCAAACTCTCCTTTTCTTTCTCAATTTTTTTTTTGAAACAAATGTTTATTGTGATCTGATCATTAATGACTCAGGAAGTCATACTGCATAAACATTGATGGCATATCTAGATGTCATAGTGCTTACACATTGATGGCATATTCGATTGTCATACTAATCATGAATCATAGTTCGCTTCTCAATGTAACAAAATGATATATTTGGGACTACTTAGTTCCCTTATACTCTTTCTCAAATCATTTTTCAAACTCTTTCTCAAGACTCCTCTTTGCTTTCTCAGAATTCTGTTTAAAACATTTAAGTTTGTTTAAAAGATTCTCAATAAGAACTTAATGAATACTCAGAGATAGGATTCATGCTGAAAAATAGACATGAACAATATACTCAATGCACAATATACAACAATTCAATAATTAGGAATATAAATTCAATAATCAGGAACTCAAGAACTCAGAACTCAACATCAACTCATCTCAAGAATACTCAAATTTAAGGATAAAACCCTAGATTACTCTTTTATTGATTTGAAAGTAGATGCAGGGCATGAGGATGAACTAGTCCAACACTATGATAACCTTACATACCTGATTATGAAGATTTTAGAACGGAAACTTTGGTGGAGACTTGATTTATCTTGAGTTTGAAATCTTGGAACTTGATCTTGAGAGAAGAAACTCTTTTATAAAGTTCTTAGAGTGGAAGAACTTGGGAAAACCTTGGGTAGAAGGATTCTCTTAGTATCTTAAATTTTTCACTCGAAGGTTTTAGGGTTCTTGTTGGAGAAGAGGAACCCTAGGTGAGTTTTAAGAGGATTTCTAAATACTTGAATGTTGAGATTGATGATTTTGAGATGAAAACTAGTTAGTTGAATGATATACTCAGTTAAAACACTCAAATACGACTTAGAATAGGGTTAAAAAAGCTTGGGAAAGGACCAAAAAAATCCAAGAACGTATGCAGGAAGTCGCTGAAAAAAACTGCAGCAACCCTTCACGGATAGGTGTACCATTCATCGAAATTTTTACCGTCCGTAGGTCCAGTCATAGAACATCGACTGCTTGACAGGGATTCACTAAAATGGGCATAACATTTTACTCCGAACTAGAAATGATGCAAACTTGGTGGCGTTGGAAAGAGGACTCATAGATCTTTCATTTGATTAGTCATGGCTACTGTAACACCTTGGATTAGAGAAAGGCTAGAAAGGAGTCAAGAGGGCATGAAAATAACCCAAAAGTGGACCATGGAACCCTCCACGGAGCACTAGACGGGCCGTGAAGGGGACCACGGTCCGTTTGGGCACTCATGGTGTGATTTTAGGACCTGCCCCAAGCAGGTGTCCCTCCCACGGACGCCTAGACAGCTCGTGGTGAGGTTGACAGACCATCAAAGGGGTCGTCAAGTGGCCCCTTTAGAAGAGGCTTCTTCCCTAACCTCTGGTCAAGGATTACAGACGTCTAAACAGTCCGTGAAGCCCTACACGGCCCCTGAAGTCATCCGTGAAGGGGGTTTCGTCATTTTTAAGACAGGGTCATTGTGGTCTTTTCCCTAATTGATTAATACCTAATATAAGTCAGTTTGGACCTTAACCTAAACCCTATATAAACCTTTTAAGCCTAATTCTACCCATTTTAATCACTCCCAAACTCTCTCCAAATCTCTTCTCCCCAAATAATTCTCTCTCTAGAAAGGCTTGAAGAAGAAGAAGAAGATTCTAGAGTTTTCAAGACATGTCTCCTAGATCTCCATTGATTTCAAGCTTTGGCATTAAGGTATGCTAGTTCTTCACCTATGGAGTCCTTTCCTCCATAGGGTTCCAAATTTCCCCTATTTTCAAGCTAGAAATCCTCAATTGAAATTAGGGGTTTCTTCTATCTAATGGGTTCTTTCAAATTATGATTTAATTGATTGAATTATGTTTAATTATGCATGAATTGAGTTTAATTGCATGTTTCAAGTTGAATCCCCATGAGCCCATATGAAATCCATGTTTTCTAAAATTAATCATATGATGAAACTTTTGGCTCATGAAAGATGAATTGAGATAATTGAATGATTTAAGATGAATTTACATAAGCCCATGCTTGATTTATCTTTTCTAAGCTATGATGCTATGATGAAGTTTTGAATGATCAAAAGATTGGTTTTATGAAAATGATATAAATGTTTTAAGGATGCTTTGAGAGTGAAGTATCAATGCGATTGTTGTTGTTGTGAAAGGATTTCTCACATACACATGAAATCATAATTGTAAAAGGGTTTTCTCACATAAAGGATTCTAAGAGTTAAAAGGTTTTCTCAACTATACTTTGAATCAAGATTAAGGAGCTATTCTAAATGACATAAGCTTGGACCAGTCCATGGAAGATGAAACGCCTATAAACATAACTTTAGCTTGGATTGGTAACCCTAGTTGTACCTTTCCATGAATAATAAGATAAATAAGAATTATGATTATTTCTGTGGGATTTATGCGTAGCACCGAGAGGATATTGAGATAGAAGCTCTCCCGTAGCTTGAGGCAGGGTTTCTAGTAGCAATCTCTTTATCACATAACTATGTGCCACCATAGGATGATTGTATTAGATAGACATTAGCTAGTGGATTCACGTAAGCTAGAACTTCATGGTCTTACCTTAGCAAGTAGGACACCCTTTTTCGGTTTGGGACAGACACTGGATTTCATGTTGATAGCTCACATGGTCTCTATGTCGGTTAAAGGTAAATTCCCACATTAATGAACTAAGGTTACTTCTAGAAGTATCTCACAAAGGTTTTAAAGATGTTAGCTTGCGTTGACCATGTTTCTATGACTATGTTCTCTAACCCCTTTATCTCATGTTTTGGCTTGGTCATTGCATGTCATGAAAATGTCCCCTTTTTAGCATGATTTTATAACTCTATGCATTGCTATCATACTTGGTACATTTTGTACTAACGCATACTTTTGCCTACGTTGTTTCACTAGAGTAGGGCGTGACGACTCCTCTCCATCCACCCGTGGCTACAGATTGCCTTAGTAGTGATTTGAAGACTTGGTGAGTTCATAATGTTCGAGGACATTGCCATGTTATTCTTTTCATGTCATTTACTTTTAAACTTGTATGGGTTACGTCCCAACTTTTTTTCTATTCATGTCTTAAATGGCTTTGAGACTATGTTAGACTTTCGCTATGCTTTTACCAACTCTTAATATGAAGTTGTCTTTTTAACTCTTAAATTGCTATTATTTTGTATGATGTATGTTAAGTGGCTTGTATAAGGCCTTTCGGGGTCTTGTACACCATGTCACGTCTAAGGGGTCTTTTAGGTCGTGAAAAACTTGGTATTCAGAGCACAATGTTTTAGAAAGGTCCTAGGATGTCTCATAAGCCACGTCGAGTAGAGTCTTGTTCATGGGTGTGAAGCGCGCCACACTTATGAATGAGAGGCTATAAGATGTTTAGGAAATTCCACTTCTTTCATTACTTTAAGTCGTGCGATAGAGTGTAAATCTTTATATCCTTTCTCCTAATCCCTATCCAATGCTTTTCAGGAAATGGCCCCTCGAAGAGCATACATCAGGAGGAATGTGAATGAGAATGTGGAACAAGAAGCTCCTCCACAAGCTCCTCATGTTTCGGTCGATCCTTTGGCCGAGCAAGTGACTAATACGGAGTTCAAGGCTGCTTTTCAAGTATTGGCCCAAGCCATGATGGCTCAAGCTAATAGGAAGGTTGTGGCCCACGTGAACCCAAATGTGGGTACGGTGGCATCTAGAGTGAGAGACTTCACTAGAATAAATCCTCTGGAGTTTCATGGCTCTAAGTTTGAAGAAGATCTTTAAGAGTTCATTGATGAGGTGTAGAAGGTGCTAATGATCATGGGTGTGAACCCGGAGGAAAAGGTAGAGTTGGATGCTTATCAACTTAAGGGTGTTGCTCAAGTGTGTTTTGAACAATGGAAGAGTGAGAGGGCGGTTGATGTGGGTCTTCTTGATTGGGAAATGTTTAAGGTTGCTTTCATTGATAGATTCTTTCTCCTTGAGATGAGGGAGGCAAAAGTACTTGAATTCATCAACTTTCATCAAGGCAATATGAGTGTGAAGGAGTATGCTTTGAGGTTCAAAAAATTGTCTAGATATGATCCTATCATGGTTGTCGATCCTAGGGCAAGGATGAGTAAGTTTGTTTCGGGAGTGTCCGAAATGGTGGTCAAAGAGTGCCGTACCGCCATGCCTATCCATGATATGGACATTTCTCTCCTTATGGTGCATGCTCAAATGCACATGGTCATTGTAGGTTCTGACAAAAGTTTTTCGGATAAGGTTCCTCTAATGC
The DNA here is from genome assembly GCA_018342035.1 of Solanum appendiculatum. Classification (NCBI taxonomy): domain Eukaryota; kingdom Viridiplantae; phylum Streptophyta; class Magnoliopsida; order Solanales; family Solanaceae; genus Solanum; species Solanum appendiculatum. The sequence continues at coordinate 475,195 of JAGDQO010000326.1, forward strand.
TCCTCCTAAGTCAACAAAGGTAGGGTTCCTAACCCTAAGCCTCAAGGACGAAATGATAGCAGATCTTTGTTGTCTACTTGTGCTAAGTATGGATGGAAACATGACGGTAAATGCTTAGCCGGCATGGATGGTTGCTTCGGTTGTGGTAAGGGTGGCTATAAGATAAGGGATTGTCTAACACTTACGGATAAGGGAAGAGAAGGTAGCCAAGCTCCGCCTAGTGGTTCGGGTTCAAGTGTTCCTAAGTAGAACAGATTCTATGCACTCCAAACTCGCCAAGAGCAAGAGGGTTCTCCCGATGTGGTTACCAGTATGTTGAAAGTCTTCCATCTTGATGTTTATGCTTAACTTGACCCAGTGCTACCTTGTCTTTTGTGACGGCATATGTAGCTATAAGGTTTTATATTCTTTCGGATGTGTTGTTAGATCTCTTTTGTATCTCTACTCCAGTTGGTGATTCTATTGTGGCTAAGAGAGTCTATAGAAATTGTCCCGTTTCCTTATCCCATAGAGTCACTTATGTTGATCTTGTAGAGCTTGATATGTTAGATTTTGATGTTATTCTTGGGATGGATTAGCTGCACTCTTGTTATGCTTCTTTTGATTGTAGAACCCGTGTAGTCAAGTTTCAGTTTCCAAATGAGCCTATCCTAGAGTGGAAAGGAGGAAATTCTATGTCTAAGGGTCAGTTTGTTTCTTGTCTTAAAGCTAGAAAGATGATCTCTAAGGGTTGCATATACCATCTTGTTTGAGCTAGGGATATGGATTCTGAAACCCCTACTCTTGAGTCCATCCCTATTTTTAATGTGTTTCTGGAAGTGTTTCTCGATGAACTACTAGGCATTCCTCCCGAAAGGGAAATAAACTTCGTTATTGACCTTCTTCTAGATACGCAACCTATCTCTATTCCTCCTTATCGAATGGCTCCGACAGAACTTGAGGAATTAAAGGAGCAATTGAAAGATTTGTTGGATAAGGGCTTCATTCGACCGAGTATCTCTCCATAGGTGCTCCAGTTCTGTTTTTCAAAAGAAACATGGTTCACTCCATATGTGTATTGACCACCACCAATTGAACAAGGTTACTATTAAGAATAAGTATCCTCTCCCAAGGATAGATGATTTGTTTGACCAACTCCAAGGGGCGAGCTACTTTTCTAATATTGACCTTCGGTCGGGCTATCACCAATTAAGGGTGAAGGAAGATGACATTTCGAAGACAACTTTTTGGACTAGATATGGCCATTACGAATTCTTAGTAATGTCATTTGGTTGGACAAATGCTTCGATTGCATTTATGGATTTGATTAATAGGGTGTTTAGACAATGCGTGGATATGTTTGTGATTGTGTTCATCGATGATATTTTGATTGACTCAAGGAGTGAGGATGAGCATACTAATCATTTGAGGATTGTGTTGCAAGTTCTTAAGGACTGATAACTGTTTGCGAAGTTTAGTAAATGTGAGTTTTGGTTGAGGTCCGTGGCTTTTCTTAGTCACATTGTTTCTGGTAAGGGTATTTAGGTAGATCCTAAGAAGACAGATGTGGTTATGAGTTGGCCTAGACCTCTATCCCCTTCAGATATTCGACATCTCTTGGGTTTGGCTGGTTGTTATAGAAGGTTTGTTGATGGGTTTTCTTCGATTGCCTCTCCATTGACGGCATTGACCCAAAAGAAGGTTAAGTTCGTATGGTTTGAAGCGTGTGAAAAGTGTTTCCAAGAATTGAAAGATAGACTTATCTTTGCCCTGATATTGACTTTAGTAGAAGGATCTGATGGGTTCGTGGTCTATTGTGATGCTTCAAGGGTTGGACTAGGGTGTGTTCTTATGCAAAACGAGAAAGTCATTGCTTATGCTTCAAGGCAAGTTAAGATACATGAAAAAAACTATCCTACCCATGACCTAGAACTAGCGGTGGTTGTGTTTGCTTTAAAATTTTGGAGGCATTACTTATATGGTGTTCATGTGGACGTCTTTACCGACCACAACAATTTGCAATATGTGTTTAAGCAAAAGGATCTTAATCTTCACTAAAGGAGGTGGCTTGAGTTGCTAAAGGACTACGATATGAGTGTCTTCTATCACTCCGAAAAGGCGAATGTGGTGGCAGACACCCTTAGTCAATTATCCATGGGTAGTATTGCTCATGTTGAAGATGATAAGGAAGAATTGGTTCGAGATATTCATAGATTGGCTCGATTGGGCGTTCAGTTGTTTGATTCCAATGAAGGAGGCGTTGTTGTTCATAATGGTTCAGAATCTTCTTTTGTTTCGGATATGAAGCAAAGCAAGGTCTTGATCCGATCTTGATGGAATTGAAGGACGTGGTGCTTAAAAACTCAGTTGAGGGTTTCTCCCAAGGAGGAGATGGTGTACTCCGATATCAAGGTCATTTGTGTGTTCCCGAAGTTGATAATTTGAGGGAACAAATCTTGTCGGAAGCCCATAGTTCTTGATATTCCATTCACCCAAGAGCCACCAAGATGTACCATGATTTGCGGGAGGTCTATTGGTGGAATGGAATGGAGAAGGGTATTGCGGAATCTGTGGCTAAGTGTCTGAATTTTCAACAAGTGAAAGTAGAGCATCAAAAGTCGGGAGGTTTATCCCAAGATATTACTATTCCTACTTTGATGTGGGAAGATTTGAATATGGACTTCATTGTTGGTTTACCATGCACCCGGTGACAACATGACTCGATTTGGGTTATTGTGGATTGTATTACAAAATCAGCTTATTTCATTCCAGTCAAGGTCTCGTATTCGGTGGAAGACTATGCTAAGTTGTACTTGAGGGAAATGGTTAGGTTGCATGGAATGCCCCTATCCATCATATATGATCGTGGTACTCAATTCACCTCTCAGTTTTGGAAATCTTTCCAAAAGGGCCTTGGTACTCGTGTTAAGCTTAGTACGGCATTTCATCCTCAAACCGATGGGCAAGTGGAACGTACTATCAAAATTTTGGAAGATATGTTGAGAGCTCGTGTGATTGATTTCAAGGGTAATTGGGATGATCATTTGTCTTTGATAGAGTTTTCTTATAATAATAGCTATCACTCTAGTATTGGTATGGCTCCATTTGAGGCTCTTTATGGTAGGAGGGGTAGATCTCCCATAGGTTGGTTTGAAGTTTGCAAACTTGCTTTGATAGGTCCCGAGTTTGTACATGAGGCTATGGAGAAAGTTCAGCTTATTAGAGAGAGGTTGAGAATGGCTCAAAGTCGACAAAAGTCCTATGCCGATGTTAGGAGGAGAGATCTAGAATTTGATATCAATGATTGGGTTTGCTTGAAAATTTCACCCATGAAGGGTGTGATGAGGTTTGGAAAGAAAGGGAAGCTTAGTCCGCGATATGTGGGCCCGTGTCAAATGTTGAGGCGTGTTGGCAAAGTTGCTTATGAACTAGATTTGCCAAATGATTTAGCATCGATTCATCCAATTTTTCATGTCTCCTTGCTGAAGAAATGTGCTGGTGACCCGACATTTATAATACCATTGGAAAATCTTAGTATAAAGGACAACCTTTCTTATGAAGAAGTTTCGGTTGAGATTTTGGACCGGCAAGTTCGAAAGTTGAGAAATAAAGAAGTTTCTTCCGTAAAGGTTCTTTGGAAGAATCAGTTAGTTGAGGGTGCTACTTGGGAGGTCGAGGCCAATATGATGTCCCCTTATCCCCATCTTTTTCCCTCTGACCCTACTCTAGATTGAGGTATTTAGTTCCTCACGGTTCTCCCTTTTGGTCTCATGTGTCTTAGATATTCCCATGATTCCTTATTTATTCATGTTCATGAAAAGCTTGATTTTGAGAAAGTGAGTTAACTTGATTGATTTCTTCATGATTATGTGCATTTGAGTATGAGCTTCATATAAACTTTATGAAATGATGTTTTGAATGTGCTTTAGCTTGGAGTCGATGTTCCCTCCTCCGATATGTGCATTTATGTGATTGCATTCATGTTGTGCTGCTAGGTCTAGTTTCTACATTACTTATGATGTTTTGAATCTCATTCACGGACGAATGTTCCCAAGGGGGAGATATTGTAACACCTCGGATTAGAGAAAAACTAGAAAGGAGTCAAGCGGACATGACAAGAACCCAAAAATGAACCATAAAACTCTCCACGGAGCCCTAGACTGGCCGTGAATGGGACCGCGGTCCGTTTGGGCACTCGTGACGTGATTTTAGAACCTACCCCAAGCAGGTGTCCCTCCCACGGACACCTAGACGGCCCGTGGTGAGGTTGACGGACCGTCAAAGGGGTCATCAAGTGGCCTCCTCAGAAGAGGCTTCTTCCCTAGCCACTGGTCAAGGACAACGGACGTAGCCCTTGAAGCCCAACACGGCCCGTGAAGTCATCCATTAAGGGGGTTTCGTCAGTTTTAAGTCAGGGTCATTGTGGTCTATTCCCTGATTGATTAATGCCTAATCTAAGTTAGTTTTGCCCTTAACCTAGACCCTATATAAACCTTTTAAGCCTAATTCTACCCATTTTAATCACTCCCAAACTCTCTCCAAATCTCCTCTCCCCAAATAATTCTCTCTCTAGAAAGGCTTGAAGAAGAAGATTCTAGAGTTTTCAAGACAAGTCTCCTAAACCTCCATTGATTTCAAGCTTTGGTATTATGGTATGATAGTTCTTCACCTATGGAGTCCTTTCCTCCATAGGGTTCCAAATTTCCCCAATTTTCAAGCTTGAATTCCTAAATTGAAATTAGGGTTTTCTTCTATCTTATGAGTTATTTCAAATTATGATTTAATTGATTAAATTATGTTTAATTATGCATGAATTGAGTTAATTTGCATGTTTCAAGTTGAATCCCTATGAGCTCATATGAAATTCATGTTTTCTAGAATTAATCATATGATGAAGCTTTTGACTCATGAAAGATGAATTGAGATAATTGAATGATTTAAGATGAATTTACATAAGCCCATGCTTGATTTATGTTTTCTAAGTTATGATTCTATGATGAAGTTTTGAATGATCAAAACATGGGTTTTATAAAGATATGCATGTTCTTTATGAAAATGATGTAAATGTTTTAAGGATTCTTTGAGAGTGAAGTATCAATGTGATTGTTGTTGTTGTGAAGGGATTTCTCACATACACATGAAAGCATGATTGTGAAAGGGTTTTCTCACATAAAGGATTCTTAGAGTTGAAAAGTTTTCTCAACTAGACTTTGAATCAAGATTAAGAACCTATTCTAAATGAGATACGCTTGGACCAGTCCATGGAAGATGAAACGCCTATAAACATGACTTTAGCTTGGATTGGTAACCCTAGTTGTACCTTTCCATAGATAATAGGATGAATAAGAATTATGATTATTTCCATGGGATTTATGCTAAGCACCGAGAGGAGATTGAGATGGAAGCTCTCCCGTAGCTTGAGGTCGGGTTTCTAGTAGCAATCTCTTTATCCCATAACTATGTGCCACCATAGGATGATTGTCTTAGATAGAAATGAGCTAGTGGATCCACGTAAGGTAGAATTTCATGGTCTTACCTTGGCAAGTAGGACACCCCTTTCTGGTGTAGGGTAGAAAACGGATTCCATGTTGATAGCTCACATGGTCTCTATGTTGGTTAAAGGTAAATTCCCATAAGAATGAACTAAGGTTACTTCTACAAGTATCTCACAAAGGTTTTAAAGATGTTAGCTTGCATTGACCATGTTTCTATGACTATGTTCTCTAACCCTTTTATCTCATGTTTTAGCTTGGTCATTGCATGTCATGAAAATGTCTCCTTTTTAGCATGATTTTATAACTCTATGAATTTCTATCATACTTAGTACATTTTTGTACTAACGCATACTCTTGCCTACATTGTTTCACTAATGTAGGGCGTGATGACTTCTCTCCATCCACCCGTGGCTAGAGATTGCCTTAGTAGACATTTGAAGACTTGGTGAGTACTCATATGTTCGAGGACGTTGCCACGTTATTCTTTTCATGTCATTTACTTTTGAACTTGTATGAGTTACGTCCCGAATTTCTTTCTATTCATGTATTAGATGGCTTCGAGACTTTGATAGACTTCCGCTATGTTTTTACCAACTATTAATATGAAGTTGTCTTTTGAACTCTTAAATTGCTATTATCTTGTATGATGTATGCTAAGTGGCTTGTATAAGGTCTTTCGGGGTCTTGTATGCCATGTCACGTCTAGGAGGTACTTTAGGTCGTGACAACTACCTAATTAATTATATGCTGAGAGATATGATCGTTTAAATTTGACTCAAGTAGAATCTTATGTCAAAACTTAACTGGTAAGGAAACTCTCAACTCAACTTTGTGCTAGGGGGTTCTTGTGACCTTAATTCATATCCAAACCATGCCCACAATAAATAATTGTCCTTTACACATATGAGCAATTTTAGAATCACCCGACATGACCTTATACGTAAATGAAGAATGATTCGAGTATTAACTCAAAAAATTTTGGGGTGTTACATAGTGCATCTTATCCTTGTGACAATGGCGAAAGAAGCGAATGAAGAGTTTAAACTTTCAAATTTGGCATAGATGTTATGGTGTGTCTGAACCTTTGAATTTTTGTGTGAAAACAACCTTCTAGAAACCTGCCGAAGAAGAACATGAAGTGTTCTATCCTTTCAGCCTCATTTACTTCCCATTGCAGCTTCGTAAAACTACAATTAATACCCATTTTCCCAAGGAATTTGGTTTTGAACTGTAGTAAATTTAATTTTATTATTTTTATTTTAAATAAGACTTAGTCAATTAGTTGTTAGCCATGTGTTCCTATATTTAGGAGAGATTTATTTAATCTGGTCGTCGTGTGTTTTATCATTTTTTTTAGGTCTTAAGTATTTAGCCTGCAGACATTAAAAAAGTTGTTCTTCAGCTTCTGTTCTTCTTCTCTCTCGTCTTTGTTTCAGCCGTTAGTATTCAATTTTCCTTAGTTGTTTTATTTATTTGAACATTTATAAAACCTACAACTTATGAGCCACGTACAATGTCTACATCTTTCTTCTAGAATCCGGACAAAACACATTAATACAAGTTATATTATCTTCCTTTTTCTTTTTCTCTTACTCTATTAGTAGAAACATAAATTTAATTCTTCTTTCAAAAAAATAAGATCAAAACAGACGCTTTTGGGTGAGGGAGTATGTTAAGAATATAATTAAATAATAAAAGTGTGTTCTCTCTAACGGCCTTAAACTTTTGGATAATATGGTCACATACTCATGTTGAATAGTGAAATTAGGTAAAATATTCACAGAACCTGATTGAAATACGATAACCTTAAGAGAATTAGGCAATGTCATATATATTGGTTAAGGAAGCATTTTGATATTGAATAAAAGACTTAAATAAGATGTTATGTGTTCTGAGGGATCTGAATCTGAAATCCAAGTAACATAGTTTAAGGAGACACTAATGCATGATTTTGAAGACAAGTATTTTGAAATGCCAGCACAATTGGCAGTGGCATTGCCCAAAGTCACCTCATCAACCTGTGAACCAACTTTAACATAGTGAAGTAGCTGGTACAAGCTGTGAAACGGATCCTGCGTCATTGGTTTGTCACAAGTGTTAACTGATAGTGTGACTATATCTGCTGTGGAAAAAATTGCATTGCTCTTTGGTCTAGCAACAAACCTTTTTGACCTAGTAAATTTGAAACCGGCAGTGAAACCAATTAACCTGTAACAATTCTCTATTGTGTGATTTTGTTTCTTGTAATTGGTGCAAAACTAAGAAACTGTGTTTCCCTCTGAAACCGCTTTCTTTTCTAAGTTGTGTTTCTGATTTCCGTAAGGTTGCTTACCAGCATAGAAGGCTGCTTCACTGAAGGCAAAGGGGAAATCAAAAGTAAGTTATTCCTTGGTTGAGCATAGCTATCATTCAGTCCCATAAGGAACTGAATGAGTCTTCAATCTAGCTGATACTTGAATAACTTTTCTTTTCCACCATAAGAGCAATCACAAGTGTCGTGGTGATAAATATTCAACCTTTCCAACTCATCCCAAAGCCTCTTGAGCTTAATGTAGTAAACAACAATATCTAGACTACCTTGTACTAATTCAATAATTTGTTTTTGCAGTTGGAAGAGTTGAGGGCCGTTGTATTGGCTAAATCTCTCATCAAGTTCATTCCATATCCCCCTTGGAGTAAAGGACACTTTCAGATATCTCTTTAGATAGGGAATTCAAGAACAAGAAATAATCATGTCATTAGACCTAGTCCAAGCCTTGAAAGATTCTAAAGATGAATTAGGCTGGAAGACAATGCCATCAATGAATCCTGTTTTGTTTTTGGCTGACAACACAATAAAGATTCCCCTGCGTCAACCTCCATAGCCTTTTCCATCTAAAATTGAGTTCACCGATATTATGCCTGGGAATCAGAAGGGTGAAGGTAAAAAGAATGTGTAGAATCAAAGGTTCCAACATTTGTTTTAGATTCAACAGTAGGAGTGATGATAGGAGGATTTTCATGAGTAGATTATGTGATTTCTATTTTTGAATTGACTATGATTGAAATGTAGAATAGTTGAATACAGATTGAAAGAAAGGAGAAAATTGATGAATAGAAAGAAAAAAGAAAATTGATGATTATATCGTAGCCTTAAAATTCAAATACCATAAAGGAATACAAAAATAAAATATGATGAAAAATATTTGTTGTATATTGCTGATCATTCTTGGTACGAAAATTTATAATAAAAGCTAAGAGAAGAAAATCAATCTTATGCTTACACTTGTCCTATTTCTATTAGCTACCTTGTAATAAACACTAGAAAATGTGGAGAAGATAAATACCACATTACTACTTTACTTATCCTAATTCCCCACGTGTGTAAGTTCATACTAGAAGTTGCATACTAAAACCAATATAAAGTGGTAAAAAATGAAGAGATGTGATTTAGTCCATCATAAAACAAATGGACAGTGATGATGAATAAGGATATAAGTGTCTTTTCCTTCTTTTGAAAGCTGATTTCAGTCGACAATTTCAAGCAATTTCTAAACCATCTCATCTGTCATATTCTTCTTCTAGTGGGTTTAATTTCTTGATACCACAGATTCAGAGGGGTAGAAGTAGAGCTAGTGATACCAACCCCAAACTCATCACCAATGCTTGAATTTTGATCAACAAGTTTCCTCTCCAATTTCCATTTCATTTTCCTAACTTAAACCTAACATTAATTTTACTCCCAATTTCAATTCACTTTCAACATTCTAATCCTAACTCCAATTCTAATTCAATCTTGAATAAACTCCATCCCATCTCTATCCACATGGAGAGAAGACAAGGTAGGCCTAGGCAGTAAACCACATTTTTATCAAGTATCGAGCAATTTTCTTAGTATTCTATATTGTTCTCTTCATCTTCTACAGATATATTTAGCAAAGTCCAATTGAAATGTTCCAATTTTGCAAATACAAATGTTAATTCTAAGGTGGTTAAAAGAATAAATTTGAGAAGGCAAGTTGTTTCTAATGTGATTATTTCTATAAACATAGCCAACTTCTGAGGCTTTTATTGCATTTATTGTTGGATTTTCATCTGACGGACAAGAAAATTGAAGTTGGGGTTTTTCTATAGTTTGTGGGATAGAAGAAGACAACTACATTTTAATCATAAATTATATTAATACCAAATTGCATAAAAATGTGTCAATTTTGGTGACAAAAGATATGTTTGTTAATGTTATACTTGAATGCTTTAGTGGGTTGTTAGATTCTGTGTATAACTATTTGGGTATATTAATTTTAGGGTGGCTGTGACAATTAAGGATGGGATTCCGACTTAGCCAAGTAAAGGCAATGTAATTGTTATCGTAGCAGGATTTGCTGGGTTGGCAGCTCTAATGTAGTTGATGTCATTTGACTTTGAGGTTACTATTTTAGAGAGACGAAAGTGTGCAGGTGGAATAATGTGTATAAAAAAGATGAAAGGAGGGAATAAGGTGGCCGTTGTTGATTTTGGAGGGAGTGTTTTGATAGGTACACTTGGGAATATGCTTTGTCTCTGAGCACAATAGTTGTGGTATACACATTATACGGTGAAAGACCAATGTCCACTTGATTGTGATAATAGAAAGCTTATAGACAAGGATTTGGATTTAAAAAATGAAGTTGTAACATACTTTTTGATAAGGCAGGCAAGAAGTTTTTTCAGGACTGGAAGAAGAGATCCATAACCGCTACGTAGTGGTTTAGACCCAACATTGTCATTACAAGACCCCGCATAGAATTATTTTCATTTTTAATCCGCCCCGCAAAGACCCACCCCACCTTGCTCCACAAAAGTTTTAAAATTTGTTTGGTAACAAAAATAATTTCTACACAGTATTATAACTTAGATGCATTAGAATGATCAGATCCTTAATATTTTATTATTCTACTTTATAGAGATGGTGATTAGCATTAAATTTAATGGCTATTTTAAAATATTGGCTATTGACAGCGAAGACATGAATATGAGTTGATGATCTAAAAATTGTCCATTGATTCATGAGTTCTCAAGTAATTGTACATTCATTCAACTTGTAATTATTCTAAAAACTAAATTAAAAAATAAGAAGTCACTAGATTTTAAAAAAATTATCTACAGTAATATCCATAAAATTAGTTTGAAGGAAATCCACAACCCGCCCCGGCCCGCATTAGATTTTCAAAAAAGTCATTTCAACCCGCTCCGCTCCGCCCCGTCCCTCATGAAGTTGAACCTGCTCTGCCCCACATAAGGCCAAAACTCACCCCGCCCCGCATCCGCCCCGCTCCTTTGCCATTCCTTCATACTTGACTAATTTCATTTGACAGTAGTTGCTCTTGACTTTACATCACCTTTTAAGCACAAAATATAACAAATGTTAGCCTTATGTCTAATGTAAGCCACAGTTGCAAATGAAAAAAATATTAATAAAATATGTTTGTAATATTAACACGAAATTTGAAGGCAAAATATTACAAGCTTAAATTGATGAATAGTGGATCACGGCCGATTTAATATATTGGTAAGCTCAAAATAATTAGATCTATTAGCTCAACACGTGAAACTAAACAACTGCATTTAGTTGGGTTGGTATGATGTAGCACAATTGTAATGTCAATTGACAGAAGTCTATTTTGGCATGCTTAGTTGTTATCGTCACAACAATAATAGGTAGCATTATGCATCCCAAGAATTCTCAAGTTTCATTTAATTATGTCGGGTATGACTTAGTTACACCATAAACAATATACAATATAGATACTTTCTCTTTATTCCTATAATGTCCAGCCAATGTTGCTACATAATATCCGACGAACAAAGTAATATAAAATTTGATCATAATTCTTGAAGGAGAAAGCTAATTAAAGGATGTCAATATCACAAAGTTAAAACTTCATATAGAGTTGGGATGGAACTCTAGATTAGAAAGTTAGTCATGCCACTTAACTAGGATAATTTTCATCATGTAGAAAAAGAGTCATGGTGAAAAACAGTAAAAGCAGCAAGAAGTTTAATTGACCAAGAAAAACAAATGACAAAGATAACGAAAATATTTAAAAGTAAACAACAAAACCAAAACAAAAGAAAACACACTAACTAACTTGGATTGATAAATATAGCTAAGTAAGATAACAATTTCACTTTTTTGAATGAAATTTATGGGAAGATAGATAAAAGAGAATCTTGACTTGATAGGTCTAGATTTAGGTTTGGAGTGGTCCAAAAGAACTCGCCTCATTCACAACAATCCTAAAAGTAATATTCAGTGTTTATTTTTATTTTATAATTTTCTATACTAATAACCCTTAATGAATATTTAATATTTAATAAAAGTTTCATGATAAACGTAAGTAACACTTCTCCACTTCTTACTTTAATGAAGATCTACAAAATCTAGCAATATGCATTATGGACGATTATTGTTTCCATTTTTTTTAGAACAACAAATATTAGTTTTTAGAGATAGTAGATTGGCAGTAGAGTTAAATTGTGCAAGTAGCTACAAAGTATGACCAAGGAGTACAAAAAAGGCTATGAACGTGCATTAAAAGATTAGGTCTTCTAGCTAATATTTGAAGGCATGAACATGCCCAATTGTGCGGTTATTGTTCATCTACATACAATCCATATAGAATTTTAAACAAGGAAATAAAATTCGGCTAGTGCATCTTATTCGAATAATAAGACGTTGATGTTAGGTATCAAGTTTCCTTTTTTTTATTTTTGATAATTAGATATCAAGTTTTGTTTATCGCTAAACAAAAAGATGTTGGTGTTAAAATAGTTAAATATTGTAATCTTTTTTCTAACTTTAATAGGTAAATGTAGCCTTAGAAAATGACTATTCAAATGACCTTTTATGAGTTTTTAATTTTCCTACAAAATTCTAATCTTTTGTGAGTGATGAACTTACCAACGTTGAGGTAGGGGAGGAAAAATAATCCTAATGCTCCAATTTTAGTAGCTAAACTAATAAATGCAATATAATTAGATAATTTATTTAATTGTGAATTATATATGACATGTATGAATTTTTTGTGTCTATATAAATGTGAAACGTTATGAATAAATGAAGTCAAATCAATATATGAATAAAAGAGGCAAAATATTGAAATTTATAATTTCTTCAATTTAGGTTGAAAAAAAATAGTATTATACCATCAACTCTTCTTTACTTAAACCAATAATTATTGTTATTTAGAGGTTAATATCGAGTTACTTATACTAGAACTATATATTAACTTACCGAAAATAAAATTATCAAGAAAATTATAATTATACAATACAATCAGACTACTTATATAATTAAGAACTATACATCAATATATGTATTTGTAATCATCATTGTTTGTTTAAGATATATATTCTTCAAATCTTGAAAATTAAAGTTACTAGAATTTATTGATTATCCAATTAACAATTATATATATTTTATATATTATAAGCCAACAATGGTGGGACGAACGCTGCACTCACGTATTGTACCAAAAGAAATGTAAATAGTACATTATAATGGGCCTACCTGTCATAAATGTATGATCTATTTATTAACACGTGTATTGATCTTTATTTATCAAGAAACACGTGTACTACTAATTGTATTGGTCTTTTCCATCGGAACATTTAACAAAAACCTTCTTTGTAAAGTGAACTTATTATTCTTCTTCAGGAATGATTTCTTCCGACCCTTCAGGTTTAAATTTTACTTCCCACTGTTATTATACATTTTTCTTATTCCAGTGTAGAACCTAGCAAACATCGATTTCTCTAATTTTATTTTACTTTTGTTTTGCTTTTAGGTCAATTTTTAATTCAATTGGTTTGAATTTTCTTTCACTTTTTCTGATTTATTGGGTATTTGGGTTGTAATACCGTTGCATGCACTATATTTTAGAGTTCATTGTAGCACTGGTCCTTTTTCTCCTTCTCCTCTCCGACTTTCCTATTTACGAGTTTGTATTTAATAATTTCTCATGTGTAGGCCTTTGCATTTACTTCAGGGAGAAAGGGAGAATTGCAAACATGAGATGCCAGAATGGAGCAGAAGCTTCAAAAAAATTATCACTTTTTCTTTTGGAGAAATAGTTATATCGTTATACATTAGGTACGCCGACCTTAATTCTATCAAATCAAATCAAGAAAATATAGGTTTCCCCATTTTGATTCGATTTTCGATTTACTGACTAAAAATTTCTGATTTGAGTAGAGATTGTAACACTAAATTCCATATAGAGTTAGTTCACAATCTTACGGTCTACAAGAGAATTACATTCTACTACCACAACAACTATTCTTCTGTTTTTCTTCAACACCCATCCTTTTATCCAACTATGTTGGAGCTTAATGGAGAGAAAACAAACAACAAACTAGCGAAAGTTGATAACGTGATGGACAACCTTAAAATGTACATATCTCTTTTTCTGAAAATTGGCACAGACTAGCACGAATCAGTAGGCAGGTTGATAAATTATTTTCCATCGTTGATGTTAGTATAAAGAAACTATTATCTTCATGTGTTTTTATTCAATATAGTTCTCATTAGTTTAACTTTTTTATTTCACTATGGTTAGAACTAATCGTTAGCTTTGCTTAGCAATCATTAAATGAAAGCGTTATGTATGGACTATGATGCCTTATACTTGAAGCTAACATATTTCTACTAAACTTGAAGATGTATGTTAGTCACTTCGATTGAGGCAGACTACTTTGATTGCGTGTGCACATGGGTAAATTTTAAAATTCATGAAATTTGCATTTAGTTCCGAGACTTGGCAAGGTAAGAAAATTTTACTTTTGTTCAGGAGATTGAATTTTCAAGCATTTTCCTTTAGAAAGTTCAAAATTTTTATAAATTGAAATATTAAGAAGGAAAATTCTCTGAGTCATTTGATGTTCCACGTTATAGTTTGAATACCCATATATTGATGTTATGTCATTTTTTACACTTTGATACTTCAAGTTTCATATAGTAATTATATATTGAACTAATATTATGGCATCATAGGTGATTTTATTTTGTCGCTTCCTCCCAAGAAATGCGTTCATCTTCATGATTGTGAAGTTTATTTTTCTCACAATTTATTTATAAATATTTGCCCATGACTATTCAATATTTTTTTTTCTTTTGATAAGTGAGGACTTAGCAATACTTGCTTGACTTCTGAATAAAGTGAGTTTAGGTTCATTGTATCTTATTGGATTTAATGCTTCATATGAATTATATATTTGTATTTTAAAATTGATATATCTTATTTCTTCTATACCAATTATACTTCTAATCTAATTAAACTGGGAATGGGAGTTGAGGGTAGAGATGAAAAGGATATCTAGGCTAAATTTTTTTGTTAAAAATGAAAAAGCACAAGTTTAAAAGATCATAGCAGTAATAATTGACACTTTATTAGAGTTACTTAACCTATTTGTACACATATTGTAATTTACTTATTCTTCTGTACCACTTATGTAATACTTAGATAATATTTTGTCAATATATAATATTCTCTACCTCCACATTGGGGGTTAGGTTTTCCACTCTAACATGGTATCAGCCTAATCTTTCCTACTTCTACCCTCCCGCCGCCGCTCCTCTCTCGCTGCTGCCTCCTCTCTTCTTCTTCTTCCTTCGCTTTTCCTCTCCCCTCTTCTCCATTCGATCATGGCTGCCTCCTCCACCAGCGATGCCACTCTTCCCATTGCCACTGTTTTACACATGATTACAATTAAGCTCTCCTCCACCAATTATCTCTATTGGAAAAATCAGATGCTGCCCCTACTTTCTTATCAACGCTTATTGGATCATGTTGATGGGTCCTCCGTAGCTCCTCCATCGTCTCTTCTTACGGATGGCAAAGAGGTTCTGAATCCTCTTTATGATGCCTGGCTTGCCATTGATCAACGGGCTGTCATTATCCTTAATTCTTCCCTTACGGAAGAGGCGGTCTCTGAAATTTTGGGTCTCACAACAGCCCGCCAAATCTGGGTTGCGCTTGAATCTGCCTATAGCAATTCTTCTGTTGAACGCGTCCATAATCTGCGCGATCAACTTCGTCAATTGGTCAAAGGTTCATTATCTGTTGCTGAATTTGGTCGTCAATTTAAATCCGTTTGTGATCAGTTGGCTGCCATTGGTCAGCCTGTTGATGATATCGATAAACTTCATTGGTTTTTATGCGGCTTAGGAGCCTCTTTTGAGACTTTCTCCACTGCCATTCGTGCCACCAAACCGGCGCCTACCTTTCGCGACTTACTCTCACAGGCGGAGAGTCATGAACTTTTTCTCAAATCCCTTCATGGTGCCGCATCCTCGCTGCCTGCTGCCTTCACTGCCCAGTCGCCTCGGCAGTCCTCTCTCGTCAGCGGCCGTGGTCGCTCTAACAGAGGCGGTGGTGGTTCGGGTGGTCGTGGTCGTGGCCGCAGGCCCCCTCACTGCCAATTATGTCGTACTGATGGCCACTATGCAAGTGCTTGTCCCACTCTTGCTACCTTTGCCGCTCAAGCTGCCTCTCGTGACGCAAACTTGGCTCAAGCGTTCAATGCCCAATGTCATGTCACTACTGCTGCCCCTGATTGGTATGTTGATTCCGGGGCCACTGATCACATGACTTCGTCTTCACCAAGTGTTCCTCATGCTTCTCCATACTCCGGCAATGCTAACGTGACATTTGGAAATGGTACTGCTCTTCCTATCACTCATACGGGTTCCTCTACTGTTTCTAATAATCTGCACTTGCGTGATGTTCTGGTTGTTCCACATCTTGCCAAGAATCTTTTGTCCATTAGTAAACTAACACATGATAATCCGGTGGATGTTTTGTTCTCCAAATCGTTTTTTCAGATTCAGGACAGAAAAACGAAACAGGTTCTAACTCGAGGCAAATGTGAGAATGGGCTATATGTTTTGCATAATGAACATCAAGCTTTGGCGGCTACTACAAATTCAAGTTGGAAGGCATCTTATGAACTTTGGCATAGTCGTTTAGGGCATGTTGCCTTTGATACTGTTTTACTTTTACATAAGTTAGGTTCTTTGTCTGTTACTTCTATTTTACCCAAACCAGTCATTTGCTCTTCTTGTCAACTCTCTAAAGGACACCGTTTGTCATTTGATTTAAATAATAAACGATCTTTGCATCCTTTGGACTTAATACATTGTGATTTGTGGGGCCCTGCGCCTATTACATCTACTGATAACTATAGGTATTATGTGGCCTTTGTTGATGACTACTCTCGCTTCACTTGGTTTTATCCTCTCAAAACCAAGTCTGGATTTGCTGCTGTTTTGTCTGTTTTCATGAAGTTTGTGCAAACTCAATTTTCTCAAAAAATTAAGGTTTTTCAAAGTGATGGAGGCACAGAGTTTGTTAATCACACTGTTCGTCGACTATTTGAAGAAAATGGCACTTTTCACAGGTTATCTTGTCCGTATACGCCCCAGCAAAACGGCAGAGTTGAGAGAAAACACCGTCACATCGTGGAGACTGGTTTGGCCATGCTTTTTAATGCAAATGCTCCTACCTCTTATTGGGTAGATGCGTTCAGCTCCGCTGTTTATATCATCAATCGTCTACCTTCGAAGGTTTTGAACAACAAGTCTCCTTTTGAGCTCTTGTTTTCTGAGAAGCCCAATTATCGTACCTTCAAGGTCTATGGCTGCCGAGTATTTCCATATCTTCGAGACTATACAAATCACAAGTTATCTCCAAGAAGTCTTCCGTGCATCTTCATCGGTTATAGCTCTCAATACAAAGGTTATCGGTGTCTTGATCCGGCAACGTCTCGCATCTATGTTACTCGCCATGCTCGTTTTGATGAGCACTCTTTACCTTTTTCGGGCGTTACTTCATCAACGGACTTAAACTCCTTGCATCTCTCAACCTTTTTGGAGCCGTCTTCCATGCCGGCAGAATCCTCCGTGATCACTAGTTCTTCGTCTTCGCCAGCCTCAACGCATTTGCCTTCTCTATGTCCTCCTTGTTTGGATGGTTTTCACAGTGATAACCCGGCAGTATCCCAGCCATTACATGCTGCTCCGTCTGATGTTTCACCCGCTGCAGTGCCGCCAGTCCTTGTTCCTTCCACATCGTCTCGGGTCGGCCTTCCCTCGCAACAACCTGCTGCCCCATCTCTGCCGACTATGGCTGCCGATTTAGGTGATTCTTTGGCTCCACCTCAGCTCCCTGCATCAGTGTCCACTCCAGCAGTTCATCCCATGGTAACTCGGTCCAAGGCAGGCATTTTTAAACCTTCCACTCGACATCAAGCCAACTTAGCTCATCTTGAAACTCATCGCCTCTTTAGCGCTTTATTTGCTTCTTCTGAACCAAGAGGGTTCAAGTCGGCTGCTAAGCACCCACAGTGGATGGCTGCAATGCATGAGGAAATGTCCGCTCTAACTCAAAATGCTACGTGGACTTTGGTGCCTCGTCCGCAATCCAGTAATGTTGTTGGTTCCAAATGGGTTTTTCGCACTAAGTACAACTCAGACGGGTCTGTTGAACGTTTCAAAGCGCGACTGGTGGCTCAAGGCTTCACTCAAATCCCTGGCTTAGATTATTCCCACACCTTTAGTCCGGTGGTTAAGGCTTCTACGGTACGAATTGTCTTATCTCTTGCCGTTATCAACAATTGGAAGCTTCATCAGCTTGATGTCAAAAATGCCTTCTTGCATGGTCATCTGAATGAAGTTGTTCATATGGAACAACCCCCTGGCTTTGCAGACTCTCGGTTTCCTGATCATGTGTGTCGCTTGAACAAAGCGTTATACGGCCTCAAGCAGGCTCCGCGTGCTTGGTTTCAGCGATTAAGTTCCTTCCTTCTCAACTATGGTTTTACGTGCAGTCGCTCAGATACATCTCTGTTTGTTTTCAAACGCTCCTCCTGCATTATGTACCTGCTCGTCTATGTTGATGATTTAATCCTCACTGGAAACCGAACTGACCTCATGGTTGCGTTTATCTCTCGTCTACACCAGGAGTTTGCTATTAAAGATCTTGGAGCTCTCAATTATTTTCTTGGTCTTGAAGTGACCTATACTGATAATGGGTTATTTCTCAGCCAATCCAAGTATGCTCGTGATATCCTTGAACGTGCTGCTTTGCTTGATTCTAAGCCTGTGCACACCCCCTTAGCTCCTCATGAGTCCTTCATCACCGCTGGTGATCCTTTTCAGGATCCAACTCATTATCGGTCTCTAGTCGGAGCATTGCAGTACCTTACCATTACTCGTCCGGATCTGTCCTATGCAGTGAACCAGGTTAGTCAGTTCTTACAGACACCGACTGTTTTTCATTTCCAGTGTGTCAAGCGCATTCTTCGGTATGTCAAAGGCACACTTGCCTATGGCCTGTTGTTCACCAAGCCGCATAATGTCTCTATTCTTGGTTACTCGGATGCTGATTGGGCCAGATGTCTCGAAACTCGCCGTTCTACTTATGGCTACTCTATTTTCCTTGGTGGAAACTTAGTATCCTGGAGTGCTAAGAAACAACCGACTGTCTCCCGCTCCAGTTGTGAATCGGAGTATCGAGCCATGGCGAATACTGCGGCTGAAATTGTATGGATCACTCACTTGCTTCGCGAGCTCCATGCCTTGCCTCCTGATCGCCCCACGCTGCTATGTGACAATCGGAGTGCACTCTTTCTCACACAAAATCCTGTGTCTCATAAGAGGGCGAAACACATTGATCTGGACTATCACTTCATTCGGGAGCTTGTGTCGTCTGGTAAACTCTACACTAAGTTTGTCCCGACCACGCTTCAGGTGGCTGACATCTTTACCAAGAGTCTTCCTCGGCCTCAGTATGAATCTTTCCGCGCAATGCTTGGCCTTCGTCCACCACCGTTTCGCTTGAAGGGGGGTATTAGAGTTACTTAACCTATTTGTACACATATTGTAATTTACTTATTCTTCTGTACCACTTATGTAATACTTAGATAATATTTTGTCAATATATAATATTCTCTACCTCCACATTGGGGGTTTGGTTTTCCACTCTAACACACTTTATCACTTCTCAAATAGTTTAATATTCAAAAAAAGATACTGAAGGTTAAAGGTTTCCTTGAAAATTTGATTGTGTTTTTTAAAAATTGAAGGACAGTTCATATTATTTCTTGGACAAAAAGGGTGATGAACGACGAGGATTACAAGGTCAAATTGCTAAATCACTTGGAGTAGTTGGCGCACGCCGTAAATGAGCTAACTTATTTGCAAACATACGCTGACAACAGTGCAGGTTACCTAAGATCTTATAAGAACATGTTTAGTATACATACTTATGGATGGTGTTCTGATAATAATCTTACATGGGATCTAAAATAAATTGATCAAGAACTTTTTCTAATGAAGGTTCTACTTCTTTATTAGTTAACTGCTCTTTTTATTTGTTTCACGGTGCGCTGTGTTGATCATCTATTGATAAGTAATCCTATAGTGGAGAACTCCAACCTTTTGATTTACATCATTATTTTTTGTTTTTAATCGTCTATTGGTCATGGCTTGGTGCAGAATACAAGACATTTTTAGTGGTGGTGATCAATCATGAAGAAGTTACAAGAATTGGTATGATGATTTGTAAGTTTTTAATCACCTCAATACTTTAGATTTATTGATTAAGTAACGTATCATTTTCTTTAAAGTTACTTCAAATGATTTTTACCTTAATTACATAGGATCAATTGTTGAGTATTAAACAATCCTACAGATGAACATGAAGATCACTATTTACTAATTTTAAACCTCTTATTTAATGTAACAAATAGGGAAGATGATTTATGAATTCTAATTGTTCCAAAATACATCCTACTATGTTATCTTGCTCCATATGTATTTTAGAAGTATTGAAACTATCCTTTTAATAAATAATTTTTTGCTAACATATGAAAGGAAAACCTACGATTCCTTTGCAATTACAACACATACTGCTACGAGAATAATTCAACACTAAATAAATTGAAATGTTAGTATATTTACTGATTGCCAAAAAGTTTATTGGCAAATCAATTGAGGTGTTATAGATGTACCATCTACTTTATAACTCACTAATATCTATTATTCAACATTCTCTTAATTTTAATTTTTTTTTGGGATTGGTATTTATTTGTTTTATGGAGGTGGTCCAAAACTTCTTCTTATGTCGCCATTTTAAAATGGCGAAAAGTTGAGTACTCAGTTGATGACTATAGCTCCTATTTACAAGAATCATAATGTGCAACCAAGTTGTTAAATGAATAGTGCTTGAACTGATCTTTTTTCATATGCATTGATCATTAGCATACAACATGTATCAAGAAAAATATTTCCGCTTCTTTCTTATTTAACATGGTCAATTGCAAACGATAGAATTTTTCTTATGTTTTCTATCTAAAAGCCAGTGATTTATTTGGTTTAGTTTTCTTCTTCTAAACTGATTTCTCAAGTCAAAGAAAGAAGAAGTTGCACCCATCTGCCCAAAACTTTGTGGCGAATGTAATTTCTACATTGCGACATTATGATTGACCTTGTAAGATTTGAAACAATATTTGGAATTAATCGTTTTCTTCTACTTAGTAATTTTTGATGTATGGACTATTTTATTTGACAGGACCTTGGTATTTGAAATAATTTCTTTAATTTTAGCTGTGCAAAGTTATTAGAATCTTTTAACTCTAGATTTTTTAAATTTTGAATGAACAAGTTCTTCATACTTAGACTTTTTAGTTGGGAATTATGTTTCTCTAACTCTATCAAGGGACAAGTACAATTGTTTTTGTGATATTCGGTTGTCTTGTGAATTTGTGATGGTTATTTATATTTCAGATTGAGATATTATCTAGTCGAGAATCAGGAAGACGAAGGCCTTCTTAGGGGAAGAAATATCCCATAAAAAAGAAAGAGAGAATATATGTATGGAGAGATATGATCTTTCTGAAAATTTTGATCTTTTAGCGCAGTTGACACAACAATGTAGACCTAGAGAGAGTGTTCGTGATATGAGAATCTTCTTTTATTTTTATACAAGGTTAGGATACTTCATTTGTCTTTATCAATACAATATACAAGTCTTTACATGTACTATTGTATCTATACAAATATGTAAGTGTCTATATGTATACAAATACAAATATAGAAGTGCATGTACAACATTACTGTTTAAAGAAAACTATGTGGTACATGTGTACACAGGAAGAGGTGTGCATCTTAGCTACAAGGGTCTGAACTATGGAAAAAAAGAAAAAAAAAATAGAAGACCAACCTATTTGAGATAGTAGAGGACTTAAGGCAATAACACTCATATCTTTTCTACTTTTATGTTCTTTTATGCAAATCATATACTGTAATTAGAATGGATTAGATAATAGTATCCAAAATGCAGTTTTATCTTTCGGTTACTTCAACAAATTTGAAATAGAAAACGTGTTCTAGCAATTGATGTGTAACAAATGGACCTTATGAACGTGGTATGTTCTTGCTCTTTTGTACCCCACACAATATTTTGGTTGAAGGATAGTGTTGAAGTACTATGATTTGTAGTTTTTATATCTGTAATGTTTGATTCATCAGATTTCATATCTGTTTACTGTAACAAAAATATCCAATCATGCACATATACTTATTGGTCACTATATTATATGACACTTGAACATGTCGGGCCCGTGCTAAGCACGTGCCTACGCCCATCTAGTGTATATATATATATAAGGATTTTGTTTCTAATTTTATTTGAAACAACTTCTTAATAATATCATTGAAATAACTGATCTTATATTCATAGGTGGAATTGGTGAAATAATTTTATTAATTACTATGTATTATTATTTTTGTTAAAGAATTTATAAGTATCAGAAATTTAATGCGTTATTCAAGGTTTTTTTAAAAATACTGTGGCATGATAAAAAAATAGACGTGAGAGCACTCGTCTATCCCACCAAGAAAAGCCAGTCTCAAACTCGACAATATGAAAGAAATGTGTAAAGATAAGACAATAATAGCAATAGAGCGGAAAATTTAACCAGTTTTATAAAATACCCTCAAAATCTAGTTGTCACGTGTACAAGTTATTAATGTGTTAATACAGAATTGAAAGATAAGTATAAGTCTCAATGTTTTTTGTTTCTCTAATAGAACAAGACATAAAAGTAAGGAACAAGAAGACCCACTGGAATGACAAGCAGCTACCTCTCAAAATACTTTGAAAGCCTTGGAAATAGATGAAGAAGAACGATCACACAGATCAGGGTTCGAAACCTATACAAGTGTATAAGCAAGGAGTGAGTACCAAACAACGCGATACTGAAAACGTAACCCCTAAACAAAGAAAAACTAGCTAGAATACGAGTACTCCTTTCATCCCAACAGAACCGTCTCAACTACAACATTCATAGAAATCAGCTCAATCTAACAGTTTTACAATACACAACTCTCAAGGCTTAACAATTATAGTCCAACAATTAAAGTTCAACAACCAACAAGTATCAAGTAGATCATCACAAGTATCAAGTAAATCCATCACAAGTATCATGTTCATCAAGTCACAATAATCAAACACTCATCAGAACCATTTTCCTTCAGCATAATATCACTAGCCAGAACCATTTCCCTTCGGCCTTATATAGAACCACTTGCCGGAACCATTTTCCTTCGCCACAATATCACTAGCCGGATTTTTTTCCCTTCGGCTTTATATCATATTACTTTTCAGAATATTTTCCCTTCAGCACAATATCACTACCCAAAACAATTTCCCTTTGGCTTTATATAATATCACTAGCTAGTACCATTAGCCTTCAGCTTTATAGCTTATCACTAGCCAGAATCATTTTCTTTTGGCTTTATATATTTTCACTTTTCGAATAATTTTTCTTCGGCATAATCATCACATGTCTCATCAGGGTGCAAGGAAATCAATGCAAATAAGCAATTCTACACCATAAGAAGTAGACAATAACTCAAGCAATTCAAGTCCACAATAATGTCATCAAAGCATTTCATCAATCAACAAATTAGGGTCCATAACAACGTAATTCAAAAAATACAACTATCATCACGTTGCCATTTTCCTTAATACCTTTTTTATTTATTAAGATCAATCAAGCGGAATAATTGAACCCATCACCTCATTCTCATTACTCCCCAACGCACACAATGAAGGGAAATAGAAGATTCTATAAGTTTTACAAGGTGTAAAATATCACTTACCTTAATTCAATGAAAATTCAATCCGAGACTTGAGCTTTTCCTTTTCGAACAATGTCCAAAGCCACACAATCTAATCAAGCAATTAATCAGAATAAGATTTTGAAAATAACAACACCCATATCATATACTTTAGAAAATGGGTTAAATCCACTCAAAAACCCAATTTCAAAAATGAGGTTTGAATCCAAAAGTCTTTACTTGAAAACGTTACCCAAGGCATTTCAAACTCATTGGTGAAACCATTTCGACAATGGAATTAAAATTATCAAAATTACCCTTTTACTTTAGAACTCAAGTTCTTGAAAATCCTGTCCATTTGTCAATCGAAATCCCAAGTTTTGATGTTAAATTCCATAAATGATCTAAGAGAATTGATGTTTTAGGGTTACAAAGATTTACCCAATTGATTCACCAATGAAAATCTCATTAAAATAGCAACCAAGGGTTTTCCAAAACTCAAAATGGGAAAAAATGGGGTAAAACCCCAAAAATGGTAGGCCAAAACCCTCTCTGATGTCGCTTAAGCGAACATAGGTTCTCTTAATGAACCCCGCTTAAAATGGGGGTTTCACTTTTATGAACCACGCTTCGCTTAATCAATCATCGCTAAAGCGAGCCCTAGTTCACTTAAGCGAACCCCACTAAAACGGCCAGTCTTGCTTTTGCGAGCTAGCCTTCCCTAAAGTGAAGGTCACAAAAGCGAAGGCCCTTCACGAATGCTAGGCCTACAGAACCAAAAACATCAACCAACACAAAATTCTCTGAAAAGACCCTCAGGATTCGTTTGGAACCCCATACATACAAACCATATATGCAATTTGACTAAACTTGTTTCTGACACAATGGAACCATCGAAATATGAACCCAAGGATTCCTTGAACCGAGTCCCGTGAAGTCACAAGAACTAATCATAACGCCTAAAAAGTCTAAATCAAGCTTGGGACCTCTAAAAATTTAACCAAGACCACCTCTAGGCCTAAAATTAACCCCCAAATTCAATGGAACTACCGGAAATCCAATTAGAGCATCTGAACACCGAATGTAGACCAAAGTCAACCCAATGCTAAATCTCAAAAATTTCATAGTTTAGACCTCAAATCCTCAAAAAGACTCTAAATAAAAAACCGACAACTCTCTAAGATCAGTTTCCACATTCTGGAGCTGATGGAGTTTATGGAATTCCTTTTTGACACTCGAAATTCTAAAAAATATCGAAAACCACTCTTTAACAACTTTAGTCTTTCAAAACCAAAAAACTTACAAAATTCACAATGTTTAACTCAAAACGCGAAACCATTTTCAAAACGGGCCAAAATTGGGAAGGTAAAATGGTAATTTTATGAAAGTTTCAAAAAATGGTCGACCAGTCACTACATTATTCACCACTAAAACCATATTCATCTTTGAAAATAAAGTAAAAGGAAGTACCTAAAGCCTAAAAAAGCTGAGGATATTTGGCACACATAACAGACTTTATCTCCCAAGTTGGTTCACCAACTTCAAAACTGCCTATCCAAGATGGCTATAGGGTCGTCCTCAAATGACAAGTGTGGACTCAACACTACCGAATCAAGCGAAAGCACATGGGACTCATCCGACATGTACTTTCGAAGCATGGAGACATGAAACTTAGGATGCACAACTGACAAGCTAGGTGGCAAGGGAAACTTATAGGCCACCTCTCCTACTCGGCTCAAAATCTCAAAAGGTCTAATGAGTCTAGGGCTAAGCTTGCCCTTCTTTCCAAATCTAGTCATACCCTTCATGGGTGACACTCGGAGCCAAACTTGATCACCCTCAATAAATACTATGGCTCGAACTCTCTAGTGTGCATACTCTTTCGTCAACTTTGGGCTGTCAAAAGTCTACCCTGAATCATACGAACCTGCTCCATAGCATCTCTAAGCAAGTCTGTATCTAAAGAGCCCATCTCCGCTAGAATCAAGCCAAACTATCAGAGATCTACACCGTCTGTCATACAACGCCTCAAATGGGGCCATCTAAAATATACTAGAGTGAGAACTGTTGTTGTAGGAAAACTCTGCTAAGGGCAAATGCTTATCCCATCTAGCTCTAAAGTCGATCACACATGCTAGGAGCATACCCTCTAACACCTGAATAGTCCCCTCAAACTTCCTGTCTATCTAAGGATGGAAGGCCGTATTCATAGCTAACTGAGTACCCAAACCATATTGTAAAGCCTTCCAGAAATGGGAAGTGAACAATGAGCCTCGGTCGGAGACAAAGGAAACAGGGACTCCATGTAGTGGCATAATCTGGCTGATATAAAGTTGGGCTAACTTCTCCGCCGTACACTTCACCCAAACATGGATGAAATGAATGGACTTGGTCAACCTATCGATGACCACCCAAATAGAGTCATAACCATCCACTATGGTAGGCAAACCCTCAACAAAATCCATAGTGATCCGTTCCCACTTCCAAGTAGGAATAGGCATCCTCTAAGATACACCTTCGGGGCTGCTGGTGCTCACACTTGACCTATTGGCAAGTCAAGAATCTGGAAAAAAAATCTGCAATATCCCTCTTCATGCCACACCACAAATAATGCTAACTCAAATCATAATATCATCGCCGCTCCCGGATGAATGGAATATCGAGAACAATGGGCCTCCTTAAGAATCAATCTAATCAACTCACCCACCTTGGAATACAAATTCATTCTTCAATCCTCAATACACCATCAGTATCAAGGAAAGCCTTCTTGGCTTCCTTTCTCAATACTTTGTCTCAAATGAGACACAATTTCTTATCATCAAACTGGCGCTCATGGATCTGCTCAACTAAAGAAGACCAGGCCTCTATGAAAGTAATCAAACCACCGTTCTCCTCAGAAATTTACAATTGGATGAGATTTTTTGCTAGACTCTGAACATCCCTAGCCAACGGTATCTCATCAACATTGATAGTGGCAAAACTTCCCATACTAAAAGTCTTCTTACTCAAAGCATCGGCCACCACATTGGCCTTTCTTGGATGATACAAGATGGGGATATCTTAGCCCTTTAGTAACTTAAGCCATCTTTGCTACCTCAAGTTCAGATCCCTCTGATTGAAAATGTACTAAAGACTCTAATGATTGTGAAGACCTCACAATTTACCCCATACCAATAATGTCACCACAGCTTAAGCATAAAGACTATGGCCGTGAACTCTAAGTCATGTGTAGGGTCATTCTTCTCATGAGTCTTCAATTTCCTAGAAACATAGGTGATCACTTTTCCTTTTTGCATCAGAACACCACCCAACCCGACTCCAGAAGCATCATAATAATCGGTAAAGACCGCACCTTCCACGGGTAAAGTTAACACAAGAGTCGAAGTCAACAAGGTCTTGAGCTTTTGAACGCTCTCCTCACACTCATCAGACTACTAGAAGCTCACACTCTATCAACTCAATCTAGTCAAAGGATATGCAATAGTAGAGAAGCTCTTAACAAATCACCTGTAATAACCTGCTAGTCCCACAAAACTCCAAATCTCGATAACTAAAGTAGGCCTGATCCAACCTCTAATTTCCTCAATCTTGGCTGGATCCACCCGAATACCCTCCCTAGAAACTACGTGTCTGAGAAATGCAACAGAATCAAGCCAAAACTCGCACTTCGAGAACTTGCCATACAACTTCTCTTCTTTCAATCTCTGGACCACAATCTTTAAATGAAGATCATGGTCCTCCTCATTCTTGGAGTAAACCAAGATGTCATCAATAAAGACTATCACAAAGGAATACAAATACTACCGGAACTCCCCATTCATTAACTCCATGAATGCTGCATGGGCATTATTCAAACTGAAGGACATCACAAGAAACTCATAGTGCCCATATCGAGTCTTGAAAGTTGTCTTAGGGATATCCGATGCCTTAATCTTTGGCTGATGATAGCCGGACCTCAAATCGATCTTAGAAAACAAAGATGATCCCTAAAGCTGATCAAATAAGTCATCAATACGAGGAAGATGATAATTGTTCTTCATTGTTACTCTGTTCAACTTCTGGTAGTCAATATATACATCCTTATTGTTCTATCTTTCTTATTCACAAAAAAGATAGGGGCACCTTTTAGAGATACACTAGGGCGAATGAACCCCTTACTCAACTAGTCATGTAACTAATCATTCAACTCCTTAACCTTTACCAGAGCCATATGATAAAGAGGAATAGAGATGGGTGTGGTGCTCGTCTCCAAGTGAATAGAAAAATCAATATCCCTATTCGGAGGAACACCTAGAAGATCAGAAGGAAACACATCTGAAAACTCTCTAACTATTGGAACATAATCCATGGGAGGTGTCTCTACGCTAGTATCATGAATAAAGGCCAAATAGGAAAAACACCCCCTATCAGCCAATCTCTAAGATCAAATGAAGGAGATAACTTTTCTAGGGTAAGTACCACTAGTACCCATCCACTTAACTCTCGAGACACCTGGCATTGCTAAGGTCACAGTCTTAGCATAACAATCAAGAATAGCATGATGCGGGGAGAGCCAATCCATACCCAAGATAATATCGAAGTCTACCATCCCTAGAATGATCAAGTCTACCCAAGTATCATACCCAGCAAAAGAGACAAGACAGGATCGATACACTCGATCCACCACTAAGGATTCACCCACTGGTATAGAAACACGAATAGGCACATGTATTCTATTAGAAATCATATCAAATCCAGCAGCAAAATATGTAGACACATATGAGAAAGTAAACCCGGATCAAACAATACAGACGTAGGTCGATGGCAAACTAGGATGATACCTGTAATCATAACATTAAAAATATCAGCCTCTGGCCTCCCTAGAAAAGCATAATAGTGTCCCTCTCGACCACCTCCAATCTGAGTAGTACCCCAACCTCCACTCTGGTGAGTTGTAGCACCCCTACTAGAAACCCTTCCACCTATACTGGGCTGACCTCTGCCTTGAACCCTAGCTGGAGGCACTTAATCTCTAGTTGGAGTTGTTGGATAAGTACGTTGGGTCTTGAGTGAGTTTGTAAATGACACTGCCAAATCATATGACCTTGATCCCCATACCCATAACAAGACCTCAGTGTGGATGATTGTTATGAAAGACTAGATGAGCTACCATGGACACCTCGACGAGAACCATAGGACCCTAAGGATGTCTTCCCACTTTTGGCTGCTGGCATGGATGCATGAAAAGGCCCACGACGCTGGAAAGAGCTACCACCACTGTGTGAACCCCTACCTCTGGACGAGGCACCAAAAAATTGACCAGATGATTGGGCCTTCTTGGGATCCCAAAACTCCTCTCAAACCATCAACTCCCCCTCATTGGCGGTACTCACGATGGACTTGAAGGAAGACCTCACTCTGGCTACTCTAAACACATAAGACTTAATAGAGAAAGTAAACCCTCTCATAAACCTGTGGACTCTCTCTGCCTCATCTAAAACAATAGTCATAGCATGCTTGGATAATTAGCAGAAATGGGCCTCTTACTTTGTAATAGATAGACTACCCTGTTTGAAGTCCTCAAATCTAAAATGACTCCCCTCCCTCATGCTCCAAGGAATGAAATGGTCTTGAAAAGCACTAGAGAATGCATCCCATTCTTCCTGAGGAGATCCAGCTGGTCTAGACCTCACATAAGTCCTCTACCACTCGTGGCAGGTCCATGGAGACGAAGTGCAACAAAACAAACACCGCATGCATCAACCATACCCACTACCTCTAGCATCTCATGACATAAATTCAAGAATTCATGAGCATCCTCATTCTTACCAACCTGAAACTGGGGTGATTTCATATTTTGAAACCTCTCATAACACCGCTGATCATCTACTATTAGAATAACCTTAGGAGTAATCTTTGCACAAATAGCCGATGCTGGAACCGCTGATGGCTGATCCACCTGATGAATACACACCTAATCTCATCTGAGAACCCTATGGTGTACCAATCACACCACCATGAGAGAAGTTCTCAAACACACCCAGCATCCTCAACAAGGTATCCTAAAACAAAGAAGCTATAAACTCTGGAGGAACCTTATCCTAAAAAACCTCAACTTATGTGTCAGGGGATACCTCTCTAGCTCGGCCCTACCCCTACCCCTAGCTGAGGTCTCAGCAACTGCCTCATGGAGTGGCTTCCCCTACCAAAGAAAATGAAAGCTCTGGTTCTAGGCATCTGCCAAAAGAATATACAACACCTCAGCAATAATAAAGGTAACCACACATGATAAGAAAGAAAGAATATAGGGAAGTTTCCTAACAATCTACGTAGCCTCTCAAAGATAAGTATAGACGTCTCCATACCAATCCTCGAGACTTGACTTATACTTGGCTTGTACACACTGAGAAATAAAAATCTAGGCCTCTGATACCATTTGTCAAAACTCAAAAATGGATGTGATGTCACTTGTCTGTCCCACCAAGAAATGCGGAAAGATAATACAAAATAGCAATAGAGCAGAAAACTTAACCATTTTTATAAAACATCCCCAAAACCTAGTTGTCACGTGTACCAGCCACTAATGTGTTAAAACATAATTGAAAGATAAAGTACAAGTCTCAATGTCTTTGTTTCTCGAATAGAACAAAACATAAAGAAAGAAAGAAGAGCGCCCACCAAGATGAAAAGTAGCTACCTAAATCCTTTGAAATCCTTAAAAATAGATGCAGAAGATCGATCCCATGGGTCCAGGCTTGGAACCTACAAAAGTGTAGAAGCAAGGAGCAAGTACCAAACAATATGATACTCAATAAGTAACCCCTAAACAAAGCAAAAATAGCTAGAATACAAATACTCCTTTCATCTCAACTGAACCGCCTCAACTACGTCTTGCATAGAAATCAACCCAACCTAACAATTTTACAATACATAGTTCTCAATGCTTAACAATCAAAGTCCAACAGTTACATATCAACCACCAACAAGTATCAAGTATGCCAATCAAAAGTATCAAGTAGATCAATAACACTTATCAAGTAGATCAATCACAAGTATCAAGTTTATCAAGTCACAATAATCAAACACTAGCCGGAACCATTACCTTTCGGCACAATATCACTAGTCGGAACTATTTCCCTTCGGCTTATATAGAACCACTTGTTGGAACCATTTCCCTTCGGTACAATATCACTAGCCGAAACTATTTTTCTTTGAGTTTATATTATATCACTTTCCAAAACCATTTTACTTCAACTTTATATCTTATCACTAGCAGATACCATTTTTCTTCAGATTTAAATCATATTACTAGTGTAACACCTCAAAAATTCTACTCTTAGAATCCGAATCGATTGTCGTAAGTGTATGAACTTGGGTCGGGTGATATACTACTTGTTCATATATCTTAAGGTACATCCCTAATTATTAAAAGTTCTTTGGATGTGAGTTAAGGTCATAATGAATCTTTAGCACAAAGTCGAATTGAGAGGTTCTCTAACAATTAAGTTTTCGTGTAAGTTCATTCAAGGACAAATTTCAATCAATCATACCTACTAACATATCAAGAGTTTTGTGGATTAATATCAACCATATGAAAGGCCTTGAAGTCTTCTTTCAACCAGGTTTGACCGTTCGTCAATCAAAGTTATGTGCTAAAAGTTATGCCCATTTTTCTGGGCACTACGTAGTCTGCACAAATCGGCGGGTGAAGTGGACGTCCGCTGCGCGGGCATGTTTAACACCTCAGATTTTGAAAAGGGAAAAAGGTTGGATAATTTTTTTCTACTGGCTCAGGTCTACGAGACAAGTCTACTATTCGTAGAACATACTACAGGTCGTAGACCAGTCTCGTAAAAAGGGAGAAAATAATTTTTTTTGAAAAAGATCAAGTTTCTAAACTTTTCTACCAGTAAACAGGATGGTCCGTTGAATGGTCGATGATCTGAGGCCAAAAATATATTTTCTTATCATTAATTGCCTCATATTTATTATCTATATTTGTCTTTTTTTAGCATGAATTTTATGGATTGTGCTAAATAGTATATTTTATTTGTAGTACTGAATTGGTGTGAAGATGAAAAAACTTGGAGCTAAAACGAATTAAAAATGGAAGATTATAGAAGGAAAACAAGCAGACAACTTAATTGATTAAATTGAATATAATAATATATAATATAAAAAAGAGAAGTTGAATTGAATTGCAAATATGCAAGGTTCCACGTGTCAATTAGCAGCATCAAGCATGAAGACGGTTGGGCAGTGTTCACGCGGAAGTCAGAAATAATTCCTTTTGGTTTTGGATTCCTAATTTGTTTTGGACTCAATTACTTTTATTTAGGGTTTTCTATATCTATAAATAGTCCATAAGAATAATTACTAGGGGGATTAGAATATACTGGGGAGAGATATATTGTGTAAGGAAAAGTTGTGAATACTTTTTAGGGTTCTTTTCTTCTTCTTTTTCTTAGGTATTAGAAGCTAAAGACCCTTGTTCTGGGGCTGCGCCATGGGTAATTGTTGAACATCGATTGTTTTGAATTAATGTTGGTTATCGTTTAAATTACTTTTGTATTCTTGTTTTAGTATTTCATGCTTGATCACCATAGAAATAAATCTATTGTCTATTCTTAGACTCGAGAGATAAAGAGGTAGATAGACCAAAGAATGCAAAGAGCTTGTTCTAACTTTGTTTAGATTCGTGTTCAGGAGTGACGCCCGGACGAACACCTCTCTTGGTTACGAAACAGGATGAAATATAAATGCTCGCCAATTAGGACTGCCTATCCCCGCTCAACGATGTAGTTAGACAGCTAGTTGGAGTAGGCGATTACAGGTCGAGAGATCATGATCATAAAATCAACCCTGTAAATCAGTAATTTGATAACCTTAGTTAATTCATTACATGAGATGCGATACATGAAACCCTATGCATGCTGCAGCCCTGGAATTGTCGCAATCACTGTAAGTTAATCTTAGTATTTAATTTTTGCATTCTTTTATTTCTTTTGACACTCTTAAATAAATAATTAGACTAGTATAATTTAGTAAATAGTTAATTGACAAGTCTCTGTGGGTTTAATATTTCAGTTCTTAAAGAGCCACTTATTACTTTTGCGACCACGTACACTTGCGTGTGCAATTGGAAGCAACAAGTTTTTGGCGCCGTTGCCGGGGACTTAGAAACTAACTATTCTTGTAGGTTATACTTTTTCTTTTTTATTTATTTATTTATTTTTAATTTTTTTAGTTAATTTTTTTTTCTTTGTACACAATTAATTTTTTTTTCCTTTGAATAATTTGGTACTCTTATTGATATGACTGATTGGGATAAATCGTGGTTGGGTAAGAAGTATCCTTGTAATTATTGTAATGGACCCCACTTGTATATCGAATGTCCTATTTGTCATATATGTGGTGGTCAATTTGATCATTGGAATGGTTGTCCTATCTCTTATTTCCCTCCCCCTCCCCCCTATTATGATTCTTCTGTTATCTATGATGTTGACAGGGGTAATGAAGTGGGGAATGCCCAAAGAGGTGGAGGTACGCAGAATTATGGGAACACGTATAACTCAAGTTGGTGGAACCACCCCAACTTCTCATGAGGTGGAAATCAGAATCAACACCAAAATCAGGCTCAAGGGCAGAACCAATACAGACCACAAGGTAATGGACAACAATTTCAACAGCCAAATAATCAAGGTGCGAAGCAAGGGGACATGACTAAAGAGGAGCTGTTCCAAAAGCTAAGTACAGAAATCAACAACAAAAATGAAGAACACTATAGGAAGTTGGGAGAAGAGTTGAGAAGCACCCAGTTAGCGCAGAAAAACCTGGAAAGGCAGTTCGCACAATTGGCTAATGCAGTCAATGTGCGTCCTCCTGGAGGTCTTCCGGGTGACACAGATCCTAACCCAAGGCAACTGAATGCGGTGAGCACAAGGAGTGGATTACAACTGGAAGAACTAGCTCCAAAGAAGAGAAGTTCTGAGGCGGTGAGAGAAGAAAAGAAACCCTAAGAAGTGGTTCAAGATGCGAATGTTGAGAGGATTGTTCCTCAAATAAAACCACCCCCTCCATTTCCTCAAAAGTTCAAAAAGCAGAACGAGGACGAATGCTTCGGTAAGTTTTTGTCTCTCCTTAAACAAGTTCACATTAATCTCCCTTTGGTTGATATTTTGTAGGGATTTCCTAAGTACGCCAAGTATGTAAAGGAGATAGTGGAGCAAAAAGAGGAATTCCAACCATTCAAATATACCTTATTCCTTAATGTCAATGTTGAGAAAGAGTACAAAAGTGAGAATGTTGTAAATAATGTTGCTTTGGAGTTGAGGCATCTTGGATCTCATTCAAAACACTTGACTATAGATGAGGAACAAGGCCCCGACATCCTAAAGTTTTCTAATCCACATAGACAAAACGACATTCCTCACGTAAGGGCCAAGAAGTGCAAGATGCGACATTTATTACTTGGTTCTTTTATCTTTATACCACAGCCCCTAGAGAGGAGTAGAAAAATTGATGCAAAGTTAGGGGTACAATTCATAAGTTCAAAGTGGAAAGAAAAGTGGTGAACTTAATTAGGTCGTGCCGCGACGTTAAATTAGGCGCTTATTGGGAGGCAACCCAATTGGTAGTGTAGCTTCTTATTTTTTTTTTTTATAGTGTCATTTTTTTTCTTCTTTTCTTTTGGTCTTGTTTTTGCAGATTAGGGGAAGTCTGAGTACCCAAGAATATGGAGCTAAGGAGCATGTTTGAGCTTAAGGGTGGGGTGACGACCCTTGATGAAAATTAAGAGAACATGCTACTAGCTAGGCCTAGAGGCCTCAGGGAGTTGTCTTAACCCTTGTTTTAAATTTTATTTGATGCTTTGGGGACATAGCATCTTTTTAAGTGTGGGGTGGAGGAATGAATTCCTAATTTTTACTGCTTTATCGAGTCTTTTTGTATTTTTAGGTGGGTTCCTCGGCTTTTGTTTTCGGTACATTTCCTGAGGATAGTCCCTTTGAACCGATAGGGAGTAAATTTTTTATTTTTATTTTTTTAGAGAAAAGAAAAGACCCTTTTGAGTTGTGTGATACTTGCTATTTAGGCTTAATTTTGAATAATACTTTCTTGTGAATGCTTGATTGCTATTGAAATTACAGACTCTTTGACACCGAGGTCATGGTTGTGACTTTGTAAATAGCTTATTTTATTTTGTAGTTTGTTATTATCCTGTCTCTCTTAGAAGTGGAATTGATCCATCTTGATTGATACTTGTGCCATGTGTAGTGAGAATTTGTTTTATTCCATGTTTTGCATCTTAGTCTAGAACTTGCCCTGCATGTTATTGAAGCGAAATAAAAAGTGTTGCTCAGTTTAGGAGATGATAATAGGCTTTCTTTGATTTGTCTTGTAAATTTTAGCCTCTTTCAGATATTATATCACTAGTTAGCCCTTTTGAGCCTGTAACCTTTTCTTGGTAGCCATATTTTGCCCTTAACTATTTTGTTGAATCCCTAGTTTTTGCACCTTGCTTCCTTGAGCAATGTAGGATAGACTTATTATGATTGGTAAATCTGAAGAAAAAAAGGGATGGTTGAGTGAAAAAAGGTAACCAATGATAGCGCTACAAAGTGATGAAAAAAGCCCTCTTCGAAAGAATGTGACATGAAAAAAAAGAAATTCTTTGAGAAATAAAGAAATTATTATTGTGAAAGAAAAAAAATGATTGAAGTATTCTTGAGATGATGAGAATTACTTGTGAAATATTTGTTGAAGAGAGGGCTGAAAATAAAGAGAAGAAAATAATGGGTGATAAAATCTAAAAATACAAAGTGCTTAGGGAAGTGAGAGTCACTATTATATAATTTCCTACCTATCCCTTAGCCTACATTATAACCTTTAAAAGTCCTATTTGATTATATTCTAGCATGCTTAATTAGTGGAGATGTACATAATGGGCAAGCATATGGTTCTTTGAGCATACATGTGAATTTTATTGGTGAGTGTGAGATTTCATCTTTGATGTGAAGTCCTTAATTTATATTCAATCTTTTGAATTGAGTGTGTGGACTATTTCTTCTTGTGGGGGCACTTGTTTCATGATAGATAGGTGATGTTATTAACTTTTTTTGATGAAAGTAGGTGAGCAAGCTTAAATTTGATGAGTTCAGAGTCTTTCCTTGAGGTTAGGAGCTTAGCAAGATAGGTGATCTTTGTTGTTTATTTGGATGTCTTGCATAATGAGCGGGAATTGTACTTGATATTTTCAAATTTCAATATGGCCTAATTGTTTGTATCAACCAAAGTGATGGCTTCCTAGTATGATTTTTGAGATGAGCTTTAATGTTTGCTCGAGGACGAGCAAAAGTTTAAGTGTGGGGTGTTGATCTGAGGCCAAAAATATATTTTTTTTATCATCAATTGCCTCATATTTATTATTTATATTTGTCTTTTTTAGCATGAATTTTATGGATTGTGCTAAATAATATATTTTATTTGTAGGACTGAATTGGTGTGAAGATGAAAAAACTTGGAGCTAAAACGAATTAAAAATGGAAGATTATAGAAGGAAAACAAGCAGACAGCTTAATGGATTAAATTGAATATAATAATATATAATATAAAAAAGAGAAGTTGAATTGAATTGCAAATATGCAAGGTTCCACGTGTCAATTAGCAGCATCAAGCATGAAGACGGTTGGGCAGTGTTCATGCAAAAGTCGGAACCAATTTCTTTTGGTTTTGGATTCCTAATTTGTTTTGGACTCAATTACTTTTATTTAGGGTTTTCTAGATCTATAAATAGTCCATAAGAATAATTATTAGGGGGATTAGAATATACTCGGGAGAGATATATTGTGTAAGGAAAAGTTGTGAATACTTTTTAGGATTCTTTTCTTCTTCTTTTTCTTAGGTATTAGTAGCTAAAGACCCTTGTTCTGGGGCTGCGCCATGGGTAATTGTTGAACATCGATTATTTTGAATTAATGTTGGTTATCGTTTAAATTACTTTTGTATTCTTGTTTTAGTATTTCATGCTTGATCACCATAGAAATAAATCTATTGTCTATTCTTGGACTCGAGAGATAAAGAGGTATATAGACCAAAGAATGCAAAGAGCTTGTTCTAACTTTGTTTAGATTCGTGTTCAGGAGTGACGCCCGGACGAACACCTCGCTTGGTTACGAAACAGGATGAAATATAAATGCTCGCCAATTAGGACTGCCTATCCCCACTCAACGATGTAGTTAGACAACTAGTTGGAGTAGGCGATTAGAGGTCGAGAGATCATGATCATAAAATCAACCCTGTAAATCAGTAATTTGATAACCTTAGTTAATTCATTACATGAGATGCGATACATGAAACCCTATGCATGTTGCAGCACTGGAATTGTCTCAATCACTGTAAGTTAATCTTAGTATTTAATTTTTGCATTCTTTTATTTCTTTTGACACTCTTAAATAAATAATTAGACTAGTATAATTTAGTAAATAGTTAATTGACAAGTCTCTGTGGGTTCGATATTCCTTTTCTTAAATAGCCACTTATTACTTTTGCGACCACGTACACTTGCGTGTGCAATTGGAAGCAACAGTCGACGAGTCATAGATAGGTCTCGTAGGAAATTCCAAGACTTGGTGAAATTTTGAAGGTGAAGTTGATTTCTACGGTTGGGGTCTACGGACCGTAGAAAGACCTATGGGCCGTAGACAGATTTCATCAAAAGCTAGTCAAAATTTAGGCTTCTGAACTTTTCTACAGTTGACTAGGATGCTCCGTCGAAAGTCTTATGGACCGTAGGTCCAAACCGTAGAGAATTCCAGCAGTTATTTCTTAGGGGCTTTTTTGTCTTTTCCTACTTGTTTTAAGCCTATACTTTATCAATTTTGCCTCTATCCTAAGCCCTATATAATGACTTTAAGTCCTAAATCTACCTACTTTAAACCCATTCTCCTAATTCCCAAATTCCCTCCAAGTTCTTCCCCCAAAAATCTCTCTGAGGCTAAGGAAGAGAAAGTTAGGGTTTCAATCACCAAGGTCTTAATTTTACCATAGCTTTTGGGCATTGATCTTAAAGGTATGTTAGCATTCACCTATGGAGTCCTTTCCTCCATAGGGCTTCTAAAATATCCAATTTTACAAGTTAGATTCTCAATTCAAATTAGGATTTTATTCAATCT
Organism: Solanum appendiculatum; assembly: GCA_018342035.1. Classification (NCBI taxonomy): domain Eukaryota; kingdom Viridiplantae; phylum Streptophyta; class Magnoliopsida; order Solanales; family Solanaceae; genus Solanum; species Solanum appendiculatum. The sequence continues at coordinate 512,958 of JAGDQO010000326.1, forward strand.
TCATTGATTCTTTTCAATTATGATTCAATTACTTATTTATTATCTTCTAATGCATGAATTGAAAGTATTTACATGATTTTGAGTTAAATTCATAGGAACCCATGCATGAACTATGATTTTGACTACGAACACATGATGAGGCTTATGAACTATGATTTATTGAAATTATGTATGTTTTATGAAAGTAATGTTTATGACTCAAGTAAGCTTATAGATGAAGGTATCTATATGTTCTATAAAGCTTGGCCACATGACATGAATGACATCTAGATTTGCATCAATGCTTTTGGGCTATTTTCCTAAATTAGGTCTTGATTCGTATTGTATCAGGATATACCATCAATGATTATAAATCATGCTTTTAAAACTATGGGACTGATAATTTTTTTGTATGAAGTTAATGACTATGGGCCTGATAAAGCTATTATGAAAAGATCATGAATCGTGAAAGTTTTTCTCACGTATTGTCTAAGGAGCTACTCTATGATGTTACTAACTTGGATAAATATCTTAATTGTACTTTTCCATGGATGATAATATAAATATGATTAATGATTATTTCATGGGATTTTACTTGGCACCGAGTGGTTTGAGGTGGAGGCTCAATTAAGTTAGTCTCTAGTAGCATCCTCTAGTCCAAAACTACGTGCCCCCATAGGAGTTGTCTTAAATGTCCTAGCTAATGGGTTCATATATAGCATATGATATGATGTGTACAGGTTCTACCTTGACAAGTAGAATTTCCCTTCTTTAGGTATGAGGAATATACCAGATTCCATGTTATAGCTCACATGGTCTATGTCGGTTAATGGTAAACTTCCCACAATAATGAACTAAGGTTACCTTCAAAGTATCTCACTAATGTTTTAAAGATGTTAATCTTGCATTGACAATAATTATGTCTTATTTTTTCTAACCCTTTTATCCTATGATTTAGCTTGGTAATTGCGTATCATGTAAAGTTCTTTTTTGCATGATTTCATAACTTTTATTTGTTTCTATCATACTTAGTATATTTCATGTTCTAGTGCATACTTTTTCCTACATTGTTTCACTAATATAGGGTCAGGCGCTCCTACCTCTCACACTCGTGGCTAGTTGATCCTTTAGCTTTCAAAGATTTGGTGAGTCCTCATGTTTCGAGGATCGAGACACTTTTAAAGTTTTATGTCTTTTACTAGTTTCCAGACTTTGTATGTGATGTATGGGTTACGTCCCAATCACTTTCATTATGATGTATTAGATGGCTATTGAGACTTATGCTAGACTTCTTCTTTGTCAAACTCTTTTGAAATATGAAATGCTTTCTTTTGAATTCTTTAAATTCTATTATCTTGTATGATGTATGCTAAGTGGCTTGTGTAGGGCCTCTCGGGGTCCTATACGCCATGTTACACCTAGGGTACACTTTGTGTTGTGACATGCTTGGTATTTGGAGCACAAGGTTTAGAAAGGTCCTAGGATGTCTCATAAGCCAGGTCGAGTAGAGCCTTGTTCATGAGTATGAAGCGCGCCACATTTATGAATAAAAATCTATAAGATGTTTAGGAAACTCCACTTCTTTCATTACTCTAAAGTCGTGCCATTGAGTTTATCTCTATAAACGCCCTTCTCTGCTATCCCATGTTTATGATTTTCAGAATATGCCTCCATTAAGGAATCCCGTTAGAAGAAATGTTTGTGAAAATATGGAGCTCGAGCTTCCTCAAGTGCCAGTCGACCCTTTTGTCAAGCAAGTGACTAATGATGAGTTTCAAGTTGCATTTCATGCATTGGCCTAAGCTATGACGGCTCAACCAAATAGAGAGGTTGTGGCTCCCGTGAACCCAGGGTGGGTACAATGGTTACAAGGGTGAGAGACTTTACTAGGATGAATTCTCTGAAATTTCATAGGTCTAAAGTTGAGGAAGATCCCCAAGAGCTCATTGATGAGGTTTATAAGATAGTGGGAATTATGGGTATTACTTCAGTAGAAAAGGTGGAATTGACCACTTACCAACTCAAGCGTGTTGCTCAAGTTTGGTTAAACCAATGGAAGGAAGAGAGGGCAATAGATGCGGGTCCTCTTGATTGGGAGAAATTTAATGTTGCTTTTCTTGATAGGTTCTTTCCCCTTGAGAAGAGGGAGGAAAAAATACATGAGTTCATTAACCTTCATCAAGGAAATATGAGTGTGAAAGAGTATGCTGTGAAATTCACACAATTGTCCAAATACGCTCCAACTATGGTTGCCGATCCAAGGGCAAGGATAAGTAAGTTTGTGTTGGGTGCTTCCGACTTAGTGATCAAAGAATGCCTAACCGCCATGCTTGTTAAGGAGATGAATATCTCCCATTTGATGGTTCATGCTCAACAAATCGAAGAAGAAAAACTTAAGGAGAAAACTAGGGATTCAAATAGGGCAAGAACGGATAATGGTGATTTCTCACATTCAAGGTCCGGTGGAGGTAATTGTTTTCAAGGTAATGGTTCTAGTGAGAAAATGGTGTCCGAGTGTCGGAAGTGTGGAAACAACCATAGGGGTGAGTGCCTAGCCGGTTCAGATTCATGTTTTAGTTGTGGAAAAATGGGTCATAGGGATTGTCCTTCAGTCGCTAGGAATGAGGGAGGTTCTAGTGGTTGTCAGAAATAGAATATGTTCTATACTCTTCAAACTTGACAAGATCATGAGGGTTCCCCGGAGCGGCGATTGGTAAGTTATGGTCTTTTAGCTTGTGGCTATGCATTGCTTGATATTGGGTATGGTTATTGCGTTGGAAGTCAACCTTGAAATCTTTGTGGAAATTCCTTAAGTGTTTACTTGTATCAATGGTTCTGTGGTTGTTAAGAATTTTGTACTATGCTTGGGTTGAGGAGGATGGATTCAAAAAGATCAGAGAGGTTTGCTCCCAAGGGGGAGATAGTGTGTTGCATGGTTGGTGTGTGAGGAACTATTTAAATTGTTGGAAGGATTATTTTCTATGGTTTGGCATGTGAAATGCCGAAAGCGATATGATGTCTTAGTATCCCTATCTCTTTCCCTTATCTTCGAGTCTAGCTTGAGGCATTAGCCCTTCATGTTCACTTTTTAGGATTCTTGCATTCTTAGTCATTCTCATGTTTCCTCATGCATGCATGCTCATGAAAAATTTGATTTTCGAAGATATGATTTAGCTTGATTTGTTGCTTCATGATTTTTGTGCATTTGAGTATGATTTGCATGTATGACTTATGAAATGATGCTTTGAATATGTTTTTAGCTTGGAGCTGATTTTTCTTCTTGGTTATGTGCATTTTAATGAATTTGAATTCATGTTGGGTTGTTAGTTTCTATCCTACTCTTTTTCATGCTAGCTTGACTTCCTTCGAGGATGAATGTTTCCAAGGGGGAGATATTGTAACACCTCAGATTTTGAAAAGGAAAAAAGGTTACATAAATTTTGTCTACTGGCTCAGGTCTACGAGACCAGTCTACGGTTCATAGAACTTTTTACAGGTGGCAGACCAGTCTCGTAGAAAGGGAGAAAATAAATATTTTTTAAAAAGATCAAGTTTCTAAAATTCTCTACGAGTGAACAGGACGGTCCATCGAATGGTCGGCGAGTCCTAGATAGGTCTCGTAGGAATGTCCCAGACTTGGTGAAATTTTAAAGGTCAAGTTGATTTCTACGGTTGGGGTCAAGTTGATTTCTACGGTTGGGGTCTACGGAACGTAGAACAGTTTCATCAAAAGTTTGTCAAAATTTATTCTTCTGATCTTTTCTACGGTTGACCAGGACGGTCCATAGGTCCAAACCGAAGAGAATTCAAGTTGTTATTTCTTAGGGTCTTTTTGGTCTTTTCCTAATTCTTTTAATCCTATACTATGTCATGTTTTTGCCTCTATCCTAGGCCCTATATAAAGACTTTAAGTCCTAAATCTAACTGATTAAAACCCATTCTACTAATTCTCAAATTCCCTCCAAGTTCTTCCCCAAAATTCTCTCTAAGACTAAGAGAAAGTTAGGGTTTCAATCACCAATGTCTCAATTTCACCCTAGCTTTTGGACATTGATCTCTGAGGTATATCAGTATTCACCTATGGAGTACTTTCCTCCATAGGGTTCCTAAAATCTCCAATTTTACAAGATGGATTGTCAATTCAAAGTTAGGGTTTTATTCAATCTTCATGGGTTCTTTTCAATTATGATTCAATTACTTGTTTCTTATCTTCTAATGCATGAATTGAAAGTATTTGCATGATTTTGAGTTTAATTCATAGGAACCCATGCATGATTTTATGGTTTTTGACTATGAACACATGATGAGGCTTATGAACTAGGATTTATTGAGATTATGTATGTTTTATGAAAGTAATGTTTATTACTCAAGTAAGCTTATAGATGAAGGTATCTATATGTTCTATGAAGCTTGGCCAGATGACAGAAATGACATCTAGATTTGCCATCAATGCTTTTGGCCTATTTTCCTAAATTAGGTCTTGATTAGTATGGTATTCGGATATACCATCAATGATTATAGATCACGCTTTTAAAACTATTTCTATTAGTAGTATGGCATTTTTAGTATGAAGTTAACGACTATGGGCCTTATAAAGCTATTATGAAAAGATCATGGATGGTGAAAGTTTTTCTCACGCATGGTCTATGGAGCTACTCTATGATGTTTCTAACCTTGATTAATATCTTAATTGTAATTTTCCATGGATAATAATATGAATATCATTAATGATTATTCTGTGGGATTTTACTTAGCACCGAGTGGCTTGAGGTGGAGGCTCAATTAGGTTAGTCTCTAGTAGCAACCTTTAGTCCTAAACTATGTACCCCCGTAGGAGTTGTCTTAAATGACCTAACTAGTGGATCTACATAGAGCATATGATATGATGTGTACGGGCTCTACCTTGGCAAGTAGAATTCCCCTTCTTTCGGTATGAGGGATCCACTTGATTCCATGTCATAGCTCACATGGTCTATATCGTTTGATGGTAAACTTCCCGCAATAATGAACTAAGGTTACCTTCAAAGTATCTCACAAATATTAAAAGATGTTAAGCTTTCATTGACCATGATTATGTCTTATGTTTTCTAACCTTTTTATCTTATGAGTTAGCTTGGTCATTGCATGTCAGGTAAAGTCTTTTTTAGCATGATTTCATAACTCTTATGCATTTCTATCATACTTAGTACATTCCATGTACTAATGCATACTTATGCCTACATTGTTTCACTAATATAGGGTCACACACTCCTACCTCTCACACTCGTGGCTAGTTGATCCTTTGGCGTTCAAAGATTTGGTGAGTCCTCATGTTTCGAGGACCGAGACACTTTTACAACTTTATGTCTTTTACTAGTGTTCAGCCTTTGTATGTGATGTATGGGTTACATCCCAATCACTTTCCTTATGATGTATTGGATGGATATTGAAACTTATGTTAGACTTCCGCTTTGTCAAACTCTTTTGAAATATGAAATGCTTTCTTTTGAATTCTTTAAATTCTATTAGCTTGTATGATGTATGTAAAGTGGCTTGTGTAGGGCCTCTCTGGGTCCTTTAAGCCATGTTACACCTAGGGTATACTTTGGGTTGTGACACTGTGCGGCAAGGTCAATGCTACAGTTAAGGTTAAGCGAAGTTCCGCGCGAACTAAGCTTTAGTTGCGTGACCGCGCACTTAACTTTGAAATTCTGTTAGTTTTATCTTCTTTTGAAGTTTTAGGAGGAGTGTTTATGTCTTTTCCTCATCCAAAAACCCCAACCCATGACTATAATTTATTTCAAAAACCAAAGTCAATCAGTTTTGATTATTTAAACCCTCTCAATCCCCCAAAAAAATATACGCTCAAGAACATCAAGAAACACCGAAGCTAGGGTTTCAAGGTGTCCAAGCAAGTTCTTGTTCTAGCATCTTCAAGAACCTTGGTTTTCCAGGTATGTAAGGCTATTCATAGCGTGGGACTAGTTGGTCCTCACGCCCTACATCTCAATTGAGTCAGTAACAAGTTGAATCTAGGATTTTGCCCTCACTTTCATGAAATTCCTATATTATGAGATTGCGATTCTTTCTGCATTGAAATACTCTAATTATTGTTCATGCTTGTAGTTCCACATGAACCCTATATGTATATATTGAGTTGTACTAAAATTATTTTGAGCTAGTAATTTTTTATATAGATTTTGGAAACTAAAGCGAGTCTAAGAAAAAAGTTTAAACGCATTATTTTGAAAAAGAGCTGAAGGGAACTTAAAGGGTTCCGAATGTGTCTTTTTTACATTGAAAAAGAGAGTACTATTTTCAGAAAAGTATAAAGAATTGTAAGTTCTTATATTTCAATCTCGCACTTGAAAGATAAGTCCATAAGTATGTGTTTTAAATGCAAGTTTTGAACAAAGTTTTTAAATGAAGAATCAAATGATTTCATATGTCTATTTGACAGTTGAAATAAAGAAAGAGTGTAATTGATGTTTCTGAAAAGTACTTCAGAAAAGCAAAGTGAAAAATAAAGTACAGTAATAGTCCCTTTCTTTGTAAAGGGTGATTGAGCATAATAGATATTGAGTATTTTGGGAGTAGTATCGAGCACAGAATTGGGTAAGAGTCTATTTTTAACTCAAGTGCCATAAAACTACGTAGCTAGTGTAGGATAGGATCGCACCAATTTATTGTGTGACTCCTCGCTGCCTCTGAGAATGCTTATTAGATGGATCCATAGTTACAGTAGCATCCTATACCCCGACAAGGTATAGGATGGCCCTTGCAACGTGGCCGAAATATTGTATCATTGCTAGGCTCATAGTAATGGTTGTCGGTTAGAGAACTCCCCACAGAGTAAAGTATATTATTTTCATATTGCTTTTATTGCATATCTTATTGTAAACCTTAAATGGTTTTCACTCCATATTCATGTATTGATTCAATTGAGTTGCTTTCAGTCCTACAGTTCAGCTATTTGTTTTATTCAGCCCTATTACATACTTGTACATTCTATGTACTAATGTCATTCGACCTACATCTTTTTATGATGTAGATATAGGTGTTCAGGATCATTAACAAGCGCTTCATTGAGATCACTTTGCACTTCCCATTTTAGTGTTTTGGTGAGTCCTCCTTACATTTTGGAGGGCCCTATTTTCATCTCAATATTTACTTTGGGGCGTCAACGGTCTTGTCCCGACATCCATGTTTGAACTTAAAGGCTTCATAGATAGCTAGAGTTGTGTTTTCTGAAATTCTTTCTTTAAAGTGTTTTACAAGTATTATATTTTGCTTAAATAAGTATTTGAGATAGTTGAGTTATATTTTTCTCTGTAAAGATTTTAATTTGCTTGAGTCAAATCTTCTGCTATGTTGTTAGCCAGACTGAGAATTCACTCAGGATCAAGCAATGGTTCTCAAGTGCCGGCCACGTCCATGGTGTAGGCTCGGGGTGTGAGAAACTTGGTATTAGAGCACAGATTTAAAGTGTCCTAGGGTATCTATGAAGCCATGTCAGTAGAATCTTATTTATGATTGTGAGGGGCCCACTTCTATAAATATAGGACTACATACATTTAGGAAAAGTTTCCTTTCTTTCATACTCTAAATCGTGCACTAGAACTGTGTCATCAGGAACTTATTCATACTCATACATTTCTAAAATCCATTCGACTACCTCTCATACTCAAGGTTGTTGTAATAGTAAAGCTCAGATCCGTATCGATGAGATAATGTCAGGTAAAGTCGTCAAAAAGTCATGAGACTACAGAGGGGTTTGAGAGAAGTCCGCGAAAGAGCGTAAGTATTTAGATTCAAAACAATTCACCCTTATTCATGTGAATCATGTGTTTGAGCCAAAGCGAGATGTACTCCCAGACTTTCTTCTCTATGCCTTGTTTAAGGTGATACCCTTCAAGAGGAGAGAATAATTTAGAATGATTGGGTAGTATTTTTCACCCGAAAGATAGTATGAGTTGTGATGTTATAAGCCAGTAGTTGTAGAAGTGCCCATAGTTAGAAGTATGCTTTTAGAAGTGTAGTAACCTTTGAAATGGTGATCATTATTGAGTAAAGTGTATAGTTGCAGTAATGTACCTAGTAAGTCATTAATGAAGAGTTTCCCTTTATGTGTAGAGTAAGGAATAATATTTTTTTATGAATTTCATGACAAAAGGTAGAGGAATAGTTATAAGTCAGGATGAGTTGGAGTATACTTTAACCAAAAATGAGTTTATGTTGATGTGCCATTGTGTTAGTGAAGACCAAGTATAGGTGTTGAATAGAAGAGAAGAGTATTCATTAGGTGATAGATCTAATCTAGGCTTATGATTTTCGAATGGAGAGCCCTATGATATTCAGAGGGTTATAGAACTGTTTAGTTAATGAAGTATAGTGAATGGGTAAATAGTACTTAAGTTGTGAAAAGGAATTTGATGATAAACTGTAAGTATGTAGACAATTAGAGATAAAGATTAACTACTTGTCATGTGATTTTAGTGGACGAGTGTTTCTTAATTTTATCTAGAAGTCATAAGTTAGTATAGTATATGAGTAATTATATTGATATCCTTGTTTAGTACTATAGACACTAATCTTGAAATTGAGATAAGTGCCCTGATAAAAAGGATAGCAACATGAGGGTGATGATGTAGTTTTGAGATTTGATCCGGTAGATTTGACATAAAGTAGGTGGGGAATTAAGGTATTAGTTTGCAATGAATGTGAGTTGTACAAGTGTCGTATTGTTACCCTTAGATGAGAGAAATAAAGTGTCCTTAAGTCATTAGATTAATAAGGGCATTAAGAGATGTACCCGAGATCATATGTAGTTAGATGAGGCTCTAATTAAATTTATAATTTTCATGTGTGCCTAGATGTAATAAAGTTGTTAACATGGAGTAGGTTGATGCAAGCATTTTTTCCTATTAAGAGTTAGATTAAGTGGCCTTATAAGCCAATGGGAAGATGTTAAGAGAAGCATCTCAAAAAGAAGCCCTAGAAGGAATCTTAGTATTTGCTCATAGAGAGTTTAGTAACGATGAGAGTAGCATTTCTCGAGTATTAGAGAAAATTGAATATTGACTAGTTAAGAAAAGGTGGAATAGATCCACAACTTTAATATATCAGCTTCAGACCTAATGGTGAGATGATAAGATGAGAAACCAAGGCATGTGTTAAGAATCAGATAGTGATTGTTCAGAAAGAGTTATAGTGTTATATCAATCCATTCATACTCTAACGTATTTCTCAATGTTCAGTCGTTACAACATCATGTTGATGTTTCTAATATTAGAATTGTGTCCATGAGCTATGCTCATACACTTCATATAGATTCACATCTATTCTTAATTCCCAGAATAAGGGACAAAGACTCTAGTCGAATGATCTCAATCTTACTCCATAAAGTTATGAATATCAACTTCATGATATGAACCTATTTAGATAATCACTCGTGTCTCATAGTATGCTCAGTATCGCAAATTCATGATTTACTCCCAATGACTAGCAACAAAATGTTACTTCATTCATATTATTATATTATATTTCTTGAATTAATCGTGTTTATGATCTTTCGCTCTAAGCTCCGCCAGTGATCCTTTTAGTTTTGATAATTGTGTTGACGATAATAGTTGAGTAATGATAGAAGGATAAAGTTGATGTTTCTTATTGTGGTAGTGATGGTGTACTTATTCTATCTATGGTTATAAATGTGGAGGAAGAATGAGATGAAATTTTACTATGAGTAATAGTTAGGTAAGAGTAGTTAGTCAGTTTCCTGGTAGTAATGCGTGGAATTTAAGTTGGTGGAGATGACGAGAGAATGAGAAATTCTTAGAATAATTGGTTAGTAAAAGTCCATGAAATTATTATAGTTCTAGGCTTGAATGTGGTGTTGATATCATATGGATGAGTGCATAACGTAGTAGGCATTTCTCGATTAGGACTCGAGGTTGGTTGAATGCTGTAGTAAGGAGTATTATTCTTGGGATGAGATTCCCTATAGAGGTATAAAACCTGAATCTTGTGGTTTAGATTAGTATAAACACCTCATGTTTAGAACCTTGTGATTTAGAGTTAGGCTTTAACACAGTAAAAGCATGCAGTTTAACTTAGACCTTGGTAAGAGTAGTCATAAACCCCGGTAGGAGTTATGAGTTGAAGCTAATAAGGTGCGACATTCATAAAGGAGGGCATGGTTTAGATGTGTTGGTAGGCTTGAAAGGTAGCAGTTGTATTTTTTAAGGTATTGTGGTCCTATTCTTAGTTCATGCCCAAATACCTTCATTTCATGTCAAATAACTTCAGACAGAGCGTGACTATGTTCAAACATATATCGTTCGTGACTTATGTGCTATAGCCAGTTCCAAACTCTTAGTATGAATCAGCTCAGGCTAAATTAGTAGGCGAGCTCAAAAGTCAGAAAGATAGTAATAGTACCTCCTTTCATTTGCATGTTCAGTTCAGTCATCATTCAAGGATGAATGATCCCAAGGAGGAGTTATTGTAACACCCTAAAAATTCTACTCTTAGAATCCGAATCAGTTGTTGTAAGTGTATCAACTTAGATCGGGTGATATAATACTTGTTCATATATGTTAAGGTACATCCTTAAGTCAACCTGCTCTGATTATTTCAACCCTCTCATTCCAAAAAAAAAAATCTACGCTCAAGAACTTCAAGAAACACCAAAGCTAGGGTTTCAAGGTGTCCAAGCAAATTCTTCATAGAGCTTCTTCCAGAACCTTGTTCTTCCAGGTATGTAAAGCTTTTCATATATAGTGTTGGACTGGTTCGTCCTCACGCCCTACATCTCAATTCAGTCAGTAGCAAGTTGAATCTTGGGTTTTGCCTTCACTTTTATGAAATTTCTATATTATGAGATTGTGATACTTTATGCATTGATATACTTTAATTATTGTTCATGGTTGTAGTTCCACATGAACACTATATATATTGAGTTGTACTAAAAGTATTTTGAGCTAGTAATTTTCCTTACATTGATTTTTGAAACTAAAGCAATATTTTTACATTGAAAAGTTTAAAAGCATTATTTTCAGAAAAGTATAACAACATTATTTTGAAAAAAAGTTTAAGGGAACTTAAAGGGTTCCAAATGTATATTTTTACGTTGAAAAAGAGAGCACTATTTTTAGAAAAGTATAAAGAGTTTTCAGTTCTTATATATCAATCTCGCACTTGAAAGATAAGTCCATAAGTATAGGTTTTAAATGTAAGTTTTGAACAAAGTTTTTAATGGAAGAATCAAATGATTTCAATTGTACTATTTGACAAGTGAGATAGAGAAAGAGTATAATTGATGTTTCTGAAAAGTACTTAGAAAAACAAAGTGAAAGATAAAGTTTCTTTGTAAAAGGTGATTGAGCATAATGGATATTGAGTATTTTGGGAGTAGTATCGAGCACAGAATTGGGTAAAAGTCTATTTTAACTCAAGTCCAATAAAACTACATAGCCAGCGTAGAATAGGATCACACGAATTTATCGTGTGACTCCTCACTGCCTCTGAGAAGGCTTATTAGATGGATTCATAGTTACAGTATCATCCTATACCCCGTCAAGGTATAGGATGGCCCTTGCAACGTGGGTGAAACGTTGTATCATTGTTAGGCTTATAGTAATGGTTGTCAGTTAGAGAAACTCCCCACAGAGTAAAGTATATTATTTTCATATTGTTTTATTGCATATCTTATTGTAAAGCTTAAATGGTTTTCATTTCATATTCATGTGTTGATTCAATTGAGTTGCTTTCAGTCCTTCAGTTTAGATATTTGTTTTATTCAACACTATTACATACTTGTACATTCTATGTACTGATGTCATTTGACCTATATCTTTTTATGATGCAGGTATAGGTGTTCAGGATCATCAACTGTCACGACCCAAAAATGGACATGATGTCACTCGTCTTATCCCACCAAGACAAGTCAGCCTAAAACCCATCAATACAATAAATACGGAAGTAAAATGAGAATAAAAGTCCAACACTATAAAATAATGCGGAAATTTAAAATCAACTTAAATATACCCCAAAAACATGGTTGTCACGTGTACAAACCTCTAAAGTATTATATTTGATTCGAAAAAAAAATATAAGTCTCAAATGACATTGTTTCTAGAATAGAACAAGATCATAAATATGAATAAGAAGGTCGCTGAGATGACAAACAGCTACCTCACAAATATCCACATGAAGCCTCGAAAAAGAAAAGAATAAAAAAAAATATCACGAAGATCCGGGCTCGTAACCGACAAAAGAAATGTAGGAGTAAGGGGTGAGTACCAAACCACACGGTACTCAGCAAGCAAACTCCTAAACACAAGCTAAGGGTAGGGAATACGGGTACTCCTTACACCCCAACCGAACCTCCACAACTAAAACCTGCATAAAAACCAGCTCAACCTAATAGTTCACAATTTACACAGCACATAGTTCAACCACATCACCTCAACAATTACAGATCAGTAACACACAAGATCAATTTCACCAATCACAAGTTCCACAGAAAAGTACTCGTAATTTCACAAATGATAAAGATGTGCAATGCAATGGAAAGTATAGTGATGCATGTCTATCCTAATGATACACACCCGCTGTCTCTCAGTCCGGGACCTATGGGGGACATATCTTTCCATGCATCCGTCGCGGCGTGCGACACGACCCTCGATAATGAAATCCGTTGCGGCGTGCGACACGTCCCCCAATAATAAAATTCGTCGCTGCATGCGACACGTCCCTCGAATAATAGTATCCATCACGGCGTGCGACACGTCCCTCGAATCATAATATTCGTCGCGGTGCGCGACGCGTCTCTCGAAATGGTACATCCTCTTTAATTTTTTCTTCTTCCTCAATTCACATAACACTTGTCACAACCATGTCTCAGAACCAATGCAAATAACATGTTCATATAAATAATGAGGAGATGACTATTTTCATAACAATGCATACTTCACAACAACACAATCGTGATACAACATCAACAATGAATCAATAAGCCTTTCAAACCATTCTCAACACATCACAGACCAATAATTAATCAAATTATCTTTTATTACCCCTTTTTCATCATTAAAATTATTCAATATGGAAGTGTCAACCCATCACCAAGTCTCATTATTCCCCAACACATACCACAAGGAAATACACGAATTCTATACACTTAACAAGGGTTGAGGAATTCACTTGCCTCAAATAATTGAACAATCACTTCAGAACTTGAGTCTTCCCCTTTCTTTGGGCTTCCAACTCAATGCAATCTATTCAAATAAATATTCACAATAAGATTTCGAAACTAACAACACCCATATCGCTATGTGTCTAGCCTAAACCCAAAAGCTCACTCAAATCTATAATAAAATTCCTAATCTTAATGCCAATTTAACATGTCAACTCTTATATTCTCCAAATTTCAAGTCTAGGGTTATGTCTTAATTCTCCAATGTCATAAATCTAATGAAATTCACATAATATTTCCTTACCTATACCAATTTATCAAAAAATTGAATCGTAATATGATAATTATAAGAAAATATGCAAAAATATCGAAGGTTACGAAGACAGTATGCCTATTCCACGGGTAAACACAGTTGTACCACTTAAGATCCCTCATATACTACAATCTACTACTTTTCAATGATTGGTCATTATTATATTATTATTGGTCATCATTATACAATGATTTTCCACTAACACTTTTGAATCCTAGATTCTCAAAACCCAACTTCCAATAATGTTTTCTTATAATAATATTAACTTCCCATCCTAGCAATTCATATTCAGAGCAAGAATTAACCTTAGCTTTTACCTGAAGCTTTTAGTGTTTTTCTTGTGACGCCGAAATCGTCCCCTCTGCCCCTCTCGTTTGTTCCTTTTCGTTCCCCTTTTCTTTTTAGAAAAGTTATGATCCAAATAATGTGAAACTCCGCTAACTTAATTTAATATATGGGACAAGTGGTATAGGGTATTAAATAAATTATGGACTTGACCCATTAACCATCAACTAAAATTAAATATTTAGAACTTACCCGCTAATTAGATAATCATAGTTAAATGAGTAATTCAAAATTCTCATTTAAAACTTACGGAAAGGGTCTTTTATGAAAGAGAGAGGACTAGTTCTCAAAATGGCCTAACGGGTCATTACATCAATAGGCGATTCGTTGAGATCAATTTGCACTTCCAATTTGAGAGTTTTGGTGAGTCCTCCTTTCATTTCAGAGGGCCCCATTTTCATTTCAGTATTTACTTTGGGGCGTCGAGGGTCTTGTCCCAGTGTCCAGGTTTAACTTAGAGGCTTCATAGATAGCTAGAGTTGCGTTGTTTACAGAAATTCTTTCTTTAAAGTGTTTTACAAATATTATATTTTGCTTAAATGAGTATTTGAGGCAGTTGAGTTATATTTTTCACTGTAAAGCTTTTCATTTGGTTGAGTCAAATCTTCCTCTATGTAGTTATCCAGATCGAGGGTTCGCTTGGTAGCCAATAATGGTTCTCGTGTACCGGTCACGTCCAGGGTGTAGGCTCGGGGCGTGACAACTAGCTGGAACCATTTCTCTTCGACTTTATATTTTATCACAACCTGTAATCATTTTCCTTCGATTTTATATTTTTCACTTGCTGGAACCATTTCCCTTCGGCATAATCATCACATGTCTCATCAAGGTGTAAATAAATCAATGCAAATAAGCAATTCCACACCATAAGAAAGAGACAATAACTCAAGCAATTCAAGTCCACAACAATGCCATCAAATCATTTCATCAATCAAGAAATTAGGGTCCACAACAAGGTAATTCACAAAGCACAAATGTCTATAAGTTGCCTTTTTTTAATACCCTTTTTATTCATTAAGATCAATCAAGTAGATTAATTGAAACCATCACCTCATTTCCGTTACTCCCCAACACATACTATGAAGGGAAATACAAGATTCTACAAGTTCTACATGGTTGAGAAGATCACTTGCCTTAATTCAATGAAAAGTCAATCCGAGACTTGGAATTTTCCTTTCCGAATAATGTCCAAAGTCATAATCTAATCATGCAATTAATCACAAGACGTTTCTAGAAATGACATCACCCATATCATATACTTTGGAAAATGGGTCAAATAAACTCAAAAACCCATTTCTGAAAATGAGCTTTGAATATGAAAATCATTACTTGAAAACATTACACAAGGCATATGGAACTCATTGGTGAAAACCATTTCGAAAAAGGAATTAAAATTAGTTCAAAATCACCCTTTTACTTTAGAACTTAAGTTCTTGAAAATCGTTGCCATTTGCCAATAAAAGTCTCAAGTTTTGATGTTAAATTCCATAAATGATCAAAGGGAATTGATGTTTTAGGGTTACAAAGACTTACCCAATCGATTCACCACGAAAAATCTCTTTAAAATCACTTCCAAGGGTTTTCCAAAACTAAAAATGGGGTAAAACCCCGAAATGGCAGGCCAAAAGCCTCTCTGATGTCGCTTAAGTGAACTCACGTTCGCTTAAGCGAATCCCGCTTAAAATGGGGGTCTCGCTTTTGCGAACCACGCTTCGCTTAAGCGAATATTGCTAAAGCGAGCCCTTATTCGCTTAAGCGATCTTCGCTAAAATGACCAGTGTTTCTTTTGTAAGCCGGCCTTAAATTAAGCAAAGGCACTTCACGAACGCGAGGCCTGCAAAACCAGAAACATCATCCAACAAAAAATTCTCTGAATGGACTCTCGAGATTCGTTTGGAATCCCGTACACACAAACCATATACACAATTTGACTAAACACGACGTTTTGGACACAATGGAACAATCAAAATATGAATCCATGTTATCCTTGACCCGTGTCCCGTGTAATTCACAAGGGCTTAATTAAGCTCAGGAGCTCTACAAAACCAAGACCTCTTTTAGGTCTAAAATCATTCCTTCAATCCAAAGGAACTGTCAGAAATTCAATCAGATCATTCGAACCCCGAATGTTGACCAAAGTCAACTCAAACGCTAAAATCTCAATAATTTCCATCTTTGGACCTCAAATCCTGAAAAAGGCTCTAAATTGGAAATTGAAAACTCTCTTAGATCAATTTTCGCATTCCAAACTGATGGAATTGATAAAATTCCATTCTGACATTCCAAACTCTAAAAGATACTGAAAACCACTCTTTAACCACTTTAGCCTTTCAAACCCCAAAAACTTTAAAATTCACAACTTTTAACTCAAAACTTGAAACTAATTTTAAAACTCATTCAGAAATGACTCTTGGCCAAAATCGGGAGGATAAAATGGTAATTTTATGGAAGTATCTAAAAATGACTGAAGGGTCATTACATACCGTTTATTTAATTAAAATTAAGTAGATGATATAGTTTTAAAAACTAATACAATTCAATTATTTTAAAAGAAGTTAATATACACTTTAGTTAAAAAAAGTTTTTGTAATTTTAGTTAAAAAACATTTTTGTAATGTAATTCTATAGATATTTTCCAAAAATATTTCAACAAGATGAGAAGTCTCTATTTTCTTAAAGACAATAGTTTCTGTTTTAGTATTTTAAGGACATTAGGAAATAGGAAAAATTTAATTTTATTTGGGAGGGAAAGGTGTTGCAAGAACGAACACAAAATATAAAATAGGAATATTGTAGGCTTTTTTACATGTGTGGCCAAATTTTTGGCCATCTAGCATTACTCTTCTATTATATCCTTCTATGAATATATTAAATTCATATTTTGGAAAATACATTAAAATGATAATAATTAATATTGAGAAAACTAATAAGATTTGTAAATTGTACAAATAAAAATGATCATTTATTTTTAATTGTGTGAACAGGTAAACATCTATGAAGCGAGTTAATATATATAGTACCATGAACGAGTAGAAGTGAACAAGATACAAAAAATATCTTGGGGAAATTCCTTTCTTTATATTCATATTTTATCCTTTGAGTCCTGATAACAAAACTCCATTTTTTAGTGGTTCACCAAGTGTTTAGATTAAATTAATAAAATTCATTCATGGATACTCGAGGAGAATTATCTACATCGACCCGTTTGCATTCCAATTTCTTTTATGATGTATTCCTGAGTTTAGTGGTGAAGATACTCGAAAATTATTTATGTCTCATCTTTTCTCAGGATTGTATCGAGAAGGAATGAATACCGTCAAAGATGATAAGGAGTCGAAGAAGGGCGATGTTATTTCAATGGGATTAAATAAAGGAATTGAAGTGTCAAGAATTTTCATTGTTATTTTGTCCACAAATTATACTTCGTCTAGCTGGTGACAGTGTCTCAAGGAATTAGTTCAAATTCTTAAATGCAAAGAGAAGCTAAATCAGAGAGTTATGCCTGTTTTCTATAATGTTCTATAAGCCATTTTTACTATTTCAAACGAATTTATAAAAATATATTTGGAAATTATTAAAGAGGTGTAGTTGAGAAGTTTGTATATCAGGGAGAAAAGGCTAAGTAAAGAGAAAACTGACACTTAATTATCTCCAATGAAGACAAGTGTCTTGACACTTGGCTTATTTTTAGTGGTTCCATTTCTCTATTTAAATGCTTCTTCTTTCAACAACAAATAGACACTACATATTGATTTTGCTTTCTCTTTATCTTTACTCTCCTCTAGTTCTCTATTCTTTTCTATTTCATATCCCTTCTTAATTATTTATCTTCTTTTATGTTGGTTTTTTACTGTTCTACACTATAACTTATTGAGATTAATTTGCTTATTTATGTATCCTCTATTCAAATAGAGAAAGCTTGTTTAATCCTGGGGAAACATTTCAAATTCTGAAGTACTTTCTTAGGACAGTGCTTGTAACACCCCGAAAGTCGAAAAGTTAGAAAGGGAAGAAAAATGTAGAAAATTCCTCTGAGCAGTGGTCAATGAGTCAAACCTACGGACCGTAGAATGTCCTACGGGCCATAGGAAGTGAATCGTAGGACCCAAATTTGAGTTTGGAAAATTGAGTTTCTGAAGTTTGACCTACGAGTAGCCAGGATGAGCCGTTGAAAGTTTGACGGGTCATAGAAAGGTCTCGTAGAAAAGTTCCAGACTTAGTGAAATTTTGGGGCTTAAGTTGAGTTCTACGATTAGGGTCTACGAATCGTAGGAAGTCCTACGGGACGTAGAAAGGTCTCATCGAAGTTGGATGAAATTTAAGGCTCCAATACTTGGTCTACGGTTGACCAGCACTATTCGTAGAAGATCGAAGTCGTAGGGTCTGTCGGCAGTTATTTTAAAGGGGCATTTAGGTCTTTTTCTATGTTCTGAAGGCCTAAGCTATGTCATTTTGACCCTCATTCCTAGCATTATATAAGGTTCTTAAGTCCTAAAACTGCCCATTCTAAATTCATTCCCCTAATTCCTAAATCTAAACCACTTTCATCTCTCCCAATTATCTCCAAGGCTCACAAGAGATTCTAGGGTTCTTCAAGTTTAAGTCTCCTTTCTTCATCATTGATTAGAAATTCAGGATCAAGGTATGTAGGGAGTTAATCAATGGGTTACATTCACCCATTGAGTCCCAAAGATTTCTCAAATCCTCAAATTTAATTTCCCTAAATTCGTTAGGTTTTCATTCAATTCCTCATGGGTTCTATTTGTATGAGTTTAAATTGTTTGATTTTTATCATATTATGATTTTCTACACTCAATTGCATGCTTTCCAATTAATTCCATATGAACCCATCCATTGATTATGAATTTTTACTATGAAACCTAAGTTGCACGAATTTGAAGAAAAACTATGAACCAATGAATAATGTTTAAATGAACTTATGCATGATTTATGAAAAAAGATTGTTTATGACCTAGGTTTCTTTGAATTAAGCATCGATTTATTGTGAAAGGATTTTCTCACCTATGAATGAATTGTGAAAGGTTTTCTCACATAAAGGGATCATGGTTTAGTGAAAGGTTTTCTCACTCATGCATCATTCAAGCTTTAAGGAGCTATTCTATGACTTTTTTTTAGCTTGTATTAGTAACTTAATTGTTCTTCCATGGATGATGATATGCTTATGTTTATAACTAATTCCATTGGTATTTTACTTAGCACCGAGAGAACATTGAGATGGAGGCTCTCTCGTTAGTAGAGGCCGGACTCTTGTAGCAATCTCCTTGTCCCTGAATACGTGCCCCCATAGGCTGTCTTAAGTGACATATCTACTAGATCCACCTAAGCTATAGGTTAAGGTCCTTGCCTTGGTAAGTAAGGTCATCTCTTTTTGGTGTGAAAGAAAGACATCAGATTTCATGTTATAGCTCACATGGTCTATGTTGGTTAATAGTAAATATCCCATAAAATGAACTAAATTACATTCAATATGTCTTATGAAGTTTTCCTTATGATTTTAAGATGCATTGACCATGTTCATGATTTACAATGTTCCCTTAAAAGTTTTACTATGTTTAGCTTGGTAATGCACATCTTGTTTTTGATTATGTCCTCTTATGATCATATTTCATTTTTCATGCATATTCCTCATACTTAGTACATTCCATGTACTAATGCATACTTGTAACTACATTGTTTCACTAATGTAGGGCTTGATGACTCTTCTCCCTCCGCTCATGGCTAGTTGATCATCTTAAAGTTTGAAGACTTGTTGAGTCCTTATACTCCGAGGACGATGTTGCCTTTATTGTTTTCTTATGTCCTTTATGCTTTGGTTGTTGTATGTGGTGTATGGGTTACTTTCCGACCACTCCTTTAATATAATAGATGGCTTGTCAAGACTATGTTAGACTGCCGCTTAAATGTCAAACACTTTTATTGATATGAAATGCTTTACATTTGTCTATTACTTTATGTATACGTAAGTCAAGTGGCTTGTGTACGACCTCTCAGGGTCTTATACGCCATGTCATGTCTACGGTGTACTTTGGGTTGTGAAATACTTGGTATTTAGAGCATAAGGTTTTAGAAAAGATCCTAGGATATCTTACAAGGCGCATTGAGTAGAGTCTTTTCCATAAATATGAAGCGTGCCACATTCATGAATATGAGTCTACAAAGCGTTTAGGAAACTTCACTTCTTTCATTACTCTAAAGTCATTCCATAGAGTATATCTCTATAAAGATCCTTCTCCTAAATCATGTTCTATCCTTTTCACAATATGGCCCCTTGAAGAGCTTATGTGAGAAGGAATGCGGGCAACAAAAATGTGGAGCCCAAGGTTCCTTAAGTTCCAGCTGATCCTTTGGCCGAGCAAGTAACTCATGCTAAATTGCGAGCAACTTTCCAAGTGTAAGCTCAAGCCATGACGGCCCAAGCCGATAGAGATGCTAATGCTCCCGTAAATCCAAATATGGGTACGACAGTGGCAAGGATAAGGGACTTCACTAGGATGAATCCTCCAAAATTTCACGAGTCTAAGGTTGATGAGGTCCTCAAGAGATCATTGATGAGGTGTATAAGATAGTAGGTATTATAGGATTGACTATGGTTGAAAAGGCGAAATTGTCCACTTATGAACTAGAGGGTGTTGTTCAAGTGTGCTTTAAACAATGGAAGAGTGAGAGGGCGGTTGATGTAGGTCCTCTTGATTGGGAGAAATTCAAGTGAGCTTTTCTGGATCGTTTCTTTCCTCTTGAAATAAGAGATGCGGAAGTGATTGAGTTCATTAATCTTTGACAAGGTAATATAAGTGTGAAGGAGTATGCTTCGAAGTTTGCTCAATTGGCTAAGTATGCTCCAACTATGGTTGCAGACTCTAGGGCAAGGATGAGTAAGTTTGTGTCGGGTGTGTCTGACATGGTTGTCAAGGATTATCGTACCTCCATATTAATCAAGGAAATGGATATTTCTTGATTAATGATACATTCCCAACAAATCGAGGAGTAAAAACTCAAGGAAAGGGCAAAAGAGTCTAAGAGGGCAAAGACCGCTGACGGTGACTTTTATCATTCTAGTTTCACTGGGCATGTGCGTCCATATTTCCAGCAAATGTTTTCTGGTCAAGGTTTGTCTAATGCTTCGGCTCCTAAGTTCAACAATGTCACGACCTAAAGTACCCCATAGATGTGACATGACATACAAAACTCCGAAAGGCCCTATACGAGCCACTTAGCATACATCATACAAGATAATAGTAAGTAAGAAGTTCAAAGAAAATTTATATCAAAAGAGCGGAAGTGTAAACATAGCCTCAAAGCCATCTAATACATAAATGGAATGGAAGTGGGACATAACCCATACAAGTTCTAAAAAGAAAGTGACATAAAAGATAAATGTGGCATTGTCCTCAAATGTGTGAGGACTCACTAAGTCTTCAAAATCTCTAACTACTCACTAGCCACGAACGGGATGAGAAGAATCACCAAGCCCTACATTATGAGACAATGTTGGCAAAAACATGCGTTAGTACATGGAATGTACCAAGTATACAGGGAATGCAATAAAACATGAGACATGATCATAAGGGGGCATAATGGAAAGCATGGAACGCATGACCAAGTTAAAACATGGTAAAATCATTTAAGAAGATTCATAAATCATGAACACGGTCAATGCATCTTTAAATCATAAAGGAAGCTTCATAAAACATTAGTGATTGTCTTAGTACATTTTTGGGAAGTATACCATTAACCGACATAGACCATGTGAGCTATAACATGGAATTCAGTGTCCTCCCCACACCGAAAAGGGGTTGTCCTACTTGCCAAGGTAAGGACCATGAACTTCTAGCTTAAGTAGATCCACTAGCTAATGTCTTTCTTAGACAATCATCCTATGGTGGCATATAGTTTATGGGACATGGGTGATCGCCGATAGTCCGCTCGGTGCTAATTAAAAATCTCACGGAGTTAGTCATATTTCATAAGTCATCTTATCATTAATAGACATGGGTAATCACCTCTTGTCTAATCATTAGGGGACATGGGTAATCGCCTCTTGACCCTTGCCTTATCATTTGAATAGCTCCTTAGACCATGCGTGATAAAACCTTTCACCATCCATGATCTTTTCATAATAGCTTTATAAGGCCCATAATCATTAACTTCATACTAGAAGTGCCATACTACTAATGGAAATAGTTTTTAAAAAAAACGTGATCTATGATCATTGATGGCATAACCGGCTACCACACTAATCAAGACCTAATTTTTTAAAATAGCCCGAAAAGCATTGATGGCAAATCTAGATGTCATTCATGTCATGTGGCCAAGCTTCATAGAACATATAGATACCTTCATCCATAAGCTTACTTGAGTCATAAACATTGTTTTCATAAATACATGCATAATTTCTTAAAAGCTATTCATAAATTCAAGCTCTACATAAATTCATGTAAATTAGGGTTCATAGTCAAAATCCATAGATCAATGCATGGGTTCACATGGAATTTGTTGAAAAGCATGCAATTAAGTCTAAATAATGAAAATAAGATCAAAGTCAATCAATTGAATCCATACAAATAGAACCCATGAGTAATTGAATTAAAACCTAATCAAATCTTGGGAAATTTAATTGGAGAATTGAAGAAACCTTGGGGGCTCAATGGGTGAATGGAATCCATTGATAAACTCCCTACATACCTTGATTGAAGCCCTAGGCAATGATGAAGAAAGGAGACTTGAACTTGAAGAACCCTAGCTTCTTCTTCCTTGATTCTAGAGAGCGAAATATTTGGGGAAACTTGGAGGGAATTCGGGGGAAGTATACCATTAACCGACATAGACCATGTGAGCTATAACATGGAATTCAGTGTCCTCCCCACACCGAAAAGGGGTTGTCCTACTTGCCAAGGTAAGGACCATGAACTTCTAGCTTAAGTGGATCCACTAGCTAATGTCTTTGTTAGACAATCATCCTATGGTGGCACATAGAATATGGGACATGGGTGATCGCTGCTAGTCTTCTCTGTGCTAAGTAAAAATCCCACGGACTTACTCATAATTCATAAGTCATCTTATATTAATAGACATGGGTAATCGCCTTTTGTCTAATCATTAGGGGACATGGGTAATCGCCTCTTGCCCCTTGCCTTATCATTAGAATAGCTCCTTAGACCATGCATGAGAAAACCTTTCACCATCCATGATCTTTTCATAATAGCTTTATAAGGCCCATAATCATTAACTTCATATTAGAAGTGCCATACTACTAATGGAAATAGTTTTTTAAAAAAACGTGATCTATGATCATTTATGGCATAACTGGCTACCATACTAATCAAGACCTAATTTTGGAAAATAACTCGAAAAGCTTTGATGGCAAATCTAGATGTCATTCATGTCATGTGACCAAGCTTCATAGAACATATAGATACCTTCATCCATAAGCTTACTTGAGTCATAAACATTGTTTTCATAAATACATGCTTAATTTCTTAAAAGATATTCATAAATTCAAGCTTCTTCATAAATTCATGTAAATTAGGGTTCATAGTCAAAATCCATAGATCAATGCATGGGTTCACATGGAATTTGTTGAAAAGCATGCAATTAAGTCTAAATAATGAAAATAAGATCAAAGTCAATCAATTGAATCCATACAAATAGAACCCATGAGTAATTGAATTAAAACCTAATCAAATCTTGGGAAATTGAATTGGAGAATTGAAGAAACCTTGGGGGCTCAATGGGTGAATGGAATCCATTGATAAACTCCCTACATACCTTGATTGAAGCCCTAGGCAATGATGAAGAAAGGAGACTTGAACTTGAAGAACCCTAGCTTCTTCTTCCTTGATTCTAGAGAGAGAAATATTTGGGGAAACTTGGAGGGAATTCGGGGGAAGTTGAAAAGTAATTAGAATGGGTAGATTTTAGGCTTAGAGGACTTATATAGGGTCGAGGATTAGGACTAAACTGCCTTAGATTAGGAATAGATCAATTAGGGAAAAGACCAAAAAATTCTTAAAAATAACTGTCGGATCTCGACCTACGGTCCGTAGATCCAAATACGGACCGTCCTCTCCAACCGTAGAAAGATTCAGAAACTATAAGATTTGGGCCTCCAACGACGGTTTCCATGTATGGTCCGTTGGTCCACTTATGGACCGTACATACCAACCGTAGGTCCCAACCTTGACCTTTAAAAACTTCTCTAAGTCTGGGAATGACCTACAACACCTATCTATGATCCATTGAAGCAATGACGGACCGTCTTATTGAGTCGTAGAAAGGATACTTAGACTTGATTTCTGAAAATAATTTCCCCACCATCTACGACTGCGATCTACTGTCCATAGGTCCTTCTACGAGCCGTAGGTGGGAGCCGTAGATACAGCTTGCAACCCAAAAAAATTAATTTTCCTTCTTTTCCAAGTTTGAGGTGTTATAAACAAACATAGGGTGTCTAACCCTATGCCTCAATGAGTAAACGGTGGTAATGGATTTTCTACCTCCGCTTGCACTAGGTATGGTAAGAAACATTATGGCAAGTGTTTCGCCAGTATAGATGGTTGCTTTAAGTGTGAAAAGAGTGGTCACAAGATGAGAGATTGCCCATCGCTTACTACTACGGGAAGGGATGGTAGGCAAGATCAACCTAGTGGTTCCAGTTCGGGTAGTCTGAAGAAAAATAGATTTTATTCTCTTCAGACTTGATAGGTTCGTGTAAGTTCTTGGGATGTGGTGGCCGGTATGTTGAAAGTCTTTCATCTTGATGTTTATTCTTTACTTGATCCACGTGCTACCTTATCATTTATTACTCCTTATATGGCCATGAGATTTAATGTTTGTCCCAAAATCCTTTCTAATCTCTTTCATGTCTTTACTCCCGTGGGTGATGCTATTGTGGCAAAAAGAGCCTATAGAAATTATCCTATTTCCTTTTCTAATAGAGTCACTCATGTTGATCTTATAGAGCTTGATATGTTAGATTTTGATGTTATTCTTGGGATGAATTGGCTTCATGCATGCCATGCCTCTATAGATTGTAGGACCTGATTGGTCACTTTCAAGGTTCCGAATGAACCTATCATGTCATGGGAATGGGGAAATTGTAGTCTCAAAGGTCAGTTTGTATCTTGCCTAAAAGCTAGGAAAATGATTTCAAAAGGTCGCATTTATCATCATGTTCGGATTAGGGATATATATTCCAAAACTCCTAGTCTTGAGTCAGCCCCGATAGTAAATGAGTTTCTAGAAGTGTTTCCCGATGATCTTCCCGGTATTCCTCTCGAAAAGGAAATAGACTTCGGTATTGAACTTCTCCCAAATACACAACTTATCTCTATTCCTACTATTGTATGGCCCTGGCAGAATTGAAGGAGTTAAAGGACCAATTGAAAGATTTATTGGATAAGGATTTTATTAGACCGAGTATATCTCCATGGTGTGCTCCAGTATTGTTTGTTCGAAAGAAGGATGGTTCGCTCCGAATGTGCGTTAACTATTGGCAATTGAACAAGGTTACCATTAAGAATAAGTATCCTATTCAAAGGATTGATTTTGATCAACTCCAAGGAGCGAGTTACTTCTCTAATATTGATCTCACATCATGTTATCACCATTTGAGGGTGAAAGAGAATAACATTCCGAAGACGGCATTTCGAACTCGGTATGGTCATTATAAGTTTTTTTTTATGTCACTTGGTTTGACTAATGCCCCGACAACATTTATGGATTTAATTAATAGGGTCTTTAAACAATATCTTGACATGTTTGTGATTGTGTTTATTGATCATATCATGATTTAGTCACGGAGTGAGGATGAGCATGCTAATCATTTGAGGATTATGTTGCAAATTCTCAAAGACCGTGATTTGTATGCTAAGTTTAGCAAGTATGAGTTTTGGTTGAGGTCTGTTGCTTTTTTTGGCCATATTGTCTCTGATGAAGGTATTCAAGTCGATCCTAAGAAAACGGAGGTGATTAAAAATTGGCCTAGACTTTGTCCACTTCAGATATACTTTATTTCTTAGGTTTGGCCGATTACTATAGAAGGTTCGTGGAAGGATTTTCCTCGTTTGCTTCACCTTTGATGACATTAACTCAAAAAAAGTGAAATTTCTATGGTCGGAAGCTTGTGAGAAGAGTTTCCAAGAGTTGAAGGATAGATTCACTTAGGCCCCTATTTTGACATTATCAGAAGGATCGGATGGTTTTGTGTTTTATTGTAATGCCTCATGAATTTGTCTTGATTGTGTTTTGATGCAACATGGGAAGGTTATTGCGCATGATTCAAGGCAATTGAAAGTGCATGAAAAGAAATATCTCACTCATGATTTGGAGTTAGCGGTGGCAGTGTTTGCCCTAAAGATTTGGAGACATTACTTGTATGGCATTCATGTGGATGTATTTACTAGCCACAAGAGTTTGAAATATGTGTTTACTCAAAAGGATTTGAATCTTCACCAAATGAGGTGCTTGATTTATTGAAAGATTACAACATAGGTGTCCTCTATCATCCTAGTAAGGCGAATGTGGTGGCAGATGCTCTTAGTCGGTTATGCATGGACAATGTTGCTCATGTTGAGGATGATAAGAAGGAGTTCATCATGTTCATATATTGGACCAATTGGGTCTTCGTTTGGTTGATTCTAATAAAGGTGGTGTAGTTGTTCTTTTTGGGTCAGAATCATCTTTTGTATCGGATGTGAAGGCTAAGCAAGATCTTGACCCGATTATGATTGAATTGAAGAAGTCGGTTTCTGAAAAAGCCATCAAGGCTTTCTCCCAAGGAGGAGATGGTATCCTTCGATATCAAGGCCGGTTATGTGTTTTGAACGTTGATGAGTTGAGAAATCAGATTCTGACAGAAGCTCATAGTTCGTGGTATTCTATTCACCCGAGAGGCACCAAGATGTACTGTGATTTACGGGAGGTCTATTGGTGGAATGGGATGAAGAAGGATACTATGGGATTTGTGGGTAAATGTCCAAATTATCAACTAGTAAAGGTTGATAATCAGAAACTGGGTGTTTTAGCTCAAAATATTAGTATTCCTACATGGAAGTTGGAAGATTTTAATATAGACTTCATTACGGGTTTACCCCGCACTCGTCGATAGTTTGATTTGATTTGGGTCATTGTGGACCAAATGGCGAAATCAACTAACTTCCTCCCTGTTAAGACTTCATTCTTATTAGAAGATTATGTGAAGTTCTATATTAGGGAAATGGTAAGGTTGCATGGAGTGCCTTTGTCCATTATCTCTGATCGAGGTACTCTGTTTACATCTCAGTATTCGAAGTCATTTTAGAAAGGTCTTGCTACTCAAGTTAAACTTAGCATGACTTTTCACCCTCAGACCGATGGACAAGTCGAGCGTACCATTCAGACTTTGGAAGATATGTTAAGAGCTTGTGTGATTGATTTCAAGGGTAATTGGGACGATCACTTGGCTTTGATTGAGTTTGCTTATAATAATAACTATCATTCTAGAATTGAGATGACACTACTTGAGGCTTTTTATGGTAGGAAGTGTAGGTCTCCTATTGGATGGTTTGAAGTTTGTGAGGTCGCTTTGATAGGGCACGAGTTTGTCACGACCTAAATTACCCACTAGATGTGACATAGCATACAAGACCCCGAAAAGCCCTATAAAAGCCACTTAGGATACATCATACAAGATAATAGCATGTAAGAAGTTCAAAGACAATTTCATATCAAAAGAGCGGAAGTCTAAACATAGTCTCAAAGCCATCTAATACATGAATGGAATGAAAGTGGGACGTAACCCATACAAGTCTTTAAATAAAAATGATATGAAAAGTAAATGTGGCTATGTCCTCGAACATATGAGGACTCACCAAATCTTTAAAGTTTCTATCACAGCGAACTAGTCACAGGAGGGTGGAGATGAGGTGGACCTATACTTAGGAGAAAATGTAGGCAAGATTATGCGTTAGTACAAAAATGTACCAAGTATGATAACTATGCATATAGGTTATAAAATCATGCAAAAAAGGGCTATACATAAAATATAATGACCAAGTTAAATCATACGATGGCGTGATAGAAAATATGAAGTAAAGAGCCATAGTCAATGCAAGGAAATCATCTTAAAACAACATATGCTTAAAAGCCTTTAGATAGTAACCTTTTTTCATTATTGTGGGAAGTGAGCCTTAGCCGACATAGACCATGTGAGCTATAACATGGAATCCGGTGTCTACCTCACACCGAAAAGAGGTGTCCTTACTTGCCAAGGTAAGAACCATAGTTTCTAGCTTAGGTGGATCCACTAGCTAATGTCTATCTAAGACAAACCTATGGTGGCACATAGTTATGTGATAAGGAGATTGTTACTAGAAACCTGACCTCTACTAACAGTAGAGCTTCCATCTCAATATCCACTTGGTGCTACGCATAATTCCCACGGATTAATCATCATTCATAGCTTATCTTATCATTATTAGGGAACATGGGTAATCGCCTCTTGTACCTTCATTAGAATAGCTCCTTAATCTTTTATTCAAAGTTTAGTTGAGAAAACATTTCAACCCTTATTAATTCTTCATGTTAGAAAAGTCCTTTCACAAATCAATAACAACAACATTTATGTTTCAATCTCAAAGAAAATCTTAAATCATCATAATTTCATAAATTAAACATGCATATCTTCATAAAATTCATTTTGTTGATCATTCATAAACTTCATCATAGAATCATAGCTTGAAAACCATAAATCATGCATGGGCTCATTTAATTTCATCTTAAAATCATTGAATTAACTCAATTCATCCATAAATAAACATAATTCAATCAATTAGATGATAATTTGAAGAAACCAATTAGATAGAAGAAAACCCTAATTTCAATTGGAGAATTCTAACTTTGCAAATTGGAGAATTTAGGAACCCTATGTGGGAAAGGACTCCATAGGTGAAAGCTACCATACCTTGACGCCGAAAGCTTGAAATCAATGGTGAACTTAGGAAACTTGAATGAAAACCCTAGAACCTTCTTCTTCTTCAACCTTCTAGAGAGAGAAATATTTGGGGAAAGACTTTGGAGGAAATTTGGTAGTGATTAGAAAGTGAGAGAATTCGACTTAGAAGCCTGATATAAGGCCTAGGATTAGAGCTTAATCGACCTAGATTAGGAATAAATCAATTAGGGAAAAGACCAAAAAGCCCTTTAAAATTAATTGTCCGCTTCGACCTGCGATTCGTAGCTCCAACCACGGACCGTCCTGGTCAACCGTAGAAAAGTTCAAAAACTATTTCTTTGGACCTTCAAACGACGGGACCCTTTGTATGGTCCGTAGGTCCATTGATAGACCATACATGCCAACCGTCAGTCCAACCTTGAACCTTTAAAATTTCACCAAGTCTGGAGGGACCTACGAGACCAGCCTACGACTCGTTTATACAGTGACGAGCCATCCTGGAAATCCATCAATGGGATCCTGAAACTTGATATTTTCAAAATATTTACCCTGCCATCTATGGTTCCCACCTACGGCCTATAAGTCAACCTACGGTCAGTAGATGGCTCCGTTAGTACTGGTACTAGACCTAAAAACCAAAAAATTCTTCTTTCCGAATCCGAGGTGTTACAGAGTTGGTGCATGAGGCCATGGAAAAGGTGTGAGTTATTTGTGAGAGGTTGAAAATGTCTCAAAGTTGATAAAAGTCTGATTCTGATGTTAGAAGAGGAGAACTAGAATTTGATGTAGATAATTGGGTCTACTTGAAAATTTCACCCATGAAGGGTGTCATGAGATTTGGAAGGAAATGGAAGCATAGTCCCAATATAAGATTTTGTGGCGTATTGGCAAGGTTGCTTATGATATTTAGTTGACTAATAATTTAGCATTGGTACATCCGGTATTCTATGTCTTTTTGTTAAAAAAATATGTTGGAGATCCGACGTCCGTTGTACCTTTGGAAGGTTTAGGAGTTAAAGAGAACCTTTCTTCTGAAGAGGTTTCGGTCGAGATTTTAGACTGGAAAGTTCGGTAGTTTAGAAACAAAGAAGTTTCTTCTGTGAAGGTTCTTTGGATGAATCAATTAGTTGAGGGTGCTACTTTGGGGCCCGAAGCTGATATGATGTCCAGATATCCATATCTCTTTCCCTCCGCTCCTACTCTAGCTTGATGAATTAGCCCTCATCGTTCATTCTTTTAGATTCATGTGTTTTATTCATTCTCATATTTCCATATACATGCATGTTAATGAAAACTTGATTTTTGATGTTATGATTTAACTTGGAAGGATTCTCCACATTTATTGGTATTTTGATGAAATATGCATTCATGTTGGTTTGTTAGTTTCTCTTCTACTCTATTCATGCTAACTTTAGTCCTATTCGAGGATGAATATTTCCAAGGGAGAGATATTGTAACACCTCAGAAGTTAGAAAGTCGGAAAGGAAAGAAAAATGCAGAAAAAACCTCTGAACATTGGTCTACAAGTCCAACCTACGGATGGTAGGAAGTGAATCGTAGGACCCAAATTTGAGTTTGGGAAATTGATTTTCTTAAGTTTGACCTACGAGTAGCGAGGACAAACCATAGAAAGTTGGACGGGCCGTAGGAAGGTCCTGTAGAAAAGTTCCAAACTTCTATGGTATAAGTTGAGTTCTATGGTTTGGGTATACGGACCGTAGGAAGTCCTACAGGACATAGAAAGGTCTATTCAAAGTTGTATGAAATTTTAGGCTCCAATACTTGGTCTATGGTTGACCAGTACGGTCTATAGAAAGTTCTACGGACCGTAGGTCGAAGTTGTAGGATCTGCCGGCAGTTATTTTAAAGGGGTATTTTTGTCTTTTCCTATGTGCTTAAGGCCTAAACTATGTCATTTTGACCCTCATTACTAGCCCTATATAAGGTTCTTATGTCCTAAAAGTACCCATTCTAAAGTAATTCCCCTAATTCCTAATTCCCAACAAAGTTCATCTCTTCCAATTCTCTCCAAGGCTCACGAAGGATTCTAGGATTCTTCTAGTTCAAGTATCCTTTCTTCATCATTACTTAGGGCTTCAAGATCAAGGTATGTAAGGAGTTCATCAATGGGTTCCATTCACCCATTGAGTCTCAAATCTTCCAATTTAATTTCCCTAAATTTGTTAGGTTTTCATTCAATTCCTCATGGATTCTATTTGTATGGGTTTAAATTGTTTGATTTTGATAATATTATGATTCTCTAGACGCAATTACATGCTTTCCAATCAATTCCATACAAACCCATGCTTTGATCATTAATTTTTACTATGAACCCAAATTTGCATGAATTTGAAGAAAAAGCTACGAATCAATGAATGATGTTTTCATGAACTTATGCATGATTTATGAAAATGGATTGTATATGATCTAAGTTGATTTAAATTAAGCATCGATTAATTGTGAAAGGATTTTCTCACCTACGTATGAATTGTGAAAGGTTTTCTCAAATAAAGGGATCATGGTTTAGTGAATGGTTTTCTCATTCATGCATGATTCAAGATTTAAGGAGCTATTCTATGATGTTTTTAACTTGGATTAGTAACTTAATTGTTATTTTCCATGGATGATGACATGCTTATGTTTATGACTAATTTCATTTGGATTTTACTTAGCACCGAGAGGAATTTGAGATGGAGGCTCTCCCGTTAGAAGAGGTCGGGTCTCTAGTAGCAATCTCCTTGTCCCTAACTACGTGCCCATGTAAGTTATCTTAACTGACTAGCTAGTGGATCCACCTAAGCTAGAAGTTAACATCCTTGCCTTGGAAAGGAAGAACATCTCTTTTCAGTGTGGGAGAAAGTCATTAGATTTAACATTATAGCTCACGTGGTCTATGTCGGTTAATAGTAAATATTCCACATAACAAACAAAATTACTTACGATTTGTCTTTTGAAGTTTTCCTTATGATTTTAAGATGCATTGACCATGTTAATGATTTATGATGTTTCCTTATTTAGCTTGGTTATGCACATCATGTTTTCGATTATGTCCTCTTATTATCACATTCCATGTTTTTATGCATATCCCTCATACTTAGCACATTCCATGTACTAGTGCATACTTATTCCTATTTTGTTTCACTAATATAGGGCTTGACGATTCTCTCCCTCTGCTCGTGGCTAGTTGATCATCTTAGAGTTTGAAGGCTTGGTGAATCCTCATACTCCGATGACGATATCGCCTTTATTGCTTTCGTATGTCCTTTATGTTGTGGATGTTGTATGTGGTGTACATGTTACGTCCCGTGCACTCCTTTAATCTAATAGATGGCTTGTCAAGATTATGTTAGACTTCTGCTGAAATGTCAAACTCTTTTATTGATATGAAATGCTTTACCTTTGTCTATTACTATGTGTATATATATTTCAAGTGTCTTGTTTAGGGCCTCTCAGGGTTTTATGCGCCATGTGACATCTAGGGTATACTTTGGGTCATGACAGTGCCTAGCATGACTCAATTATTAATTGTGTATTACTTAAAATATTATAATAATAATATTCATCTAATTTTCAGTATTATTATTTGACTAAATAATAACTTATATTATTATTATGAAAATTCATTGTTCCCCAACATATTATTCCTACTCAAGTGAGTCATAAAACTGGGAAATTTGGTGAAGAATTTGGTAAACTCAAGGAAAGATTTGGTCATCAAATAAAAAAGTGGAAAGCTGCACTTACTCAAGCTGTAACAATATTTCAAAGGAAATGGCCACAACTTGCTGCCAGGTACATGAAAATATTTCTCATACGAGATGTGAAGGGATTATTTGTACTGTGTTCGTAAATATCTATAGATAAAAGAAATAAGGAGATATGTGATTTATCAATGTAGTGCCTTTGGATAACCTGATATGTTGTTCATGAATTATGATTTGCTAATTCGGTATGATTGTATAAGAATTGGGGAAAGTTTGATAGTTTTCTCAACTTGTGGGGATTTCATTTTATGAAAACAAAAAAAACTTAAGAAAAACAAATAATATTTTTTCCTTTTCACACAGATTCAATTTGAAAATCTATGAGAGTAACCAATGGATATTTTTCAGTAGAAAATAGTACTAGTATTTTTTTAGTAGCTTGAGATATATACTAGCTTAGCTTCATCCCACTATTTTTAAAAAAATTTAATTTATTGGCCATAGGGATGAATAAGAATTCATTGGAATTATTATACAAGATATGAAAAAAGAGGTCAACTAGACACCTCTAGAAGTTGCTCATCACCCCGTCAGAGTAGATTCTTGTGCCAAAAATATAGAGTTGTTATTGCAAAATGGACATAAAGATGAAGTTCGCATGATTGGTATATATGGAGTTGGTGGAATCGGAAAAACAACTCTGGCAAAAGATATCTACAATCAATTATTTTAACATGAAAACTTTGATAGTAATTGCTTCCTTTGTTAGATCAAAAGATGAAAAAAAAATCCTAAATAAGCTACAAGGGAAACGTCTCAATATACTTCTCAAAACTAAGGACTTCAAAGTTAACAATGTTTGTCAAGGCATCAATCTAATAAAAGCATGATTCAAGTCAAAAAAGATTCTAATTGTTCTTGATGATATGGATACAGAAAAACAACTAAATCCTTAACAAGAGAAAGAAGTTGGTTTGCTTCGGATAGTTTAATAATCATTACCATCCACCTGAGAAAAGGGAGTGCTACATAAGCTTGGAGAAAAAGAGAGATGTGAGGATAAACTATTAAATGAAGATGAAGCTATGTTACTTTTTTTTATAGGCATTCTTTTAACATTCATTTTCCACGACAATATTATGTTAATTTGGTAAAAGACATAATCAAATATTCAGGTGGGCTACCATTAGCTCTTGCGACACTGGGGTCACATTTGCATGGAAGATCCGTAGAAGAATGGAGACGTGAATTCAAAAAACTAAGAGCAATTCCTCATAATGATATTCAAATGATTCTCAAGATAAGCTTTGATGAACTTGATCTTGATACAAAGATTGTTTTCTTTCATATTGCATGTGCCTTCCCTGATTCATCTGAGTATTAAGTTACCAAAATACTAAATGCATGTGATTTTCATACGGAAAGTGAAATTGCAACTTTAGTCCAAAAACAGTTTCTCCAAATGGATGGGCTTTATTTGGTGATGCATGATCTAGGGTGAAATATGGGATGAGAAATTGTTAGTTAAGAATCACCTCAATACCATGGAAAAAGCCATTTGATTTTTAAAAAAATACCACAGAAAACGGAGCAGATTGTTCATCCCTCAACAAGTCTATGATGTTCTACATCGAAATAATGTCAGTAAATCCTTTTACATTGTCTTTGGTTATAGTTTTCTTTTTTCAACTTATATAATTTCCTATTGCTAATAATTTCTCTTGTCATCATAAGAATTAACTCCATTTGTGCTTCGTGTATGGGTTACTATGTTTTTTGTTGTTGTTTGATAACCATTCTAAATTAGAAATAACATTTGTTGAACTCCAAGGTAAATTCTTTTTCATATCTCTAATATTTTTATATTGTCTCTTGGGAGTTGATGAGTACATACTTTCATCGTCATATCTTGGGAGAGTTCTTAGTAGTGGATCAGGTGTTTCGATCTTGTTTGGTGACTATCAAGGGGAAGGACACCCGGGCTGATCTTATTGTAATTGATATGTTGGATTTTAAAGTTATCCTGGGCATGGCCTGGTTATCCCCCTACCATGTCGTCTTGGATTATTTTTCCAAGACCGTTACCTTAGCTAAGTTCGGCAACAGATCCAGAACGTCGATTGTAGTGGGATTGCATATCTGGTTTGTGTGCTTAGAATTCTGAACGAATCTCGAGGATCCTTTCGGTGAATGTCTTGGTGTTTTTCTGGTGCTATTATTGTTGGTGACTGAGAAACTCTTTTTCACGATCGCGACATTCCTTCACGATCTTGTAGATGTGAGTTCGTGAACTTCGTGATCACGAGGTAGGTTCCACAATCGCCAAGGGTATGAGGGTTGTGAATCGTGATCGCATAGGACCTTGTCACGATCACAATGGTCAATACTGAGTTGACTTGTCTTACTTATCGCGATCACATGGAGTTGATCATGATCGCATAGAGTAATGTATCTACACCGAAGC
This sequence comes from Solanum appendiculatum, assembly GCA_018342035.1. Classification (NCBI taxonomy): domain Eukaryota; kingdom Viridiplantae; phylum Streptophyta; class Magnoliopsida; order Solanales; family Solanaceae; genus Solanum; species Solanum appendiculatum. The sequence goes on from JAGDQO010000326.1 coordinate 547,887, forward strand.
TAACTTTCTTAATCAGACTTTATTCTCCATTTTTTTTATTTTTTAGTTTTGATAACTCTAGAGTGGCGATTTCAAAGTGGTTTTTCGTGATTAAGCATTTTGGTAAGTAATTTTCACCCCAATCCTCCTATACCCATTTAGTTCTTCATGATTTAATATCAAATCCTTATTTTTGAATTTCAAACCTTGAGGGTTGTTTCATGAAAATGGCATTTTCAGTAAATTGGAGTTTCAAGTATGATTTTAACTTGACTTTTGATGCGGCTTTCATTAATGAGTATCATGATTCTACATAAAAATTTCAGATTTATCGTCAACCCTCGGGAATGAATTTTTGGGTCAATTTGGACTTGATTTTCAAAATTAGTTTTATGGGTGTTGTTGTTCATGATTTCTTATTGGGATTACTTATTTTATAATACTTTGTAGATTCGAAGACTCATCGTAAAGGGAAGGCCCAAGTGCCGAGTTGATTTCATTCACTTGTAAGGCAAATGGACCTCTTTGACCTTCTTTAAAATGTGTTAAGACTTGTATTCCTTACTTATGTGTTTGGGAGTAATGGGGAGTGGTGAGGGACTTCGTATTGACCTTCTTGTTATCAAAGGTTATTCGAATGATAGTAACGATTATGTGGGGATAAAAATGAAATTGTTGATATTGATGTGTGATGTGCCATGAGTGATTTGGATGTCATTATTGGTTCTCCTTTAACAGTGTGCCGATGATTTTCTGTGATTAATTATTGATGTGAATTGTGTCATCCTATCACTATGTATATGATTGTGCCTATTTTCATTGGTTCTAAGGCAGCATGATGAAGTTGTGTCCTTGCTATTCCGAAGGGAAGTGGTTCCGGTGGATGAGTTACGCCAAAGAGAAATGGTTCATGCAGATTAGATGAATGAACCTTGTGAGTCCCCATGGGTCCCATGATGCTATGCAACGGGTGTGTATTGTTAGGATACACCTGCATCACTTGATATGTCATTTGAATTGCATTACACTGCACCTTATTATCTTTGTTTAATGTGTTTGAGTGAAGTGTTATTGGTGTGATCATTGATTGAGAATTTAGTGTGTTCTGTTAAAAGTCTACTAATGTCATTATCCAAGGAGTTATTTCTATTGTGTTATGCCCGTTGTCACTATGGTACTGTTGTGTTGGCTGGATACTAATTTTTGTGCAGGTTGTAGTATGCTGAGGTTCGGATGGTGAGTCAGGGTGAGATGTGTTCATCATTACTTTATTTGAGGTCAGTTAGGGATGCTTATTATGTATACCGTTGTTTTATTGATACTCACTCCCTTGAGTTCTATACATGTGTAAGTTACAAGCCTAGATCATCTTGACTTCTCTCTCTCATCTTTGTCCGAGGCTTGCTTTTGGAATTCGTGAAGAAGCTGCTTGCCCTTTCGGCAGACGTCACTTATTCTTCTATTAAGTCCTTGATCTATTCTTGATAAGGAGACATTTTAGAATTGTATTTCTCGTAAATCTATTGTAATACTTAGTGACTTATACACGTGACACAAGATTTTGGGGATTGTTGAGTTATATTATATCTTCCGCTTGTTTATGTTATGTTTAGTTTAAGTTTTGTCTTTATTCCCATTTTTACCCTTAGTGAGGGTTGATTAGAATGACTTGTCTTGGCAGGATATGGAAGATGCCATCACACCCAATTTTTGAGTCGTGACACAACTTCATGGGACAAAATTGATACAAAGAAGGTTTTCTTTCTCTCCGGCCCTTCTTTTGCTCATTCTAGGCATGCGTCATTTGCTTCCACACTTCCGCTTAACCTCTACTTCAGATCTTCACACTTTGTTGTTAGCCAATTGATTTTGGTACTGAACAATTTCATGGTTCATTCGCAGGAAATCAAAAAGGAAAGAAGTCTCGCATAAGGAAAGGAACAAGGTGTAATCTATGTAGCAAAATACAGAAGGAAAGCCACCATTACAGGAGCACATAATCAACTCAAATTAGTCTCATATCCTTGGATAAATCAATCAAGCAAATCCCTGGAGATAGACTAAATCACGGCAAGTTCAATCAAGTATCTCCAGATTAATCAAGCAAATCCTAGAGATAGGACAAATCAACTCAAAATATCCAGCCATTATCAAGATCACGAGAAGATCATCTTGAGAAGAAAGAAGACTGATTTGCTCAAGCATATATCTGATATGGACATGACTCAGCAAATCAAGGAATCAATCAAGATCCTTGGTTTGAAATACCATTGGGTTTTTTTCCTTACAAGAGCATTTCTCTAAACTATAAAAACCTCCATTAGCCTTAGATGTGAAATACGCACTTCAATTTAACGTGTACTATTTCTTCTATTGTCTTTCATAAAGCATTGTATTCTCTTTAGTGTACAACTGAAAAGAAAAGAAAATGAATGATCTAAGTGTAGGTTATACAGGTAGAGGTTATGTCAAGATAGAAGGTCTGATTTGCATATCAGACAAGGTTCAAAGCTGCAATTCCTTGTAACACCCCAAGTTCTCTTCAAGCTCTTAAAGAAACCCTTGAAACCCAAGGGGACTGGAAGTAGGCACCACACTGGTGTTCTGAACTAGTATAGAAATCTTTGTGTAATTTACTTTACGCTCTCTTATCCGTTTTATACTGTCTTATTAATCTGTAGGTGAGTGAACTATCCAGTCTAGGTACCAAAGAACCTTTTAAATTCACCCCCTCTTTACTTTCAATTGGTATCAGAGCAGGTCTCATAAATAAAAGTGTTTAACCACACATGAGCAAAGATCCATGGAAAATTATCAAACTCCCGGCGCTCTTCTTCAAGATGGACATTCTTCAACTCGACCTCCTTACTTCAACGGCCATCATAACTCTCACTAGAAAGATAGATTCAGAATCTTTGTGTCCTCAAACGATCACCAAGCTTGGATCGTTATCAAGAAAGGTTCAGTACCTATTCCTGGACTCATAGGAAAAGATGCTTCTGACAAACCTTTTAATCCAGAATCCTTTGACATAACAAAGGAACAACAAGAGGTAATTCTAACTAATGCCAGAGCTATAAGTTTGTTATACTATGAATTTAGTGGAGTAAAATATGGCAAGATCTTAACATGCGAAACTGCAAAAGAAATGTGTGACAAACCTGAAGTAACTTATGAAGAAACCAGCAAGGTAAAAGAAGCATGGATCAACTCTCTAGTGAATGAATACGAACTATTCAAAATAGACGATGATGAAAATGTAGAGGACATATTCTCAAGATTTAGAAAAATAGTTTGCGAACTTAAATCTCTCGGGATGGTGTACTCTAACGAATTACAAGTCAAAAAACTCATCAGAAGTCTTCCCAAGGCTTGTGAAACTAAAGCTATTATTCATGAAGATGGAGATCTGTAAAAGATGACCTACGATGAACTTTGTGGAAATCTGATGGCGTATGAACAAAATCACATCAACAGATATAACAAAGAGGATAAAGAGAAAATTGTTGCGTTTACTGCTAAAATTGCTGAAATTGAGGAAGAAGTTGATGAATATCAAAGTGGAGGAATGGCCCTTATAAATCAAGGAGTTAGACAAATGCTCAAAAAAAAAAGGCAAAGGCCTCAGCAGGACTTCAAAAGAAACGAATATCAAAGAAATGATGGTCGATGCTACTACTGTGGAAAACCAGGACATATAAAGTAGAACTGTCCAGAATGAAAAAGAAGAAACAACCGAAAAAATGAAGATCCAAAAAATCTCGGAGCCTGGAGTCAAGGAGAAACATCCGAAGATGATCATGATGAAACTGATAACATATACTTTTTGGCACTAAGGTAATCAAGTGAGGTAAGACCTTTCAATTACTCAAATTGTAATGATTTACATAACTATTTGGATATGGTCACTGATGAATTGCAGAAAGTTATCGATGAGTATAAAAAAATTGCCAAAGAAAAGAAGGACTGGCAAATTCTTCTAGAGGCAAGTCAGATTGAAGTCGACTTATTAGCAGAGGAACTGGAGGAAGTAAAAATGCAATTGAACAGCATCAGAAAATCTCCTAATCATAGCTCTATCAGATCCAAAAGATCTACTCTCAATATCTCTCATAAGTCCTCCAGTCGTGGCTTCGTTAGATCCAACAGATCTACCCCTATTGTCTCCCATAATTCCTCTTTTCATTCAGCTGAACCCTATGTTAAAATTACTTGTTTTTCTTGTGGTGACACTGGTCACAAGTCGTTTAACTGTAGGAAATACTCTTCTGGTAAATGGATTTGGAGACCAAAAGTTGTTAATCTTAACCTTCAAGGACCCAAGAATGCTTGGGTACCTAAAAGAAATTAATTTATTTGTTTCGCAGGAGCAATCCAAAAGAACTTACAAAAAGGAATGTGGGTAATAGACAGTGGATGCTCAAGACACGTGTGAGGAAAGAGAGAAAATTTCAAAACTCTAAAACATTTAGATGGAGGATATGTGCAGTTTAGGGACAATGCAAAAGGAGAAGTAATTGGAGTTGGAAACATCACTATCAACTCATCCTGAGATCTATCAGAAGTCTATCTCGTTGATGGACTCAAAAATAACTTACTCAATATCAGTCAACTATGTGATTCTAGATTTAAAGTATCATTCAACACTTCAAGTTGCACCATCAGGCACATAACAAAAGATATCACGATTATTGGAGATCGGATTGATAACATTTACATGCTGAATAATGATAATCTTCCTACTCTCACTTGTCTCACTTCAGTTTCAAATGAATCCTGGCTATGGCACATAAAACTTAGCCATGCAAGCATGTGTGCTCTTGAAAAATTATCCAGACTTGAACTATTCATTGGACTTCCAAAGATCAAATTCGAGAAAGATCACATCTGTGATGCTTGTCAACTTGGTAAGCAAACTCGCTTTTCATTCAAAGTCAAAGACATTGTAAGTACCACTAAACGTCTTCAACTTTTACATATGGATCTTTTTGGCCCTACTCAAACCGCCAGTATTGGTGGTAAGAAATATGCTTTCGTAATAGTGGACGATTTCTCAAGATTCACCTGGGTTATCTTCTTATCTCATAAAAAAAAAGTTTTTGCTAACTTTGAAGTGTTTTGTAGAAAAGTTCAAAGAGAAGCAGGATATTTCAGTTCTTCTATTCACAGTGATCATGGTGGAGAGTTCGAAAACAAAGCTTTCGAAGAATTTTGTGATAAAAATAGTTGCACTTAAAATTTCTCTTCTCCCAGATCTCCCCAGCAAAATGGTGTCGTAGAAAGAAAAAAAATTTCATTACAGGACACAGCCAGAACAATGCTCCTTGATCGTAGCCTTCCTGGTCATTTCTGGGCTGAAGCAGTAAGTACTGCATGTCACATTTTCAATAGATGCCTTATCACACCAATATTGAAAAAAACTCCATATGAATTATGGAAAGGAAAGAAACCAAACATCAGCTACTTTCATCCTTTTGGATGTAAATGCTTCATCCATAACAACGGTAAGAAAAATCTCGGTAAATTTGATCCAAGAAGCAATGAAGATATATTCCTAGGCTATGCTCTAGTCAGCCGTGCTTTTTGAGTTTTTAAGAAAAAAAATTTAAGCGTTGAAGAATCTGTTCATGTTATTTTTGATGATACTAACCCAAGATTGCAGCAAGTTGAAATTACTGACAACAAAAACCTTCCCAAACAGAGTGCTGAAAACTGTACTGAAATGCCTATTCAATCTCAAACTGAAGAGTCAGCTATCCCAGAATCAGAGCTGACTACTCCAACAAACAAAACTGGAGTTCCCATGGAATGGGACACAATGCTAGTTATCCAAATGACTTTATCATAGGAAATCCAAATGATTCATTACAGACTAGAGCTTTACTGAGAAAATAAGCATCTGTGGCTCTCGTCTCTCAAATTGAACCTAAGCATATAAATGAAGCAATGGAAGATGAATCCTGGATACAAGCAATGAAGGAATAACTTGATCAGTTCGGAAGAAACCAAGTATGGACTCTCTCTAAAAGACCAAAGAACTGCTCCGTAATTGGAACTAGATAGGTTTTTAGAAATAAATTACAAGAAGATGGAAAGTTCATCCGTAACAAAGCACGATTAGTAGCTCAAGGATACTCTCAATAGGAAGGTATTGATTATGATGAAACCTTTGCTCCTGTGGCAAGGTTAGAATCCATTTGAATTCTTCTTACTTATGCATCTTTTAAGCATTTTAAACCTTTTCAAATGGATGTGAAAAGTGCTTTTTAAGTGGTTTTATAAAAGAAGAAGTTTTTGTTAAACAACCTCCTAGTTTTGAAAACCCATCCTTCCCTGATTATGTTTACAAACTCTCCAAAGATCTTTATGGTCTTAAACAAGCTCCCAAAGCTTGGTATGAGAGATTAAGCTCCTTTTGACTTAACAACAACTTTCAAAGAGGAAAAATTGACACGACTATTTTTATTCAAAGATCTGGTTCATATATTCTTATAGTTAAAATTTATGTTGATGATATTATTTTCGATAGTTCTAACCCCTATTTGTGTGAACGTTTTGCTAACCTTATGAAGGGAGAATTCAAAATGAGTCTAATGGGCGAGCTTACATTTTTTTCTCGGATTACAAATCAAGCAGTCTACTAATGGCAACTTTATCAGTCAAACCAAGTACACAAAGGAACTCATTAAGAAGTTCGGATTAGAAAAGGGAAAAGCCTTCGGAACTCCTATAAGTCCATCCACATGCCTTGAAACATATGCACCTGAAAAAGATGTGGATGAAAATATATATCAGGGGATGGTCGGTTCACTACTATATTGTAACACCCCGGATTTCAAAAAGGTGAAAAATTTCAATTTTTGGGAACTTTGGTGACCTACCACTTGACCTACCAACCGTTGGTGGACTTACCAATGGTAGGTCAAGGGGCTATGGGTCGTTGGTGAGGCTGCCCAATGGAAAGGAGTTGAAAAATATTCTAAATTATTACCTACTACTTTGATCAAACAATAGTCATTTGATCTACCAATAGTCGTTTGATCTACCAATAGTCACTTGATCTACCAATAGTCGTTTGCGCTACCAATAATCGTTTGAGAGGGGGGGAAGTCGTTGGTGCTACTATTTTGGAGGAAAGAAATTATTTAAAGGTGCTAACGCAGTGTGACCTACAGGCCGTACGTTGACCAACCAACCGTTGATCAGGGTTGTAGGTGGGGTTTGCCAGGATTTTTAATGAGGGATCGTTTGGTCTTTTCACCTAATGGCCTAGTTACTTATTAGGTCGGTTATTTAACCCTTCCTAAAACTATATAAAGCCTTCTAATCCTAGAAACTACCCTCCCCAAATCAATTTATAAGATTTCCCAAAATTCTTCCACCTCAAATATTTCTCTCTCTAGGAAACTCTCTCAACTCTCAAGGAAGAAGAAGAAGAAGGCTAAATTCCTCCATTGAAGACCATCAATTCCCATTAATTTCTTGTGGATTGCATTGAGGTATGATAGTGTTCACCATTTGGAGCCCTTTCCTCCAATGGGTCCTCCCTTTTCTTCATGAATTTCAAGGTTTATTCTAACCCAATTGAATTAGGGTTTTGTGATCAATCATTGTGGATTCTTTAATTATGATTTCAATTGTTGATTTTATGATTCGTAGTGCACGATGTAGTGTGATAAAGTAACTTAGTGCATGAATTAGCGTGAATTACATGATTTGATGTAAAGATTGCATGAACCCCCATGATCCCAAGTGAATTCTCCCCAAATTGATAATCGATGCTTTGATTGTTGGGATGAGATATGAATTGATGTAGTTTGTGAATTCTCTATGAGATTATGCATGAAGTATAAATGAATTAAGGATAATTTTTATGAAATTAGCATGATTTTCCTCTAACATGTGGATTCCTTCAAATATGGTCAATTTGACTTGTTTTTGATTTATAAGTATGGGCTTGCATTTAATTGTATGATTTAAGAAGGAATTTTATGAACTCACATAAATTCTATGATTTATGAATTATGAGCATGATGAACTAAGTAAAGAAGAAGCTAATGAACTTATGCATGTTTCATATGAGCTAAATGATTAATTAAGGGTGCTTTGAGATTGAAGTGCCAAAGTTTATGACATGTATATATTGATGATGAATTATGAAAGGATTTTCTTAACTAAGGAGAATAGGGAGTAGATTCAATGAAAGGAACAAGAGGAGATCCGTCATGTTTTCCCCCTTCTTATGATAGTCAAGAGGAGATCCCTCATGCCTATCCAAGACAATACAAGAGGATATCCCTCATGTCTTCTATGGAGCTATTCTAATGGAAAGGATAAGAGGAGATCCCTCATGTCTACTCATAGTAAGGTACGGGAGATCCCCCATGCTTCCTAATGATATGAAAAAATTATGACTATGATTAATCCGTAAGAACTATGCTTAGAACCGAGAGGACAAGAGGAGATCCCTCATGTCCCATACCTATGTGCCCCCATAGGATGTCTTGAATAGGCCTTTGATTAGCTAGTGGATCCACATAAGCTAAGAAGTTCATGGTCTTACCTTGGAAAGTAGGACACCTCTTTTCGGTGTGGGGTAGACACCAGATTCCATGTTGATAGCTCACATGGTCTTACATGTCGGTTAAGGCTATTCCCCGCAAGTTAATGAACAAGTGTTCTCATGATAAAGAAAGAAAAGATGATTTAGCTTGCTTTGGCCATGATATATGCTTTATGCTTCATGTTTATCATATTTTTCCTTGGCCATTTGCATGTCATGATTATAGCTCTCTCTAGCATGATTTATATGTTTATGTGCATTGCTATTATATTTAGTACTTAATTGTGCTAACACATACTTTTTCCTACATTAACTTCTTTGTTGTAGGACTTGGCGATTCATCTCCCACTTGTAGCTAGTGCTTTAGTAGAAGATTGATAGAAGACTTGGTGAGTCCTCATCCATCTGAGGACATAGCCTAGTTGTTCTTATTTTTCATGTATTTTCCCTTTTGTTTCTGATTGTATTGGGTTACGTACAAAATTTTATCTCTTTATGTTAGAATGGCTTCGAGACATGAGATGTAGACTTCCGCTATTTCTTTTTTAAACTTTGATATGAGAAACTCTTTGAACTCTTAATCTCTATTATCTTGGACGTATGCATGCTAAGTGGCTTGTATGAGGTCTTTCGGTGTCTTGTACGCCATGTCACATCTAGGGGGTACCTTGGGTAGTGACAAACTTGGTATTCAAAGCACAAGGTTTAAGAAAGATCCTAGGATGTCTCATATGCCGCGTCGAGTAGAGTCTTGTTCATGAGTGTAAAACGCGCCACATTTATGAATGAGAGACTATAAAACGTTTAGGAAACTCCACTTCTTTCATTACTCTTAAGTCATGTGATAGAGTTTAACTTCATAGGTCTTCCTCTCCTAACCTTTCTTTGTACTTTTTAAAATATGCCTCCATGAAGGAATCTCGTAAGAAGGAATAGGTATGTTGGTGCAAATGAGAGACAAGAGGTTCCCTAAGTGCCAGTCAACCCTTTGTCTGAGAAAGTGACTAATGATGAGTTTCGGGCAACATTTCACGCATTGGCTCAAGCTATGATGGCCCAAACAAATAGAGAGGTTGTGGCTCATGTGAACCCAAATGTGGGTACGGCGGCATCAAGGGTGAGGGAATTTATAAGGATGAATCCCCCGAAATTTCATGGCTCTAAGGTGCAAGAGGATCCTCAAGAGTTTATTGATGAAGTGTACAAGGTATTGATGATCATGGGTGTAACAGCGGAAGAGAAGGCGGATTTGGCCGCGTATCAACTCAAAGGTGTTGCTCAAACATGGTTCAATCAATGGAAGAGTGAGAGGGCTGTTAATGAGGGTCCTCTTGATTGGGCGAAATTTAAGGTTGCTTTTCTTGATAGGTTCTTTCCTCTTGAGACGAGGGAGGCAAAGGTACTTGAGTTCATTAACCCTTGTCAAGGGGATATGCGTGTGAAGGAGTATGCCTTGTAGTTCACGCAATTGTCCAAGTATGCTCCTACTATGGTTGCCGATCCTAGGGCAAAGATGAGCAAATTCATGTCGGGTGCTTCCGAATTGGTGGTCAAAGAGTGCTTAACCGCCATGCTTGTTAAGGAGATGGATGTCTCCCGCTTGATGGTTCAAGCACAACAAATAGAAGAAGAAAAGCTTAAGGAGAAAACTAGGGATTCAGAAAGGGCAAGGAGAGATGTTGGTGAATCTTCCCATTCAAGGTCCGGTGAAGGAAATCGTTCTCAAGGTAATGGTTTTAGTGGGCAAATGTTGCCCAAGTGTCGGAGGTGTGGAAGAGGCATGAGGACAAATGTTTAGCCGGTACGGATGGTTGTTACGGTTGTGGAAAGAGTGGTCACAAGATGAGGGATTGTCCCTCTCTCACGACTAAGGAAAGAGAGAATAAGAAAGTTCAACCTAGTGAGTCGGGTTCAAGTGCTCAAAAGCAAGACCGATTTTATGCGCTTCAAGCTAATCAAGATCAAGAGGGTTCCCCAGATGTGGAAATTGGTAAGCTATGATCCTTTAGCTTGTGGTTATGTATCGTCTAATGATGGGTGTTTAGTTGGCTATGATAAAACTTCATGTGTGATTAGTGTGTTTAAGGTCAACTTTGAAATCCTTGTAGAAATTTCTTAAGTGTTCACTTGTATCAATGGAATTGTGGTTGTTAAGATATGGGTGTTATGTTTTGATTAAGGAAAATGGATTCGGAAGGATTAAAGTGGTTTGCTCCCAAGGAGGAGATAGTGTGCTTCATGATTGGTAAGTGAAGGTTCGGAGGAGATGTGATGTCTTGATATCCCTATCTTTTTCCTTCTACCTTCGGATCTAGCTTGAGGTTTTAGCCCCTCATAGATCACTTTTAAGGATTCTTATGTCTTAGTCATTCTTATGTTACCTCATGCATTCATGTTCATAAAATTTTTAATCTTTTCAAAGATATGATTTAGCTTGATTGATTTCTTGATTTTGCATGTTCATAAAGAGTCTTGTATGATTATGTGCATTGAGTATGAGTTGCATAAAGTCTTCATGATATTATGTGTTGAACATGTATTAGCTTGGAGTTGATATTTCCTCCTCGCATATGTGCATTTATTTGATTGCATTCTAGGTTGGGTTGCTAGTACGTGTCTATTACCTTTCTCTTTATGTCTAGATTCTCATTCGAGGACGAATGTTCCCAAGGGGGAGATAATGTAACACCTCGGATTTCAAAAAGGTGAAAAATTTCAATTTTTGGGAACTTTGGTGACCTACCACTTGACCTACCAACCGTTGGTGGACTTACCAATGGTAGGTCAAGGGGCTATGGGTCGTTTGATCTACCAACAGTAGTTTGATCTACCAATAATCGTTTGAGAGGGGGGGAAGTCGTTGGCGCTACTATTTTGGAGGAAAGAAATTATTTAAATTTTGGTGCTAAGGCAGTGTGACCTACGGTTGGTCACCTACGGGCCGTAGGTTGACCTACCAACCGTAGGTCAGGGTCGTAGGTGGGGTCTGCCGTGATTTTTAATGAGGGATCATTTGGTCTTTTCACCTAATAGCCTAGTTACTTATTAGGTCGGTTATTTAACCCTTCCTAACACTATATAAAGCCTTCTAATCCAAGAAACTACCCTCCCCAAATCAATTTACAAGATTTCCCCAAATTCTTCCACCTCAAATATTTCTCTCTCTAGGAAATTCTCTCAACTCTCAAGGAAGAAGAAGAAGGCTAAATTCCTCCATTGAAAACCATCAATTCCCATTAATTTCTTGTGGATTCCATTGAGGTATGATAGTATTCACCATTTGAATTAGGGTTTTGTGATCAATCATAGTGGGTTCTTCAATTATGTTTTCAATTGTTGATTTTATGATTCGTAGTGCACTATCTAGCGCGATAAAGTAACTTAGTGCACGAATTAGCGTGAATTACATGATTTGATGTAAAGATTGCATGAACCCCCATGATCCCAAGTAAATTCACCCAAAATTGATAATCAATGCTTTGATTGTTGGGATGAGATGTGAATTGATGTAGTTTGTGAATTCTCTATGAGATTATGCATGAAGTATGAATGAATTAAGGATAATTTTTATGAAATTAGCGTGATCAAGTAAAAAGCATGATTTTCCTCTAACATGTGGGTTCCTTCAAATATGGTCAATTTGACTTGTTTATGATTTTCTAAGTATGGGCTTGCATTTAATTGTATGATTTAAGAAGGAATTTTATGAACTCACATGAATTCTATGATTTATGAATTATGAGCATGAAGAACTAAGTAAAGAAGAAGCTAATGGACTTATGCATGTTTCATATGAGCTAAATGATGAATTAAGGGTGCTTTGAGATTGAAGTGCCAAAGTTTATGACATGCATATATTGATGATGAATTATGAAAGGATTTTCTTATCTAAGGAGAATAGGGAGTAGATTCAATGAAAGGAACAAGAGGAGATCCCTCATGTTTTCCCCCTCCCTATGATAGACAAGAGGAGATCCCTCATGCCTATCCAAGACAATACAAGAGGAGATCCCTCATGTCTTCTATGGAGCTATTCTAATGGAAAGGACAAGAGGTGATCCCTCATGTCTACTCATAGTAAGGTACGGGAGATCCCCCAAGCTTCCTAATGATATGAAAAGATTATGACTATGATTAATCTGTAGGAACTATGCTTAGCACCGAGATGACAAGAGGAGATCCCTCATGTTCCATACCTATGTGTCCCCATAGGATGTCTTGAATGGACCTTTGATTAGCTAGTGGATCCACATAAGCTAAGAAGTTCATGGTCTTACCTTGGCAAGTAGGACACCTCTTTTCGGTGTGGGGTAGACACCAGTTTCCATGTTGATAGCTCACATGGTCATACATGTCGGTTAAGGCTATTCCCCGCAAGTTAATGAACAAGTGTTCTCATCATAAAGAAAGAAAAGATGATTTAGCTTGCTTTGGCCATGATATATGCTTTATGCTTCATATTTATCATATTTTAGCATGGCCCTTTGCATGTCATAATTATATCTCTCTCTAGCATGATTTATGTGTTTATGAGCATTGCTATCATACTTAGTACTTAATTGTGCTAACACATACTCTTGCCTACATTAACTTCTTTGTTGTAGGACTTGGCGATTCACCTCCCACTTATGGCTGGAGCTTTAGTAGAAGATTGATAGAAGACTTGGTGAGTCCTCATCCATCAGAGGACATAGCCTAGTTGTTCTTATTTTTCATGTATTTTCCCTTTTGTTTCGGATTGTATTGGGTTACGTCCCAAACTTTATCTCTTTATGTTAGAATGGCTTTGAGACATGAGATGTAGACTTCTGCTATTTCCTTTTTAAACTTTGATATGAGAAACTCTTTGAACTTTTAATCTCTATTATCTTGGATGTATGTATGCTAAGTGGCTTGTATGAGGCCTTTCGGGGTCTTGTACGCTATGTCACGTCTAGGGGGTACCTTGGGTCGCGGCATGTATCTTACTGCAAGTGACCAGACAACATGTACAGAGTGTGCAAGAGTGCACAATTTCAATATGTTCCAAAGGAGTCACATCACACTGCCGTGAAATGAATTATTCGCTATTTGATCGGAACCTTGGAATTAGGGTTTTGGAACCCCCACTCTTCTCAATTTGATTTAATTGGACACTCATATGCTGATTTTGCAGGTGACAAAAATGATAGAAAAAACACTAGTGGAACTTGCCATATTCTGGGACAATCCCTGATTTCTTGGCACAGCAAAAAGCTAACTTCCGTCGCTCTATCGACCACCGAAATCGAATATCTAGCAGTTGAAAGTTGTGGTACTTAATTTCTTTGGACGATATATCAAGTACTTGACTATGATTTATTTTATGAAGTTGTTCCTATTTTTTACAATAATACTAGTGCCATTAGTCTTTCTAAATATACTGTGCATCACTCTAGAGCTAAACATATTGACATTAAGCATTATTTTATTCGAGATAATGTTGAAAATGGTGATATTTCTCTGGAGTTCGTTGATTCTGAAAATCAATTAGCTGATATTTTTACAAAACCCCTGCTTGAAGAAAAATTTTGTTTCCTTAGAAATTGTCTCATTATTTCTTCGTGAAATTAATTTTCCATATTTATGTTGTCTTATTTGTATTTATTTTCTGTGTTATGTGATACTAACCTCTTCGTTTTTGGTGCCCTCATTATGACTATCCACCTTTTTCTCTTCTCCGTAAAGTTTCTTTCCTTTCTCGACTCTTCCTTTCCTCTCTATAAACCCTTCTTCTTCTTCCTCTTCTATTTATTTGGCCTCTTCTCTTATCTTTCCTCACTCTATATCATGCCTACTACTCGTTCAATGGCCTCTCCAAAAAGCTCTAATTACCATTCTTCTAACTCTTTCGAAGTTAATGTCCTCTCTATTTCATTCAACTCCTCTGATGATTCCATGGTGTCTCCTTCTCCTCAGTGGAAGGCCTCTTCTGTCAAGAAGAAGGGACTGAAGAAAGAATACCCCTATGCGTCAGGATCGCTCTCGCCTGAAGACATGCAACGTTTGTAGGGAGTTGAACAGAAGATCAGGTATGATAGCTTCAAGTCTCGACCCATTGTTCCTGGCAGAGTGATCAATCTCAGCCACTTGCGGGACTCTCACTATCCGTTAAGTACTTTTCTCAAAACCCAGAAGTTATCTCTGCTATTTAGTATTTGTGGTTTGGAATTCTTTGAAGAAGCTGTTAGATTGTTCTATGAAAATCCTCGTTTGTCTACTGATAGTGGTGAGTTGGAAACCCTTGTTCTGGGTAGTCGTATTATTGCTAATGAACTGTTGTTTGAGGATGTTTTTGGGACAAAATTCTCTGGCGTGATTCCGTATATGAACGGTACATGGCCCGATGACTTTGAAGTCTCTTTGGAAGGTGTTAAGAGATCTATGGCTAAACCAGGTGCTGACATCTCTGATTTTGGACCCTGATCAGGCACATATCATTGCTACCTCTCCCATTCCCAGAAAAGGTTCTCTGAGTAACATCTCTACTCGGGATGTGTTTGTCGTTTACTGTTTGTTGAAGAAATACCGCATTAACTGGGCGATGTGGTTCAAGGAGTATATTCGGGAGATTGCTGAGGACTCGAATGAATCTGCAATCCTACCTTATGGCCTGCTCATCTCATGAATTCTGGTGGACCGTCTAGTGGATCTCTCTCAGTTCAAATCGATTGTGGTCAATCTCACCTATGACTCTTGTACTTTCTCCAGTATGAGGTACGTGCAGGTAGGAACAAAGTAGGTAAAGAAGGAATCTGTCTAAGCCAGAGCTAATACTGCCAAGCCAACTAAGATCTTTGCTGAGTCATTTGCTCTCCTGCTGCAAGATAATGATGAGATCAAAACCCGCATCCTTGCCGTGTAGAGAGGACTGGAGTCTTTTTAAGATGCTACTAAGAAGTTTTTTTATCTTCAAAAGGATACCAGCACAGATGTAGGTAAGCTACGCATTGCTATGACAGGTATTAAGAAGGAAGGTATTGCTATGGTCAACAAGCTCATCAAGCAAGTTGACCCTCTCAAGAGTGGAGTCAGTTCCTCAAACACTGATCTTGCTGTCACTATTCAGACCTCATACTTTAGCCTCTCTAGAGGTGTGGAACACTCTTACAACACTTTCTATTGAAATGTTATCAACACTCTCAAATACTTTCTGGGTGATCGCTTGTCTCTATCCCTGTTTCTTTATGTCTGCTACATATGGATAATTTTTTAATGGGGTCTGTCCCTAGATCTGACTATCTTTTTGTTTGTACTGTGAGGGCACTAAGCCCTTCGATACGGCTCTGGTTTATCTTTTTGTTATGGTCTTTACTTGTTCTTGCAATTTTGTTTTTGATTATGCCAAAGGGGGAGAATGCCCCAATTCTTTTTAGACAGGAGACAACATAGACAGGGGGAGCATTATATCTTAAAGACAGGGGGAGCTTCAAGATTCAAAAGACAGGAAAATCACAAGACACTACGAGTGAAAAGGGAAGTGTCATTATCTCCTTAAAGAACTTGTTAAATTAAATTGTGTATATTGTCATTATCAAAAAGGGGTATATTGTTAGCGTCATAGGATCAATTGATTTTGATACTTAAAAATTACATGGTTCATTCGCAGGAAATCAAAAAGGAAAGAAGTCTCGCATAAGGAAAGGAACAAGGTGTAATCTGCGTAGCAAAACACAGAAGGAAAGCCACCATTATAGGAGCACAGAATCAACTCAAATTCGTCCCATATCCTATGATAAATGAATCAAGCAAATCCCTGGAGATAGACTAAATCACGACAAGATCAATCAAGCATCTCCGGATTAATCAAGCAAATCCTGGAGATAGGACAAATCAACTCAAAATATCCAGCCAACATCAAGATCAGGAGAAGATAATTTTGAGAAGAAACAAGATTTATTTGCTCATGCACATATCTTATATGGACATGACTCAGCAAATCAATACAAATCAAAGAATCAATTAAGATCCTTGGTTTGAAATACCCTTGGGTTTTTTCCTTACAAGAGCATTCCTTTGAACTATAAAAACATCTCTTAGCCTTAGATGTGAAGTACGCACTTCACTTGAACTTTTACTATTTCTTTTATTGTCTTTCATAAAGCATTGTATTCTCTTGAGTGTACAACTGAAAAGAAAAGAAAAAGAAAGATCTAAGTGTAGGTTATACAAGTAGAAGTTGTGTAAAGATAGAAGGTTTGCTTTGCATATAAGAAAAGGTTCAAAGCTGCAATTCCTTGTAACACCCAAAGTTCTCTCCAAGCTCTTCAGGAAACCCTTGAAACCCAAGGGGACTGAAAGTAGGCACCACATCGGTGTTCCAAACTAGTATAAAACTCTTTGTGTCATTTACTTTACACTTTCTTATTTGTTTAATATTGTCTTACTAATCTGCAGGTGAGTCAACTATCAAGTCTAGGTAGTCGACTAAAACTTTTAAATTCACCCCCCTCTTTACTTTCATTTGTGCCCCATTTCATGCCCTTTCAAATCTACAAACACCTAATCACATTGGTTAGCCAAAATGCGTAAACACGACTCAAACAACTACTATCACAATGTACTTTATTCTCGAATTTAGCTAAACATTGGTTTCACTTGGCTTTTAATCATATAAATATGTCCATGATCAGATACTACGACAATTGTAATATTTTTGTCATGATATTTTATTTTTTGGATATTTAAATTAATAAAAATGCAACTCATTAGTAAAAATACAGAGTATGAGTAATGTTGTTTAATTTCATTTTGAATCAATATTACTTTCAATAAATTATGAATTAGTTGATTTGATAATTTGAGATGTAATGGAGTCATATTGACAAAAAAATAAAATGATACTCCCTCTGTCCCAATTTATGTGGCCCTTTTGGTAAGACCACAGCTAGAAGAGCAAGAGCTAAAATTCTGAATGAAATTATGGGTGATCATATTAAGGAGTTTGGGAGAATTCTTCATTATAAGGATGAGTTGTTAAGTTCTAATCCTGGGAGTAGTTGTGTGGGGAAGCTTGGTGATGCTAATGAATCTGGTAGGCCAGTATTTGAGGCTTTTTACATCTGTTTTGCAGCACTCAAAATGGCATTCATGTCATCTAAAAAATGCATTGGTTTGCATGGTTGTTTCTTGAAGGGGGTATGCAGGGGTCAATTACTTATTGCAGTGGCCAAGGATGGCAATAATCAAATGCTTCCACTTGCTTGGGCTGTAGTTGAAAATGAGAACAAAAATATCTGGAAATGATTTATTTCTCTATTGCAAGAAGACTTGGAATTAGGAGATGGAACAAGTTTCACCATTATGTCAGACATGCAAAACGTAAATTCACCATTATTTCTATGTTGATTTACTTTTTTTCAACTTAATTATCTAGTGTTTGTTAAAACTTGTAGGGACTGGATATAGCTATTAAGGAGTTGTTACCAGCTTGTGAGGAAAGAAGGTGTGCTAGGCATATACTAGCAAATTGATCAAAGAATTGGAGAGGGCTGCAAAGGAAGAAACTGTTTTGGAAGTGTGCTAGAAGTACCTTTGAAGCTGAATTCAAAGAAAATCTGAAGGAGTGGATGCTAAGAAAATAGTGGATGATCTACTTTACTATGATAAAGAATATTGGTGCAAAGTGTATTTTAAGTGTGAAGTCAAGTCTGATGGAATAGATAATAATATGTGTGAGAGCTTTAATGCTTGGATCTTGACTGCAAAGCATAAAACCATTATTAGTATGTTTGAAAAGATAAGGGTTAAGGTCATGACTAAGCTAGCTAGGTTAAGTGAATTTCCAAACTCTTGGATAACCAACTTCTCTCCAATGGCAATGAAAGTACTAGAAGAAAATATTGATAAGTCAATGATATGTAACATTGAGTTTAATGGAGTAACTGGATATGAGGTTTTGGATGGATATAAACAACACACTGTATGTTTGAGAAAGAGGGAGTGTAGTTGTAGATCTTGGATGTTGAAGGGGATACCATGTGCACATGGCTTAGCTGCAATGTTGCATAAGCAATATGATCCACATGATTTCATTCATCCATGCTACTCTAAAGAGAGGTACTTGATGACTTACTCACATTTCATGCAACCTATGAATAGCATGACAATGTGGCCAGAATCAACAAATCCTCTTGTTGCTCCACCAGTGATCAAACAAATGTCAGGCAGGCCTAGAAAGTTGAGAAGGAAAGAGGCTGGTGAATCTAAGGTGTCTGGTAAATTGTCTAAAACTGGACTAACTATGACATGTAGTCTTTGCCATGTTAAAGGTCACAACAAAAGAGGTTGTCATTTGCGAAGGAGTGATGGAGTTGGCTCTACCGCTGGGGAACAAAGAGCTACCCCTACTTCAAATGTTGCAGAACCATCATGTTCAAAAAAGGGAAAGGGAAGACCAAAGGTATATTACTATTTTGTCAATTATTTTTCAAGTTTAATCAACTTACTAATATATTCAATGGGTGCACCTAGAACCACTGCACCTCCAAGTGCTTCAACAACACCAAGACATGAAGCAAGTGCAGGTGCATCAAGTGGTGCATCTAGAACCACTGCACCTCCTTCTAACAAAATATCAAGTGCATCAAGATCGCCAAGGCATGATTTCAGTGCAAGTGCAAGTGGTGTTGGACTATCATCAAGAACTAGGAGTGGTAGAGGAAGGGGCAGGGGAATGGGAAATGAAGCAAGAGGTATTAATCATCCACTTGAAAGTTGGTTTACATGTTCTCAAGGTAGTACAACCCAGGGTGTGGACCAGAATACAAATGTTGCACCACAGGAAACTGTTACTGTCAGGAAAGGAAAGGGTGTTGGAAACACAACTCAATTTAAAAGGCCAAGAGTAACTGGAATGGGAGTGTTTCAAGCTGAAAATGGTTTCAAAACTTTCAATTTAAGTATTGTGATGCATTCATAATGTTTGTTCTCTAATAACTTGATAATATTTGTTCTCTAATAACGTTAATTCTCTAAAACCTTTGTAGCCTGGACTGCGAAGTAGTAGAATATTATCTACTGGACCAAAGAGAGTTTTGAGATCTAATGTTGTAACTGGGGATGTTGGTTTCAAACCAACAAGCGTATTGAAATGGAAAGGAAATCAAGGAATCACAACAAGAAGGCTCCAGCAGATTAGAGATCAATCAAGGCTCAAATGCTTCCTCCTCTTCACAGCCTCGAGACCCATGGAAACTATAATGTTGATATCAGTGATGTTTTCTTAGTACTGTTTTGGTGTCCACTAAATTACTATTTTGTTTCATGTTTGAAGGAAAAACAACTATTTCCTGTTTTTGTTATATGTATGAAACAGTACTGAAATTCTGGCACTTATGCAATGTGGAAACTTTGTTTTGCTCTTAAGTTCACTTTGTTTTTGTTTTGGCAATCAAATATGTTTCTGTTTACAATTGTGACTTGTGTTATTTCTGTGAAGCTTTGTTTTTGTTTTGGCAATTGCAAGAATCTATACTGTTAGTTGCCTCTTTTGGAAATTGTGAAAACATGAAACTATTGAATCATTCATTTACAGAATTAAAGCAGAGCAGTAAGACAATTTCAAGCACAAACAAATTCAAATTTTCATTATGTTAGAGCAAATAGAGGTTTCAATACCACACAAAATTATGGCAATTTCATTTGATCCTTCAACTTACCTACTTGGATTAGAAAGCTCACAAATATAACAACGAAACAAATCATCAAATACCAAAGGAATTTTCCAAAACATTGACAGCCTTCATCCATTTTCTTCTTTTTCATCCCTTTCATCTTCTTCTCTTTCAAATCACCCATTTCTTTTACATCGCCACCCTTCTCCTTTGAATTGATGTTGAGATGTTCATACCAAATTTGAAGACAAAAACTTCGTCCAAAGGAATTTTCTCTTGTTTCGACTGTTCAATGTTCATTGAATTCATGTTGGAATTATCAAGCTGTTCCAATTGCATCTTCACGCACTCATAATTTTCTTCTAACTCCTTAATCCTATTCACCAATTTCAGAAGAATAAATCGATATCTTTCGTCGACTCTCTCCTTGTCTCTCCATCGAAAAATTTTGCAATTTGTGGCCTCATAGTGAGGACAAGACCAAAATTGTCTTCCCGAATTGCGATCTGACCAAGACATCTGCATTTGCAATAAGATTCCATGCTTGCATCGCACTTCAGCATTGATCATTGAATCATTCTCATCCATACACAACTTATTCAACTCAAATTTTGGCATTCCTAACCCTAACATTTATACATAAAAATTATGAAACAAATTTAAAATCAGAACTAATAATCAACATGAAAAAATGTAAATATAAAGAATATATACAAAAAATAAGCTTACCTTATTGAAGCAATAAGCAATTTAAGATGAAGAATAATGGAGGTTTCGTTTTCAAAGATGTCGCACATCTGATAAAGAACACATTTGAATAAATGAAGTTTCTTTTTTTCAACGTTATTTTAACACGTGGTCAATTTTTATTGGTCAGTGTTGTCTAAAAATAGCACTCACGCGCCTCACATAGGTGAAGTCACGAACTCAGCCACGTAAGCCGAAAAGGGGTAAACAATTATAATAAAAATGAGTTCGGGGGTAATAGTGTGTCTCTGGGATTTCAGTTATAAGCTAGGGGTAAGTTGTGTATGCCTTATATTTTTATTCTTTTATTTCTGAAATGCAAAGTTATTTCTTTCTTTTTAATAAACAAACTTTATTTTTTCTATGGCCTTAAACTATTATACCAAAATATTTTTTAATCTTGTGATCTTAAACATATCATGTGGAAGTTAAATTCAAAATTTGACAAAAAAGAAAGAAACATTCTTTAATGTTTCAAAACGAACTAAAAAAAGACAAATAAATTAAAAAATATAGTATAATTTTGTTGTTAAAAAGGGCTTATAATAATTTTATTATTATTAAAAAATTGGACCCTTCAAATTTGGGGCCTATAACGGATGCCTCATTTTTAAAGGCATTGAGCCGCTCCTGATACAACATACAGGTAAAGAGTGCGAGTTCTATTGTAACTCTGAAGATAATTTATGTGGTGCAATTCCAACATACATACAAGGCTACTATAGTTTGGCTCCATGCCCTTGGAGATAATAGTTCAAGTACTTTATTCATACTTTCTTTTACTTCTTGTTCTAAGGATAAGAATGGCAATAGGGTGGGTTGGGGTGGTTTAGGGTGGGGCAAGCCTTGATCTGCTAAGATTTTAATCCGCCTCATTTAGAATTTTTGCAATGTTAAATCCTTCCCCTGACCCTATCTTTGCCCTTCCCCATTGTCATCCCTAATTAAGGAAATGTTTTGCTTTCCACCTCGATATGGTAAATGTACAACTAGCTCATCAAGCCTTTTCTTGTCTTTTATTTTGAAAAGGTGGGGTGAAAGCCAGAAATTCTATGTGGCTATCATTCTTTTTGCTCTAGGCCAAAGTGTTTAGGCCACTTAAGAAAACATAGAAAATAAAACAAGAAGCAAGTTTTAATCTACACTAATTAATAATTACTCAATGATCGTGAGCCAATTTTTAATTAAATTATAACAAAATTTAATCACATTTTAAACTAAACAATTTGTATCATTATATCAAGTTACCACATGTCTTATATTATATATTTGCACCTTTTTTCGTAGTGTTATGTACACGTGCCCGTACTATGAGAAATAAACAAGGAAAGAGGAATTTAGAGAAACTTAATTTTCTTATTTCCTTAGGAGTCACTTGATTTACAAGGATTAGGGATAATAATTTCAGAATAAAATATGAAATTACTTTATTATCTGTTTGATTGAATTTTTGTTTCCCGTATAAACAATCTTGAGATATATATATATCTCATAATGATAGTAGTATTATTACTTTATACCATAATCAATGTGGTATAACAATTCCGATAAGCTAATCCCAAGATAAAACAACCAATCGATAAAAGTGCTTCAAAGTTCTTCTACCAAAATTTTTAAAGAAATCTAGACTAAAATTTGAAAAAGGTTGAGGCAAACTTATTTATTGCAAGGTCAAACTCATATTTTATAATAGCAGTTGTTACGACCCGTTTTGAAACTAAGGTTAAAAACATTTCATAACTTGGCTATTTATTTTTTAGGAAAATAATAATTGAAGTTGCCACTTAATTTTTAAGAAAATTAAGAAAACCATTTTAACAAGGTAATTTTGAAATAAAACCTTTAATAAACCAGAGTTCAAATAAGGGTTCAAACTATCCTCTAAGGAAGAAGGTGTTAAGCATAGATCCACTAACACACGGTTGACCGACGGATTTTTAAAATTTGACGGACTTTATAAAAGAAATTTGGATTAATTGTGAAAAATCTTATTTGAAAATAAATAAAAAATCTTTTGATACTTATACATTCATATTATTCCAAGCAATAAAATAATTCAAATGTCAAAGTACCAAAAAAATATAATTTCGACTTAACAATTTATCCGAGTTAAGTTTTTGAGTCAAATAATCAACACAATCACCTAGACGTGGATTTGGAAGCAAAACACTGACTATGAAAGAATATGAATAATTCTCAAGTTAGTCTCGAAGCTTAAGCTTGCTAGTTAAAACGGGTTTGAAAATTGAATAACATAATAATGAAAGAAAGGCCATTAAATCTCCCAAGGGATTCACATCTAAATTAAGAAAAAATGTTAGCAATCACAGTAAAAATAATACTGAGGAAATAAACATAAACAGCGAATCTGCAAACTGAAATTTTCAGCCCACATTCGACCATTTCGGGGGCTGAAAATTGTCGTGTACTGCTGCTCCATCTGTTATGGGTTTTAACCCAACTTTTGCTCTTCACTTTCAGCCTTTTGAGGCTGCTGCTGCGCTGATTTTGGGGTTTTAACCCAATATATTAGCTTCCCTTCAATCAGCTTAAGAGAGGTTGACTCGAAGAGAATCAAATGCAAAGGAATGGGAGTCCAAACGGACTCGAATAGGAGAGAGTTCATGCACAAATAAAACTAATACTACATAAAGGTAATCCGGAAACAATATCAAGAGCTTAAATAAAGTTCCAGAAGAAAACAATTTGCTTGAAAGCTCAAAGATGAAGCTCTGAAACTAAACTTTTAAAGGTGTTGACATTGAAAATGAGCTAATCTATCTACAAGGGTCCTTAAATGCAAACAGATAGCAGCAACATATCCAACTTGAAAAGTACTAGAAATGTAACTATCACCAAGCATTTAAGCATTCAACAAGGGAAAAACATATAACCAAAAATTAGCTAAATTGCACCTAAAATATGCTACTGGAAGATGCCTTAAAGTTGTGAACTTTAAGCAATCAGGGAAATAAACATTTGAATCACAAAAAGCAATACATGAACTTAGCCATGTAAGTGAAAAATGGATAAACTTGACTTCAAATAAATCAACAAGCTGGTTTCAAATAAATCAGAACAAACTGTGGAGGCTACTTAATTCATACAATTAATTTTCAGCATGTCACAAGTATCTTGTCATGCTTAAGGATAAAGAAAACCATATCATAAGAGAACTTAACGAGAAGCAGGGAAACTTAAACTCGCGCAAAATCAAATTCTAAAGTTTAATACACCAAAACTTGGTAGAGAAAGGTCCTTGATAGAGCTTCCAGAAAACATATAGCCAATTTAGAGACTTGGACAAACATCCTCATAGATTTTACGAATTCAAATGGAAAGACAAGAAAATTTCAACGCTTCATCATTTAGATTCACAACTCTAAATTACAAGAAAAACAACCATGAAGAGATTACAAAGTATGCAAGTTTAGGCTAAGTGATGGATATCAAACCAAAACTTGTACAAAATAGAACTTCAGGTTAACCTTTTAGTAGAAATGAGTACAAACAGTGAAAAGACCTGAAGCTCAAGACCGGAATTAAATAATTTAGAGATAAGTAGGCTCGCATTCATGTAGGTAATAGTAAGCTCAGGTAAATATACTGGAAGATGAACACGTATACAAAAGGATGGCTACACAATCTATCTTAAATTCGAATCCATAGAAACATAGAGACTGAACTTGTGTAAAGTAAGGAGAAAAATAACAAATTATGAACAATCAAAGGCTGCAACCGGACATGCTCAAAACAGAGAAGAAAACATGTTTACTTAAGTTGAACAAGTAGAGAAAAGAAAAGGCAATCAAGTGAAACAAATACATAGTCATAAGCTTATTGGAAAATATATTCAGAAATAACAACAACAACAACAACGATACTACCTTGGCATTTTCTAATGAAAACTTCTTTCTGCGAATTTTGAAGAACCTGAAGTAATAGCGTTGGAACACATGCTTTCTATTCAAAACTATTCTCAATAAACAAACGTCAAGCTAAAACACCCATAAACCAAGATTCATTATTTCATTAGTTCATTGAAAACTATATAGAAAAACAAAACTTTTATTAACACATACACATATAGCACGTATTGAGGGGGACGTCTCAATGACATGCTTCTTAAACAAATGAACTCAACCCAAAATGGTTTCATTAGGCGCACACTTCACAACTTATCACGAAGCTCATATGGACATAAATAATGAAAGCTTATACATCTCGACAAGAACTAAGAAGAACGAGATTTTTTAATCACATTGAGGCAAGATAACACACAAAACGGACCTTAATACCGACTTAAAGAAAATAACAGAAGGGAAAGGGATGCAACATGCACATGCTGATCAAAACAGGAAAGGAACAGACATATACATTGAAAATACAACTTCAAATCTAAGCTACTGGAAACATAATTAAACGGCTAACTGCATAAGAAATACAACACACACAAATCACATGCTAAAAGAAAACTGAGCAAAGGTAAAAAGAAAGAAGATTACCTTTTGTCGAGCAGCGAATTGGAGATCAATTTCCACACCGATTTCGAGTGCGAGTAATTAAAAGAGACAATAAAAAAAGAGTGATTGCATAACAGAGGAAAGAACAATAGAGAAGTTAGTGAATGAAAAAGTATGACAAACTCCAACCCTCAACCACTTAACTCTTACTCCTTTTTCTTTCTTCCCCTCCAAAGGTAACAAGAGGTGGTATTTATAGCCAAAAATTGTTGATTTGAATTTCAAAAAGAAAGAGCCGTTTGAGAGGGAGGGCAAAATATTTCAGATTTGACAAAGTGAAAGAAAGTGGTACCTACTCTCTGAAATTTGGTTGAAAATGGTTCATATTGCACATGGCCGTAGTCTACTTTTTTCAGAGAAATGTAAAGGAGGGGGTATGGGTGAAAGGTCAACTGATAAAGATCGAATTCCGGCGGATTATCGCAGGAAAGGGGCTGATTAGGGCATTCTTCGTTGAAGTAGAAGAGAGTGGTACGAGTGTTGCTGAGGGAAAGAAAGGAGCAGCTTCTTTGGTCTCTATATTTTATCAAATCAAACTTGATTAGAAATTAAACCGAATTTGATAAAATGGGAAGGAGATAAATCATAAATTTAACTAATTATTAAGTTTCTTAACGTCAACAAGATAAAAAATAATTATTTTGAAATAAAAGATCAACTATACCAATTAAATCACGAATTAGTCAATTTTTTAGGGAAATAAAACGCACACTTAATTAAAATACTATTTTTGGTAAAACAATTTTCCTAATCTTTATTAAAAGTAGTAAATATATAAACCTAATATATACTGAGATGTATTTTATAGGGAAAATGGCAAAAATTGCCTCGAAAATAATTTTGAAAGTATTTTTGATTTTCGAAAATAATTATTTCAAATTGTTTGAAATTTAAGAAGCTTGAAAATTAATTAAATTATAGATGGTCAAAATTGGATGTCAATAGCAATACTACCATACCTAGTGTAATCCCACTAGTGGAATCTGGGGAGAGTGGCGTGTACCAGACCTTATCCCCACCTTCGGAAGGCAGAGAGGATATTTTCAAAAGACTGTTGGCTCATGTAAAATAATTCAAAGCATGTTTGCAAAGGTAATACATTGATGAGGAAGTCAGGTTGAAAACACATATTTATAGGAACCTTTACAAAAATAGACATGCGACATATTACATCCACTTGACTAAACAACAAACCTAACAAACGATAGACCGTACGTAATTGTTTTCAATTGTAATCCTAACTGATACACATAATCATTTACAATATTCTTAACACATACTTCTATTCATATTTCTTAATGTTAACATTATTTGATTGTAATTTGATCTTAAGATCCGTACCAGCATACAATGTTTGCACCCCACTATCTACAAAGGATTGAAATACAATCGAAATTCTCTCTAGAGTTTGGACCAAGCAGCATTTAACTACTTTGAAAACACTTCTCTTCAGCATTAGATAAAAAGGTGTACTTTAGGTGTAAAGAAAGATTTTTAGAAGATGCAGAACCTTTGCTCGATATTTTAGAATCCTTGTAAGATTAAACAAGAACAGACTTTTTACCTTTTGACATTTTATCATGGCTCCAGCACAACATTTGTTTTGATTATTAATATATTATTATCTTTCTAAAAAGAACAAAGTAATTACCTACCTTATACGCAGAGAACAATTGCCTACCATCTTTATGTAGCCTAAGACTCTTAATAATTTAAAGAAGCGTTTTATACATTGCTGATCATATGATATCATAAGTTCTCATTTTTATCACACTGGAAGTCAGCATGAGGTACTTTCCAGCATCTGCAAATATTCGGATTTTATTTATTTTGCGACTCATAGGGTCAAATCCAAGGATTAATTGTGCAATGTTAACATTTAATCTAGTTTAAGGTGTAACTCATTATGGGTAAACATATCATTTCACCTTTATCTTTTGTGTTAGGGTATAATATTACAAACCTTTTTGAAGATGCACTTGTAGAGGAATTGGATAAGATAGCAAAATATAAGGCTGACCTCTAAGGCTCGCAGGTTGGGCCTATGAGGCTGGGCTAAAAAGCCATGTCCTAAATGGGCTGAAAAATTTAGCCCAATCCCGCTTAATTCAAGAGTTGGGTTGGACTGGCCTCACGGGCCAAGCCCATTTTGACAGCTCTACTTTCAATTGATAAGCGGTCAAATTCACACTCTTGACCGACGTGACACCCATAATCTTTGTGATCTTCTGCATACCCTCAATAAACTCTTGTGGATCCTCATCCACTTTCGAACCATGAAATTCCGAAGGATTCATCCTAGTGAAGTCCCGTACTCTAGTTGTGGTCGTACCACATTTGGATTCACAAGAGCTACAACCTCTCGATTGGCCTGAGCAGTCATGGCTTGGGTTAGCACTTAGAAAGCACCCCTAAACTTAGCATGAGTGACCTATTCAGCCAAAGGGTCAACCAGAGCCAGAGGTGCTTGCTACTCATCATTCTAATTTCTTCTGACATAGGCTCTTCTTGGAGGCATGATTATGTAAACGTGCAAAGCATGAGTTAGAAGGAAGCTTTATAGAGTTGTACTCTATTGCACGACTGAGAGTATGATAGAAGTGAAACATTTCCCAAAACGTTTCATAGACTCATATTCATAAATGTGGTGCGCTTCACACCCATGAACAAGATTCTACTTAACGTGACTTTCAGACACCATAAGACACTTGAACCTGATACTCTGATACCAAGTTTGTCACACCCCAAGACTATCCCCTAGACTCGATATGGTGCTTAGAGCCACAAGTGACCTCAAGCTAACCTCATGGAATGGCATGACATTAAGATAGCATAATAAGACTGAAAATACTGGATGCTAAATAAAGTTTGAAGTAGTCTATCATAGCACTAGACAAGAATCTGGTAAAAACAACATAAGCGGAATCTAACGGCCTTTCTGAAAGCCTCTACTAACATGAGTTGTTAGGACAAACCCCTAGCTAACTCTGACATGTCTGAAAACTGAAATAAAGTGATGAAGGGAAATCATAAGTGGTGTCCTCGAGGAGATGAAAACTCTCCAACGCTACTACTAGACGATCAGAACATGTACTAACAGTGGCCTGAATGATGAACGGTTGAACCTATATTATCAAACAATATAGGTAGAAAAGTATGCGGTTAGTACTTGAAATGTACTGAGTATGGAGAAAATGCATAAACATGATATGTGAACATGATAAATCTGTAGAAAATATTGATGTAACGACCAAGTAAAATAATATGAAATTGCGTTATGCTTATATGAATACATATATAGAAGTTCATGCAATATCTAGAATATACTGATTTGTGGGAGATACTAAAACCGACATAAACCATGTGAGCTACTACATGGAGTTCAGTGTACTGCTCCCACATCGAAAAGAGAGTGTCCCACTTGCCAAGGTAAGGATCATGATATCTTAGTTAAGATAGATCCACTAGCTAATGTTTATTCGAGACAAATCCTACGGTGGCACATAGTTCTAGGACTTAGGGATTGCTATTAAAGGTCCACGGATGCTAAACAAAAACCTTTATCCTGAAAGTTCACTCATTGCTAAGTATACTCCCAACAGAAACATGCATAAATCTGGAAACAGTAATAACCTGTACTACTAAATCATATTGATAATCTGATAAAATACTGAGTAGCTCATAAATCATGATAACTGAACATAATCTTAAAGATACTTTAATCGAAAGCATCTAATTCATGATATCTATACAAATACTGAGATACTTTATTTGAAAGCATCATAATTCATCAAAATCCTAGTCATGCATATGAAAATAATATAATTCTAATCATGAAAATATTTGCATGTTATGACTTCATGAAAATATCATTGAAAACATAGAATTATAATCAATTCATGATATTTAAGATCAATCATGAAGGAGAAACTTAAATTTAATAAGAACCCATGAAGATCACATAAACCCTAGTTTTGGGGAGTTCATAATTTGAGAAATTGAGATTTCTTTGGGACTCAATGGGTGAATAGGAATCTATTGATGAAGTTTTCATATACCTTAAATGAAACCCTAACTTGAATTTTGGGTGGAAGACTTGAAGCTTGAATCCCCTATTCTTGCCTTGAGAGGGAACTTGAGAGAGAAGAAATTGGATTTGGAAGAATTAGGAGAAAATAGGAGGTTAGGGTCTTTAGGAATCACTTAAACCCACTTAGAATAGGCCAAAACGACATAGTATAGAAATTAAAACAAGGAGAAAAGACTAAAAAGCCCTGATTAAAAACTGTTGGAAGTCATCTACGGATGCCCTCCACGAACCGTACAACCATCTATGGAGAGTTAAAGAGGTTCGTAAAAGTCAAGGGGAAAATCTTGAGTTTTTAAAGTTCCATTGTACGGACGGTTCCACGATCTGTAAAAGGTTCTACGATTCGTCCTGATCATCCGTTAAAGGTGGGGTCTTTCTTTGAATTTTTGAAGTTTCAGTACTTTAGTCGACGGACCGTAGACCTTTCCACAGATTGTGAAAGTTCATTCGTCTTGATCAATAAATTTTCCAAGTTGCTAAAGATGGTCTATGACCAGGTCTACGGTCCGTGAAAACGTTTATGGACTGTAAAGACCCTCGTAAACCTTGGTCCTAAAAACCTTGGTCCAACCTGGAGAACTAGTCACGGAGTCGATCTTTGACTCTCCGTGATAAAAATCTAGCTAGAAATGCCTTAGAAAACTCTGTCCATGATATCGGAGGCGACCCAGTTGGTCTACACGCAATGAAAGTACGCCACCACTTCTTAGCTAACCCGTCAAGCTGATATGCGGTGAACTCGACTCCTTTCGACTCCACCAGCCCCAAAGTGTATAGCTGCTCACGACAAGTACTCAAAAAATCGGGGGCATTCTTTCCAATCGCCCCTGAAAACCTTGAAGGTGACAGTCTCAAAAACACTTCGAGCATCTTCTGCTCCTCTAGCGGCATAGCTCTGCTTGCAAGAACTGGCTGGGCAGTGGTGGGTGCTAGTGGCACCTCAGCCGTGGAGCCGGTGCTGCAAGATGATCCTGCGATGCTGGTACAGTTGGACCTGGGGCCTGCTGCATGCCTCCCAACACAGTCAATAACTGGGTGATAGCCGCCTAACGGTCTGGAGTCGCAGCTGGTTCGGGAGGTGGCTGAGTTGTTGCTGCCTGAGGCTCCTCCATTGACTCCAGAGTCCTCTATCTATCCTGGGATGGTGTTGTAGCCCTAGCATGACCTCGGGGTCATCCTCTACCCCCAGCTGGGGCTCTATCGTCGAGCTCGGGTGTATCACCTCTGGCTGGGCATACGAGCCATCCTGTGAAAGAGCGAAACAAGTAAGATTTTAGGAAACCAATAAGACACATGATGCATGAAAGTGATACAAAAGAGTGAATCTTCCTAATGATGTCTTGTAGGCTTCCGAAGATAGAATATCGACATCTCCACACCAATCTGCAGAACTCTACTAAAAATTAGCTTTGTACAAGCGACACTGTGAACCTGGGTTTTTGATACCAACTTGTCATGACCCGGAAACTCGAGTCATGATGGCACCTAATATAACCCACCAGTAGGTAAGTCAATTTGTAACCCATAACGAGAAATAATGGGTGTATGGGTGGAAACAACATTCAACAAGCATAAGAGAAGCAATCCAAAAGATATAACAAAAGAAAAGAGCAGAAGCCAACATTTATATATATGTATAGAGTTGCTACAAAAGAGTACAAGTCCCAAAAGTGGACCAAAATATATAGACTTGTCTCAAAATGCAAAAGACTAGCCTAACTAAACATAAGGAGACAAGTATGATCCAGAACGCCATAAGCTCACCCTCGTCTTTGAGTCCTCCTACAACTTGCTCGAGATCAACGCTGGTAACTGGTGATCAGACCTACATCAAGAAAACCAGATACAGAGTGTAGTTTGAGTAGCAAAACAATAGGTACCCAATAGGCATCATAGGCCGACTAAGCTTGAAAAGTAAAACCAATAATGAAAAGCAGAATAGGAAACAACTAGAAGTCACAGGAAGAAAATAATATCGTAAATCCTAACTAAGGAGCACACAAGCTAAGGAAAGAAAGGACAGCAAAGTAAATGGCTAATTAGAACCCACAAGCCTAGGAGGTACACTCGTGCGCAATTTAAAATAAATAACCTAAACAGACTCCCATAAGCCCAATGGGTACACAAAAGAGCTAAGGAACAACTAAGGGACTTGAGAACACTTCCAGAACTGCCACAGCCTCCCACGGACTCGAACTGCAGTAAAGGCAACCTAAGAACCCAATAGAATCACCAAGTCAGGACTCGAACCTGACAAATAGGGGTGTGCCATACTCAAATTGGACGTCGGGGCCTCAAACCCAGCTAAAATAGATAGTATGCTATAGGTCCTTGAACTCGACATATAGATAGTATGCCAGGGTCTCGAACCCGACAAAGAGAAACTGTGTCTGAGCCTCCAACCTGGCTAAAAGCTGCCAAAACGCCCCAATTACCCGCTCTTCCTTAAACCGGCCCACACCATAGAGCGAAACCATCTTCAGAGTCGCCAAGGACCCACTCCAGCTCCAAATCCAAGATCCGATCCCAACAAAAAAAATAAAGCCTGAAATAACCCAACAACAAGTCCGAGTTGAACCACAAGGGACAATTATGGATAGAAGGTTGTACGAGCTAAGGATCACACTAACAGACTCATGTCTGCTATATCAGTTTATAAGGAGCTAAGCCGTTCAAAGCGACATCGGAGTAATTCTAAGGCCTATGAGCTCCAAAATGCGGGTCTAAGGCAAACACTAGCCTAAACCTAGGCTAAGGTCAATAACAAGTTATTCAAGATCACAAATGAGTATAAATGAAGGCCACAAGGTAAGGATGATCAAAAGGAAGGAACTAAGCATGCTAACCCTTCCGAAAATCCAAAAACCCGGCCTAAAACTTGATTTCTAATAATTAAACCTACCAATCCAATCCCAGTTCCAACTAATCAACATGAACTCACATTTCAAGCTCAATCTAAAGACCGGAAAGCCATAGTCTACCTTAATGCAGATCGTACACACTCCAAAATAACAATTTCGGAGCTTTACCCTTCCAAACTACCTCCAAACATTGTCATGCTATCAAAAACACAACCACCACGTAAATACAGATGTTTTGACACCAAAACACAACAATTATAGACAGATCAAAAATCGAGTAAAAAATGGGAATGTGAGACCCGCTCTAGAAATCTTAAAATTGACTTTGTCAAAGAGTCCTAATGATCTTAATGAACTTGTGTCCTAAAATAGGACTCAATTCAAGCTCGGAAAACAGCCAAACCAACTCATGCAAGAAAAGGGCAAAAAGAACTCCATTAATGGCCAAAGAGAGGTCTAAGGAGCAAGAAATTACCTCTGAAATGGACCTACAACACATTCCTAAGGGTCCCCACACAATGCTCTATCAAATTCCAGCAGGAATATAATCACCAAAACCCACAGAGAAATGAGCTCACAAGACCTCAATTCAATCCTCAAAACTATGAGAAAAAGACCCCAAAATGGTCTTAACTACTTGCAGGTGCCGCAAAAGCGACGCCTGCCTGCTAAGCGCCTAGATATTCAGGCCGGCCATCGCTTAAGAGATCCCTTGGCCGCTAAAGCGACAAGTGCTTAGGCGAAACTAGGGCCGCTAAAGTGGCTGGCCCTAGCTAGCCAGGCTCGCAAAAGCGGACCGCTAAATTGACGATTGCTTATAAGCGATGCCAGGCCCGCTAATGTAGCTGCAAGAGAATGAGGCACCAGAGAAATTAGCTTAGTCCCAAAGGACTCCGCTCAGGTGCTCGGAATCAGTTTGAAACCCCGTGCACGCAAATGAGATATGCTACCCCCACTAAATTCGGCATTTCAAACTCAACGGAAATGTCGAAACATCCAATCGAGGTCGTCTTGACGAAAAGTGGGTTCCACATCCAAACTTCATTTAAAACTAATTTCCACAAGGAAGCCTCGAGATCTGCACCAAAGGTCCTTCTAGAACCAACTCAACGTTTCGGAGCTAACGGAACCTGCAGAATTGCATTATGAGGCAGTCTTCCTGAACTTTTATCCGAAGTCAACTTTTCAAGTTTCAAAAGCTCCAAAATACAGAAACTTGCCCAGAATCCAAATGAACAACTAGGTGACTGTATTGTCAATGACTTGGGGTCACTATAGGAACTCTCTAAGCGATAAAAAGAAGGCAATAGCAAGGAAATGGCCTAGAGGGTCATTATAGTTAAAGCCTTAATTTTTAAAAATTATGTCGGTGCGGCTCCTTGCTTATTTGTTTATTGTGTAGTTTTACATTTCAGTTCTGCAGTTATATATTTCTAATTTTATACCACAAACAATTTTTTTGTGTATTGTTTTGGATTAATGGAGTTAAAATTATAATCTAATTAATTTCTACATTAATAAACATATTAGCGATAAGGACTTTTATTTTTGGAATAGATTTTAGAAGAATTTACACTTAATTTTTTTTTAATTGTCAAATACTTAAGATGGTTTCATCAAAATAGTTGTTTCCTCTGTTTAAAAAAGAATGGTCTAGTTTGACTTGACACAGAGTTTAAGAAAAATAAATAAGACTTTTCAATCTTGTGATCCTAAATTTAAGGTATGTCAAATATACCAAAATGTCCTTTAATCTTGTGGCCTTAAACATACTATGTGAAAAATTGAAATTAAAGTACAGCCAAAAAAGGAAAGTAGGGGTCATTTTTTTTAAACAGACTAAAAAAGAAAGTAAGTCATTGTTTTTTAAACAAAGGAAGTACTATTTATCACTTTTTTCACTCTAATTACTCCCTCTGTCCCAATTTTAAATATTTTGAATTGTCAATTATTGTTACTTATAGTACTTTTTACGTAGTTTACAAATATATAAATTTCATTTTTTTAAAAATTGAAGATTCCATGAGAAAATTCTCAGTCAAACTTAAACTGTCTAACTCTCGAAAAATGAAATATGTCACATAAATTGGGACAGAGAGAGTATAACTTATCTATGAAAATGTTGCTAGCTGATAGCTAGGTAAAATAGTTTTAATCTAATGTTAAATTATTCAAAATATATAAATGGTGTTTTGTAAAATTTTAAAATATTTGTACATGTAAACAATAAGAATCAATCTTGTTTTCACTCAACATCTATCTCCATCCGCTACTTATATGCAGTAGAGATTATACATTTAATGGAATCTTCTAATTTGCAATATTTTCATCTAATATGTGACTACAGGTGGCTCTGATTCACGAATTGTGCACTCGTATAGAGAGGCCAACGTTGTGGATTATATGGTAGCTACAACTGGCTTTTTGGATAACATCACTGTTTTATATGATCACCAATGAATTTTTTGGCTAGAAAATTAAGCTCTTAAAAAATGAGTAAAACGAGCTCCCTAATGTAAGTAATGTTTCACATTATTGATAGTATCTTCTCCATCATTCAACACCTCATCTTCATCCCCACTCCCACATAACGCTCATCTCCACCATCCTACACCCCTACCTCCCCACCTTCACCTTCCATAATATTTATCAAATACTTTTAGAATAGTAGTTTTTGTTCATCTTTAAAATATAAAAAAATAAATAAGAAACTCACTAGAAAATATTTTCCTTGATACCGAACACACCCTTACTAAATAATTGAATTAACATGGAGATCCTTTATTGAGACCATTGACTTCCCTTAAAATATTCTGTGTTGTAGATAGAAAATCTGATTTTAAATTCCATGTATATATTAGGAATGAGAAAGGCAAACAAGTTCCTTGCAAAGTCATCTTTTTGGCATTCTTTCATCTTTTCTCTCTCACACAAACATATATTTGAGTTTGTGAGAGGAGAGACAAGTTTTCAGTCCTCATTTGGAAAGAAAATGGGAGCTTGTGCAAGTGTACCAAAGGGCATGAGGGCTGAGGCAATGTCAGCCCCTCCACCGGAACAACGGAAGGAGGAGGAAACCACCACCACCACCACCGCTCCAGAGGTGGTCGAGGTGACACAAGATGCTGATGATAAGCACCAATCTCTCGGATCTTTGCTCGATGAGGTATCTTACGCGTAACTTTAAAATAGATTGATGAGAAATATTGAAAAGCCAGATCCAACGAACAATCTCCCCTTGATCACCCTGTCCCAATTATATATCGCACTATCACAACAAAACATAATACACGATTTTAAGTCAGTGAATGCATAAAAAGTTGTGTCATACCCATACTACATCAGACAAACACCATGATATACTACAAGACTTGTTTGATTTTATGTTGACGTTACTGATTTTATAACACTTTGGAACAGAGTGAAGTAGCCAAGGAATCAACTAAAGATGAGAAGAGCTCAGACACCAAAGAACAAAAGGGCGAGGAACTTCCGGTATCAAATGCAGCTGCAGAAGCCTCTTAATCAAATTAAGGTTGTTGGTTTCAATCATACCTTTAATTATGAAAGAAAAGTAGCTACATTCTTTGTTGGAGGCAACTTCCTTCTTTTTTTGGTGGATTTTGTTTTGGAACATATCTGTATTTTTTTCATATTTACTGGAGTTCTCTTTATCTTATATGTTGAATTATTTTGTTACTATCTTTGCAACCAAGCACTGTACATTTAAGTTATCAACAATCTTCTTCTCTCAAACATTTTCTTGATTCCATGCGCCAAAACCACAATTCGCTCAAATATCAAGTTTATCCAATGGTAACACGTTAAATAACGTTTTTTGGTAAATAAATAAATTGATTTTATGACCAAGTAAGGAAATACAATTCAGAAAAAGCAAACAAGACAGTCTCCAGTTTTGCAGCAACTATCTATCTCCTCTATCATTACTACCAATTCATTTTAATTATAAGGATCACAACATCAAAACTTGCTAAGTATCCGACAATAACATATGGTAAAAATTTCAGAATTTATAAGACATCATTCAGCCTTGGTCTTCCTCAGTCATGCACCTCTTGAACAACCTGCTTTGCTAGCATTGAAGGAGTTCTAATTGTCTTTTAAAAAATTCGTTGGTTCCTCTCCTGCAAAATAAGGTAGACACTTACAACCATTGTCATCCTATTCGCCACAACTCTTAATTGCTTGCCTTTGTAGTAGGTATTTACCAAAAGTGTTTCCTCCTCCCATCCTCGAGCCTCCCTATGTATATTTTGCCAACTCAAGACCTTTTGCCACACTTGAGATAAGAACATATAACGAAAGAATAGATGATTATGATTCTCATCCTCAGTTTCACAAAGGATGCAATGTACATCTTCCACACACCCCCATGCAGCTAATCTGTCTCTTATGAGCAGCCTATTCTGTAGTGCTAAGTATAATATGAAAATTCAGTTTGGTACAGGTTGCATTGTAGCAAATCAATCTTCTCCACTCCACTTTCTGGCAGTTTCCTCTGAGAACTTTATAGAGTTGTTTCATAGAGAACTTATCTATCTGTTTGACGTATTCCTCAATCAAGCCAATAGTCTCGAGATCTTTGTGCCATTGGAGTATTTTCCTCACCATCCACGAAGCTTGAGGTGCTAGAACTCCCCATAAGGTCCCCTATTTTCCATAGTACATGTGTATCCATTTCACTCATAACCTATCTTTCTTAGTACTCAAATATATTCCACAGAAACTTGCTTATGGCAGCCTTGTTCCATGTCTGTACATCTAGCAAATTGAGCCTTTCTGCAGTTCTAGGACTCCATAATTATTCCCATGCAATCAATGCCTTCCTGAATACATCTGCTCCCCTTATCCATAAAAATGTGTTGCATAGTGTTTCAATATATTTGACAACCTTTTTTGGGATGGTGAACAACTGAGACCAAAACACCTGAATGGAGAACAAGGCCCTTTTAATCAATTGAGCCCTTCCTGCATAGGAGAAGAACCTAGATGTCCAATATTGCACTTTGTACATTATCTTTTCAATAGTGGTTGGTATTGCAGGATATGTACACTCTTAGTACTGAGAATGACTCCCACGTATCTAAAATGTAGGTTCCTATGAGAAGCCCAGTTCTTGAAGGAATTCTATTTGGATAGTACGTAGTTGGCACCCCTTTGTAATAAATGAAGCTCTTATCAACATTTGCAACTAATCCTGAGGCTAAGGAGAATTATTGAAATATACCATATAACAATTTAATAGATCCAGTGTCACCTCTACTAAATAGTAGAAGATCATCAACAAAACTTAGCTGAATAATATGCATTTTCTCACTCTTTAGAAGGAAATTAAAGTCAGGAGCATGCTTCAACTTCTTGACATATCTTATCAAATATTTGATAGACAACACAAAAAATAAGGGGACATTGGGTTTTCCTGTCTCAGTCCTTTTTTTGCATGGAAGGTGTACTGGGGTGTCCATTTATGAGGATAGAATATGATGTTGTGCTAATAGAATGGTATATGTACACTCTACAAACTTTCCATGAAATTGCAGGTATGTCATTTCTTTCAAAGATATCCCCACTCTATAAAATCATAAGCCTTCTTTATATCTACTTTAAATATACAACTTGGAGACACTCCCCTCCCCTCCATATATACTATTTAGTATATGATTCTGAAAATAAAAATAAGGCTTAATAATTCATAGCATTCAATGTATTAGTTGAAAATATTGAAGTCTTAGATAACTAAGTTCGAAATTATTAATGTGCCATCTGTGGTGAATATTTGTGCATTCATTCATGATAAGATATCTAAAACTTTCCCCGTATGTGTAAACAATTGAACTTTGTGTTTAACTTGTTGGATGTGATCAAGACATTTTTTGCTTAAATATACATTTTCTAACTATTTTTGTGATACTTACTTATACATTCTCCTTTGTTAACGTTTTTTGAACCTATAGCCTATTTTTTTGGATAGCCATATTATGTAACCTAATTTCATTTTATTGATTAGCCTTATATTTTAATTAAAAAGTTCTTAATGCACTTTGATTTGAAAGACTTAGATAAGAAAAGGGAGATGATGAAGAAAGAGGTGAATAATTTAGAGAAGTAAGGTTTTGCGGTAAAGAAGAGATAGAAAATAGTGTCCAAATTATGCAAATATCTATGCTTGGTTTAAGCAAAGGAGCATAAATAAAAAAAATTATATGATTTGACTAAAAAGAATAGAAGTGTGAAAACAAATGAAAAAAAAGTAAAAAATATCCTTGTAACAACTAAGTAGGGAAATATCTTATGGATAGTGGAAAAGAGAGAGTAACATCGAAAGTTGAAAGTAAGGTCAATTGAGAAAGAATTGTGAATGTCTTAAAGTACATAGGGAAGAGTAATCACTATTTGTAATCAAATACTTCCTACAAGTCTCTTAGCTGACATTACAGCCAAAAAAAATCCTTTTGATCCTACAGTTCAAATGCTTTGATTGATTCAGTAATTATGGTATGTTTTAATATGTCTTGAATTTCTTTCCGAGAGTGAGAGAATTGATATTCTCATGTCTTGTTTATATTATACATATGATGAGTGTAAAAAGGAAATTATTTGATTATGAGGGCACTTGATAGTTAGACTTAGTAATTTAATGATTTTAGCAGTTCCATATTAGCATATTTACCATATATATGTGATAAAGAGTCAGTTTAATAGTTGTGATGTTTGCCTAATAAGTCTTGAGATGAAAGACTGTGCTTGAATGAGTAAATTTCATATCATGATTAAATGATTTATGTCAACCAGAGTTTGAGAGTAACATTGTCTAACTAGCAATGATGTGATAATGGGTCTATATAGGATACGATGAGTTGTTCGAGGATAACAAAAGCTCTAAGTGTGGTGTGGTGATTTGAAGTATATTTACACATTCAAACACCATATTTTATCCGTGTTTTAGCTAAGCTCCAAGTATAATCTTGTTAATTTTCATGTGTTTACTAATTATATGATGTGATGATATAATAGACATGATTAGGTTATTTTTAGGTTAAAAATAACTAGAAAAGACCCATAGGATGGATTTGAAGGCAACTTGTAGTAATCTAGACTACAATGATGCTTAAATAGCTACAGAAAAGACCATGAGATAAGCTTCACACTGCACCTAAGAACTAAACTTCATAGACTCAACAAAAAGATGTAGGGTCTGAGATGGACCTTGTGGCATCACATACCACTGCATAGTGCAATAGGCCGCATACCGGGAATCCTGTCTACAGAACTGTCTGCAGAGTCCAACCGATGATTAGTGTTTTGACTGTATCATTATATATATACACACACACACATGTGCGCGCGCGCGCGTGTGTGTTTTGAAGATGTTTTTAGGGGGGTGACTCATTAGTAGAGGATTAATACTTAGTTTTAGAGATTAAAATTCATTAGTCTTAGTTTTTAGGGTTTACTTTATCGTTTTAGTAGATTATTATGGAATAGAAAGGATTATCTTGCAAGATACGCATTGATTACAGATTCTTATTACTTTCTTTTACAATGATGTTCTATAGTAGTTTAAATCATTATAGTTATTGTTTACCGCTAGTTATGAGTAATTAAACTAATAAGTAGGGTTATGGAACTTATAGTAGAAATGATGATAATATATTTTTTACGATAACTATCTTATCATGAAGAGGTAATTTGCATTGTGTATTAATTTACTTTCGCAATCAACGTTTTCTCTAAATAACTGAAAATATTATAAAGAACTCGTCTGTATTTTGGCTTACTTTATCATAGAAGTCCAGATTAAGAAAAAGGACCATAAACAAGGCTTTGGTGGTATCAACCACCATCTAATACATAATTACACAAATCCTTAATCTATCCTTAGAACAGTTCAAATGAAGCATTTTATTCCTTGAGTACATTTTTTCCCTTTAACTTCCGCTCCTCAACTTGTGTTGACCGGCGTGACACCAATTAACAGTTGTGCAAGCGTCGATAGCATCACCGCTTCAACTTTTAGTTCCTTCAAAAATACCTACGCTAGGGTCTGCGAAACGCTGATCAGGAATTATATTGCGCCAATGATTCGTCGATGCTTAGACAATTTTGCTCTAGTCAAGCCAGCATTTAGCTGACGAGGTTAAGCAAAAAATATGGTATTAAAAGAACAGGTGTCGATGCAGAAAAGGAAAAATAAATGGGTGCTGTAGATACTTATACTTAAAAAAGAGAAATAGAAAAGAAAAAGGTTGTTTTAGAAATAATTGTCGCACCCAACAGATGATGTAAAAAGAATAAAGAAAAGGAGATAAAGGAGGATCATTATCAGTTATAAAAGTGAAGTAAGTAAGCGTAGTGTCAAGGAGGGCAAATAGTCAGTATTTCCAGATATACCATACCCGTCCCTGAGCCTACATTACAAGTCAAATAAAGTCCTATAGTGATCCTAATCCAATAGTCTGGTAGTTAAAGTGTAGAAAATAAGGGCAAGCCTATGGTATTGTATGTGCATTGTTTGAACTTCGTTGTGAGAGAGAGTGTTTGTTTCGGTCCCCGAATCTGATAAGCATGATATTATGTGTGATTGGGACTTCTTTTTTTGGTGAGAGCACACAATTGACACTGTTCATTTCTGATTGTTTAGATGATCATTATTTGTATGTAACCTTTTCTATTAATATGGTTATGTTTTTAGTTGATCCGCATGTGTTGGCTCAATAAATTGTAAATGTGTGATGAGTTTGATATAACAAAGAGGAGGGTGTCAGTGTTTGTGAAATTAACTATTGAAAGCCATGAGATTGATGTAGGTTCTTAGTTTTATTTTGCTAAAAGTATCGTGTTGTGATAATGTGTCAGTTGCTTGAGGACAAGCAATGATTTTAAGTTGAGAATGTTGATGTGCCACAGATTTACGATATTTTTGATGCTTAAAACTTAGGATTGGTGTATGTTCTTTAGCATGTTTTAGTAGATTTGATGTATTTTATAATTGTTTAGCAGGAAATAACAGGATTTGGTGGCTAAGTGTTGAAAGCGGATGATGCAACTAATTTTTGACCATGTACGAGCTAGTCTACGAGCTGTGGTTTGATCCATGAGCCATAGAAGGCAGTCGTATTTGAGATTCAAAGATTTGAAGAAAAAAAACCCCGAGTTTTATGAGTAAGCAGTATGAGCCGTAAAATGGTCTATGACCTACATATGGTAGTCGTGGTTGAGATTTAGAGAAGGAATAAAAATGTCTGATTTTTACGAGGGAGGAGTACGAGCCGTAGAAGTTTCCACAGACTATAGTTCTTGTCCATAGAAAAAGTCACGAGACTATGCATTCATTTCCATTTATGAGAGGGTTCCATGACCCGTAAAAACAATTATGACTCGTAAACATTGATTGTAGAAGTTGTCGAACACTGTTTTCCTAGTTTATTTAGAATAAGTTTTTAATGTCTATAAATACTTTTCCTAGGTTTTCTTTTACACTTTATGCTCGTTTTATGTTATAAAAACACAAGGAAACAAGTCCTTTGATTTTGTTCTTGAATTTTGAGAGATTTCACACCTTGATTCTTGACTTTTGCTTTTGAGTTTTATTTCAAGATTTCGGATTTTCACTATTCATCTTGTAAGTGCATGATTATGCTTAATTTAATTATCATTGATTGTTATCATACAAGTATGAGTAGCTAAACCCACAACTAGAGTTGTGGAAACCATGAAGGATTAACAAAGTAGACCTAATATTTAGTAAACCTTGAAAAGTGTTCATGCATGTATTATTTTCTCCTTCGCTTTGATTGATAATATCGGTTGCAAGCGTTAGAAACTTTCTTATTCTTACTTGATGGACCAAGGGGTAAAGAATGAGGAAATGAATTACACAACAGATATTTAAGGCAACTAA
The DNA here is from genome assembly GCA_018342035.1 of Solanum appendiculatum. Taxonomy (NCBI): domain Eukaryota; kingdom Viridiplantae; phylum Streptophyta; class Magnoliopsida; order Solanales; family Solanaceae; genus Solanum; species Solanum appendiculatum. The sequence goes on from JAGDQO010000326.1 coordinate 590,205, forward strand.
TCCTCATCTAATAGCTTGATCTTGTCAGGTAATAGCTAATTTGAGATCAAAGATAAGGGCTAGTAATACAAACACCCGTAGACTGACCAAGTTGCGTGATCATATTCACTTATTTACGGGACCTGTAACACCTTGTAAAAATCTTAAGTTCATATCAAACTCGAAGAAGCTGGAAAAAATTCTAAGTCTGCAGGAGTATGAATTTTATGGACTATTCTACGACCCGTGAAAGAATCTACAGATCGTAGATAGTCTCATGAAACAAAGTTCTGAAAAATATGAGTTGTCTGAATTTTATGGACCATTCTATAACCCATAAAAGGATCTACGGACCGTAGAATGTCTTGTGAAACAAATCCAAAAAATTTGGATTAAAGTCTAAATTTATGGAACCTTCTACGATCCGTATAAGGTTCTACGGACCGTAAAAGTGATCGTAAAAGGATTTACGGCTCGTAAAAGGGTCTGTAAATCAAAAACTTCAGAACCCAGAAATCTATACTTCTATGGTGGCTTCTATGATCCATAAAAGGATATACATACCGTAGAAGACCCTCGTAGAAGTCTCCATCGGTTTTTTTTAAGAAGAGATATTTTAGTCTTTTTCCACCCCTTCTAAGCCTTATACCTGATATTTTGGGATCCAATTAAAGTCCTTATCAATATTATCCATCTAAATTACTCCCGTAATCCTTTCCAAGACTCTAAACAAGAATTAAGAAGTAAAACTAGGGTTTCAAGCATCTCCATCAAATTTCTTCAGGAACTCTTGTTCTCCTAGGTATGTAAGGCTATTATAGTGAAGGACTTAGTCCTCACGCCCTACATCTAGAATTTAGTAGTGAGATTAAACCTAGGGTTATTAATCAACATTTCAAGAATTTGAGTTGCCTTTACTTCCTTATCATTGATTTCTTATTCTTATCATTGAGATTTTTTCATGTATATTTGATCCGTAATTGAAGTTCCTACCTATTTTATAACATGAACCCTAATTTGAAAAACATTGTTTGAAAGCTTTTGCACCTTTACTTCCATGCATTGCTTTCAGATTCAAAATACGTTTCAAGTATTTAAGTTATCATTTAAGAAAAGTTTTAAGGGAACACTAAGTGTTCCGAATGTACTATTTTACAGTAAGAACATGACTAGTTTTAAAGAAAGCATCATCAGTTTTAGAAAGAAATTTCAGTCAGTTAAAGAAAAGTTCAGTATGATTTCAAAGAAGTATTTTTGAGTATTAACTTATGATAAAGATTATCAGTTTTTCCCTATAGTGGGACATTTTCCCTGAAAGTGGGACATCATACAGTTATTGAGCATATTGCATGTTTTGAGAGTAGTATTGAGCACTGAGTTGGGTAAGGGTTTAGATAATCCAGACCTCATAAACTGCGCTAGTAGTGTAGGATAGGACCGTGCCGTTAATTCGGATGACTCCTCACACAGCCCCTGGTAAGGGCTTAGATATGGATCCATAAGTTCAGTTCGTCCTTTACCCTTGCAAAGTATTGGATGACTTTAACAATGTGAGCAAGACGTTGTATTATCACGAGGCTCATAGTGATGGTTGTCGGTTAGAGAAACTCTCTAAGAAAAGTAAAGTATACTATTTTAGCCTTTGATATATTGCATTATCTCAGTTATAAAACTTTACTTGTTTTCATTATATTTACATATTTTACTTCTAGTTGAGTTACTTACAGTTCCCTTACAACATATGTATTTCAATTAGTTGATGTCATTCGGCCGCTGTACATATCGTACATTCATTACTGATGTTATTCGACGCTACATATTTTATGATACAGGTACAGGCGTTCAGGATCAACAACGAGTGCTTAGTTGAGATCTTCCCTCCACCAATCTTTGGTGAGACCTCCTTGCTTTTGGATTACTGCTTTTCATTTATGCCTTTCAGTTTTTATTAGACACATAGTTATTTTTCAGGTAGTAATGAGTCTTGTCCCGTCACCTATCTCAGTTTAGTAGAAGCTTTATGGACAAGTTAGTGAGTCAGGTTAGTCTTTAATAGTCAAATGTTTGAAACATTATTACTATTTATATTCAGAGTTATTTTCAGACTTGTGCACAAGTACAATTGAGACGTTTTAAGTGTGATTAAATGATTTTAAATGTGCATCTCTTTTAAAGCTTCTGCATAGTTCTTCAGTCTTCCGCTCAGTAGTCAGCCAAACCAATGATTCGCTTGGGATCAATAATAGTTTTCAAGTGCCGGCCATGCCCATGGCATAGACTCGGGGCGTGAGAAGATCAACCACTTAGATGAACTTAACTTACCGATCTTGCATTATACACACTAGAAAATGTTACTAATATCTGGTCTTACTAAGTTATGACTTCATGGGGATCACAAAACTCTAGTTTCGTCTCTCATTGATTCAAAATCGTTTAATAGATACTTTGTTACTTGCTATTTGTGAAGATTCTAGACATTGCTTGTCATACAAACCCCCCTTTTGGAAATAATTAGACTAAGAGCGCAAATAACTATGATTGATCTGGGTCCAACCCATATTTCCTACGGAATCGATCCTAACTTTGGTTAGGTTTTATGTTTGAACAACGATCGCTTTATAGTTCTATTTGGAGGAGTAATTTGGGTATATCAAATTACCTGTCCAAATTTTTTTTAACTTCATCTCATATGATTTCATATCGTGATTCATCTCACAATAGGCAAACAACTCTTAAGTGAGGTAGTATTTCTTAGGGTCCATTTGGCCATGCAATAATCGTGATTTGAAATTATGATATGAATCATGATATGAAATTATGAGAGAAAGTTGAAGTGTTGTTTAGACATGCAATTTAGACTGTTTATGTTGTATGTTTTCTCATAAATATAAAAACTCCATAAGTTGTAAAACTATGAAAATTATCTTATTCTTTATACAATCTTACCAAATAAGCAAAAGTTTATAAAACTACATAATACACTATGACAAAGCTATTCTAAAAAATACAACATTTATTGACCAAACTTTAATTCAATAAAAAAAATCAAAATTGAACATTGGTTGGTAAATAAATTTTGATAAAAAATAATGAATTTGGTGAATATAAATGGTAAAGTAAGAATTGATTTGAAGTAATACCAAATTTTATATTGATGACAATAATTGTTATATGAGATATAAATGATTTAAAAAGTAATGATATAAATTCTAAATTCTATTTATATAGGAAATAAATGGTCAGTAGATTTAAATTTGGTTTTTTTTTTTGAAAAATATAAATTTGTGAGTCAACTTTTGTATTTAAAATCCAAAATCATGCTTTTTAAAAAATTTAGAATTTCATCTCAGAATAAAATCAACTTGAAATCACAAATTCAAACATGGATTTTATCTTATGATTTCATATCAAGTCAGCTAATTAGGAAATAAAAAGATGATAGAGTTGTTCAAAGTTGGAACAAAAAGTCAAAAGGTGCATCATTTTCATTTTCCCTGGAGTTGGTGTATTCTGCTCACGTAGTGACCAATTTAATAATAGTATTTGTACTATTCAACTATGTACACTACTCCACTGAAAAGTATGCATACAGCTTTCATTTTGTTTACTTGGTCTTCATCTTCTCTCTCCCTTCTGAACTTTACAGTATTCCAAACCCAAACACAAGCGTTTCTTGGAGGTTGACCCACTTTTCCTTTGTCATTATTTGCTAAACATCTCTCAATTTTGATTATAGTTCGTAGATCTCTGATTCTGGTTCTGATTCTTGTATATCACCTTCAGATCTTGTATTTTAGGCCTGTGATCCTTCAATTTCTACCCTTTTCTCTATTCTAAGTTTGTAGCAACTCTTGGGTTTTTTTGTGGATCCCTTTTCTAAAATTTTGCTACTATAAAGTTTGTGTCTTTATGGAATTTTCTTTTTTTTTTTGTAGAAAAAGTTATTCTCTTGGTTTCTGCAGGAGTGCTAGAATTTGCTTATTAACAGGTTTGTTCTAATCTATTCTTAGATTTGTATCAGTTACGTTATTATATTGTTTTAATTAGTAAATCTCATGAATCTATGGTGTGTTGTACACTGAAAAATTTAGACCTAATCTTTTGATTCATAAGTTGGCCAGGGTAAGAGATTGAAAATGAACCATTAAGAGAAGTAGTTGAATTAGTCTTTCTAACTAGAACCTTGGTTGAGATTGTTTGTTTTTCCTTCTATTGCTAGTGGTGTGTTGTCAAACATTAATAAGTTTACATGATTTTTTCTGTTGGCTTCTTTGCTATGTGCTGGAATTGCTGAAACAGTGCTCCATCAGAAAAATAGTTATCTTTCATATGTTCCATCAGTTCTTGATATGCATCTAAGTGAGGCAACTAGCATCACTTTAAGAATCTTAAAATGTTGTATGTGATAAATCTCATGTGATTAGTTGTACTTTGGTATCCTTGTGAAAGTGTCCTTTTTCTGCTCTCTTTCCTTTTTCTTTTATCTTTATATGCCTTTCGTGCTTCTCTCTCTTTGCTTTTCGTCTTAGCAACTTATTCTTTAGTGAAATATGATTTAGTTTTTGCTCTTTTGCAGCTGTGCGCTTTGACAAGTTTGCTTCTGCTAACGGGAAAAGGCTTATATTTTAAGGAAGGGCAGAGAGAGAAGTACCATTTATTTTGGTGTTTGGCCATCTGTCTATAAGTTTTTCTATTAGATGTCGTTCCGCAGTATAGTTCGAGATGTAAGAGATAGTTTTGGCAGCTTATCCAGGAGAAGCTTTGATGTAAGGCTCACTGGTCATCAAAGGGGTAAATCACATGGTTCATTTCATGACTTAAGTGACCAGCCTCCTGTCGACCAGAACAGTTGTTGGGCTAATCTCCCACCCGAGCTACTTTTTGATGTAATTAGAAGATTAGAAGAGAGCGAGAACTCATGGCCTGCCCGTAAGCATGTCGTAGCATGTGCTTCAGTTTGCAGGTCATGGAGGATTATGTGCCAGGAAATTGTTAGAAGTCCTGAAGTTTGTGGAAAGCTTACTTTTCCAGTATCTTTAAAGCAGGTTAGGAACCCCAGCTTCCATAGTGGAGAAGAGTATTTACGAATAGTAATCTTTTGGAGGAGAATTGACGAGTTTGTTTATTTCCTTTTGCAGCCTGGGCCTCGTGACGGAATGATTCAATGCTTCATCAAGAGGGATAAATCTAATTTGACTTACCATCTTTTCTTGTGTCTCAGTCCTGGTAAGAATTCGTTGTAATTTTGCTATTTTGGGGGCTGATAGGGGGTTGATGTCTTCCAAACATAGATGAGGCATAAAAGGTAATGGCGATTCAGAAACATGTGGTTAAATGATGTCATTAATGTCTTTTTCACTATTTTCTCGTTAGCTGTAATCTCCTTTCCTCCTCCACTCCCCTGAAAAAGAAGACCCAAAAAGAAAAAAACTCATGTTACTAAAGGGCAGAACTGGGATGAGTGATTTCCTAAGTAGTTATATTTCCAGTTGCAATTTGAGATTTTTTTGCTTTGTTGCGTACAAAGTTTTTCAGAGTTTGATAAAAAATCCCTGCTTTATTTGTAGCTTTACTAGTTGAAAATGGAAAATTCCTTCTCTCTGCAAAGAGAACAAGGCGGACTACTTGTACAGAGTATGTTATCTCAATGGATGCAGAAAACATCTCAAGATCAAGCAACACTTACATTGGAAAATTAAGGTATAGCAGAGGAGCTATTCATTTTCTATTTTCCTGTATCTTTCTTGCGAGATGTTTCACGAAGTACTAATGTAAGATGAAGACATTCTTTACCCTTACACTTATCAAAGAGAAAAGGTTTCTCCGAAGTTAGCCTTGCATCAAATACTAAGCACGAGCATTCAAAAAGGCTTGAAATTAGTGATTACTTTAATTAGTGCATTATTACATACATCAGGAACAGAAGAAGTTATGTCCAGCTGGGGTGGGGGTGGGTGTCTACCTGGTACCATAACATCCCAGACGTCTTGGACAAACTTTGGTCTCAAGTTCTATCAGGGGTTACACATCATTGGTCTAGGATACAAGATCCTCTCTCGATTCTATTCAATCTAGAACAATTTTCACGCATTTTTCCTTAAGGATGGCTGATGCTGATGTATTCCATCTAGTACAGGATCCTCTCTCCATTCTATTCAGCCTGAGCAAGTCTATTTGAGGATGGCTGATGCTGATGTAGATTAGGCAGAAAGTTATGCTAGCTAAATATACCTCGGGGTATTTTTTAACAAAAAGAAGACGTGCAGGAAACTAAATTATCCACATAAAAGAAGGAACCGAGGAATTTCTTGGAGGGCGTTTAAGACACAAAAAATTAAGTTCCCTTCAAATAGAAAGGAAAGAAATGTAAATTTAGTGCATAATCTCAGTATCTGACTATAAATGTAGCCTTCTACTGTAGGTTTGAGTGATACAACGACGTCTGCTTTCTGCTGTAGGTTTGAGTGATACAGCGACGTCTGCTAAAATGCTCTAAATAACGGATCATGTGATTTATATTTCATCTAACACAGCTTTGTAGTGCTTATATGCACTTAGTGGAGCGTGAAATCACTGTTTCTCAAGTATTTATTATTTATGAGAAAGTGTTTTCTGATGTATCTAATACTGCTGTTCATTGCAGGTCAAATTTTCTGGGTACAAAATTCGTTATATATGACACACAGCCTCCACACACCTCTGCAAACATTCCGCCTCCAGGCCGCACAAGCCGCAGATTCTATTCCAAGAAAGTCTCTCCAAAAGTTCCAACTGGAAGCTACAGCGTAGCCCAGATCAAATACGAGCTAAATGTTCTTGGAACACGGGGTCCACGGAAAATGCACTGCGTCATGCACTCGATTCCTGCCTCAGCAGTTGATGTGGGTGGCTCAGTGCCTGGCCAACCGGAGCTTCTCCCAAGGTCCCTTGAGGATTCATTCCGAAGTATCTCTTTCTCAAAGTCGCTCGATCATTCTGCTGAGTTCAGTAGCTCACGGTTTTCTGATATTGTTAGAGCATCATCAAGTGCGGAAGATGATAGTAAGGTGAAACCCTTGGTTCTAAAGAACAAGTCACCGCGTTGGCATGAACAACTGCAGTGTTGGTGCCTGAATTTTCGAGGACGGGTGACAGTTGCATCTGTAAAGAATTTTCAGTTGATAGCGGCCCACCAACCACTTGCTGGGGGACCAACAACCTCTCGGTCAAGTCAATCAGATCATGACAAAGTCATCCTACAATTTGGCAAGATAGGGAAAGATATGTTTACTATGGATTACAGGTATCCGCTATCTGCGGTTCAGGCTTTTGCTATATGCTTGAGCAGCTTTGACACCAAATTGGCATGTGAATAGAAGATTAGGATGGGATACTCTAAATGAAATTAACAACCGCAATTGACTTTGTTCTGGATATATTATGCCTACTTTGTTTTCCTTTTGGCCAATAGAATTAGGGGTTTTCCCTAATCTTTCATTATCTTGTAAAAAGACCTGATTTATAATGGTGGCGCTGATGCGCTGTGCATCTTGAAATTTATTTAAAGCCACAAATGAATGTTATCTAGACACTTTCTCTTTGTGGTTCTAGTATCTACTTCAATCATTTTACCATCAATCTTGTTGGTAAGCTATAGCATATTAACTTCTTCAAAAGTTCCAATAAAATGCCTAAATTTACTGGAATTCCTTATTTTCAAACCCCTTAGACGAGGAATATATTACGGACTATAAGTTGTGGTGTTGAAGATCAACAAACAAAGTGAATTTATAATGTAGGTATCGGATATAGGGGTGTTCATAGTTTGGTAAAAAGACTGTCCAGATCTGAACCGAACCAAATAGATTAAACTGGAAAAGGTTTAAAATTGCTATTGAACTATGCGGAATAGATCACTTATATCCTCCGTTACATTATGGGATAAAAAATGTCAGATCCCACCATTAACTCAAGAGACCACAAATACCCTCAAGAGTTAACAGCTTGCCATGTGGCACTAATTCCTCCATCTACGCTTGCCGACTAGGATACTCATTCATTAATTCTGAACCAGTTTATAACTCAAACCCTAACCCATTTTTGCTAGACCCAACCCAAAAAAAATTAAGAGGCAAACATCATCTTTTAACTTCAGCTTTGTTGAGCTTGATGTCATGACCCGCCACCTCATCACACCACATAAGCGCCACGTGGAGATTCTAGAACCATGAAGAACTTCTTGCAAAGGATTTAGAATATTTAGGAAGAATTCTTGAAAAACCTTAGAATGTTCTAGGCATGTAGAGAATTCTAGAAGAAGGGTTTATTTATAAATATGTAGTGACTTATGTAACAATTATTATTTATACTTTAACCCTAACTTAGTAGTATAAATAGAGGATATCCATTTGTAAATCAACCAAGCAAGAGCAATACAAACCCTCCTTACAAACTCTCTTGTTGTCTTTCTTCACTGTCTTAAAGATCTAAGTTTGTAAGTCTCTTGAGGTTACAAGAGTACCACACAAAACGTTTAGTTGAAGTCGAAGTTCATGACATTGAGACGGCCTTCCTCAGCTTTGTCGTAGAAGCCCTTGCACGGTATAAATTAAATAGGCACTCAATTCGTTACGATTTTGCCTCACAAAATGGAACTTCATTGTCACATTAAACTTATGACATCACGATTCTGATAAGGTCACATTATGAGCCTTAATCTTATTATAGTATCAACACTATGTATTGCGATGGAAGACATAATACTTTTGATGACGAGATGAAAACAAGGCAAATGGTATTTAGATTCTCAAATCAAGATAGGAATCATATCGTGCCATCACGGTATATGTCAGCTCTGGCACCTCAGCTTGAGTTTTATATGGCTTTCTACGACAAAGTTGAGCTGAGGAAGGACATCTCAAGCTTAACAAAGCTGAGGTGAAAAGATAAGCCGAGGAAGGACGTCTCAAGTTCAACAAAGCTGAGGTGAAAAGATAGATGTTTGCCTCTTAATTTTAGTGGGTCGGGTCTAGCAAGAATGAGTTTGAGTTTGGGTTATAAATTGGGTAAGAATTAATAAGTGGGTATCCTAGTTAGCAAGCTTAGGTGGAGGAATTAGTTCCACGTGGCTGCTGCATGTTAATTGTTGAGGGTATTTGTGGTCTCTTGGGATAATGGTGGAGGTATTTTTGATCCCAAAATATAACAAAGGGTATAAGTGATCTGTTTCGCATAGTTTAGAGACAATTTTAACCCTTTTTCGTAGATTAAAAAAGGGATTTTCCTTAGGTTAAGCCTTATAAACTCATCTCTCACGTGGTTTTGAATAATACACACACCTCCTTTGTTTTGAGTTTTTTGTAAACAAATTTGTTTAAACTAGTTAAGTGTAACGCTTTGCCGTGTGTGTTGCATTAATTAATAATTAATATATATAATATGATATGATATGATATAATATATTATAAGTGGGAAGCCTCTAACTTAAATGTTGGATTACGAAAATACCCTTAAAAATTAAAGGGTCAAATTATCTCTTAGCTAAAAGTAATTACTTTTTATTAAATAATTTTATATGCTACTTAATGTTTCTATACTACTTAAATGGAAAGAGCTTTTCATCTTCTGCTAATTCTTTTTGGCTTTTTGATATTTCAGTTTTGTTTCTACAAAGGGTCATTTTTGCCGGATTAGAAAGAAAAAATTGAAAAATATGCATAATTCTCACCATTAGAAGAAATAATAGAGGGAAGCTACAAATTTACCGGTAAAAAGTTCATTTTACTTTGTTATTTATTTCTATAAGTTTTCAAAAAAATGTATTTTTTTATAAGGTAAG